>BSBM01001497.1:0-1200000 GCA_027924585.1 Larix kaempferi | reverse complement strand
ATATAGATATGTGGACCTGGTTGATTTTATTATATATATATTTGTCCCCACTCAGACTTAGAAGTTCACTATTCATACTCATTGGTTTTACCCTCCTTAGGGAGAATAGAGGTGATCATTCCACCATACCTTGGCTTGCTAGTGTTGGCTCCATTATTCATTGTCTTCATCCATCCATTGCCTACCTTTTAGTTTATCACCTTGACTTACTACTTGACTAGTGGCATGGAGGACTTTTCCCCACTGTGGCCTCTGTATTGGATGAGCTTCCATGTTTATTGTGTCTCGGCTCTTAGTTGGTGACAAAACTTACCTATGGTGAGTTGGAGTTCCTTGGAATTCCCCCTAGTCACTAAAGTTGTGTTGACTAACCCTGAAACTTTTAGTGCTGCCATGAATACAAAATCTGGAAAATGAAATGCTATATCTTGTATAAAAAGCCCATTCATGCAATGTGTTTCTAAACACATATGAATGAAAGGCATGCCAAATGAAAATGGCCATGAAAATAAAATGTTATATCCTTTGGAAAAATAAATACCTAGGTAAACTGTGGAATTTTCTGCCTTAAACTGTCTGCTGGTTTATGTCAAGATTTAGTGGTTTTCACCTACAGCCGGTTATGCATAGGCTGTAGGTTACTTATAACAAAATTACTATAACAGTAAACACACAGTAAAAGCTTTTAACAGGCTGTAAACACATTTAGCAATCACACATGAAAATTGTGACACAGAGATTTTTGGCCAAATCGAGCCCTGGAAAAACCCCCACGGGGAAAACCAGTTGAGAGAGAGAGATATTTATTATTTCTTCAGCAAGGTAATGTAACAGCAATACAAAAACAAATACAACTTATCTCCACATTAAATGCACTCCAGATTGCCTCGATTTCTGTGCATAACAGCTGCCTAGAAATGTGTGCTGAAGCCTCTCGATTTCTGTGCAATTAATGGCTTTGGTTCTTTGCTGTACCTTCCTCGATTTTTGTGCATAACACCCTGAATATGCTATTGTTGCTGTTACTCGAATTTTGTGCAAGAGCCAACCTCAAAACCGTGACAGAGGATGACTGCTGTACATACCACAGTACCAGTCAATTCTTAGAAAACCATGCAGACTGTATCCTTGAACTGCGTGCCAGTTAACCTCAGGATTTGTGCTCCTCGAAGTGCATGCTAAGGGAATACTGCTGTATGGAATGACCACGGGTTTAGTGCTGAAGATGACAGCTGCTAACTAGAAACCAGTGCTGATAATAAATGGCAAACACATGCCTCGAAATCTGAGCCAGTATTAAAGCTGAACTCGTGCCTGAAACTCGTGCCAATGGTAATGACAAACTCGATTTTCTGCTGGTGCCCTAGCTCTCCTTCTTCGACCTCTCTCTCTTTCATTCACTAAACAAATGAACCTAGGTTTGGAGCTTCCCTCCCCTTTTTGTCTAATCCCTAAATGGGATTCTAATCCAACGGTGGTGATTCACTCAATCCAATGGCCAGGATAGGATGAGAGCAAAAATCACATTACTTAAATCACTTAAATAATTTATTTGCTCACCCACTTTAACTTTAGACAAAAAGTGACTTTAAAATTATAAAGTCTCATTAAATGTGTTTTTAATGTGAGGGTCACTTTTCCCCCTTCTTAGTGACTTAGGCCAAAATCACTAGGGGAACACATACCAAGGTACAAAAACTAACATAAACAAGCTGTCCATGGCACACCTAGAAGTGCTCAGGTAAACAAGTGCCTTAAAAACACACCTGCAGTAGAAAGCCTAAAATAAATGTAAATCTATGCAATGTGTTTATAAACACACATAGATCAAGGCTATGGAAACTTCAGGCCCAAAAAGCAATGGAACTTAAATGCTATATCAAAACAATTGCTGGCCTTATTTGTATTATGGATTGTGCGCATCTATTAAAGGTGAATAAATCCTCTTTGAACAACTCATCCATTTGTGAGACACTGCCATTCCCTGTGTTGTTGCTCATTCAGTATATACTATGGTGTGTATTCCCTTTCCCTTTGCCAAAGTGTCACAAAGCTAAGTAAGTCAAGTCATCCCTTAGCCTAGCCAGTTATTTTAGCCTTCACCCTTCACCCTTCACTAGCAAATTGATCACAGCTATGAAGTGAGTATGATCCTGAAAGTCTAGTCTGAGTAATAATAATAATTAATGACATTATATATTTGGATTTAGATCGCCAGTAATGATTACTTTGTGCTATAATTGTTATTTGAATAAGTTGTAGAGCATGCATTAACCTTGGACACTTTGCAGCAGCTTCTGATGATGGTCTGAGTTATATTGGGTAATGTTGACTTGGTTAGGCCTAGCCTGACCAAGGTCAATCATAGGACATGAGATGGTTTGACCTTATGATGATATGGATAGATGATATATGGTCTATGTATACATACATGATGATTCTATGCAGCAGCTACAGGGTTATGATGATGATTCTTGGTTTACAGCAGTATTTGATCATTTACAGATTATTATTATTGGCCCTGTTCCGGTATATTGGATATATATTTTGATCATGCAGAGACTCATATGGTGTATGAGTACACATCTTGGATGGATTTGGACCTTCTGAGTCCAATGAGGTAGTTTGTTTTCAGTTCCGGGCATTTACAGTGATGATTGAGCCTCAGTAGGCTATCCCAGTGCAGTTTTGGTCTGTCGGAGGCCCTGTTAGAGTAGATGTGATTTTTATCCGGTTGACTTAGGGCGCTGATGATGGAGGGGGTGGTCCAGCCACTTGTTTTTAGCATATTACCCCCCTCCCGGACACACTGGTGCCCTCACCTTGACAGCACAGGCACTCCAGGAGGCAGTTTGGGGCAGTTTCACGCTTCCCGAGGCATTTCAGGATTGGTAGAAATGGTTATTGAGGAAATCGATTTGGGCTACTGAGGCAATGTTATGGCATGGGATGATCAGTGATGATAGATCGGGGTCTTCTACACCTCTACCAGCAGTTTCAGCTTCATCGGGGCCCACATCCATCACTTATGGCACTTTCTGAGGATTTCTGAGGTCTTTTTGAGGCCTACTATTTGACCATGGAGGCACGATTTGGTACATTTGGGATTATTTTATGATTATTGTGCTATGGGGATTGACCAAGGAGGGATAAAATTACCCCTTGGACCCACCATAAGCCTCTTATTATATTTTGTCATCATGATTTGGTGGGATTCCCCTCTTCTAGGGCGATTTTGTCCACTCACATAATATTTTATTAGTGATCCATGTATTTTATTGTTGAGCTCATCTCAACCATTGATTAGACATTTGTATATTTTAATCTTAGCCACTCATTCAAAAAGTGGTTAGGATTTTGATGCCTCTCCTTCCTATTTAAAGGAGAGAGCTTCTCATTGTAAGGGGTCTTCGGCTCTTGGATTATTGGTATAGAAAAACTTTCTTGTGGAAATTCTTGTGGTCTCCTTTGCATCTGGTGTTCTTAGATGGTGATTGGAAAGTCTATTGCAACCTAGCATTTGGAATTTGTGGTAAGATCTATCTATTTTGGAAATCATTGTTTTGTCTACAGGAGGGCGACTTCAACAAGGGCAATTTTGCAAGGCTTCTTCAAATCGACTTTCTTGGCATTCGCTTGTATCAGGGGGTTATCATTAGCATCATTGTGATCTATGCTTTCTTTCTGTTACTTCTCTTGTGGCATTAGTCTTATCTCTTGATTACATCAAATCTGATATTGCTGACGTTTGTTGTGCAGGAGAGAGGGCGCATTGGCTTCTTGGACTAAATCGATTGCATAGAAAACTACCTCAAAGCTTCTCAAATTGATCGGGTTTGCATAGATCATCATCATCAAGGCATCTACAAGGTTACCCAGGTAAGATCCACAGGTTTGTTTCTCTTATCTTGATCCAATCCATTGACCGATCTCATAAATTGATAAAACCCTTATTTCTTCAAACCCTCATTTTTACATTTTCTCAGATCTACTTAGATCTAGTGGGTTGTTGGGCATAATATTGAAAACCCACCTCTATAGCATCCACGGCATCCCGGATCTATAGTTTGGTGAGGATTGGCTTCCATTTGATCCCCTTCCCAAGCCAACTTAGCTCCTCCAAGCAAGGGCGCACTTCTTGGTGAGTGTGAGTTGACCTAGATCTAGGTGGTGGGTAGTTGAGATCCTGCTTGATTCATAATCTACACATCAAATAACCTACCCCCAGATTGTCACTTTTCTGATTTCTACCTTGTGGGCCCTATTCCACATTTTAAGGGATTTAATCCCCATTTTGGACCACTAGGTATAGTTAAACACAGATCTAGTAAGATCTAGCCGTCAGATTGCCGTAAAATTATAGATCCACACTCCTACTTGACTCACCTACCCAGATCTAAAGTTTGGATGTCATCGGACTTGTTTTGACCCCACTTACCCCACTTTTAGGCCTCCTTGGGTAAAGTCGCACCACCTTGGAGAAGTGAGTTGACTCACTTCTAGGACGTGGGTACTTGAGATTTTTGGAGATTTGGAACGGGAATAATTCAAAACCTAGGTCTAGTGTGTCATCTTGTCAAATCTTGCCTTGGGGATAGCATTCCTTATTTTAAGGGATTGTGGTCCACTTTGGTCAAACCTAGATCTAGACCTATTCATCCATCAAGACCTTAATTGCCCACTTGTCTCATGCAATAGGAGTCCTTAACTACAAGTCAACCCTATTTTGACTCCATTATCCCAATTCCCAAGGCATTGGTTTCTCTCCAAGTCAATTCGACTTTCCTAGATTGTTGGATTAACTTGTGGTTTGACTTGAGCATGGTGAACTAAATGCTTGAAGCTATCATGTATCATGGTCAAGCTTGTCACTTGTACTAGTTAGTCCCAATTCAACCCCTAAACTACCTAATCCTGGATCTCATAAGTCACTCTCACATCAACAATGAACCAAAGCTATACTCATTGAACCCCTCACTTGTCTTGTGACTTCATCCTAAGGTCTAGGATAAACCATACACCTTACTTCACTTAGAAATAACTTGATTTGGTGTCTTGGTTTAGATCTCTCCTGTCGGGAGTAGATCGGGTCTCCCCCTTTGTTGTCTGGGCTAGATAACATAAAGGGAAGGTTGCCTCGACTGGCGTGACAACCAATCCATTAGAGGTCGAGGTGATCGTGGTTGCACCTTTGAGTTACCCTTCCCTATTGCCATCCATGAGTGGATACATCCATAGGGGTAACTACAACTTAGGTGATAACAGGGCCAAGATTCTATACTGCAGATATGTATTTTGATTTGCATTCCAAACAAAACAAGAAAAAAATTAAAAATTAAATGAATTTTTAATTTTTTAACTTATGTTAATATGAAAAAATTAATTTTTAATTTTTGTTTAAATTTTAACCTATACATATTACAAATTATGTTAAAACTTAAAAGCTAAAAAAAATTAAAATATTTGATTTTTGTTTAATAAAAAAAACAAGTGTAACCGTAAACTGTGACAGGGACCAGGGTTACCTTGGCAAATTTGCAAATTTCCGTTGCAATTGCAAGTGCAGTCAGCACTCTCCCCGGTAAATTTCTGTTGCAAGTGCAGTCAGCACTGTCTAAGCCTCCACGGACCACACTGCAGTCACAGCCTGCACTGTCCAAGCCTCCACGGAGTTCGGACCACTGTCCAAGCCTCCACACAGTGACACATTGCACACACAGTGCTGCTGCACACAGTCACAGCCTGCACATGCACAGTGCACTCTCCCGGTCCCCACTCCACTTTGCAGCAGCAGTGCTGCACTCTCGCACCAGCCACCAACTCCACCGGCGTCCGACACCCTGCGGGCCTGCACATTGCACTCTTCTGCTCGCACCAACTCGGAACTCCATGCCAGCGGACACTCCAACTCTCCCACAGCGCTACTATCACGGGCAAATGGCAAATGGGTTTGGGTTAGGGGCTCGGGAGGGTAGAATAGGTAAACCAAATAAAAAAAAATCAAAAATCAGTTTTTATTATTTTAATGCCCCGCGGACCCACCGTAAAAAACCGGCCGGTTTACGTAAAAATCGGTCTGGCCGGACCGGTTTATCTAACCGGACTGATTTTTTACTTAAACCGGCCAGTTTAAGGCACCCGAACCAGTTTGGTGACCGGTTTGACCCGGGCCGACATTAAATCGCCGAATCTGCCAATTCCGATTCCGGTCGGACCGATTTTTAAAACTATGGATCGGGATAGTTGAGGCAATTAACAAGGTGGGTTTTAATTATCAAATCCAAATGCTTGCTAGATCTCCATAGATCTAATAATGAAGATGCATCACCCAATGACCCAAGTGGGGTTCAACCCTCAAAATGAGGAATGGGGCCCACAAGGCAAAAATCAATGAGGTGAAGCACTAGGGATAGGTTTTCAAGTGTGATCTATTCAATGCAAGAAGAATCTCACCTACCCATGTCAAGGAACTAGCAAACTAGCCTCTTTAAGGGAATGCGAATTGCCTTGGAGACGCTAATGTGCCTTGGGAAGTGGGTCAAATGAAGGCCAATCACCACCAAACTATAGATCCGAATTGTCGTGGATTCTATAGAGATGGTTTTTAAATGTTATCCCCAAAAGCATGCTAGATCCAAGTAGATCTAAAAGAAGTAAAATGAGGGTTTTGAATTTTAAGGGTTTATGTGACCAATAGGATGGAGAACAAGCGAAGTAGACACATACCTTGTAGATCTTACCTCGAAATCTTGCGGCTACTTTGCGCATAGATGATTCTTGCTTGTAGTTACAATTCCAAGTTAGCTCCAAGTGAATCCAAGCATAATCGTCCAAGCCCTAGGAGGAGAGATACCCCATTCAACCTGTAAATCAAACTACAAGATGTTAGATTTGATCCACAAATCAATGAGATCTAAGCATGTCATATCAAGAAAACAATCAATGGACAAAGCACAATTGAAAAACTCCCTCAAGATGAAGGCGTCTTGCCCAGGGGGGATGTGAGCAATGCCTACAAGCTTCCCATCAAGCAAGTCGCACTCTAGCTTCAAAGCAATTCAGCCTCCTTCTGTAGATGTCGATTTCACCTGTTACAAGCAAAGATGTCTAAAAGAAGAGATGCATAATCATGTACAAGAGCAACCCAATCAAAGCCAAGAAGTAGATCTCCAAAATAATATTTTTATTCCAAGTTTTCCAGAGCCCAAAGGTGCTTTTACAATGAGGGGCTCTCCTCCTTTTATAGGACGAGGAAGACCAAAACCCTAAACCACTAAACCACTTTTTAAAACTAGTGCTTGAGATTAAAAGATATAACAATCTAATGAACGGCTAAGATGAGCCAATACAATATAAGACATGGATCACTTAATTAAGCGATGACGTCATAGCCTAAAAGACTCTAAGGAGGGTGACGTCATACATGGGGGTGGCTAATACAACATGTGCCACAATAAATAGACCAAGACAAGTCACTAGGAGCACATGGTGGGGCTAGGAGGTATTAATCCCCTTCACTAGCATGTCCCCATGGCACAATAATATAAAATATGAATCTATGACATTTCCAAGTAATACAAATGATCAAATCCTGTCCCCATAATTTGAGAGAGACATGCAGTAAAAGACCTCCTGTAACCACTGTGGACCCCACTGACTGATGCCAACTGATCTGGAAGAAGGGGAATACACCATGGATGACCTCTGAGCAAACCAAGTGCCAAAACCTTGCCTCAATTGCCCAAATCGAATTCCTCAATGACCTTTTTATTCCATTTTTAATCCTCCTGAAAACCCTGAAAGTGCCCAAAACTGCCATCCAAGGTGCCTGTGCTGTTAAACTGAGTGTACCAGGCTATTTGGAAGGGGGGTATAATGGTAAAAACAAGTGGCTGGACCACCCCCTTCCTCTATAGCGCCCTACGCAACGACTGGCCTCTAATGCCCCTGCTGGGTAGGCTGAATCAACATGTCAAAACTGGTCAACAGGTGGATAACTGCTGCTATCATGCCCGGGAGTGCATGGAACTGAAAGATAAGTGTCTCAATGGATCCAGAAGACCCAAATCCACTAGAGATGAGTACTCATACACCTCATGATAACCTGTGGGGGTCATCTGTAGGGTCCACCATACCCGGACAGTATAAAATATGATGATATGAAAATAATAAAATTGACCAACTGCATCAATCATCATCTGGAACATATATCCAACATATGGAATGATCAACAGTGTCACACCAGCCCTGCTAGGGCTATTGCAGACCGTCGGTGGCCCTGTTAGGGCTGGTACAGACCCTCAGTGGCCCTGTTAGGGCTGGTACATACTCTTGCTTCTTGATCCGTGACCTCACTGAGGTTTGTTCACTTGGCCGCAGCCCTTTTAGGGCTCAAACACACCCTCGGTATCCCTTCTAGGGCTTGTTCAAGCCCTCGACAGCCTTGCTGGGACCCTCAGCAGCCTTGTTTAGGAGATGGCAACCCTGTTGGTGCTAGGTCAGACTCTCGACAACCTTGGTGAGAAAGAGAGCAGCCCTGTTAGGCCTTCTTGCTGATCCAAAAACCCAAAAGTGACAAAGCTGATATGAAAGAGATATGCAGCAGCTAAAATTACCACAAACGAATTCTTGGACAGAGATAGATTATGAATGATTTGATGTGTGTTTTTCACTTGAGAGGGTTCCTCATTTATACTTCATCATTGAATAATCGAAGGGGTGACTTCCTTAAGTCAAGGAGTTACCAAATAATATAAAATACATTAGTTAGGGCCCTTTTAATTTTATTGTGGGCTTACCACTTTATTTGGGCTAATGATATTTCGTTGGGCTGTTAACCCAACTTTCTTAGGCAAGTCATCTTTTGGCAAATTCTATGCCCCTTTTCTTGGTCTCCATGGTCCATATGTGCCAACTGAAGTACATCATCATATATAAGGAAGATTATTATTTGGGTGTCTTGTTCTCCCCACTAACAGCAAGTTCCCAGACTAGTTATTCCAACAAGGGGTGGTCAGTCCCTTGAGGAGGTCCCATAGCCCAATGACCAAGGAGAGGATTACATCACACATCACTTGCCTAGACTCATTCTAGGGCTTCTAGTGATGTCCTGGTAACTGATCTGGTGCCTCAGCCATAGGCTGAATCAAGTTGACCATAGTTGCAACTCTGGTTATCATAATGGATAATGGTTGGCTCAAGCTTTTCACAAAACAAATTAGCAAGTAGCTTCCTAAGCAACATTGCTTCTTGACAGGCATCAGTGGCTGCTATATATTCTGCTTCTGCTGTGCTTTGGGCTATATAGCCCTGCTTCCTGCTGGACCAGGCAATCATGGTTGATCCCATACTAAAGCAATACTCGGATGTGTTTTTTCGGTCCACTGCACTGCCTGCGCAATCAGAGTCAGCATAACCAAGTAACATTACTCCACTGCTGGGAGTGTATCTGAGCCCATAAGCAATAGTGCCCTACATGTATCTAAGCACATGTTTAGCAGCTACCCAATGTATGTGCTTCGGGTCAAACATAAACTAACTCAGTGCACTCACTGCATAGCATATATCTGGTCTAGTATGTACTTAAGTACATCAATCATCCAATAAGCTGTCGATACAAGGTAGGATCCACTGGCTTTGAACAAGAAGCTGACTCATGTAGCTTCTTCAGGTTTGACACCATACGTGTGCTCATGGGCTTGCATTCTTGCATTCTTGCATCCCAAATCTTCGTAATACATCGACTGCATACTTCCCTTGTGAAAGGAAGATCTCATCTGGCTTTTGCCAGACCTCTAGACCAAGACAATAGTGCACTAGACCCAAATCTTTCATTTGAAATTTTGAAGTGAGCTCTCTCTTACACTGAGCTATCAGTTGTTCTTCTCGAGTAAGGAACAAGTCATCAACACATAAGACCAAGATCAAGTGATGGTTCTGAACAACCTTGAAATAGTGGTCGGAGTCAACAACACCCTTGGAGAAACCCAAGCTATGAAGGTAAATGTAATTCTTGCATACCAGACTTTTGGAGCCTGTTTAAGCCCATATAAAGATTTCTTCAGTTTGCAGACATGGGATTCCTTCCCATGGATCACAAAACCTTCTGGTTGCTCTAAGTAGACTTCTTCCTCAACTTTTCCATTAAGAAAAGTTGTCTTCACATTCATTTGGTGAAGTTTACATCCCATAACTTCAGGGAGGGAGATAATTATTCTGATGGAGGTGTATCTTGCAACTGGAGCAAAGGTTTCATCATAATCTATACCTTCCTTTTGAGAGAAACCATGAGCCACAAACCTTGCTTTATATTTTTCAATACTTCCATCAACAGCATGTTTGATTTTGTAAATCCATTTAGAAGTCACTACAGACTTCCCCTTTGGTCTTGGGACCACTTCCCATACATAATTTTTCATGATAGAGGGTTATTCCTCTGTCATTGCAACTTTCCATACCTTCTGTCTAGTTGCCTCCTCATAGGTGGAAGGCTCTGCATCGATGATGTGGCCCAACAAAGTTATAAGACCAGAGAACCTTTGAGGCTTCTTGCTTTCTCTGAAAGTTCCTGAAGGAGCTGTATGCTTTTCTGCTTCCTGCAGAGTTTCACGAAACCAAGTAGGTCTTCTTTTGGTAGGAGGAGCCTCAAGCATCCTTTCTGTAGGCTCCTCTGGTTATGTGGAATCAATTGGAACTGAAGTCTCATTATCCTCCTCCCTGTGTTCATCTAAATGAGGAGAATCTGGAATTTTTGAAGGAAAAGTTTCCGAATCATTTGGAAGCTCTCTAGAACGACGGAAAGCAGCTTCTTCATGAAATATCACATCTCTACTGATCTCAATGTATCTCTAACTAGGAACATAGATACAATAAGCTTTAGAGTTTTCACTGTAACCAACAAACGTACCTTTCTTTCTGGAAGGCTCCAATTTTGTTCTCTTTTCTTTTGGCACATGGATATCGACTGGAGTGCCAAAAATCCTCATGTGATCAACTGCTAGTTTCTTACTTGTAAATACTTCCTCTGGAGTCTTTTCCCTCAAAATAGCACGGGGGCTTCTGTTTTGAATGTATACAGTAGTACTGGCAGCCTCATCCCATAGAGATAGAGGAAGATCTTGATCACATAACATGGCTTTGGCAGTGTCGCATATTGTCTTGTTCTTCCTTTCTGCAACCCCATTTTGTGTGGGGCCCACATTTATGCCCAACTCTACTCATGGGGCGAATTTGCCCATAGTGGGGCGTTTTTCACTGTGTAAAAATTCAAATTTTATAAAAAATTGTTATGAGACCTTGGGTATATGGTCTAGGGGGCTAAAACAGCCCATAGGCACCCCCTAGACATTTCTTTGTATGTTGTATGGGCCCCTCTTCTCCCTTGGGCGCATGAGGGCAATTCGCCCCCTCTCATCCACTTCATCTCAGCCATTCGTTTGGCCATGTGGGGATTAAATCCCGACCATTCGTTTTGGTGGGAGAAGGGTTTGGATTTGGAGCTATCTCTATAAGAGAACAAGCTCCCTCATTTGTATTGTCCTCTTGGCATTTTTGCACTTGCACTTGGTATTGAGAGAGACATTCCATTCAGTGACTTGAGATATTGTGTTTGGGTGTTATTGTATTGATTGTATGCTGGTTTATGGTTGCATTATTGAGATAACTTGTGGTGTTCTCCATCTTTCTTTCTTGGTTCAAATTGCAGCTTTGCTGGCCATCTGTGGAAGGGCGCATTTCTTGGAGCTCGCTGCTCCACATTTGCTCCAATCTCCGGAGAACTTCAAAGGGAAGTGAAATTTACATTTGTACTTCATTTCCTTCATTATTTTCCATCTAGTTGCTATGCTTAACTCGTTTTTTGCTTCAGGTATTGATTTTGGTCTCTCTGTGGCAGGTTATTGAGGGCGCACTTGGTGTCCAGCTGCTCTCCACGCTCAAGGGAACATGCAGGGCTTTCAACACTTGATCTTCCGGCCTGGTCTTCATACAAAACACTCCATTTCACCTCTGTTTCAGGTATTCTTCATTATTTTGTCATCTCTTTGTCATTTTCACTGTGTTTGTTGAGCTGATAATAAACAAAATAAACCCTAAAATTAAAAATACAAAAATTTCACCATTATAAACTTACTTTCTTTACAAACCCGCTTCTAAAATAATTTTAAGAGTCCACTCCCAAAATTTCACATCATTCCGACTCCATTTGCCCATACCCATAGGCACTAGACATTTTCTGATTTCGCCCTCCTTGGGCAGCTTGCTCAACCACGCAGCTGGGGTCTTTACTGGGTTTTGGGTATGCTTGATTCGTGTTTTAATTGCCATTTTACCATCTGAAATCAAGTTATCATTTGCTAGAAGTACTTAAAAACGCTAATTTGTTGTTACCCTAGGTCTATTAAATCACTTAAACAATCCTTTTTTTTGGCAGAATTTTATCACTTCACCACTTCTAGTTTATTGTGTTCCCTAGTTAATTTCCAACCAATAAATTGTTATTTTACTTCATATATTTCATCACACCTTAGATCTGGTCACTTTTCATATCACGTTTATTTCATCTCAGTGTCCAAATCTTTGGCTGGAATCGAGCTTGGGTTCACTTGGCACTCATCTCTTGTTTGCGTTTGTTCTATCTTTTGGGATTGGGTGTCTATTTTGGTCCTCAACCATCGCTGGTTGAGCAGGGTCTCCCCCTTGACTCGACTACTTTCCTTGTCTAAAGCGACAAACGCCTTGTCTCGTGTGACGACCGTTCTTCGAATGGTGGACTTGGTGTTTCCAAGTGTCACCTGCCTGGCTGCTTGCCCTCTACCATCCCGGACGGGATATCTTTAGTAGCAGCTAGAGTCTATGTGATAACAGATACTTTTCTTCCGGATCTGTGGACAGAATTGCCAAAAATCTGATGCCCTAGTTTTCTCGAGCAAGAGTGATTAGGTCAAAAATGAAATTTCTTAGATTTGAATTCTACCTCCACAGAAAGATGCGCCCTCCTAGGCGAATTGATTTGACCTCTTTTCCAAGCTGATTTGTGGATGGAAGTGCTCGGAATAGGAAGCCCTAGTTTTCAACTTTCATTAGTTGCAGCTGTACAATGACTTCTTTCATTCTAGCTTTGATACCATGTTAGAATTTACACTTGAATAGTAGTTATGTATGATCTTTAAACAATTTCTACTATATCACAATAAACATAAGCAATAGGATCACTGAAGAACTTGCCACCGTTAAGCCGATCAAGAAGATCATCAATCCAGGTGATTGGGTATCGATTCTTGACAGTGATTTTGTTCAAACCTCTGTAATCAATATAGTGTCACCATGTCCTTGATGAGATCTGGGTATTAGGAGTTGGGTCTTGAACTATGAGCTTAGGGAAAACTGTTCTCGCTGGCCCAAGCAACCTCACATGGCTGAAGAAAAGAGAGATGACAGAGCAAGAGTTCCTATAATGTTGTTTATCGAGGAAGCCTTTGCGCATGTTGCCCGCCGTAATGCACACCAGCAGCAGAAATCTTTTGAAAACTGTTTCCTCACGAAAAATGGGAAAGGTGTGGCCTTGGAGGCAAGCAAAGAGCCAGGTGCTGTCACCTAATCCTAGATCCTCCGTTTAGGCTAACTCCTAACGAAGCCAAGGGGGGGTAGACCCTACAAAGAGTTTCTAAGGCTCTTGTGTTTTAAATGTTTTTGGATGGTATGATGCGGATGGGTGTTGTTTAGGAGTTTTTTGATTTACAATAACAATTTAAAAAATCCAAAGATACACTTGCAAAAGATTGAGATGCACAACCACTTGATAAATTAAACACAAGACATCCACAATATAATATATGAATTTGGAAAACAAGACAGATGCTTCAGATAGATAATAAGCAAATAAGTGATGTCAAGGACAAGTGCCTTATGGAGTCAAATGTCTTGAGTGCTTGGGTTGCTTGATACAAGAGTTCAGGTGTGCTTGAGAACTGTTTTGCAATTGTTCTTGGTAAATTTTATTGTAAATTTTAAAGATGATCTTGATTATTAAGGTGAAGGAAATTTCCAATATACGCATAGGTATTGGAAATATGTCCGGAAAATGCTCTAGGTGGCTCCGTACAACGACATGTTGGCTATCCAAGTTTTCAGCGAGGTGTTCAATAACTTACCAGCCACTGGAAATTGAGGTATAGTGATCCAGCGTCCCCAGGCGGGATTTGCCCACGTTTGAGTATTTGCGTACAACACCAGATTTTCATTGGTTGTGGGGGTGCAAATTTTATTATGGTTAAAATTGGATTAAATGTGAGAAATTAAATAGTCTATACTGTTTCTGTGTATCCCAGGGTAGGGTAGAGCATACGCAGCATAGAAATGATAAATTCCAATTTTAGGGGAATGTTTTGAAAACGAGAACCTTTGTAGAAACTCTCCGACAGAGAGCACTCTTGATCCGCCTTATGGCGAGATTCAAGAGATTTATGATGCACACAATTAAAGTACTGAAATAAAGATCTATTCTACCCAAGAATCTCTTTCAGGTCAAATACCGTACTTGGAAGAGCATGGGGGTTAGTCAAATCAAAACAAAAGCAACTCTCCGACAGAGAACACTCTTGATCCATTGTTGAGTGAGATTCAAGAGATTTAAGATTTTCAACAATTTATATAAAAAATGCTAAGTGTGGAAACAAGACTAGCAAAAATGATTTTGACTAATCTAGAGCATTGTTATCACCTAAACTGTAGTTACCCCTATGGATGTATCCACTCATGGATGGCAATAGGGAAGGGCAACTCAAAAGGTGCAACCACGATCACCTCGACCTCCAATATATGGTTGTCACGCCAGTCGAGGCAACCTTCGCTTTATGTTATCTAGCCCAGACAACAAAGAGGGAGACCTGATCTACTCCCGACAGGAGAGATCAAAACCAAGACACCAAATCAAGTTAATTCTAAGTGAAGTAAGGTGTATGGTTTATCCTAGACCTTAGGATGAAGTCACAAGACAAGTGAGGGGTTCAATGAGTATAGCTTTGGTTCATTATTGATGTGAAAGTAACTTGTGATTTGTGAAATAGGATCCATGATTGATGTACTAGTTCAATGTGACAAAATCCACTGCCTTGGGAACCGTGTCCAATGCAGGGTAGTTTAGGGGTTGAATTGGTGCTAACTAGTACAAGTGACAAGCTTGATCATGATACATGATGACATCAAAGGGTTTAGTTCACCACACAAGGGTCAAACCACAAGTTAATCCAACAATCTAGGAAAGTCGAATTGACTTGGAGAGAGACCAGTGCCTTGGGAATTGGGATAATGGAGTCAAAGTAAAGTTAACTTGTGGTTGATGACTCCTATTGCATGAGACAAGTGGGCAATTAAAGGTTTGATGGATGAATAAGTCTAGATCTAAAGATTCAAGGTTTGACCTAAGTGGACCACAATCCCTTAAAACAAGGAATGCTATCCCCAAGGCAAGATTTGATGAAGTGACCAACTAGACTTAGGTTTTGAATTATGCCCATTCCAAATCCACAAAAATCTCATGTACCCACGTCCTAGAAGTGGACCAACTCCAATCTCCAAGGAAATGCGACTTTGCCCAAGGAGGGTAAAAATGGGGATAAATGAATCAAGACAAGTCCAATGGCATCCAGATTTTAGATCCAAGTAGTTTAGGCAAGTGAGAGTATGGATCTATAATTTCAAGGCAATCCGATGGCTAGATCTTACTAGATCTGAGTTTGAAGATACCAAGTGGTCCAAAATGGGGATTAGATCCCTTGAAATGTGGAATAGGGCCCACAAGGTAGAAATTGCCAAAGTAAGAGTCTAGGGGTAGGTTTTAGGGCATGTAGATCACGAATCAATTGAAATCTCAACTACCCATCAACTAGATCTAGCTCAACTCACCCTCACCAAGAAGTGTGCCCTTGCTTGGAGAAGCTAGGTTGGCTTGGGAAGAGGGTCAAATGGAGGCCAATCCTCACCAAACTATAGATCCGGGATGCCGTGGATACTATAGAGGTGGGTTTTTAATATTATACCCAACAACCCACTAGATCTTAGTAGATCTAAGAAAATGTAACAATGAGGGTTTGAATTAATTAGGTTTTCAATTATGTGTTGTGCTAATGGATTGGATCAAGATAAGAGAAACAAACCTGTGGATCTTACCTGGGTAACCTTGTAGATGCCTTGATGATGATGATCTATGCAGCCCTATCAATTTTATTAGCTTTGAGGTAGTTTTCTATGAAATCGATTTAGTCCAAGAAGCCAATGCGCCCTCTCTCCTGCACAACAAACGTCAACAATATCAGATTTGATGCAATCAAGAGATAAGACTAATGCCACAAGAGAAGTAACAGAAAGATAGCATAGATCACAATGATACTAATGATAACCCCCTGATACAAGCAAATGCCAAGAAGATCGATTTGAAGAAGCCTTGCAAAATCGCCCTCCTGTAGACAAGACAATGATTTCGAAAAAAAGATAGATCTTACCACAAATTCCAAATGCTAGGTTGCAATAGATTTTCCAATCACCATCTAAGAACACCAGATGCAAAGGAGACCACAAGAATTTTCACAAGAAAGTTTTTCTATCAATAATCCAAGAGCCAAAGACCCCTTACAATGAGAAGCTCTCTCCTTTTTATAGGAAGGAGAGGCATCAAAATCCTAACCACTTTTTGAATGAGTGGCTAAGATTAAAAGATACAAATGTCTAATCAATGGTTGAGATGAGCTCAACAATAAAATACATGGATCACTAATAAAATATAACATAAGTGGACAAAATCGCCCTAGGAGAGGGGAATCCCACCATATCATGATGACAAAATATAATAAGAAGCTTATGGTGGGTCCAAGGGGTAATTTTAGCCACCCTTGGTCAATCCCCATAGCACAATAATAATAAAATAGTCATCAATATACCAAATCGTGTCTCTATGGACAAATCGTGGGCCTCAAAAGGCCTCAGAAATCATCAGAAAGTGCCATAAGTGATGGATGCGGGTCCTGATGAAGCTGAAACTGCTGGAGGAGGTGTGGAAGACATCAATCCATCATCACTGATCATCCCATGCCAAAACATTGCCTCAGTAGCCCAAATTGAATTCCTCAATAGCCATTTCTACCAATCCTGAAATGCTTCGGGAAGCGTGAAACTGCCCCAAACTGCCTCTTGGATTGCCTGCGCTGCCAAGGTGAGGGCACCAGTGTGTCCGAGAGGGGATTAATATGGTAAAAACAAGTGGCTGGACCACCCCCTCCAAGCAGAGCGCCCTAGGTCAACCAAATAAAAATCCTCTCTGCTCTGACAGGGTCTCCGACAGGCCAAAACTGCACTGGGTTAGCCTATTGAGGCTCAATCATCACTGTAAGTGCCCGGAACTGAAAACAGACTGTCTCATTGGACTCAGAAGGTCCAAATTCATCCAAGATGTGTACTCATACACCATATGAGTCTCTGCATGATCATATAATATATCCAATATATCGGAAAAGGTGAAATAATAATAATCTGTAAATGATCAAATAATGTTGTAAACCATGAATCATCATCATAAACCTGTATCTGATGCATAGAATCATCATGTACATGTACATAGACCATATATCATCTATCCATATCATCACAAGGTCCAACCATCTCATGTCCTATGGTTGACCTTGGTCAAACTAGGTTTGACCAAGTCAACATGACCAAATATAATTCAGACCATCGTCAGAAGCTGCTGCAAAGTGTCAAAGGTTAATGCATGCTCTACAACTTATTCAAATAACATTTATAACACAAAGTAATCATTACTGGCGATCTAGATCCAAATATATAGTGTCATTAATTATTATTATTACTCCAACTAGACTCTTAGGACCATACTCACTTCATAGCTGTGATCAATTTGCTAGTGAAGGGTGAAGGCTAAAATAATTGGCTAGGCTAAAGGATGACTTGACTGACTTAACGTTGTGACACTTTGGAAAAGGAAAAGGGAATACACACCATAGTATATACTGAATGAGCAACAACACAGGGAATGGCTGTGTCTCACAAATGGATGAGTTGTTCAAAGAGGGTTTATTCACCTTTAACAGATGCGCACAATCCATAATACAAATGAGACCAGCAATTATTTAGATATAGCATTTAAGTTCCATTGCTTTTTGGGCCTGAAGTTTCCATAGCCTTTGATCTATGTGTGTTTATAAACACATTGCATAGATTTACATTTATTTGAGGCTTTCTGCTGCAGGTGTGTTTTTAAGGCACTTGTTTACCTGAGCACTTCTAGGTGTGTCACAGACATCTTGTTTACCTAGGTATTTTACATTTCCAAAAGATATAACATTTTATTTTCGTTGCCATTTTCATTTGGCATGCCTTTCATTCATGTGTGTTTAGAAACACATTGCATGAATGGGCTTTTCATACAAGATATAACATTTCATTTTCCAGATTTTGTATTCATGGCAGTACTAAAAGTTTCAGGTTTAGCCAACACAACTTTAGTGACTAGGGGGAATTCACAAGGAACTCCAACTCACCATAGGTAAGTTTTGTCACCTACTCAGAGCCGAGACACAATAAATAGGGAAGCTCATCCAATATAGAGGCTATAGTGGGGAAAAGATTCTCCATGTCACTAGTCAAGTAGTAAGTCAGGGTGATAAACTAAAAGGTAGGCAATGGATGGATGAAGACAATGAATAATGGAGCCAACACTAGCAAGCCAAGGTATGGTGGAATGATCACCTCTATTCTCCCTAAGGAGGGTAAAACCAATGAGTATGACTAGTGAACTTCTAAGTCTGAGTAGGGACAATAAAATATATATAATAAGATCAACCAGGTCCACATATCTATATGATCGCCAGATCATGACACTAGGTGCTAAGACATGCTATAAGAATAAATATAAAAGCAATATGACCAAAACACTATAATATACCTGCTGAGTCATATACCTGAATGCTCATCATCTGAACCATCATCTGTCCTCTGAAACTGCTACTGCAACTCTGGGCACTACTCACTGCTTTGTACAAATGGTATATGGCTACATCGGTCATCTCTCTGAGTGTCCTGAGACTCAGTCATGGCATGGGGAATATATATACTGCTGTCCAAAATTTGATAGTGATCCAATATAGATGCTCATCTCAGCATCTCAATGTAAGGGAACTGGCTGAATAGTGTATGGAATCAGAAAAATAATGTATGGTAGCCTGACTACCATATATGTGATAACAAGCATATCAAAGCATGAAAACTAATCAAGCAATTTATAAAACATGAAGCTAATCTAGTGATTCAAGACTAATCTACCTGCAGGTATAAAGCAAAGACAATGCAAAAAGTAGAAAATGTGTGATACAGGCTTCACCCAAATGGGGGAAGTGGGGGTGTGGGAGCCGTTATCCCACTTGCTTTTTATTCAACTTTTTACAATCTTTTTTGGTTTTTTATCAAAGATGGTTTTGCTTGCTTGGTTTGTTTGCTTAGCCTTTAGGCTCTTTGCTTGTGGTTTTGTCTTCTTGTTCACCTGTGGACAAGAACTCTCAACAAAGGCTAGTTAAACTGTTAGAATAAACCAAGATTTGACTTATGATGTGAAAGAGGCAAAAATTCAAAGAGAAGATGCAAAAGACCAAGATGGTCAAACCAAGTCAAACTCAAGTAAAAAGATCAAAAGGTAAAAAGATGAATGGATCTAAGAGAGGAATGCCAAAAAATGAGAAAAGTGACAAAAACACTGTGATTTTAAGTAAAAAATCAACACTTTGAAATAATTGGAAAAAACACTCTTTTCAATGAAATTTTGCACGTTTTTCGAGAATTTTTTTGGAAATTTTTTATGTAAAACTTTTTGGATTTTTTTTTTTATTTTCAAGCTAAATTCCCGATCTGTAATTAAGTAAATCAGCAAAAAACAGCAGTAAAAAATAGGCAGAAAAAATGGCACGTTTTTTGAGAAAAACTTAGAAAAAATTGGAAAAAATTTTGAACTTTTTTTACTGTTTTAGGCTAATTTCCAGAATTGAAAATCAGCAAAAAACAGTGAAAAAACAAGAAGCTTAAATGGGCACGAAAATCGAGAAAAAGTCAAAAAATTTGAAAATTTTTTAAGAATTTTTTTTTGGAATTTGTTTGTTGTTTTAAGCTAATTTCCAGAATTGTAAAATCATGGAAAATAGCAGAAAACAGTGGGCTAAAAAAAATGAAAAAGGGCACGCTTTCCAATGCAAATTAAAAATGAAATTTTTAGGCAAAAAATCGAAATGTTTTGGACACTTTCCTAAGTGTTTTTTGGCACTCTCGTTGTTGAGAAAACAAACAAAAATGAAAATGGATCTATGAGATCTATGAATCAAAAAAGAGGGAAAAAGTGGAAAACAAGCAAAAATTTATTAAAGTAGGAAAGATGGCTCTACAACTTGGGAAATGAAACCAAATGCTAGATCTTAAGTGTTTAAGCTTTTAAAAAATAGTAGATCTAGACCCAAAGAAGTAGATCAAAGCTATAAAGCCTTGATCTACTTAGCATCAAGATAGATAAGAAAAACCTCTTAAAGAATGTGATCCGCTTTGTAGTAACCAAGGAATCTGAAATAGTTTATCTTTTTGATAAGATGAAAGTAAGATCTCTCCTTAGCTTTTCTTTGGATGAGATTTTGAGCACTTGTAGATCCTGTAATCACAAAGTGTTAAAAATAAATTCTTGATGATGAAGCATGGGATAGATGCAGCTGAGCTCACACCCTTCTTCACTTTGGCAACACTTAATCAAAACACATACAACTCAAAGCACAAGTGAGATCAATAAAACTAGTATGCTAGGAAAATCAAGATTAGATCAACAATGGTATAACTGACTACTTCCTGTCCATTTAGATCTTGATAAACTTTGCGTAAATAATCAAGTTGAAAGCTACAAATGATTACTCTTGTGTGCTAGAATGATCACCTTCCTAAGCTAGCCATTGATCAAAGAACTTGCAAATTAAAATAAGGGTTTAGAAAGGTATCACCTCAACAAGAGATGAATTCACCACCAATGTAGAAGACTTATGGACCTCCAAAGTCTAATCTTTATTCCAATATGAAAGCAAAAAAGTATTACAAATTTGTGCAGAGGTCTCTTGCATGAACATCCATCCAAAACATGGAGCAAGAGACCCATATTTATACAAAAGAGAGCACACCGAAACCCTAAGTCGAATTGGCATAAGGAGAGCCAAACCAAATCGAATTCCCAATGAGAGAAGAGCACATATGCTTGGTTGTTGAGTTGATTGAGGTTGGAAGGTGAGATTAGGGGTGAGGTGGCCTCCACCTAGGCAAGGCGCCCACCCCCAAGTCTTGTTAACATCACCCATCCACTAATCCATTGCCAACAAAGCAAAGTCGCCCTCCTTGGAGAGAGGCCGAAAATCCCAAGAGAAAATAACTTGCAGTGCTCTGAGCCTTGACTGAATGTGTTTGGTGATGAATGGAATCTTCATAAATGCCTCTTGCCATGTCATTTTGATATTTATTTTATTCAATTTGGCCTTTTTTTGAGAGATTTGACTTTTCTCAAAAATATTATTTTCTGAATATTTTAATTAATATTTCTCATTTATTGATTTTTTTAGAAAATATTAGTTATGAGGCCAAATAAATGTATGAAACTTAGGATAAGTGGGTTTGGGGTTTAATTGGGATTTTTGGCTTAGGAATTAAGCCTCCAATCATTTAAATCCACCCCCAAACCACTTAATTATTACAAATTGAAAATTTTCAATTAAAATAATTGAAAAATAATAAAAAATAAAATTATCCAACGCGTCCGGTAAAAATTTTTTGGACAACGTTTTAAGCCACCTAGGGACCTAGGAAATGACCATATAACAGACTCATAGTGTCTAGTAGGTTCATATTCAACTGCTGGAAAACATTTTAGTGCAGTCGCGAGACTCATTCTCAGAGAGAATGGTACCCTAGTCAGTTAACTAGGGTTCCTGGTCAAGTTAACCAGGCAGAGTACTGAGTAAGACCCTAGAAGGTACCCTAGGGCCCCCAGCTGTCTCCTGGGGTTCTTGGTCTAGGACTAAGCAGATTGATGCCATGGCAAAGCCCCTAACATGTGGCTAGGGCCCCTATATGCCTCTAGGGTATTCTGGTCTGGGACCAGGGACATGATGTCCAAGTAGAGCCTGCAGGCAGAGGCAAAGATATATTCTGGTCTTGAACCAGGGACACGATGTCCATGTAGGTCCTGCAGGTAGTTGATCAACTTTCAGTATGAGACTGAAACTCAGCTTAGTACTGAGAACCATTCTGCGAGAGAATGGAGGATCCGGTTAGGGTCCAGGGATTGATCAACCTGATTCAGTGTGAGACTAAAACTCAGCCTAAGGCTGAAAGCCATTCATTAAGAATGGAAGATATTGATGTCCCCTCTCCTAATCGGTTATTGCTAGGTTGCTTCTCAAGGGACTGGCCACCCCTTGATGATGACCCTAGTACCTAACTCTTAGGAGCAGTGTTAAGGACAAAATGATAATACCATCTGTTTGGATCTTCCCCCTTATACAGTGATGACAAAAAATATATAAACTATGAATCTTGAGAGAGAAAAAAGTCTTTGGTCTTTATTGGTCCTATTTAATTGCTTGTCCACTTTGATCTTGTGGTTGTTGACTCATGGTCCTCTTCTTACTTGGTCCTAGCACTCTCACTTTTGTGCACCTTTGAGTATGATGACTCCTACTTTATGGAGTATTTTTTTAACTAAGGGTTTATTAAAGACTATTGGACCATGTATTATTATACTTACCTTATGTTTTGTTAAAAGGCACTTGACCCACTTATGTTTTTGGTCCACTTACTTTATATTGGACCTTTGGACTTTCACTTTATGATAAATTTATTAATAAAGACTTTATTGATTTTATTAATAAAGTTTTTTTTCTTGGACCATTTAACCTTATTCCAAATTTTCCTTTTTTTTTAATTTATTATTTTACCTTGGACCATTGGTACATTATCTTTCTGACCTTTTATCTTATTCTTTGTTTTAATTATTTACTTTATTCTTTTTTTTAATCCTAAGTTTTTTATTATTTACTTTATTCTTTTTTTTTTCTAAGTTTTCTAACTCTAAAACTATATATAAACTTATGCTCTAAATCATCTAACGGTGAGCTCATCCTTCACGTTTTTTGCTTCTCCGCGGATTATTTTGTTTTGGGTCTGCTTCTCTGCGTTTTTCACGAGCCTACACATGTTTCTCTTTCTGCTCCACGCTACTCTCATCACGTGTCTGTTGCAGCTGCTGTTTATCCCTTCACGGGTTCATCCATCAACAAGAGATCTCACGGGTTGGATCTCTCTGCTGTTCCACGTGTTGATTTTTTTGCTTTGGGCCAGCAGCACGAGTTTGCTGCTTACTCTCTCACCGGCCAGCTCTCTCACGGGCTGATTCGAGGCCCCACTCCTCTCACAGCTTCATCATCCACGATTTCATTCCTCCATGGCTGTCTCACGGACTGATTGATCTCTGCTCAGACCCACCTTACCTCTGCAATTTACTTCAGTTGTGATTATAACCTTGACTTATCTCTGTGTGAGTTCTTATGTGTGGGAAATTACTTACGTGCTTGCCTTACAAAGTCTGTTGCACCTGTGTGTTTCTTTTATCCCTGTCATTTACTTATTGATTGAAGAACTCGAGATCTGTTTATTTTTACTTGAACCTTTTCTCTCTCTCAAGGTACGTATATAGTTTAACTAGTTTGACTTGTCCTTTCAGTGACAAGATCAAACTCAGAACTATTTGAGTATAAGTTGGATCCAAATGTTGGTTTTAATTCTTTAATGCAGTACATGGTTATTTTACTGTAAATGTTATTTGAGATTCATTTTATTTTTCTGAACTTAGCATTTGATGATTCTCGAGGACCAACATTAATGCAGTGACCAAATGGAGCATTAAGTTGAAAGAGATGAAAATTATGTTATTTCTGTTTTAACTCAGTTTAAATTTAATTAAGCATTACATTTGTTTACATGTTCTTGTATCAGGGTTTTATATGTGATAAAAACGTATCTAACCTATAATTTCAACACTCCAAAGTCTAATCTTTATTCCAATATGAAAGCAAAAAAGTATTACAAATTTGTGCAGAGGTCTCTTGCATAAACATCCATCCAAAACATGGAGCAAGAAACCCATATTTATACAAAAAAGAGCACACCTAAACCCTAAGTCGAATTGGCATAAGGAGAGCCGAGCCAAATCGAATTCCCAATGAGAGAAGAGCACATATGCTTGGTTGTTGAGTTGATTGAGGTTGGAAGGTGAGATTAGGGGTGAGGTGGCCTCCACCTAGGCAAGGCGCCCACCCCCAAGTCTTATTAACATCACCCATCCACTAATCCATTGCCGACAAAGCAAAGTCGCCCTCCTCGGAGAGAGGGCGAAAATCCCAAGAGAAGATAGCTTGCAGTGCTCCGAGCCTTGACTGAATGTGTTTGGTGATGAATGGAATCTTCATAAATTCCTCTTGCCATGTCATTTTGATCTTTATTTTATTCAATTTGGCCTTTTTTTGAGAGATTTGACTTTTCTCAAAAATATTATTTTCTGAATATTTTAATTAATATTTCTCATTTATTTGAGTTTTTGAGAAAATATTAATTATGATGCCAAAGAAATGTATGAAACTTAGGATAAGTGGGTTTGGGGTTTAACTAGGATTTTTGGCTTAGGAATTAAGCCTCCAATCATTTAAATCCACCCCCAAACCACTTAATTATTACAAATTGAAAATTTTCAATTAAAATAATTGAAAAATTTAATAATAAAATAATAAAAAATAAAATTATCCAACGTGTCCGGTAAAAAATTTTCGGACAATGTTTTAAGCCACCTAGGGACCTAGGAAATGACCATATAACAGACTCATACTGTCTAGTAGGTTCATATTCAACTGTTGGACTCTAATAACCCCCCAAGGCCTAACTGTCAAAATCGGGCATTCCAACTTTGGAGGAAGCAGGAGAAAAACTCATCGATTATTACTTGGCTAAAGGCAAAGCATAATCGACAAGGGAAAAAACTCCCTGGAATACCTTAGTTGACAGTCAAGTCTTAGGGAACCGAGCCACTCAAACCCCCATACTAGCACACTTTTTAGAAAAACCCCATGGGGCATGGTCATTTCAACACAAAAATAAAAATGGCTAGCCAAAATTGGCTAAGGCTGAAAACTGAACCTCTGATACTCTGGAAATGAACATGGATCATGTTCAAACACTGGCGGCTCAATGGAAGTCCAACTATTGTACAAAATAGTTGGTAACAGTGCGATAGAGGAACGGGATGATGGATAATTTTGCCCAAATCCTTTGCTGGCTGCCAAGAACGATGGAGACACCTTTAACTTGCAACCATTTTGGAGGTGAAGCTCCCTTCAAGGTACAAGTTAACTATGGCATTCCTTTATTTGAGGGTCAGATAGATGTAGATGCTTTGGAGAAATGGTTAAATTTTTTAGAGGGTTGTTACTTTGTTCAAAATTTTTTTGATAGCAAAAAGATCATGTTCCATGTCAAAGATTGGTGGGATGATTACTAGGAGAGACATGTTGTAGATGAGTTTACAAAATAAAAGACAAAACTCACTTGGGCAGCTTTTGTCGATGCCCTCGAGGAGGAATCCACCCTCTTGGAAACTATGATGACTAGTACACAAAATGGACAACTTTGCGGTAGGAGAGAGATCGAATGGTGCCAGAGTTCACCAATATATTCCATACCTTGTGTTCAAAGTTGGGTATCAAAGACTTCGAACGGCATTTGGTCCTAAAGTATCACAACAACTTACATAGGTACATCCAAACGGAGATGGATTTCTTGGACATCTCCTCACTAGGAGCTGCTTATTGATATGTTATCAAAATCGAGTAAAAATTTAAGTAGAAGAATAAGCAGGATTTTGGGTCCTCAAATCAACTGCAGCAGAAGCATGGTAAAGGTGGCCCTAACTCACAAAACAAAGGACATAGTAAGGATAGCTAGCCTCATGACAACTAGTCCAAGCCACACGTAAAGAAGGGTATAGGGATGTCAAAGAATGACACTGGAAGTGGTGTGAGTTCCGCAAAAGCCCCTAGCACAACATTCATAAGGGTTGGTAAGTGATCACAACATTGAAGTCAACACTTGTCCATGGGAACTTGATTTATGGTTGTACCTCCTCACATCAAGTGTCAAGGGAAACACTTTTCTAAGGGGATGGAGTGTCATGATCCTCCCTAGGGGTGTAATGGGGGGCCAAAGGGCCCATTAGAGTATTAATAGTGTAGGCCATTCAATATAAAGTGGACTAGGTCCACTATGTTTATTATTATTACATAAGGCTCACTATGGTAATTAGTATTGAATAAATGTAATGGGGCCTCATTAAAGAAGGTCCACTAGGTAATTAGAATGTTTTTATGATTAAGGTTCTTTTGTTAGCTATTAATATGAATGGAGTCCTTCCTATGAATAGTGTGTGGAAGAATATTGTATTTGGAGTTTAGCTGATTGAGAGGTCACCCAACCTTAACAAACAAGTGAACAAGAGTGAATTCCTTCCATAAAATGATCAATTGTGAGGTGTTTCCCTACCTTAAGTGTTTTGATATTAATAAAGTGTGCAGTATTTCTGATATCCTTTTTGTGATTCAATTTCTTGGGCTAAGGATAATAACATACAAACAATGAATTATGATGATACTTGCATGCACTTGAATTAACTTAGAAGCCATTGCATTTGATGGATATCTTACAAAACAATGACCATCACCTTGCTAGTTGATCTTTGGCCCAAGATCCTGGTATTCTTATGTTCACAGCCTATATTTATTATTTGGTCCACGGTTTTGGAATTGCTCTTTTTCTATCTTTCTTAAGGCTTCTTAATACAAATTTCTTTGTTTAGAGTCTAGACCAAATTATTCAAGCCTGAACATAAAATAGAGTTTACTTCCTTCGTTTCTGGCCATAATTTTAAGTTTTAACACTGCTTTTTAAAAATTTCAACCCTCTCTTTTGTATCATTTCATCTTTTTTATATTTGTTCTGCCAGGTCTTACAACAGGAAGATAAGCCATGATGACATTGTTCTTTATTCGTGCTTAAATTGTGTAGAAGTGCAAAATAAATTCAATTGTTTTCTATAGAAGTGTACCAAAGTGTAATGTTCTTATACATTCATGCTGCTGTATTTCAGGCAACTGGAAGAGAAGCAATCATGGCAGGTTTTTATCATGAAGGGTATGAAGATCCCTTGTTAATGCTCATGAGAAGAAGGGGAGTTGATTCTGGACTGGTTGTAAAGGTTAGTATCAGTCTAACTTCCCTTGTGGCATGGAAAATGGTTAATCCTCTTAGACCTCTTTATATTTGGATCCTGTATTAGAAAAAAAAGCAGATAAGGTTGTACTAACAATATTCAATGTTTTGGAGGCAGGCTATAGATATCTACAGTCTCCTTTTGAGGAAGTAGTATCAGGACTTGAATGAATGTGCTCATTCAAGTGTGGATTAGCTTTAAAATAACATATCAACAAACAGAATGAGCAAAATTATTTATGTTGCCACTTTGTCCTCCTCTAACTATGATAAAGGAATAAATCAATGATTCAAAAGATGTCAAATTCATTTCATCTTCTCAAGACCTGTCATATAGGATCTTATAGCAACTTAATTCTAGATTCCATCATCCTAGAGTATGGATCAATTAGCAGGAAACATTAAGGATGTTTTAGCATCAAATCTTGACAGAACTCTTATTTAGACCGTGGCATGTTTTACATCGTGTACAAGGGTTCTGAAGATATAATGGTGAAGAAGAAGAGTCTATAAGACAATCACTACAGTCCAAGACCAAAACCACATATTTTAATCATTCTAATAGCAAGACTTAAAGTATGAAGTATCATTTCACTGGCGGTTAAGCAATAATCATATCAAATATAAGTTCAAAGTTAAAATAATCAATTACTCAAAACAAAACCTTAAGAGTATACTCATTTCATGGATGTGACCATTTTGCTATCAATGGGTGAGGGTGAATAATGCAAGGCAAGGATAAAGGAATGACTTTATTGACTCCACACTGTGATACTTTGGATAAGAGAAAAGGAATACGCAATTAAGCATATGTTGGATAAAAAAACACATAGGGAATGGCAGTGTCTTACAAATGGAGTGAGTTGTTTTGAGAGGTGCTTATTCAACCTTGGCAAATGTCTACAGCTCATATCCAAGCTGAATCCAACTCCGTGAGGATCTTTACTAGAAACGTCGTAACTAGGTGCACAACTAACTGTAACTTGAGGTTCTAGGGGACACTTAGAATTAGCTGTGCCTTACTCCATCTCACATCCCAACCCGTAGGCTCTGTGAGGTATTATTCATTACATTTAGTCATGGCCAATAGTCTTTGGAATTAGCATACATTTAACCATTGCTTTTTAGGCCTTAGGACCCTTTGGATTTTGCATGTGCTTAGAAGCACAACTAATCACAGCTTTCATCCAGGGTGCTTTCACATTTAAATTTCCATAGTCCTCTTTCATTGTGCTGAGAAGCACAGTTTTAATTTGTTTCCATGGGCTTGCATAAAAGATATGATAATAGTTCACATATGCATGTAATGATTGTTGTACAGTTTGCTTCAGGTTTAGCCAATACAACTCAGGAAACTAGGGGGATCATCCACAATCAAGACCAAACATCGGGGGCAACCGACCAAAGAGGTCAAGGTATCAAATCCAACTCACTTAAGCTCATGAACCGACACCAACGGGTTCTCCTGGCCCTAAAGGATCAAGGCTTCGGTAAGTTTTGTTGCCAACTTAGAGCCGAGACACAAACTAACATGGATGCTATCCAACACAGAGGCAAAAGTGGGGAGGTCCTCCGTATCAAAGGATGAGGTGTAAGTCAAGGTAAAATCCAAGAATGGGAGAGAACGGATGGATGGGGAAAGTGAAAGGTGATGCCAAAGCTAGCAAGCCAAAAATGGTGGGAATGACCACGCCCATACTACTAAGAGGGTAAAACCAATGAGTATAAACAAGAGCTTCTTATTCTGAGTAACTAGACCATTTAGTTAATCATTAAGCAACCATGTCCATATATATATATATATACAACCAGATCATGACCACTAGATACCAAGTCAAGCTACTAAGATGAGCAAAAGAGCAAAGCAATCATAACCAATGCACAACCATATACCTGCTGGGCCATATACCTGTATTTGCCATCTGGATCATCAATAGTCATTGGAAACACTGCTGTTGTAAAAACTCTGGGCACTACACTGCTCTATATGGAACAAAAGTGGTCACCTCGATCATCAAATCTGAGGTCATGAGGCTCAGTCTTGGCATAAGGTTCATCATATCTAATCTGTGGCTGCTCTGATATGTGAGTTGTCATCAAAAGTACTGCTCATCATAAGCTGATCTCATAAAAAATGTGTAAAGGCTTGGCTAAAAAATATACAAGAAACTGCTCTGCAATCATGGTAGCCCGACTACTATGGATGTGATAACAGGCCCAAAGGCAGTTTAGTTCTCCGAACTGAGCGCTTATTGCAACAATATCAAGTGACCAACATGGCGACGCATAACCTACTTATAGCAGCCCCCTGAATCTTTGATCTGTTCAATGCGACCTCTCGAGTTCTTTGAAACAAACTGCTTTCGGATTTCCCTATTAATCTAATAATTTAGCTCCCTTTCTAATGTGATCAACTGGTCGGATGAACCGCAGAGATCCAGAGCATATGGGGAGGCTAAGCCTTAGTTCATTTTAACAATTAGTTTGAAGTTGTTATTGGAAGGCCGAGAATCTCTTTTCACCTACTGAGGCCAAAGCCCTTTCAGTTTACTTCGGGAATACACGGCCTAATTTATTCGTTAAGATGAACAAAAATTGTAACAAGTAAATTTATTAACAGCTGAGAATCTCTTTTCCCTTTCGGTACTTCGAGAATGCATCACTGGCTTTAGTCTTTTAAGTTTGTTAATTGCAAAGTTAAGTACAAGATTGTAGAAAGAAAGATTGCGGAAATGAAAAGGTGTTTGCTAATTACTACATTGTGAGTCTCTTTTCGCTTTCAGTGCTTTGGGAAAGCACAGTGGGTTAGTATTTCATTTACAATAAGCCAAAAGAAAATAAAAGTACAATAGTTAATATATTCTAACAAAACTAGTAAAAAAAAAAACTAAGCTAAAGTGCTAAAAAGTAAAAGAACACCTTTGATTCTTATAATCTTGGATTAGGGAGGTTTACAATGCTTTAGAATTGACTAGAAGAGAAAGTAGTTGCTCCTGGAGCTTTGGATGGCTAGATTTGTCGAAAATTTGCCATAGACTCCTTCTCTTTTTTTCGTCAAGTCTGCAAAAACAGCAAACAAATATTCTTTAAAGTTAGTGAATTAGCTAAAAATAACACATTTTTTTACACTTCTTTAGTACTCGGAAAAGATAGCAAAATTTTATGATAACAAGTACCAAATAAATAATGTAGATCTAGACTTGGAATAGAGATTTAAAGAGCTTTTAGATCTAGTAATTATGCATAACATAAGAAGATGAATGATAAAGTTTTGTAGATCTAACTTTTGCTAAGCATAAAAAGAGCCAAGTAACCAAGAAAGAGTATGAGTTTTAAGAGATGGAAGAGAAAAAATCTCAAGGTCAAGCTTGAATGTCGTGAAGATTTGAAGGCACCTGTGAGACAAAACACATTAGATCCAATAAAAAGAAGTAGTGAAGAGAAAGAAGATGCAACCAAGCTTGAAATCCTCTTCACTTTTGGAAACCTGCAAAGCTACACCACCTTCAAACAAGCGAGATTATTCTAGTACATTTCATTGAAAAAGACAAGGAGAATATCAGTATTACCGACTACAATCTATTACTCCTAAGATCTTTAATAATAAAACATCAACAAGCAAGTTAACAACTGTAAATGCTTTCCCAATGGACTAAGATAGCCTTCTATGCTAGATACAATCTACAAACTTGCAATAAAAGAAGAATAACTAGTTAAATATTACCTCAATAAACACATGCATGCACAACCATGGGAGAAATGCCAGACATAGACCTCCAAAGCCTTCACTTTATTCAACAAGAATAGCACAATAGCAGAACATTACAATATGAGCATAGGTTCCTTGCATCCATCCTTAATAATGGAATGAGGCCTTGCTTTTATAGAGAAAACCAGTAGGGGGGGCGCATTTGGCCAACTGTAGATGACAAGGGCACATCTGAGGATGAAGAGGGAGCTAAGTCCTTTGATTGAGGGAATAGGATGAGTTTAAATGGAGTTAAACTCCACAAGAGGGCGCCACCTCAATAGAGATGTTCCCTCACTCTCTTTGGAATGCTTACCACCCAACAAGAGGGAGCCACATCACCAAATGCGCCCCTCATGAAGAGAAGTGCGCCTTCCCACTTGCTGACAACTCACCCTGAGCCAAATCTTGATTGAGATCATCTTGATTTCATTGATTTAGTCAACGATGCTGATTACCAGTTGAACTGGATCTTTATTGGGACCAAATTCCTTTGATTTAGGAATTTGATTTTTCTCCATATTTTTATTTTTTAAATTTTTTACTATTTTGTGAATTTTCGAGAGAATTTTTATTTAAGTGATAAATAATCACTCAAATACTTAGGAAAGTGGGTTTAGGGGTAATATGGGTGCTCTGGGTTAGAAAACGAGCACCCCCATGGTGAATTTAACCTCCTAACCATTTTTTTATGAGATTTTCAACTTTTACAATTTAACATTAAAAAATAGCCCCGTTTGCGGGAATTTTTTTTGTCAAAAAACAAAAATAAAACCTAGGGGGTGTTAGAATTTTAAGTGCAGTAATAATAAGGATCATTGAAAGATAAACAAGCACATCATAGACAATAGTACACAATAATTTATCCTAGGAAAACCCTCGTGGGGTAGAAAAACCCAACAAACTTTTTCAATATAGATTCGTCAGAATGTACAATAGTAATCCTTGTGCAATAACCCAAAACAAGAAGACTCCAAAAGCAACTACTCTCTTTGACTCTATCTCTCTACTCATGCGAACTTGATGAGTGAGTGTGGTGACCAAATGAGGAGGGTGAGCCTCTCATTTATACTAATCATTCACTTGACCTTTTTCCCCAACAGGGTCGATTTGACTCTCCTAACAGGGCCGACTTGTTCAGTTAACAATAAAATAATCGTTTTTGGATCTTTCTAGGCCGACCTAATAGTTAGGGTTTATATTGACTCTTTCAATGACTTTTACATGATCAATTACATCAATAATAATTCCCGAACGAAGTACAATACAAATAATACAAATGATACAAATAAGAATAGCTTCCGAAGTTACATTCTTCAACACTCCCTCTTAACAAGGAAGGTATTCTTCTGACACTATCACCATCGTCTTCCAGCTGCTGCACTTCTGTACTCTGACTATTGACATCTGACATCTCCCGAATATATATATCGCAAGAAGTTTTACAAAGCCAACTGTTTTTCATACTGGATGTATCTAACCTTGCAGTGCTAGCCCTTTTTCATGCTGGATGCAACTCTTCATAGAGCCAACCCTTTTTCATGCTGGATGTGCCTTTCTACAAAGCTAGCCCTTTTTCATGCTGGATGTATCTATCTTGTAGAGCTAGCCCTCTTTGATGCTAGGTGCAAACCTCTACAGTGCCATTCCTCTTTCATACTGGATGTAGCCATCCTGCATAACTAGTCCTCTTTCATACTGGATGCACCTCTACAAAGCCAGTCATCTTTCATATTGGATGTAGCCATCCTACAGAGCCAATCCTCTTTCATACTGGATGCACCTCTACAGAGCCAATCCTCTTTCATACTGATGTAGCGATTCTGCAGAGCTAGTCCTTTTTCATACTAGATGCAATTGTACTCTTCCATGAACCGAGCAAGCCATCTGGTGGGTCCAGCTCAGGACATTCCATTACGTTGCACACCGCAACCACCTGCGTTCGCTCACCACACGTCCAGATTCTCTCGTAGCCTAGGAGACTCAATTACGTCACATAACCCGTTGTTGGAATATTCTCACCATCATTTTTCATATTTGCATGCCTGCATGCATTCTGCATGCATCCAGTCATCAGTATGACAGTCTCCCTAGCACTTGGAGCCTATGTTCAGCCCCCTAGAGCCTGTTTTTAGCCCTCAGGAGCCCTCCTACCTACCTAGTGCGCCTTGTTTTCCTCACCTGGGAGACTAATGTGCCCTACTACACTACTTGGATCACTAACAGTCAGTTGCAGCATTTATTGACTAGTTTATTCCTTTATTGCTCAGTTTAACTGCCTGTAGCTTCCAGTTGTTTGTATCAGAGTGCCACTTGACCTATTGATAGCCTCATCAGCCTTATGCGCCCTCCTTGGAGTCTTCATCCCTTGATTTGTGCTCACATGACTCAGTTAGACTCAGTTAGACTCATTTGACTGAATCTTGACCATTTGTGACTACTACCACTGATTGGATGATGTCTCCAATGCTATCCAAGCCACACATTGAGGATAATTAGAATGACCTTAGAGGCATTCGAATCCATTTGATTGTATTCAGTTATTCACTTTTCACAGTGCCAGCTTACAACTGATGTATGATACAATAGTTTTTGCCATTTCTTGTGTTAATGAGTGATTATTGATTCAACAATTCTTCTTCTCTTCTCTGCTATTCTTGAGTGAGTTTTAGTGAGGTTTGCTCCAGCTGTGTGATCTCTCCTGTAAATTATCACAACCGTGACTACCTGCTGCCTCATCCAAGCTCATCACTCCCTCTTGATTTGGACCACCCCAAGCTTTCCCTGAAGTACTCGAACTTCACTCTCGATAGAGGCTTGGTCAACACATCGGCTATCTGCTCCTCTGTTTCTATATATTGGAGCCTCACTGCTCCCTTCTACACCATATCCCAGATATAGTGATACTTGATCTCGATGTGCTTCGACTTGTCATGAAACATCGGGTTCTCAGACAACTTTACACAACTCTGGTTGTCATAGAGAATACAAGTCGCCTCTAACTTTAGATCGAACAATACTGCAAGCAACTTCTGAAGCCTTACTGCCTCGCAGCTTGCCGAACAAGCTTCCATATACTCGGCTTCACCTGTATTGAGTGCCACACTTGTATGCTTCCTATTGAACCATGAGATCATACCCGATCCCAAACTGAAGCAACACCCTGATGTGTTCTTTCTATCCGTGACACTCCCGACCCAATCCGCATCAACATAGCCCTACAGGTTAATCCTCTAATTTGATGCATATTTGAGGCCACAATCAACCGTACCCCTCAGATACCTCAACACATGCTTTGCCGCAACCAAGTGAACTCGTCTCGGCTTTACCATAAACTGACTCAAAGTGTTCACCACAAAGCATAAATATGTCCTCGTGTTTGTCAAGTACATTAACGAACTAATTATCTTCCTATATACTGTGGCATCCACCAATTCTGAAGAAGTATCACTCAACAACTTCAGATTTGATGCCATAGGTGTGGCCATGGCCTTACAATCCATCATTCCGAATCTCTTCAGGATCTCTATCGCATATTTTCCCTGACTCAGGAAAAGTTCCTCTGCATTCTGCCACACCTTAAGACCTAATAAATAGTGCATCATATCTAGGTCTTTCATCTCAAACTCTTCGACAAGCTTCCTCTTCGTTCTGCTATGAGCTTCTCATCACCTATCAAAAACAAGTCATCTATATATAACAGTAGAATCACAGGATTTCCCTCTTCAACCTTGTAGTAAAGGTTGGAATCCGCTTTACTCTTGGTAAAGCCCAAGCTTGTGATGAATATGATTGTCATTGATGACAATACATTAATGACAAAGGTCAAAACAAGGACATGGAAGACAATAGCATTGGATAGTTTGAAGACAAGACATGATATTGGCAATGACCACAAGACAAAGATTGTGAAGACAAAGTGGCAAAATGGACAAGTTAGGTTTTAAATGTTACCCCCATGCTTTTGGGGGTAACATTTAAAACCCACCTCTATAGTATTCACAGCAATTTGGATCTATAGTTTGGTGGTGTTTGGACTTCATTTGACCCATTTCCCAAGGCACCTTGCCCTCCTTGAGTGAAGTCGCATTCCTTGAGGGAGGCATTCTTGTTGGTTCCAAGACGTGGGTAGGTGAGTTTGTTTCTTCATTGGATAGATCAACCCCTAAAACCTACCCCTAGTGCTTCACCTTGTTGATTTTCACCTTGTGGGCCCCATTCCTCATTTTGAGGGATGAGCCCCACTTGGGTCACTTGGTGATGCATTAGATCTATGGAGATCTAGCCATGGCATGTGCTTGACATTGAAAACCCACCTTGATATTCATCTCAACTATCCCGATCTATAATTTGGTGGACATCCGACTCCATTTGGCCCTTGATCTAAGGCACTAGTCATCCTTGGGGTAATTCGCACTCCTTGGGTAGGTGGCCATTTGCTAGATCCCATTTTTGGGTATTACTAATTTCTTCTCAAATCTATAGATCCATGCTATAGCATACCCATAGTACCATCTCACTTTGATTTTGACCTAAGTCACCTGACACGAGGACACGGGACACGAGTGTCCCCAAAATACGAGTGTCCCCACGGGACACGGTGACCCCCGGAATCAGGACACGTAGGACACGTTTTATATACATATATATATATATATATATATTTTTAAAATATATTACAATTTAAAAATATAGACATATAGATCCAATAAAATTTAACATTTACAATTACAAATATTCAATAGAAATTACATTTACAATTACAAATATGAAATATTCAATAGAAATTAGATCATTCACAAATCACAACACATTTGTCATTCACAATCACAAATCACAATGAGACATTGAGACACATAGATGCATGTCAGAGACTCGGAACCATATTTCTCATTAAGTCATCAAAATCAAAATGTATTACATAGATGTCGGAATGCCACTGGGCACTGGCAAATGCCAAATAGAGTCTAGACTCTAGACTAATAGTCTAATAGTCTAATAGTAAATACAAAAAAGGGGTGGATCAAGATGGAAGAATCCCATCTGTCAATGACTCAATAGTCCTCCTCCATGCCTGAATCAACAAACTCATCACTGCCCTGATCCTCCTCCTCCTCCTCCTCCTCCTCCTCCTCCTCTCTGCCAATCTGACTAACTGCATCTGCTGGTGTGGAGGATGACCCCTCCATACGATCACCCTCATCAAAAGTGACCGGCTCTAGCACTGGATCATTAAGATCCATATTGTCTAATGCCAACTCAGTACTGCTGTCCAAACCCATCTCATCAGGAAAGACATCCCACATCCGTGTCTTTCCCTTCACCCACTCCTCCCTCTTCCTGTAAATAAGACGAAGGTTGGAGTGCACATACACCATCGTCTCTGCCTTGGATTGCTCAAGTCTGCTCTTCTTCACATTGTACAAGTTTCCATATGTGCTCCAATTCCTCTCACAACAAGAGGATGAAGTAACTTGAGAGAGGACCCTCAAGGCTATCTTTTGTAGAAGAGGGCATGTTGCCCCATGAGTTGTCCACCAAACAAGGGGTTTCTTAACCCCTATGTCTCTAACCACCTCATATCCTCCAAATCTCCCAGTGCCACTAGAAAACTCATAAAATTCCTCCTCCACCACCTCAAGGTGGTCTCTATCCTGAAGTAGCCGTCTAAATGCTATCTTCCTCCCCTCTGAGATCTCTCCATCCATGTGAGGAGGGACTCTGGATGAGGGCCCCGACCCACCACTGAGCCAAACCTGAGCGTAGAACCTAGGGTTCAATGAGTGGGCCAAGCAATGCAAAGGTGTGCAATTCTTATCCCACCTGGAGATAAGAATGCCCTGTATGATGGATCATAAGTTCTCTGCCGATGTCTCATACTCAGCACACTCATTCTCCATAAAAATGGTCCTCATGGACTCAATCATGGAATCCCACCCCTCATAAACATCTCCTAGGATGGGCTTGTCCGTGTCTGCAAACCGCAACAAAGAAATGATTGGCTCCATGATCTTGATGCTAAGGACTACCCTATCCCACCAACCATCATCTAATACTGTGTCCTTCACCTTTTGTGAAGCAATCTGATCCGACTTTCTCCAAAAAGCCCAAAACTCTGAAATCACCATGGAGCCAAGAGCGGTTTTTACCTCTCTCAATCTCTTGAGCATGATGAATGAGGAAGCAAACCGAGTATCTGCAACCTTCAACAATGAAAGATGTGTGTACTCTTTGTAGATTGTGAGGGCATTGGTGTGGTTTTGTACAAAGTTACGGATATGGTGTGCATCCTCAATAAGTTTGCCAATCCATGGCACATCTGAAGCAATAGATTTCAGTGCTAAATTCAAAGAATGGACAATGCAAGGTGTCCAAAATACCTGTAAGATCAATAAAAGAAAGTATAAATGAGTCATTGAGTCTAGACTCCTAGACTCTACAAGACTACAACTAACTACTAAGTTACTAACAGTTCAAAATATCAAATAAATGAGTAAATTAACAATCACATACTTGTGGATGTTTAGCTTCCACAATCATGCCAACAGCCTTGCAAACAGGTGCATTGTCCGTGATGATTTGTACACAAGAATCAACACCTACTTCTTCAATGGTTTTGATGAACAAATCACCCATATATTGTGCATCCTTGTATTTCCCAAGAGCATCCACCGCTTTCAAGAACACCGGTCCATTTGTGGAAGACACCATGAAATTGATGAGTGGATGGCGTGTTGGATCCGTCCATCCATCAGAAACAATACTAACACCCCATGTGGACCATTTTGAATTAATTGGATCAATAATTTTATCCACCTCCTTCTTTTCCTTAACCAACAATGTGGTTCTAAGCTTCTCTGAGCTAGGAGGCACATAACCAGTTGGAGCTTGTTCCATTATAGATCAACACATCTCAAAGTACAATGGTGACCGTGCAACATTGAATGAGATGAAGTTGAGGTAGAAGAAAAATGCAATGGAGAGGTCTACCTCTTCTCGTGCCTCTTGTTGGAAAATCCTATCCATTGGACCTCTTGAAGTTGGCCTCTTTCTTGTTGGATAAGCAATAGCATCAACCCCACTCCTAGTGCTAGAGGGTTTCCTCAAGAATGGAAGAGGATCCTCACGATGAAATGTCTTGCTTGCTGCAGCCACCTTCCCTACCCCAACATGGTCTTCTCTTTCCATCTCCCTCCTTTGGTTAACACTCACAGCTTTGCATGAAGAAATCCCACAAGGGAGGGCCAACAAATGGCCTTTAACCTGGTAATAGGTGCTCTTGAATTCATGCCTGCAGAAATTGCAAGTCCAACACACATTGCCTCCCCCACCAAGCTTCGCTCCAACACCTTCTTTCCTTGTCACATTCTTCCACAAAGGGTATTTATTCTCTTGTGCTTGTTGTTTTGCCAAAGCATGGCTATAATGAGGATGAGCTTCACTAGAACCGGTTGGAGCACTACTAGGAGCAGAAGGGGATGTGCTTGGAGGAGGAATAGGACGAGAAGGAATAGATGGGGCATTCTTCCCTTTCCTTTGCCCTCTACCTGCTGCCCTAGCTGGTTGAGACATTTTCCTTCAACCTTGCCGGTGAAATCACACTTGAATCTCCTTCACCTGCAAGAAAACACTCTTGAATCTCCTTCACCTGCAAAAAAAATGACTTTGACCTCTCTCTAACTCTCCCTCACACTCCCAACAGTTAGCAAATGACAAATAAAAGACAAAAAAAAGCGTTTTTATTGAACTGTGGGCTCTTCCTCACGCGTTTTCGTATCCTGTTTTCTCCCCCACGCTGCACAGACTGCCCCACACGTGTCCCGATTTCGGGACACGAAAAAACTCGTGTCCCCCACGTGGGGCCAACGTATCCGTGCCCAAACGTGGCCCACGGGACACGGGGACCCTGTAGGATGTGTCCTGTCACTTAGATTTTGACCTAGTGGGCCCCATTTGGACCATTTTCCACTTTTTAAGGGTGGGCCCCACTTGGATCCATAATTTTGGTACTAGATCTACTTATTAAATTTCATAAGTGGCCTTAATCTATCATTGGTTGAACCATTTGTCACTTCCTAAGCCTCTTCAACTAAATCTTAACTCTTTGGGTCCACTTACTCATCCTAGATCTAGATCTTGTTTCATCTTGATCTCCTACTCTTTCATCATCACATTTCCCTAGGAGGTCTAGATTGCATTCGCTAGCCTTCATTGGATAAGCTAGGTGTTACCAGGCAAATTAGCAGTGCTAATTCCCAATAAGCACAAATAAGATCAGTGACCCAATGTCACCTCAGTCACCGTTCTAACTTCTTTGGAAGTCGAAACCTCCAAGGAGAAGTGCCCTTATGGAATCCTGTAGAACACTAAAACAACCACGGGAAATATATTCTCTATGCAATTTGTAGTTATACCAGTGCCTATATGGAGTCAAGTGCATTCAATTTCAATCAATGAAATGTAAGAACGTATACACATGTATAATAATCAATATTGGATCAAAAGACTATATTGCTAACACACTTCAACTAATCACAAAATATGCATTAAGTTGTGTTTTTTCAATGTCATTCACTAACCAAATATTGTTAGGATATTTAGACATTTAGGAGTTAGTTAAGATCAACTTGTGTAATATATCCGTTAGAGATAGTGTGTTTCTTTAGTATGCATTAGTATGCATTTGTAAATACTTAATCCGACGGTCACGATATGTTTTCGACATAGAGTGATCCGACGGCTCAACTTCTCTTAGATCAAACCTAACCTTGATCCGTGGCCTAACACCCGATTGGTCCATGATCTCTATTTAAAGAGCATGGAGGGTCATTGTTTAGTTGATCGATTATGAGAAGCTCATTTGTAACTTTCTTTCTTTGCATAATAAATTGTCCCGTAGAAGCTATTTGGCCGGGGCCGTGGAGTGTTTCCCTCAAGAGGGTTTAAATCACGTCAAAACATCGGTGTGTTGATCTGTGATCTGTTTGTGTGAAGTGGTTGCTTTTGGTGTTCGGTCCTTTGGTAGTACCCTGTGTACCCGAACATGGTATCAGAGCTTTTATGAAGTGCCGCTTCCGGTTATGATCTAGATCTTGAACTGCTGTTGCCGAAACTCGAAAGGGTTTCTAGTTCTGGTATTTCTGTGCATTTCTGGGCTATGGGAGGTGTTCCATTGCGTCTGGAGCATCGTTTCCATTGGGAAATAGTTTTCGTTTGATCGAAAATGGTTCCCGGTTGCTCTAGAAACGCGTATTTCATCAGATCTGAAGGTATAATGTTACAGTGACGCATTTTTTTTTCTTTTTTTGAAAAGAAAAAATCTCATATTTCATCTTTTTTTTACTGTTAGATTTTTTTTGGTTCGGATTGTTGCTTTCCAGTCTGCGTATGCTCTTTGCCGTGCACCTTGAGCGATCTCGGCAAATCAGAAACAGAAAGGGAAAGGGTTTTTCTCGGCTGCGTATGCTCTTTGCCATGCACCTTGCGCGATCTCGGCAAATCAGAAACAGAAAGAAAACGTAGACTTTCCGGGCAAGCTAACAAGATCTAACTCCACAAGTGTGGAAAAGTTTTTTTGTTTCGATTTGTGATTTGTTTTGCAGGAAAAAGGGCAAGCACGCAAACCGAGCAAGAAGAGTTTAAAAAAAAAAAAAGTCATTTTCCTCATTTCCATATTTTACATACCTTTTAATCTAGCTCACTTGGTTCAAAGTTGCTTTATATAGGTCTTGAGTTCAAGTCTTAGGAAGTTACTTTTAAAAGAAAAAGTGCATGCAATTTCTAATTTCAAGTTACTTTATTGTAAAAGTGGATCTCACTTAAATAATAAAAAATAAAAATACAAGTGAGTCACTTAAGTTTTTTTATTGTTGCACTATTTAAAAGTAATATCATTGTAAAAGTGAAATCACTTATTTTACAAAAGTGGTTCACTTAAAGCAACTTTCTTGTAAAGTGATTATCAAAAGGTTCATCTTGGGAAGAGGGGGGTTCTTTTTTTTGCTGGACATTCTCTAGCTGCCACGTCACTATTGGGGACATCTTCAATAGTTTCTTTGTTCAAGCATAACTTCATCATACAGAGTCCGTTTTCAGTGCCGTTTTTTTTGAAACCGCCTATTTTTTCGAGCTCTTCACATCCAGACTATTGGTTTCTACTTTTACAGCCATTAATTTACAAATATGGCCGCCCTTTGTGATATTCTACTTAACAGTTCCAACTATTTCTCATGGAAATCTCGTATGGAGGATGTTCTACGAAGTAGGGGGCTTTTCAGAATTACAACAGGGAAAGAAAAAGAACCCACTAATGATGATAAGAAAATAAAATGGGCAAATAGATGTGATGAAGCTCGTGGATTGATTGGGATGTCAATCTCTACTGATTTGCGATTCCACATATCTGGAATTGATGAACCTAATGCTGCTTGGGACAAGTTGGAATCTGTGTTTGGTAAACACAATGAAATTCGAGGTCACCAACTCGAAAATGAGTTGATTTCTTTAAATCCAAGTGACTTTTCATGCATTCAAGATTATTTATCTAAGTACAAAACTCTTAAACTCTTATGTGCAGAATGTAAGATTGAGAGGGAAGACAAACAATGCATTTATCATATTATTTCCAAACTTGGACATGAATATTCTGTTTTTGTATCTACATTTTACTCCATGAAAGAATCCTTGAATGCAGCTAGCTATCAAGAGCCTAGTCTTGAATCCTTTTGTGATTCCTTGATTAGAGAACAAGATAAACTCATTCATCTTGGAATAATCAACAATGCAAATACATCTGGGAAAGCCTTATTGTCCCAACAGAAAGAAAAGTCCAACCCTCCCAAGAAACAAAATTTTCGTAATAATAAGTCAAACAAGGGTCCAAAACCCTCTCAGTCAGCTCCTTTAAAAAATGACAAAGGATCCAAGCCAAAAGGCAAGAAGACTGAGCGTCATTGCAACTATTGCGGGAAAGATAATCATGATGAATCTAAGTGTTTCAAGAAGATGGCAGCCTTGGAAGCAGCAATGAAGAAGCACCACATCAGCCTAGATTCGCCTTTAGAATCTACCTCTCATGGACATGCACTTTGTGTTTCTGGTTATTCTTATAATGCATCTTCTTCTTCTACTTCAAATGAATGGCTCATTGATTCTGGAGCATTTTATCATATGATTAAGGATCAAGCCATCTTTTCTACTATGCATGAATATAACACCAAACAAATATTTGTTGGTGATGATAGATCTCTAAGTGTTGTAGGAGCTGGAACAGTTCCAGTAGATAATGGTCATTTTAGTGATGTACTATGTGTTCCAAGAATTTCCTGCAATTTGTTATCAGTCTATCAGATCATTCATTCTAGTGAAGGTAAAACTGTGACCTTTACACCTCACCAAGTTGTAATCAAGGATTTTAAAGATCCTCAACAGGTCCTAGCTATCGGAATTGTTGATGATATTACCAGGTTGTACAAGTTTAACAACTTTGGGTCATCACCTTTCCCTTCAGTTTTTGTTGCTCATAGTGATAACTTGAGCAAACTTTGGCATGAGCGATTTGGTCACTTAAATTATCGCTCATTGCAACAACTATGTAAAGAAAATATGGTGACAGGTCTTCCGATGGTATCTTGCAGAGATGGTGTTTGTTCCGGTTGTGTACTCGGAAAACATCATCGGGACAGTTTTGACAAACGTGCCTCTTGGCACGCCTCGGTTCCCTTGGAGCTTGTGCATAGTGACTTGTGTGGTCCTCTTCCATCTGCTTCCTTTTCTGGTTTCAAATATTTCTTAACTTTCATTGATGATTACACCAGATGCACTTGGGTTTATTTCCTAAAACTTAAGAGCAAAGTATTTAACATGTTCTTGGCCTACAAGGCCCTTGTTGAAAAACAATCTGGTCATCAAATTATTAAGTTAAGATCTGACAATGGAGGAGAATATGTTAACAAACAGTTCACTACTTTCTGCACTGAACAAGGCATCCAACAACAGCACACTGTTCCATATACACCACAACAAAATGGTGTAGCTGAGTGGAAGAACCGCACTTTAAAAGAAATGACTAATTGTATGATCCAATCTAAGGGACTAAGTCTTCAATTTTGGGCTGAAGCCATAAATTGTGCAAATTACCTAGTTAATCGCACCCCCACAAAAGCATTACAAGGTATAACACCGGAAGAAGCATGGAGTAAAATTAAACCTGATGTAAGTCACTTTCGTGTGTTTGGTAGTGAAGCATGGGCTCACATTCCGGATGAAAAACGGAAAGCATTGCAGCCCAAAAGTGAAAAGTGCATATTTGTTGGATATTTTGAAGATGTAAAAGGTTATAGACTTCTTCAACCACATTCTCATGCTATAATCATTAGAAGAGATGTTAAATTTGATGAAAATCTCTTGGCCTGTGAGCCTAAGTCGGCGATTGTGCCATCTTTGGCCTGTGAGCCTGATTCGGCGTTTGTGCCTCCTTCTTCTTCTTCCAACTTCCTTGACAGGTTTCCAACTCCAGTTTCTGATGATGACAGTGAGGATGAAAATCCACCTCCGCCTGCTCATGTTCCTCCAGTTGCACCAGCACAAGTGCTTCCTCGATGGGTCCGTTCAACATGTGAAGCAGCTGGTGATCTTGCTGGTGATCCTAGAGATCAACGTCGAACACGTTCTCAGTTTCAGCGAGTCTCTTCTCTTTTGGCTCAAGTTTCCGAGAATCATGATCCAGAAACTTTTGCAGAAGCTTCAGGGAATCCAGATTGGGATGCAGCCATGGATGAAGAATATCGTTCTTTAATGGCGAACGATACTTGGGATTTTGTACCTCTTCCAAAATGAAGAAAACTTGTCAGATGTAAATGGGTCTACAGAACTAAGTATGCATCAGATGGAAGTGTTGAAAGACTTAAGGTAAGGTTAGTTCCCAAAGGTTTTTCCCAAGTTGAAGGGATTGACTACAATGAAACCTTTGCTCCCGTCGCAAAAATGAACTCCATCCGTCTTGTTCTTTCCCTTGCAGCCTTACACAATTGGGAAGTCCATCAAATGGATGTCAAGTCTGCCTTTTTACATGGTGATTTACAGGAGGAAATTTACATGGAACAACCTCCTGGCTATGTTCAGAATAACTCTAGCCTTGTCTGCCGCCTTAAGAAATCCTTATATGGCCTTAAGCAAGCTCCTAGAGCTTGGTATGCCAAAATGGATAACTTTCTCCTTGACACTGGTTTTTCTAGATGCCATTCTGACCCCAATGTCTTTACCAAGAAAGTAGGAAACCATCTCATCATACTTGTTCTATATGTTGATGACCTTATTCTTACTGGTAGTGACCCTAAGCTTATAACCCATGTGAAATCCAGTCATAAACAAAATTTTGAAATGTCAGACTTAGGACATTTGGATTATTTTCTTGGTCTCCAAGTCCTGCAAACCAAAGAAGGAATCTTTCTTTCTCAGTCTAAGTATGCTTGTGACCTTCTTCGTCGCTTTCACATGGAAGATTGTACACCAGCCCCTTCTCCCTTCCAGTCTGGAGTCAAACTTTCTGCCACTTGTACTTCACCTGAAGTCGATGCCACCTTGTATCGTTAGCTTGTTGGTAGTCTCTTATACTTGACTCATTCCTGTCCTGACCTTTCCTTTGCCGTTGGTCGAGTTGCCCGTTATATGTAGACACCTCATGAAAGTCACTCGAAAGCAGCTAAAAGAATACTTCGATATATTCGAGGTACAGTTCAGTTTGGAATTCATTACAGTACAGGGGGGAAACCTTTGTTGGTTGGTTTCACTGATTCAGATTGGGCCGGCGATCCTGATGATCGAAAGTCTACTGCAGGTTATGTTTTCAGTCTGGGATCTGGACCTATTACTTGGGCTTGTAAGAAACAACAAGCTCTTGCTCTTTCTTCACCAGAGGCAGAATATCGAGCAGCAGTTAATGCCAGTCAGGAAACTTTATGGCTTCGACAGATCCTTTCAGAGTTTGGATTCGAGCAGCAGCAGCCTACTCCACTTTGGTGCGACAATCAAAGTGCCATCAAGGTTGCCAAAGATCCAGTTCTACATCAACGCAGCAAACACATTGAGCTACATATGCACTTCATCAGAAATCTTGTTCATGATCGGGTTCTTGAAGTGCTCTTTTGCCCTACAGATGATCAAGTTGCAGACATCTTCACCAAGTCTCTTACGGAAGCGAAGTTTTCTAAACTTCGATCTATGTTAGGAGTTCGGGAATTTGTCATTAAGGGGGGATAGGCTCTAATGCCTCCTTCCTTCTCCTAATAGTGTCACTTTTGTAAATCCTTCAATCCTATCCCAAGTTGTTCTTAAGGGGGGATGTTAGTATATTTAGACACTTAGAAGTTAGTTAAGATCAACTTGTGTAATATATCCGTTATGGATAGTGTGTTTCTTTGGTATGCATTAGTATGCATTTGTAAATACTTAATCGGACGGTCACGATATGTTTCCGACATAGAGTGATCTGACGGCTCAACTTCTCTTAGATCAAACCTAACCTTGATCCGTGGCTTAACACCCGATTGGTCCATGATCTCTATTTAAAGAGCATGGAGGATCATTGTTTAGTTGATCGATTATGAGAAGCTCATTTGTAACTTTCTTTCTTTGCATAATAAATTGTCCCGTAGAAGCTATTTGGTCGGGGCCGTGGAGTGTTTCCCTCAAGAGGGTTTAAACCACGTCAAAACATCGGTGTGTTGATCTGTGATCTGTTTGTGTGAAGTGGTTGCTCTTGGTGTTCGGTCCTTTGGTAGTACCCTGTGTACCCGAACAAATATAAGCATGTAGCATGACAATTCAGTGAGGATAAGAATATGTGAGCAATGATCAGTCATCAACAAGTATCACCATTTCATATATAATTCACGAATAATAGGCAGGGATCATTCAGTTGCATTTAGTAAACATCAGGTAAAGTATATCCAAATAGTATCAACCTGATAGATGGCCAAAACACCTTCAACAACAACACCTAACTAATAACCAATCATCAAAACTCATTTAACATTTAACCAACAATTATCATTGACCATTAAATGTATCAATTCTGCTTGGTCATTGCCAGATCTGTGAGATTACATTTACATGGTAAAAATGTACAAAAAAGGGGCTTGAGTTAGTGCAAAAATCAGTCCTATAAAAAATACCAATTAAATGTCACCAATAATTTGCATTAGCCAAAGTATAGATGTCAAAGATATGTTTAACATTAACTATCATAAGAAAAACGCAGAACTCTCAGTGTCAATGTATATGTTAAAAAAAATGCAAACAACCATTCGAAATCAAATCTTTTATATGTTTCCAAACAGAGATCAACATTCAATTTTACTGTCAGTCCACCACTTTCAGATCTGTAATTGTCGTTTTGAAACACTCCCATAAAATAAACTCCTTCCAAAATCAGATTTGTATTATTAATTTTATTGTTTGTTTTATGTTGCAGGTAGGACAGCTGGGGAAAGGACACACAGGGTCTTGCAGACCTGTGTATGGATGTTTAGTGGGCTGAAAAGAAAAGGGAGCAGCGTGGAAGGTCCAAGGGAAGTCCGAAGGTATAAGGAAAGGCTTAGGGTAAGCTCGGATGGGAAGAGAGGAAAGTGAGAAGAGGCAACAGAAGGTTGACACAGGGTCTGCAATTTATTGCAGACCTGTGTAAAGGTAAGGGTTTGGTGAGAGATAGAGCAGGGCAGCGAAGAAATGGGAAGGTAGGGCAGGTAGAGAAGAAGGGATGGAGGAATGAAGGAAAGGAGTTGGAAATGAAAGATGGTAGGTCTGTTTTAGGGTAGTTTTTAGGATTTTTGAAATAATAAACAAAAATAAAACCTAGTAAACAAATTCAGACCTAATTAAATGCCCTGATTTACCATGAAATCTAATATTTACACAAGAAAAATTGATAAAATTTGATAACTAGCGTTTAGGGTTGCAAATTTTACAAAAAATTAATATTATTGAGTTTTTAATGAATTTTGAAAATTTTAGGGCTCCCACTAACTTCGCCCTAGGGTTTTGTAGGGATAATAAGGTAGGCCGAAATTATAGGAAGAAGGGCCGGAATTTTAGGGAGGCCAAAAAATGCAAAAAAAAATAATTTTTAAAATTTTAGAGTTATCATAAAATTGCAGACCTAATTCTAACCCTAATTCTACCATGAAAATACAAAATTTTAACCCTAAATAATAATTACAGATGTACAAAACTCAGATTTTAGGTTAAAAAGTAGTTGAACAACCTAGGGTTTCAAAAGAAACTATCTACCAAACCCTAGGGCATCAATGAGAGGAGTTACCCTCCTTGAGATGGTACTTGGCAAGCTTGGCAACTAGGGCTAACCACAACAATCTCTAGGATTAGTTGAGGAAACCTAGCCTTAGCAAGACTTGAAGATCTAAAGCTCAAGCTTGAATGCAATGGTGACCAATGACAAAAATGAAATGCAAATCAAGACAAAATGAAGCAATAATGGCTTTCATTCAACCCTAACAAGCATCACTTTCATACAAATTGACTAAGAGACATCAAACCAAAAGTATAGGTACCTCCGAGTGCATGTGTTAAGCAAACAAATCTAGCTTCATTTTAGCAATGGCATGAACAATAGTAAAACTTCCAATAAATGCTTCAAATTTGCAAAATAACCTTCATCAAGGAGTGCACCCCTTCAAAGAGCCTGTTATCACACAACTTGTAGTTGCCCCTAGTGGTATTTCATCCGGGATGGTAGAGGAGATAGGCAACTAAAGAGGTGACCCAAGAGATGTCACGGTTCCCAATGCAAGGTGGGAGTCACGTCAACCGAGGCACTCTTCGCTTTAGGTCAAGGTGAAACAAGACCTAGGGGGAGACCCTATAACCAATCACAGTTGATTGGACCCAAACAAAGGTTTCTAAGGATAAGTAAGTGAAGAGTTACGGAAACCAATGCAAGGTTGAGTGGACCTAGATGTTAAAGTATGGTTGAAGGTGGTTTGGGAGATTGTTAGTGTTTAAACCGATGTATGATTTAGGCCACATAATTAGGTATAATGACAAAGTACATCACCACATGCTACACAAGTGGATCCTATTTTCTTGGGATGTGTGAAATGGCTTTAAGTGGGCCCACAAGGTGAAGCTAAGGGGTGAAATTTGTACTAGAGGTTATGTAATGAGTAGATCTATGGATCTAAGTTAATTTTAGGAGTACCCATGTACCGGATCTAAGGTTTGACACAATTCCCAAGGAGTGCGACTTGCTTTGAGGAGGACTAGTGCCTTGTTGGATGGGATAATGGGGTCAAAAGGTATGTCAAAGTGTAGATCAGGACACCTAGGAGCCAAGTCAAGTGGGCTAAATGAGATAGAATGGTTGGATCTTGCTAGATCTAGGTTTTCATGAAATGACCCTAAGTGGACCACAATCCCTTGAAACAAGGAATGCTACCCCCAAGGCAGATCGTCACAAAATGATACTCTATACCTAGGTTTCGAGGTATGGCCGTTCCAAATCCACAAAAATCTCAACCACCCACTTCCTCAAAGTGGGCAAACTCACTCACTCAAGCGAGTGCGACTTTGCTCAAGGAGGGCTAAAAGGTGGGTTAAGTGGACCAAATCAAGTCCAATGGCCACCAAACTATAGATCCATGTAGCTTATGCACCGATCTATGTGGATCTAGAAAATTAAGTCAATCCAAGGGTTAGATCTTACTAGATCTGAGTTTTAAGGTGCCAAGAAATTCAAAAAGGGGGTTTTAACCCCTTAAAACAAACCACAAGGTAGAAATCACCAAAGTAACAGTCTGGGGGTAGGTTATCAAGTGTGTAGATTGCAAATCAAGTGGGATCTCACCTACCCATGTGCTAGATCTAACCCAACAAGCCTCTCCAAGGAAGTGCGATTTGGTTCAAGAGGGCTATATTGCCTTGAAAAGTGTGTCAATTTTAACCCAATCACCACCAAACTATAGATCCAACTAGGGGTGGATGCTATAGAGGTGGGTTCTTAAGCTCTTTTCAAAAGCAAGGCTAGATCTAAGTAGATCTAAGAAATACTAAAATTGGGGTTTTAATTAATTAGGGTTTGTGACCAATGAAGATAGAATGGATGAAAGAGGCACATACCTTGTAGATCTTACCTCAATTGCTTGTGGCCACCTTGCAAATTGATAGCATTCTCCTATGTGTATATTCAAGAGTGAGATCCAAGAGCTCCAACCAAAACGTCCTCCTCCAAGATAGCCAAATCGTCCTCCTCCTACAAGACAAGATCAAAGAAACAAGTCAAGTAAGATGATTATGAAAATGATAGAAAGATGTAATAGAAAGCATCAACTATGTCACAAAGATACAATAATGATACTCCCTATCACAAGATCAACCCAAGAGAGAATATGTGGATCCGTCCAACAATAACCCTCAAGAAATCGCCCTCCTCTCCATCAATTCGACTTTTCCTGCAAGAAAACTAGTAGAAGCACCAAAATCCACAATGATACATAGAAGAGATACTGTATACTCAATATGCAAGAGAATCCACAAGACAAGAGAAATATGCTCCACAAAGAAGTGTTCTATTCCAATATTCCAGAGCTCCAAAGGTGAGCTATACAATAGGGGGTCTCCTCCTTATATAGGATAATAAAGACCAAAACCCTATACCACTCTACAATACTACATCAAATGAGTGGTTGAGATTAAAAGATCTCATCATACAATCAATGGCTAAGATGAACCATAACAATATATCACATGGATCACCCAATATAATGATGACGTCATAGTATAAAATAATCATGGAGGGTGACGTCATCTACTAGAGGGGGTAAAAGTACCAAAAATCCACCTCATGATGACTAGGACATGACATAATAAGCACATGGTGGGGCTAGGAGGCATCAATCCTTACTAGCTCATCCCCAAGGCACAATAAAAATAATAAAATATGTCCAAGATAATAAATGATCAAATCTGTCCTCAAAATCTGTGACAGACAAGCAGTAAAAGACCTCCTGTGATCGCTGTGGGCCTACCCACATGGTGAAAACTGGCTGGAAGATAGTGGGATCACCCTGGAAGACGTCTGTGAAAACCAAATGCCAAAACCTTGCCTCAATTGCCCAAATCGAATTCCTCAGTGACCACTTTATCCCATTTTTTAACTGCCTCGGTAACTGTGAAAGTGCCAAAACTGCCTCCTAGGGCATCTGCGCTGTCCATCTGAGCCCACCAGGCTCTCCAGAAGGGGGGGTAAATGGTAAAAACAAGTGGCTGGACCACCCCCTCCTCATACAGCGCCCTAGGTGAACTGGCCTCTCATGACCCCTACTGCTCAGGCTGGGAAATCAACCCCAAATTTGGTCAACAAGTGTAAAACTGCATCAATCACTGTCAGAAGTGCTTGGAACTGAAAGATAAGTGTCTTATTGGATCCAGAAGACCCAAATCCACTAGAAATGTGTACTCATACACCATGGGTTGCCCTATTGGGCCAGCTGTAGGGTCCACCATATATGGACAATGCATAATCTGCTGATCTGATTAATAATAAAACCTGCTGAACTGCATCAATCATCATCTGAACCATCTGTCCATCATATGATATCATCACCAAGTATGTGGGACCATCAATCATCATCAATAGGCATATATATATATGGCCCACATCATCACGGATCCCAATAATATACAACCAAGGATAAATCACATCAGTAGACTAAGACATGCTTCTCTAATCATTCTCACAACCAAGCTCAAAGTATAACATCCATTCAGTGGCAGTAATCAAGTTAGCATATTCCTTTGTTATATAAAATTACTTGCACACTAGTTCAAATGACAAACTCACCCATTGGACATGGTCAAACTGCTAGTGAAGGATGAAGGCTAGGAACAAGGTTGGGCCAAGGGGTTGACTTGTCTAACTTAACTCAAAAATACTTTGGACTGGGAGAAGGGGGAAAGCTACAAACTCTGTGCTGGACAAAATAACACGGGGAATGGCTGTGCCTCACAAATGGATAAATTGTTTAGAGTGCTTATTCAACTTAGGCATCATGTCTACATCAAGTTGATCCAGGTTCATTAGGATCATTCAATTTCATTTCATGGCCTTTTTGGCCTACATAACCCTTCGGATCTCAGGTGTGCTGATAAGCACAACTAGTTGCAGCTTGCATCCAGGGCATGTTTTTCAAATACATACAAGGTCAGCAATTGTTTAGATATAGCTTTTAAGAACCATTGCTTTTTTTTGGACCTTTCTTATACTCTTCGAGGAGTATTTTTAGCTGTTCATCGCTCTTGCCCTTTTTAGTTTCCATGGGCGAATTTATAAGTTTCCATAGGTAAAACATGAGCTTTCAGTTTTAGCCAACAACATCTCAAGTGACTAGGGGGAGTTCGAGCCAATGCCAAACATCGGGACAACCGACCAGAATGATTTAGGCCTACAATCCAACTCACCAAAGGCAAGTTTTGTCACCAACTTAGAGCCGAGACACTGAATATACAGGGATGCGGTCCAAACACAGAGGTAGAAAAATGGGGAAGTCCTCAGTATCAGAAAGTCAAATGAGATAGGTCAAGGTATAAATTCAAATAGGAAAGTCATGTATGGATGGAGTCAAGTGAATATGGAGCCTACACTAGCAGACAACTGGTGTAAGGGAAGACCATATCTATGTAAGGTGGAAAACCAGTGGGTTTTGTTAAATGACCTAAATGTGCAAGCAATTGTCCATTTTATGATTTATAGTTCATTTTAAACAGTTTGCCATATCAGGAATAATATACCAAGCAAATGCTGTGAACATGACTAAATCAACAAGATAATAATCCACAGTCAGTGATAACATATCCATAGATCATACAACATCATCATAGTAATAATCATCATATACCATCTGAAACACTGCTGCAATACATCTCTAAGCACTGAACTGAAACTGTATCGGATAAAGGGTCACATCGGTCATCAAATCTGAACTCTCAAGGCTCAGCCTTGACATAAGTCTGAATAATACACTGCTCTGATCATGAGTGATCCAAAATATACAATCATCATAGCCATGCTCTGAATAATGGAAGCTCTGGAATGTGCAGATATCTGCTGAACAAGGATAGTAGCCCTGCTACTATAGTGTGATAACAGAGCCCTAGTTAGGAAAAATAGCAGACATAATGATCTTATCCCAAAAGTTGATGTGTAAAAATGAAGTGAGGAGATCTAATTTATATGATCTCACACTCACTTTTACATAAAGTAAGGTAAATTTAACATTCAAAATGTCAATTTAAAATTAGAATTGAAATAATATAAAAATAATCAAAGTAGTGGGTAAATTGGGTGTTTTCTCATATTTGACTCCTACTTGAGCAAAAATGGCTAGACACGGCCAAATTTGACGAAACGAAAGGCCAGACTGTACAGGGGGGGTTGTCATGCCCCAACTAACCCCAGCAGTGATGAAAACCCTCAACGCCCCCCCCCTTTAGCAAGCAAACAGTCTGCCAGGAGGACGACGTCATCCTCTGAAGGAGGGCCCAGAGGGAGGGCGCCGCTGAATTGGAAGGACCAGGAGGGTACTGGATGTGCTCCGGAAGATAAGAGTGAGTCTCAGTGCTGTAACAACTCCCGCTGGAGTGTTGAAACAAGGTGGGGGGCATGTGACCCAGTCAGCGATGCCATTAAGCCATAGTACTTCTAGAAGAGAAGCTAGAGGGTCTGGCCATGCCCCTACCTCAGAATGAGCTGGCCAAACACCCCTCCTAGTAAAAAAAATTACACCCTCTCCCTGGGGCACCTCTGCAGGTACGCTAGTGCTAATACCATCGTAACACTAGGGTCTCCCCCTTGTTCTTGATTTGTCTTGATCTAAAGTGAAGAGTGCCTCGGTTATCGTGACACCCAACTTGCATTGGGAACCGTGGCATCTATTGGGTCATCTCTTAAGTTGTCCAACACCTCTACCATCCTGGATGGGATACCTTTAGGGACAATTACAAGTTGTGTGATAACACAACCATAGTACCTATAAGATAACTCAAGGTGGGTAAAAGACCCTACTAACCAAAAGATAACTCAAGGTGGGTAAAAGACCCTACTAACCACAAGTCAAAGACAAGGTACCACAGGACCAATAATCAACAAGGTGTAAGGATCAAAAAATAAATCAACCAAGGTGGAGAAGGTACAAGTTTACAACCAGTCATCTCTCTCTCAAATGTACAAATGTTCCGTATAACCTGAAAGTTCATTATCACTGTATAAGGAAGGGTCCACACTGGATGATGTGATCATGCGGTCCTCTGGACTGCTCCTAAGGTCAAATGTTATTGGCTTCATCAAGGGGTGGCCAGTCCCTTGAGAAGACCATCTAACTCAACCATCTCGAAGACCTAAGAGAAGAGGACATCACACATCATCATCTTGGTCCACTGACCAAGATCCACCTGGTTAACTGACCAGGTATGTCACTGTAGGAACTACTTGGTCCTCATGACTAGGAATCTGCTTGGTCCTGGACCAGGAGGTCTCTGTCTCAACCTACAGGACATGCTGGGTCCTCATGACCAAGAAACTTCTGGTCCCAGACCAAAATACTCTAGAGACAAGTAGGGGCCCTAGCCACATGCTAGGGACTTTGCCATGGCATCAACCTGCTTGGTCCCCGACCAAGAACCCCAGGAGATAGCTGGGGGCCCTAGGGTACGTTCTAGGGTCTTACTCTTTACTCTGCCTGGTTGACTTGACCAGGAACCCTAGTTAACTGACTAGGGTACCATCCTCTCTGAGAATGGGTCTCGCAGCTGCACTAATTTGAACAGTCCCTTCTGGAGCACCATACTTTTCTGCATACTGAATAATCTCTTGTGCCCAGGCTGGTCTTCTCTTGTCCGTGTTTACCTCTCTTGGTGGATCTACAGGTCTCTGTGTCTCAGTCATATCATGGTCTTCAGGTTCTTCTGGAATCTGCTCTTCCATTATTGTATCTCTAACTTTGAAAGTCTCAGGTTCTTCTTCATGTGCTTCGTCGGAGTGAATCTGCCTGGATTTGCTGAAGGCTGCATCTTCATCAAAGGTAACATCTTTGCTGGTCTCGATCTTCTTGAAGCTTGGTATATATATTCTGTATGCCTTTGATGAATTACTATAACCGACAAAGATGCCCTTCTTTCCTGAAGGCTCCAACTTAGTTCTTTTCTCTTTGGGAACATGTATGTATACAGGGTAGCCAAATATTCTGAGATGGCTGACTTCTGGCTTCTCTCCTGTAAACATCTTTTTAGGTGTTTTGTTCTCAAGTACACTGTGGGGAGTTCTATTCTGAACATATACTGTTGTTCTTGCTACTTCCGCCCATAAGTGCATTGGAAGGTCCTGATCATGGTCATGGCCTTCACTGCTTCCATTATCGTTCTATTCTTCCTTTCTTCAATACCGTTTTGTTGTGGATTATAGGAGTGCTCATCTCCCTCTTAATCCCTGATTCTTTAAATAATGTTTTGAAGTCTCCTGAGGTAAATTCACCTCCATTATCTGATCTTAAGGTTTTTTATTTTCTTTTCAGTATGATTTTCTACAAGGGCTTTGAATTCCTTGAACTTGCTAAATACTTCATCTTTAGATTTCAAGAAATAGATCCAGGTCTTACGAGAATAATCATCAATAAAATAAACATAGTAAGCATACCCGCTTAGTGAGTTGGAAAACATAGGTCCGGAAACGTCTAAATGTATAAGCTCCAAAATCTACTTGGCTTTGCTATCACTGGTTGGAAATGGCTTCTTCACATTCTTCCCTTTCGCACACGCTTTACATATGCCTTCATGCTTAGTCTGGATCTCGGGTAGACCATTCACCATATTGCTTACAATTGGTAATGCCTTGTAGTTGATGTGAGCAAACCTTCTATGCCATAATTCACTTGGTTCCATAGTTTCATGAACCAAGGCTTGTTCTAGTTTTCCCTTGAGCTCGTACAATCCTCCCTCTTGCACTCCTGTTGCTACTGCATCATCAAAGGTTTTACCTTTGGGCCACATAAGTACTTGGCCATCGACAAATGCTACTCGGAATCCTTTCTCATCTAAAGCTGAGATGGAAAGTAGATTCTTCTTTAGTCCTGTGACATATAGGACATCCATCATCTTGATAGGCTTCCCGGATTCAAGCTTGTAAGAAGCTTCTCCTACCCCTTTTATGGGATATCGGTAATCATCTCCAAGTTTCACCTTGTGAGGTGAGTCTTTTTTTGTGAGGTTGTTGAGAGCATCCTTGAAACTTGTCATGTGCTTAGAAGCACCGCTATCAACAAGCCAATCATTGTTTCCAAGTGAGACCGTACCTATAAGTGCTGAAATCAGAACATATTCTTCATCACTTGAAGAATCTTCCCTTGCTTTCTTCTTAGATGGTTCATCATCCTCTGCAGCATGAGCATGATGTCTTTTCTTGCTTCCTTTTTTGTTTTCTTTCTTCTTGGGAGAATTCCTAGCAATGTGTCACATCTCATCACAACTGTAGCATCTGATACTTGAATAGTCTCTGGGAGGTCTTCGACCCTTATGGGACCTCTTAGTCTTGTGATGATGTTCTTCTTTCTTGCTTCCCTTAGCATGAGCTTCCAGAGCTTGATTATCTTCGTCACCACTTTTCTTCTCTGGCTTCAATCCTTGCTTCTTCCTGAGTGCAAGTTTCCCAAAGTGCATTGAATCTGATGAGCCTCTTTTTGGAGCATATTCATTGAATAAATGACTCCCATGATCTTGGAAGTCCATTCAAGGGGGTCATCACTATTTCTGCATTCTTGACATGATTTCCAATGGATTTTAGTTGGTCTCTAATATGGGAAACCCTTTTGAAGTAAGACTGAATGCTTTCATTGCTTTGCATCTTCACAGCCTTGAGTTGAGTTCTCAAGGTCATCTTCCTATTGATGTTTGTTCCCTCAAACATTCTCTTCAGTGCATCAAACATCTCTTTCGGAGTTCGTAGAGATGAGATATATGGGATCAAGTGATCCTTGATGGAATCAACAATGATCCTCTTGGCCTTTATCAGATTCTTCTTATGCTTGGCTTTATCCTCATCTCCCTCTGGCTCCGCAACTTCTTCTTTGATATAATTGTCCAACTCATTCTCTTCCAGAATGAGCATCACCCTATACTTCCAAGCACAGAAGTTGTTTGCTCTTTCAAGCTTATCCTCAAGCTTGGTGTTATTTGTCATCTTGACAAACTTTATAAATGAGAACCTCAAATGGAAATAGAAATAGTAAAACTTACCAAATGAGATACTCCAACCAAGTGCTGGCTTCTGAGATCCGGCTGCAGAATGACCTAGGGTTTGTTAGAGAAACCCTAATTTCTCAACTTCGGGATCTTGAGAAATTGATTGGAGGAAAAGATGCGCCTCCCCAAGGCAAGTTGAGCAAAGGTACTTTTTATCCAAATCTGTGGACAAAACCTCCAAAAAATTGATGCCCTAGTTTTTCGAGCTGTAGTGGTGGGCCTAGAGATGAAAGTTCTCCAATCTGAATTCTGTCACCACAGAAAGATGCGCCCTAGTAGGACGAGTTGCCTTGACCCTTTTTTTCAGTCAATCTGTGGAGAAAAACCTCCAGAAAGAGAAACCCTAGTTTTCACTTCCGACAGTAGCAGTAACTGCACAATGTTTTCTTTCAGGCCAGCGCTGAAACCATGTTAGAATTTTAAGTGCAATAAAAATAAGGATCACTGAAAGATAAACAAGCACAACATAGACAATAGTACACAATAATTTATACTAGGAAAACCCTCGTGGGGCAGAAAAACCCAACAAACTTCTTCAATATAGATTCATCAGAATGTACAATAGTAATCCTCGTGCAATAACCCAAAACAAGAAGACTCCAAAAGCAACTACTCTCTTTGACTCTATCTCTCTACTCATGCAAACTTGATGAATGAGTGTGGTGACCAAATGAGGAGGGCGAGCCTCCCATTTCTACTAATCATTCACTTGACCTTTTCCCCAATAGGGCCGACTTGACTCTCCTAACAGGGCTGACTTGTTCAGTTAACGATAAAATAAATTTTTTTTTCTGGATCTTTCTAGTCCGACCTAACAGTTAGGGTTTACATTGACTCTTTCAATGACTTTTACATGATCAATTACATCAATAATAATTCCCGAACGAAGTACAATACAAATAATACAAATGATACAAATAAGAATATCTTCCGAAGTTACATTCTTCAATAGGGGGACCTAGTACATGTCTATGTGACACATTATTGATGGCTAGCATGTTAAAATACATAGGCCCTTAGACTTTAATAACCTCCCAAGGTTTATCCACCAAGGCGAATACTCCAGCTTTGGAGGTGTGAGTGAAAAACTGAGAAATTATGCGTCGTTGAAAAGCAATGCATAATAACTAAGGAAAAAACACTCTAGAGTACCACTTTTACATATAAACCTAAGGCAAGCCAAGCCTGTTACAAAATACGCCATGCTAGACCAACTTATTACAATTCCCTTTGGGGCATGGACATGCAATATTTTTTGAAAAACGAGCCAAAATTGGCCGACTGAAGTTCTAAATGTTGGCATTGAATAAGTACACTGCTTAAATCTTTGTCGGCTCGCTTGGCAACCAACTAAATACAACTTAGGAGTTAACACTCTTGATATGGCTTGGCTTATGTTTGTCTTCAAACCCATGAGCTGTCCAATGAGCGTCAATTTGTTTTGGCCTTTGCTGAGATGATTTGGTTGACTTCTTGGTTTCCTTCGAGGTTGGAGTTGGCATTTGCAAGAAAAGGGTTTCGTTGCTCTTGCATTCTCTCTGTTTGACAGAGTCTCATGAACCATAACTTTGGCACTCCCTTCCATTGGCTTTCATTTTTGCATACTCTGTTTTTCTTTATGCAAAGTCCATTGTATGGCCTCCCCTTTGCTGAGTATGTGTTATATTCTTTGCATGTGTGTGGGGGGGTGGGTGCATCTTTGCATCTGTGAGCACTGAGAAGTTCTCTTGGTGTAAAGGAGCTATGGGCATTCGTGCCCTGGATTGTTGATCCAATAAATTATTGTACCCCCTTGTATGCAAATAAAACAAGTGGGAGAATGTTGAGTATGTGTTATATTCTTTGCATGTGTGTGTGGGGGGTGGGTGCGTTTTTGTGCTATTTTCGGCCTATTTTTGGGTTCTTTCTAAAAATATGTAATTTAATCCCAGTTAAGGGATTGGAGTCTATTTTTATAATCCAAGTTAACAGATTAGGGTTTTGGATGCTGCAAAATACCTATATTTGTATTGTGAGTGGTCAATAATCAATATGAGAAAATAAGAGGTGCGGCTCTAAGTTTTGCTGGTTTTCCCGGTTAAGGGTTTCCAAGGTAAATCTCTGTGTATTATGTGTGAATGCTGCAGTGTAATCTCTATTTTGCTTAAAAGAATTTGTTTGCTTTGCTTCTCTACAACAGGTTTAAAACTAACACCCTTTTAACTACTTCATTCTCATCTGTTCTTGCTTCATTTGCTGGCTGATCATTGGGATGGATGGCAGGTGGTGATAGGGATGGCTGTCCCATCTTTGACATCCCATCTGGGTGGGGAAGGACCTCAAGTTATACAAGGAGGATCTATTGAATTAGAGTTGGACCCTACAATTAGGTTTACTTGAAATCTTTTCAGCCTAAAAGAATTTCATTGTGTAGTGAATGTTTTATAATAACAAGAATGCATGCTTAATCATCTTCAATTTTTTCCTCATTTTGGCCATAATTTTCTGTTCTAGATTATTTATTCAATTTTTGGATGTTGGATATTTAATATTAGTTGAATTCTTCAATAATGTTTTCCTTGCAGGGAGAAGAGGGCTCACTATCTTTAACAACAAAAGCACGATCAATTAATGCATCAAAAGGTCCACCTGTGAATCATTGTGCTGGATTTCGTACTTCGACATCAATGGAACATGATACAACTCAAACTGATGGTATGTTTGCATATTATAGAACTTACTGAGCACTATCTTGATAATCAAGATAAATCATATTTCATAGTATAGAATCTTTAGGATTTTATTTATTTTTGATAAAAATTATGATTGTATGGATAACTTTCTTTTAGAGCATATTTGGTAGGCTATTGGTTTTTAGCGTCATTACTCTGATTAGCGTGACCTATGATTTATTTGCTTTCCATATTTATGAGAATCCTAAAAGGATCCCTATTAAACGTTTAATTGTAGATTATATTTTGTGGCTTCGGCCTGGCTCCTTTAGGGAAGATTTTAGTGAATGATATTCACCATTAGACTAAATTTTCCAATTTTTCCCTAAGATTGGCCAATTCGAAATGAATATTCCAAAATTTCTCTAGAGTAAAAATAATTTGCTTTAAATATCTACAACTACTGTAAAATATATCAAAACATTTAAAATAAAAAGAAATCTAAATTTTTTGCCTAACTTTATAGTTGAAATTTTGAGGGTTACAATGATTCACATTGGTATCTACGCTAAAGAGAAAAATATGGCACCTTAAAACTCTTCCTTGTTCCCTACATATTGACCTGATGTTAGGAGGCCTTTTTTTCTAAGTTGAAGTTTGAAAATATAATTTGGTTGGTCAAAGGAGCATTTTGAAAAACTTTGCTCTCCATACTGGGGTTAGACAAGAGGCTTAATTATTTGTATTTGGACCCATTGAGCGCAAAGCTATGCTGTAGGCCCTGGTTAATTAGAAACATCTTTGAGACTGAAGCCTATAAAATAACAATAGACTTTGACATTTTATAGGTGCATAACATTGAAAGGGACTGCATTACATGGGGTGATTAAAGATCCTTTTCTGTGGTCAAGGATTGGGCTGCAATTATTTCTTGGAAATTATGACTGGTTGCATAAACGGAAATGAGAGATTCACCAGCCCCAGCCCCATTATGGCCATTAAGGTGATCAACAATGTAGATTAAGTTTCAATTTTTTGTGATTGATAGGTTAGTATCACACTTAATAGCTCTTTTGTTTTTGTTGCTGATAGCCATTGACTTGTCTCTTCAAAAGGAAGATAATAGTATATTGTATAGTATGTTTCTAAAATAGGTCATTGAGTGTCTTAGAGCAGCTACCATATGGGTTAGTATTCTCGGTTGTATTGATTTAATTAACACCATCCTAGGAAACCTCTAATAGGCTAGAAATCATGGAATGCTCAAGTCATTTCCTTCATGTATGGATTATTTATTACACCTCTAGCATGAGCTTTTGTTCTTTCATTTTTCTTAAATCCTCCCTTAGGCCAAGAAGATAGTATTTATAATTTTTGGAACACTTTCACATAGCTTGGTAGAAAATTCTCACACATTTATACTTTTCTTTTCCAGGTGATATATCTTGGGGGAAACCTGCTTGGCAGTTGGCACTACCCCTCATTCCAAGGATGGTACTTAGGGTAAGCCCTAGATTCTTTACGGCACAAAGCTAGGTCAACAACTCATGAATAGATCGTATATAGCTCATCAACAATAGGCTCACTAAGAGCAAACATATCACAATGTCCTAAGTCGGTCATTTCAAATTTCTTCTTAAGGCTGGATTTTACATGGGTTAAAAGTTTAGGGTTACTACCAGTAAGAATAAGGTCATCAACATAAATAACAAGGATTGTGAGATTGTTTTCTATTTTCTTGGTATAAACACCGGGGTTAGAATAACATCTAGAAAAATTGGTGTTAAGAAGAAAGTTATCCGTTTTGGTATACCAAGCCCGAGGAGCTTGCTTATGGCCATAGAGAGATTTCTTAAGGCAACAAACAAAGATGGAGTCAGTTTGAGCATAGCCAAGAGGTTGTTCCATGTAAATTTCTTCTTGCAAATCCCCATGCAAGAAGGCAAACTTGACATCCATTCGACGGACGTCCCATTTATGTGAAGAGGCAAGGGCGAGAACAAGGCGGATGGAGTTCATTTTGGCGACAGATCAACACACTGAGTTCTTACGTGGTTAAAAGCCTCATAGAGGGAAAGAGTCCACGACCTTAGCCAAATAGCTACTTGAGGCAATATATTAATACAAAAGGAAAAGTAATTTACATATGAGTTTCTCAAAATCGATTATCAATCAAGTGACCCTCCATGCTCTTCAAATAGAGATCATGGACCAATCGAGTGCTAAGCCACAGATCAATAGACGTTAAGATTGAGGCGAAGATGAACCATCTGATCATTTTATGTCTAGAACATATCAAGGTCGTCGGATTACACAAGTACAAATGGCTATTAATGCATACTAAAGAAAAAGACACATTAGACCAAGTTGATCTTAACTTACTCCAATGTGCCTAAATATCCTAAGAGTGCTTTCCCTAAGGTTTGATTATGATATGTTAATCTTCATTAAGGTGGAGCACCCTAGCACTTTGGTGGCATATTACCTATGATTTGCACCTTTGAATGTATAACATTATTTTCTTTGAGGGCACTTGGCATACGTATCCTTATTCACATGATTCAAGAATGATTGAAGGGCTTCTAATATGAGCACTCTAGGTGCTTTGGGTGTAATTAACACATTACACTTTGTCATGCCCTGTTTTACAACCTTTGATGGAGCGCTAGACTCATTACACATATTCTGAGGGTGATTTAAGGTTAATTTGATCTTTGTTTTGGCCATTTGCAAGCTTTCTATGGTGTGCCATGTTAATATTATCTAGAGGTCACTACTCACTTTGGATGCCCTGAGATCTCAATGATTTGAGTCTCTATAAGTAAAAAATACAATAAAGACTTAAGACAAAAACACTACCACATCTCTTAACACTTCAACCAATTAAATAAGCAACAATCACACACAAACTCATGATATACCCTGGAAACCCCAAACGGGGAAAACCAGCTTTCTGTGGGGCTTTCTTCTTTCTCAAGCCCAAAGCAAAGTAAGAATAGATTTAGTACATACAACTCTTCAGAAACAAATGATCGATCCTGATGGGTTATGATACCCGAGATCTACAGTAGCTGTAACTGCTGCTCTTGGGAAATTCGCCCCCTGCTGTCAGTTCGGATCTGAACCTTCTGAAGATCTGTCGCATCTCGTCTCAGTATGTACTATCTCCCCCTATACTCCACTGCCCTGATCTGCTCTGTCTGGAATGAATGCCTGCTTTGCTCAAAGTAGAATGAGCCACTTTTTTGCATGGAAAAGTGCGCCCTCCCACAACTGCTGGAAAAACGCCCTAGCTCAGATCTCAACTGATCTGAACTCTGATCATCACAGATCTTCTTTAAACAAAGAAGAAGACCTACTCTGTTGATCTCAACTACTTAGGCCTCAATATGTATCCAAAACGTCCTCCTCTCTCCAAGAAGTGCGCCCCCCCTTTGCAGCAATTCGCCCTCTCTCTGAACTCTGTAGAAACCACACTGGTAAGCTCTCTCAGCCCACAGTCTTTGGCGGATAAGTGCCTCTAATCAAGTGAGGTCTGACCCAACTCATATACCCTCACTCTCCCTACTGCAGAAGCTCCTCTTTCTCTCAGAAAGTCGTCCTCTACATGCACAATGCGCCCCTCTCACTCCAACTAATCTCTCTCTGATAAGTCTACTGAGTAACCTTCGCTGGTGACCTCCTGTCTCCTTATAACATCTCACTGATCAATTAGGTTTACCAGAAACCTAATATGAGTGCATGCAAAAACTCACTTTGCATGCATTTTTAATTAAAAGGTTAGCATGCAGAAATGATGCATGCATGAGGCAAATCACCCTGAAAGGTCCGCATGCATCCGCCAATGGATTCATGCCCGCTAGTAGAGTGCATCTCACCCTCTACCTCCTCCTGATGCCTATCCAATAAGTGTACCTACATGCTAGGCATTTGAACATGGAGGACATCCCCAGATACCACTATCTCTAACATGCCATAACTCATTTGATGGTTTTCACAATTTAAATTGGGTTATTTTGAAGTATACTATGTTTTCTATTGGAGCGCCATCCTTCATGTGACATATATTGAGGCATATCACATTATTTGCTTTAGTGGAGGGGCCCTCCCCTTGGTCTTGATTGGGTTTGTTTGGTCAAACTTAATAGGATGGAGTGGATAATGTTTATATTCATTAGATCTAGCCACTTGCACAGATTTTGATGAGTTGCAACCACCTTGGACCATATTTGATTAATTTTTCTTTGGAGTTGATTTGGTCAAACTTAAGGGGATGAGGTGATTACACATTGGAGGAAACAATTTTCTATTTTTGGAAAGTTGTTGAAGGTCCCAAGAACTTTGACCTGTTGTGCATGTGAAGCGCTTCACCTACTTGGCACTTTGCACACTTCTCAAGGTTGCCCTCCTCTTGTGCACATGATTTTGCAAATCAGTTGATGTTTTTGGCTATTTGTTTTATTTATGGATCTAGTCACCTAACACATTCTCCTAGAACCAGTTGGTTATGGAAAATGTGGATGATTTATGGTGGTATACACATGGATCTAACCACCTTGGCACATTTTTCTAGGACACACCCCTTATGTGGCTTTTAGGTGGTTAAAGTGTTTATTAATGCACATTCTTCCTTTAACACATGGAAGGTTGTTATGCCTTAAAGAGCATGCAATTAGGTTGCTTAAGGAGGTGTTCTAGTTTTGAAGGGTTTGATACACTTTCAATGAGGATGTGACACTATTTTATGAGGGTCAAAACCCTAATTTTCCCACCTTCATGTGCTATTTGTGGGAGTTTGTTGCTTAACTAACTCCATTATTTTGTTATTGTTGAATTTTCTCATGGTGCTAGTTACATGAGAAATATATTATATAGTTTTCCTTGGAGATAAGAATGCTTATTTTATTATATCTTCTAGAAAAGGAAGTAGATCTTAATAACTCATTGCTACTTTTAGTAAGGATCTCGTTGAGGAGGTTGGAATCATAATATTTTATTGGACTCCTTGGAGAACTAATGGAACCAGGAAAACAATTACTTGTTTATTGTAGAAGGAGTTGAGCTCAAAACTATATAAAGGTTTGTTCTCTTCATTTGGTGGTGGCATGGTTTGGGGAGATAATAGTAATATTGCATTGGTGATTGTTCAGTATTTGGCATTTGCGTTGGAACCTTGTTGCTGGAGTATTATGGCAGATTTGTTGAATAAATTTTGTGTATGAATGGGGCAACAAGATTGGGTAACATTTTTTTGTGTGTTTGAAGTTGTTATTTGTGATTGATTCTCCTTTTAACTCTTCCCATCTTATGCTTAAAATGTATTACCTTAAGTATCATTTGTTAATTCAAAAGTGCTTGGAATAGATGAATTTTATGGTATCTATCCCCTTCATATGTCATATCTATGGTATCTTTCTTCATTTGAATTCACCACTAGGAAAATTTTCCTTTGATCAACAGTATTGTTATCACACAACTTGTAGTTGTCCCTAAAGGTATCCCATCCGGTATGGTAGAGGAGATGGACAACTAAAGAGGTGACCCAAGAAATGCCATGGTTCCCAATGCAAGCTGGGTGTCATGATAACCGAGGCACTCTTCACTTTAGATCAAGAATAATCAAGATCAAGGGGGAGACCCTAGCCAATCAAATGAAGATTAGCTAACCCAAAGGTTACTAGGGAAATGTGTAAGTTGAGTTACGGAAACCAATGAGTGAGTTAGATTAAGTGGACCCAAGCGTTTAAGTGTGGTTGAAGAGGCTTAGGAGGTGACAAGTGTTTCAACCAATGAATGACTAAGGCCACTTATGGAGCTTAAATGGATAGATCTAGTGCCATGAAAGTACACAAGTGGGGCCCACTCTTTAAAAAGTGGAAATTGGTCCAAATGGGGCCCACTAGGTAAAGTTAGGGGTGTTATGGCACTAAGGGGTATGCAATGATGTAGATCTATGGATCTAAGATGAGATAGGAAACACCCACATATGGGATCTAGCAAAAGAACACTAACCCTTGGGAATGCAAATTGCCCCAAGGGAGACTAGTGTCTTAGATCAAGGGCCAAATGGAGTCCAAATTTTACCAAAATGTAGATCGGGGTAGTTAAGGCAATTATCAAGGTGGGTTTGGAATGGCATGCCCCAATATGAGCTAGATCTCCATAGATCTAAGATTGAAAATGCATCACCAAGTGACCCAAGTGGGGCTCAACCCTCAAAATGAGGAATCGGGCCCACAAGGTGAAGCACTAGGGGTAGGTTATCAAGGTGGATCTATCCAAATCAAGGTGGATCTCACCTACCCATGTCAAGGAACTATCCCAACTAGTGTCCCTCAAGGAATGCGAATTGCCTCAAGGAGGGCTAGGTGCCTTGGGAAATGGGTCAAATGGAGGCCAATCACCACCAAACTATAGATCCGAATTTCCGTGGATGCTATAGAGGTGGGTTTTCAATATTATCCCCAAAAGCTTGCTAGATCCAAGTAGATCTAGAAAAATAGAAAAATTAGGGTTTTAATCAATGAGGGTTTTGTGATCTATGAGAATAAATGGGTAGGATAGAAGAATTTCATACCTCATAGAACATACCTGGAAAATGAAGATGGAGGTTGCTTGTGGCGAGGATTACTTCCCACAAAGATCAAATGGCAAACTTGATAGAGCCCTTCTTGTCAACGTTTTGCCTCCTTCACCAATTCGGCCTCCCTACTCTTGTCAATCAGGGACACAAAGATCAATCAATCAATCAAGAATGGAAGTAGATGCAAGCAAAAGAGATGAAGAAACATGAAATTGTTGGTACAAAGACAAAACAACTCCCTGTCACCCAAAACGACTTGTTGAAGCTTGTAGGGTAGGCCTCCCCATCAATACACACCCCTCCAAAACGTCTTCTTTGCCTGCAAAAAGTGTTAGTGAAGATAAAATCCAAGATGGCCACCAATGTCTGTCAGTGCAGTGGAAGAAGCATTTACAATCACCACAAGCATTCCAACTCCAAGATCCAAGATGCCCAAGAAAGTATTTTTATTCCAATAGCCAAGAGCCAAAAATCTCTAGATGAATTTTACAATAGGGGGGTCTCCTCCTTATATAGGATAATAAAGACCAAAACCCTAAACCACAAAACCACTTTTTGAAATGAGTGGTTGAAATCAAAAGATACAACATAATAATCAATGGCTAAGATGAGCCTAACAATATATCACATGGATCACTCAAAAGGAGGGTGACGTCATCCCTCAAAAGGCTCTAAGGAGGGTGATGTTATGCCTCAAAGGGCGCTACGTAACATGGGCCCACCAAATATGACATGGACATGACTCAAAAGGAACATGGTGGGGCTAGGAGGTATCAATCCTTCACTAGCTCGTCCCCATGGCACAATAATAATAAATAATAGGACAATGACATGTCCAAATAACACAAATGATCAAAATCCTGTCTCCAAAACTGAGAGACAAGCAGTAAAAGTCCTTCTGTGGCCAATGTGGACCCCACTGACTGATGCCAACTGATTTGGAAGATGGGGGGTTCACCCTGTAAGACCTCTGAGAAGACCAAGTGCCAAAACCTTGCCTCAATTGCCCAAATTGAATTCCTCAGTGACCCTTTTATTCCATTTTTTTTTATCCTCCTGAAAACCCTGAAACTGCCCAAACTGCCACCCAGGGTGCCTGCGCTGTCAAACCGAGTGTACCAGGTTGTCTGGAAGGGGGGCATAATGGTAAAAACAAGTGGCTGGACCACCCCCTTCCTACACAGCTCCCTAGGCAACGACTGGCCTCCAAGCCTCTGCTGGACAGGCTGGACCAGCATGCCCAAAACTAGTCAACAGGTGGATAACTGTTGTTATCATCATCAGAAGTGCCTGGAACTGAAAGATAAGTGTCTCAATGGATTCATAAGACCCAAATCTACTAGAAATGAGTACTCATACACCATGGGTTGACCTGTGGGGTCAACTGTAGGGTCCACCATACTCGGACAGTGTAAAATATGATGAACTGGAAATAATAATAAAACTGACTAACTGCTTCAATCATCTTCTGAAGCATATGTCCACCATATGGAATCATCAGTAGGTGTATGTGGTACCACAAGTCATCATCCATAGGCATAAGTGGTCCATCTCATCACGGATCCCAAGAATGACCATGGTCAAACTATGTTTGACTAGTTCAAAATATAACCAAGGACAAGATTATAACAATAGACTAAGACATGTTCCTTTAATCACACTCATAGCTTAACTTAAAGTATAAACATCATTATGTGGCAGTTAATACATATATATATTTCAATGTTATTTATATTTTACTTGCACAAAAGCTTTAATGACAGACTCACCCATTGGACATGGCCTAACTGCTAGCTAAGGATGAAGGCTAAGGACAAGGCTAGGCAAAAGGGGATGACTTGACCAAACTCAACTAAGTGACACTTTGGACGGGGAAAGGGGGAGCTACACTCTGTGCTGGACAAAATAACAAAGGGAAGGGTTGTGCCTCACAAATGGATAAGTTGTTTAGAGAGTGCTTATTCAACTTAGGCATCATGTCTACATCAAGTTGATCCAGGTTCATTAGGATCATTCATTTCATTTCCATGGCCTTTTGGCCTATATGACCCCTTTGGGATTTCACATGTGCTAAGAAGCACAACTAATCGCAGCTTGCATCCAGGGCATATTCACATTTACAAGGTCAACAATAATAGATATAACTTTTGAGTAACCATTGCTTTTTGGACGTTTTTATACCCTTCGTGGGGTATTTTAGCAGTTCATTGCTATAGCCTTTATTCATGTGTGTTAAGAAACACATTCTAGAATTTTAAGTTCACATGCTTTCATAATATATTTCCAATACAAGTAGTACATGAGCTTTCAGTTTTAGCCAACAACATCTCAAGTGACTAGGGGGAGTTCTGCACAGTGCCAAACATCGGGACAACTGACCAGAATGATTTAGGCATACAATCCAACTCATCAAAGGCAAGTTTTGTCACCAACTCAGAGCCGAGACACAAAACAAACATGGATGCGGTCCAATACAGAGGTAGAAATGGGGAAGTCCTCCATATCAAGCAGTCAAGAAGGCAAATTAGGGTGAAAGCCAAATAAGGAAGGTCACGGATGGATGGAGTCAAGTGAATGTGGTGCCTAAGCTAGTAGACAAAGATGTCCAAAAAGACCATGTTTATGCTCATATGAGGGTAATGAAACCAATGGGTATTGTCAGAAAACCTTAGTGTGCAAGTAATACATCCAATTTTATATTTATAACATCATCCAAGATTTTTTATTTTATTATTTTAGATAGTACTACCACATCATGAGTTACATACCAAGTCAATGCTATGAAGAAGACTAAAGCAACAAGATAATAATCCATGACAACAATCACAAGTCCATAGGCTACATCATATCATGCAAATAACCATCATCATCCATAAATAACTGAAACACTGCTGCAACAGCATCTAGAACTCTAGGCACTGAACTGAAACTGTATGGAACAAAGGTCACATCGGTCATGAAATCTAAGCTCTCAAGGCTCAACCTTGGCACAAGGTCTACTCAATGTCTAACATATACTGCTCTGATCTGTGAGTGATCCCAAATAACTCTGCTCATCATAGATGATCTGTGGAAAAGCAAAGCTCTGGAAAGTGCAGATATCTGCTCATCAAGAATAGTAGCCCAGCTACTATGGTGTGATAACAAGTATATTATGTTCGTTGTAAGTCCTTGATTCAGTTATTAACCCCATATTTTCACAAGAGGAGTCCTTAAATGCTTGCCTCCCTATGACTATATACCCAATCTACATTGCGTGGGAATGCCCTCCCTGCCCCCACTCCCGAAGCTCGCTTCTGAAGGAAGCATCCAAGAAGCACTGAGGAAGCGCGCTTCTTGAATGCTCCCATATGGGATCGTTTTTATGATACACGCTTCCTGCCAAAAAAAAACGCTCTTTGCCATTGTACGGGAGTGTTCTCTCCTTGAGTGCTCTCGATTGCTCTCGAAAACGTGTTGAAGAATGTAACTTCGGAAGATATTCTTATTTGTTTTATTTGTATTATTTATATTGTACTTCCTTCGAGAATTATTTATGTTGTATTTATTCATGTAAGAGTCATTTAAACAATCAATGTAAACCCTACTAGTTGTGTCGGCCTAGAAGAATCTAGAAAAAAGCATGAAAAAAATATTTTAGTGTATCCTGGACAAGTTGGCTTTGTTTTAGAGGTCAAGTCAGCCCTGTTAGGGGAAAAGGTCAGTCTATTGATTAGTATAAATAGGAGGGTCGCCCTCCTCATATGGTCACCTCACTCACTCACTCAAGTTCACATGAGTAGAGAGAGAAAGTCGAGTCACTTGGGAGAAAAGAGTAGCTGCTTTGGAGACATCTTATTATTGGGTTATTTTGCAGGATTGACATTGTACTTTCTGACGAATCTATATTGAAGAAGTTTTGCTGGGTTTTCTACCCTACGAGGGTTTCCCAGGATAAATTGTTGTGTACTATTGTTCATGCTGTGCTTGTCTATCTTTCAGTGATCCTTTTCTTTATTGCATTTAAAATTCTAACAAAACACTCCCGATCACTCCCAGAAACGCTCTCGATCGCTCTTGCAGTGCTTCGTTGGTAAACCCATTCCTTGAAGATGGAAAGGGCAGTTTTTTCTTTTGGGGGGGGTTTGCTTGGGCTATAAATCACTCCCACTTCTTTTTTCCTCATTCTTGACATTTCATTCATCCTTGCAAGGGTTTGTGGAGCTTGGAGTGCATTTGGAGATTTGGTGAGGAGCATGGAGAGCTTGTAAGGGAGATTGAAGGATGCCATTTGTGAAAGCTTAGAGGGGAGATTGAAGGCTTCCATAGGGTTCAACCACCATTGGAGAGCCAAAGAGGTAGGCTCTAAACTCATTATTGTTTTCTTTCCCATATAAACTTGTATATTTTATGGCTTGAATGCTTGTATGTTTTCTTCTCCTACTCTTTCCCATTCCTTTTCCCTCATTCCATTGTAGGCAAAGGGTTATTCTCTACAAGCAAGATCGGTATGTCAATATGGTTTATCCTTTTGGTTCCATTTTTTATTATGATGGTGTTGTTTGGAAACTGAATGAGAAGTGATGAAGAGGATGAAGAAGTGGGTAGTGGCACATACCATGTAGAGGAGGGAGAGGAAGAGGAGGAGGATGAAAATGTTAGTGATTGTGGTGATGGAAAGAAAACCAAAGAGAACCCAACACCCTTGTGGAAATATGTCACAAGGCTTGGAGGAGGGAAAGGGGGTGGAACCATTAAATTTGTATGTCCCCATTGTAGAATAACTTACATAGGTTCATATACCCGTGTGAGAAAGCATTTATGTGGGATTATGCCATGGGATGAAAAGAAGACTATAGGAGTCAAAACCTGTACAAAAGTGCCAGCAAAAGACAAAACCAAATATAAGAGGGAAAAGGAGGAAGCACAATAAATATCCAAAAAATAAAGGGTTGAACATGAGATCTCAAGCTCACATAGAACATTCAGTGGTTGATCCCCATCACCCATGGTAGTGGATTCTCGCCCATGCATTTAGGGTGTAGAACAATATCAAATTTCCTTGACCAAGGATGTGTGGATGACATGGATGCAAAAGTGTTCCAGTTTCTCTATGCATGTGGCACTACGTTGCTAGGAATCGACCCCCCCCCCCCCGAATCGATCCCAAATTGCGGTCTGGACGGAATCGATGAGGAATCGATTCTGCAATCACGATTCCTCATCGATTCTGTTCGGAATCGATTTGGCAATTCGCGAATTGGTAAAAAAAAAAATGATCCTTGCCATTTTGCAATTCGATTCGGAATAGTCGATTTCGGGTTGATCCCGAATCGAACCTGAGCATTAAAATCGAACCCTAAATCGATTCCGCGGATAGGGCGGATTTTTGGATTTTTTTGGGGGGGGGTTTTTGGTGGGATAGGTCACTTTGGGCCAATAAAGGGTGAATGAGTCCATTTGGACTCATTCCATTACTCATTTGCTTGATTGGGAAGAGTTTGAGCTTGGAGTGAGTTTGCTAGTTGTTTGAGAGCTTTGAGCATTGAGTGGGAGATTGAAGGGGAGAGCTTGCAAGGGAGATTGAAGCTTCTATAGAGACATTCAACCACCATTGAAGAGCTAAAAGGTAGGCTCTAAAAACTCATCTTTGTTTGTTTTTGCAATTTTTTTTCACCATGTTAAAAAATGGAAAACTTGCAATGTTCTCTTCTCCTACTCTTTCCAATTGCTTCTTCTCCATCATTCTATTGCAGGGAACAAGTGACTCTCATCTTGAATCAAGAAACATGATGGGTATGTGGTTTTGGTTTTTCATTCCACTTCTTCTCATTATGATGGTGTTGGGAAGTAGATGTGGTGGTGGTAGTGATGAGGGGGAAGAGGTAGAGAGTGATGCATACCAAGGAGAAGAGGAGGAAGGGGAAGAGGGTGATGAGGATGAGGATGAGGGTGATGTGGGGCAAAAACAAAAAGACACAACACCTTTGTGGAAGTATGTGGCAAGGCAAGGGGGAGGGAGAGGGGGCGGAACCACAAAGTTTGCATGCCCTCATTGTGGGAGAACATACACAAGTTCATATACCCGGGTGAGAAAACATTTGTGTGGGGTTATGCCATGCGATGGAGGTAAGTCTCATGAGTCAAAACTTGTGACAAAGTGGGAGCTAAAGAGAGAAGCAAATACAGGATGGAAGAAGAGGCTGCTCAAAACAACTCCAAGAGATCGAGGGTTGATTCTGAATCCCCACAGAGAATGTTTGGTAGTCGAGCTGGATCATCATCGGCTTGATCGGGAGCCTCATCTCCCCATGGAGTCTCGCCTATATGAAGAACATTATCCGATTTCCTTGACCAAGGTTGTAGAGATGATGTGGATTCAAAAGTTTATAGGTTTCTCTATGCATGTGGTGTGCCATTTAATGTTCTTCGCTCACCCTATTGGCATGAAATGGTACAAGCCATCAATGGTGGCCCTCAAGGATACAGAAGCCCTGGGTATGACAAAGCTAGAACCGTGGGTCTTGACAGGGAAAGAGCCAAAATCAATAGTGCTCTTGGAAAGTTTACAAATGATTGGTCCAACTATGGGGTATCCATTGTATCTGATGGGTGGACAAATGTTAAAGGCAAGCCGTTGATAAATATTCTTGGCGTTTCTGCTAGCGGTGCGGTCTTCCTTTCAGCCCATGACTACTCGGATCGCTACAAGACCGCTATTAATATTGCACAACCTTTACTTAAAACCATTCAGGAGATTGGGCCATACAATGTCATTCAAGTCATCACTGATAATGCTGCTAATTGTAAGTTAGCAGGAGCAATCATTATGGATAAGTATCCCAACATATTTTGGTCAGGGTGTTTGGTTCACACATTGAACCTTTTGATGTGTTATATTGTTAAGATGAAGGACAATAATTACTGATGGATTGGTGCCTTGTACAAGAGAGGTAAGAAAATGATCAAATTTATTACCAATCATAGCATGGCGCACCACATTTTTCGCAATCACTCTAAGTTGGAGCTATTGAAGATTGCAAAAACTAGATTTGTTGGCTACTACCTTACCTTCAGGAGGCTTTTGAAGGTAAGAGAGGCATTGGCTAGTATGGTCTCAAGTGATCCATGGCAGGAATTGAAAGACAGAGTTGCAAGTGCATCAGATAGAAGTGACTTTCAGGAGGTGGAGGACACCGTTCTTGAAGGTAATTTTTGGTCATAGGTTAGGTATGTTCTGCAATTCACCAAGCCAATTTATAACATGATTCGTTTTGCAGATACAGATCAGCCGGTGATTGGGGAGGTATATGAGCAGATGGATAGCATGCTTGGTCAAATCAAAGACATTGTTGAGCAAAGAGATGTAGTCTTGTATGACCATATTCATAAACTTGTGGTCAAAAGGTGAGCTAGTCTAAATGTTCCACTCCATGTCTCCAATTTGGTTGGCCCAACCTGCACCTGGGGGTGGAGTCAGGAAAAAACCCCACACAGATCCAGAGGTTGCTGCTGGGTATATGCTTGCATTAGAGAAGTTGGTCCCTGATGAGGAAGAGTGTGCTCAAGTACGGAGTGAATTGAGCATATACATAAGTGAGCATGGATGCTTTGGTTCCCTGTTTGCAACCAAAGATCGAGACAAATTGGATCCTATCCATTGGTGGAACATGCATGACTTTGGAGCCACATATTTGCATAAATTGGTACTGAGGGTGCTATCACAGGTTGTTAATAGCTCTTCTGCAGAGAGGTGTTGGAGCATCTACAACTTCATCCAAAGTGTAAAGAGAAACAGTCTGAATGTAGATCGCGCAGAAAGCTTGGTTTATGTACACTACAACTTGAGGTTGTTGTCCCATTATTGTGAGGCGGCCAAGAATGATAGAACATTTTTGACTTGGGACAACAATCTAGAGGAGGCTAATGTGGAGGATGGAGCCATAGCATTAGAGCGCTTGGAGGCTGAACTATTGGGTGATCATGATGATCCAATTCAGACTACCCATACAAAGATGCCACCCCCAAGCAGAAGCAGCTTTCCGGATGCAGGAGTTTTGCCTTTAGCTTCACAACGTCCAATTTCATCCCGTGGGGGCCATTCATCTTCTTCTCATGTTCCACAATCACTTCCACCAGCACCTATTCCACCTAGAACACGAGAAAATAAATTGGAAGTTACTCGTGGCAAGCGGAAAGCTTAGTAGATTCATAGTACTTTGTAGTTTGTATTTCATTTTCATGTTTATTTTGGCGGTTGGCCTATTTTGTAAACATTATGGCCTAGTTTGATGGCAAATATTATATGTTGAAATTTGAAGGTTGATGTTGTTGATGATTGATGATTTGATGATGATCATTTAATGACAATGTTATAAGTTATAGCTCCTAGAATCTAGAAGACGAAATGATTAATGTTATATCAATGTGTACTAAATGGTTATATGAATATCTAGATTCTATGTTTTGATGTTTTCTATAGCTAATTTGGCATAATATATGTTTTCTTTAATTTATATGCATCAAAATATATTAAAATATATATTATATAAAAAACGCTCCCGAAACGGAAGCTTTTGAAAATTTCGCTTTTCGCTCCTGCTCCTGCTCCCGCCTCCCCGCTTCGCTCCCGCTCCCAACAGCGTTGATGTGGCATACCATTCATGTTGATGTATATGTAACTTCAGAATGTATTTCACATATATGTATATTGTATTCCTATAGAGATGTTATTATTCCTCTATACGGAAGTGTTGTCATTTATATTGTAAGTGTTGTAACTTATACTTGATGGGTTATTAGACCACCTTGTTGGGGTCGGCCCTGTATAAGTCATGTGGGTCAAAGGGTTATTAGACCACCCTATTGGGGGTCGGCGATGTGGGTCAAAGGGTTATTAGACCACCCTAGTGGGGGTCGGCCAAGTCAGCATTATGTTAAGTGGTTAAGTTGAGGCCGACCTAGTTGAGTAAAGGTCAAGTCAAGTTAGTGTATAAATAGAGAGTGTGTCTCTCTCATTTTACACATTCTATTCTCTCACTCACACTTGGGAGAGTGGCGCACTTGTGGAGGAGGAGGCTCTGCTGCTAGGAGAAGACTATCTCTTGTATTCTGGTTGTATCATTGCTCTATCTATCTTTGAGGAAGTTATTGGGGTTTTTCACCTTTATGGTTTTCCCCAAGTAAACTCTGTGTGTCTTGTGTGCTTGCATTATTGTGTCCATGATTGATATGTTGTAGATTTGCTGTACATGTTGTTCTCTCAGTTAAGATCCTAGATCAGATTGAAGTAAATTCTGAAAATTTAACATGGTATCAAAGCTAGCCTGAAAGAAGGCATGATACGGCATGTATGACACTTGTTGCACTTACGATTCTAGGGCTTGATATAGCAAAAACCAGTCATCGTAGCACTTTTGCTATAAATCCGTTTTGGCGAAGTTTTCGGATCTGAAACTTTTACAGGTCGAAGATCAGATCCCCATGTACCTTGTGTCCAAAGGACAACCTCTAATTCGTTGTATTTTGTGATTTATGATCTGTACAATATAGGGTTTCTGCCTCTTCCAGATTTGAGTCAAAAACAGGTGACCTTGGAAAAAAGGTCATAACTTGGGCTAGGAAGCTCCAAATGAAATTTCGTAAAAAGTGACAGGTAGTACACAGACTGTACTATCCCAGGAAACTTTTTCAGAGGCCGAAGTTGAACCAGTGACACGTGGAACGCCGTACAAGTTCGCTCTCCTGTATTATCCCATAAACAGGTCACGTTGCGACACTTGGCATAACTCTCTCTTAGAGAATCCAATTGAGGTTAGACCTATCGGGATGGAAAGATAATAGGTCGAGCTATCTCAAGAAAAATTTTCAGAGGCCGAAGTTGAACCAGTGACATGTGGCACGCCGTACAAGTTCACTCTCCTGTATTATCCCATAAACAGGTCACGTTGCGACACTTGGCATAACTCTCTCTCAGAGAATCCAATTGAGGTCAAACCTGTTGGGATGGAAAGATAACAGGTCGGGCTATCTCAGGAAAAATTTTCAGACCCTGTGGAGCGAAAATTTCGGAGTTACACTAGAAACAATCAGGTACATATTTATGTCAAAACAGAATTATTTTTTAGTACCTTCATTCATGGCTTCCGGAATTTAGGGTTTCGGATAAAGTTGGAATTTTTGTGATCAGAGACCACAGCTGAATGATACTCATCAAAATTGAAATTTAGAGACCAAGATCAAAATTTTTGGTTGGGTAGAAGGCCAAGCTTGATCAGACCCTAGTTCGGTACTTTGATTAGAATAGTGGAAAATTAGGGCTTCTGCAAAAATGGGAATTTTTGAAATCTGTGACCACGGTTGGAAGCTCCTCATAAAAATAGAAGCTTAGAGCTTTGGATCAAACCTTTTGATGGGGCAGAAGAGTGGGCTTCATCAAACCCCAGTTCGGGGTCATGTCCAGTGAATTCGGAAGTTTCAAAGGCAAAATTGAGGAGTGAAACTTTGCAGTTTTCAAATTCTGAACATACCAGCTTGAACAGCTCATCAAGGCGCATATTTCTATCCTTTCGGAAGTTTGAAATTCAAAGTTTGAATTTTTGGGGTTTCTCTGACAAACCCTAATCCAGCTCCAGATCCAGTTCTTGCAAATCAAGTGGATTGGGTTAATCCTGGAAGAAGATGGATTGGTCACCTGCATAAGTGAAGAAGTTCCTGTTTCAGAGGGAGATGAGGCTAAGGCCTTACATAAGAAGATTACAAGCAATATTGACAGGTATGACTTATCCAGGTATGTTTCGAGATTTGTTCATGATTAAGTTTATGGTATATTTGTCTTCATATTATTACGGTTAGTACAATCTTGATTAAATCTAGACTTGTCATATCACCTTAACAAAATTATGAATGCACGATAAAAGATATTCATTGATTAGTGTTGACACTTATGATTGTACTAATGCATTATGGTGTTGTATGAGGTTTATGTTGTCTACTAACACAAAAGGTACACCAAGAAAGTCAAATCATGTTCTACTTCAAGAACATATGCTCATGGTGACATGAAGACAAAGATTCATCCATTGTCATGGATCACATAGAAGATCTACTTTCGAGGTATGTATAACTTGGTTCTATAATGGTTAACTTCTGAGACATGCAGGTTACTAGCACAAGTCACTGAAGAGAACCAGAAGACATTATGCGGGTATGTTAGACATAACTAGCTAGCATGCTAATCCAGGTATGTTTTTCCTATATCAAGCTAGAATCCTACCTTGTGTTAGGATCTTATATTGTTGTGTTGTTGATACTGATTATTCATGTAGTCATAGGTTTGAATAGTCATGGCTGTATGCATATTATGTTTCTTACCATAATTGATGATATGACTAACCAGAAGAATCATGAAGGTATAGGTTTGAGCAATCACGGGTTTATGCATTGATAATTTAACTAATCAGAAGAGTCCTATGATCAAATAAGAATATGCATGAGTAAAAGAAGACTTCCTTGAAACCTTGAATACTAATGTTTATTATCTGTGAATGATCATGAATATACATGTTTAAGATTATTGTGTTTTGATAGTATTAAGATTATACTAATAAATGTGTGATTATGTATGAGACCTCAAGGATAACACAATGATGATACTAATAAGCATTCATAGTGATCAAGGATGGATGTAAGTTCAAGGACAAGTAATCCAGGAAGCAAAGATCAAGAGGGAGAACACTCCAGTTGTTCCTACAAGAAAGCAAAGGAGCACACTTCAGCAGTTTCTACAAGGATGCAGATATTCAGAGGGAGTTGACCACTTCTCACAATCCACATTAGAATGGAGTTGCAAAGATTCAGAGGGAGTCCACCCAACAAACAAACAAAGATAGGTATTTTAATTACCATTCCTTACATACTTGTTTGTTTAAATAATATTATTCAATGATGTATATGCTTATGTTCCTAGATTTAAGATGTGTATTATGCATATTAGAATGATTGCATTAATGAACAGCTTACTACTAATATGCATTTGATGGGTAAGTGGCCTATGGCATTGTACAACATTCCATTGCTACTTATCTAGAATGAAACCTCTTTGCTGACATGTTAGGAGTTGTGCACACTCTTAACAATGTTTTGGTAGAGATTGGAAGGCATCTAGAAAGTTACGGAATATGGATAAATGTTCTATCGAAGCATTGGCTAAGATAATTGCATGACTGTCTGACATATTTCCTTATGTGTAAGAATTTGTTCTGAAAACTATGAGATGTTTTCTAATCATTCAATTTAACTTGTTGTGTAGGAAAGATCGTATACCATCACCTACAAAAGAAGGACTACAACATTTGTTCAAGCAACAAAATTATCTATTGAAGATATTGAAGTTCCCAGGATACGGTAAGAATGCCATGATCCGTCGATCATGAAGAATGATGTTTGGGATGCGGTCCCAAGACCTGAAGGGGAGTCTGTAGTGACTTCCAAGAGAAGCTACAATATCAAGCATGCTGCAGGTGTTAGTATAGAGACTTTTGCTCCTGTAGCCAGATACACTTCCATTAGATCAGTACTTGCTTCGGCTGCAGTGATGATAGGTAAGATACACCAGATGGATTTCAAGACAGCCTTCTTGAATGGTGTAGTTGAAGAAGAAATGTATGTGGAGAAGCCACTTGGTTCTGAGACACATGACAAGGAGTCATATATGAGCAGAACTTGGTATGGTAGGATAGACAGCTTTCTATCCAGTTTGGGCTTTACCAAGAGTAAAGCGGATTCCAACCTTTACTACAAGGTTGAGGAAGGCAATCCAGTGACACTACTTTTGTATGCGGATGACCTGTTTATCACAGGTGAAGATAGATTGATTGCCGACATGCAGCGGAGGTTTGCTATCGAGTTCGAGTTGAAGAACTTGGGGATGATGCACTATTTGTTTTTGGCATGGAGGTGTGGCAGAGTGCAGATGGAATCTTCCTTGGACAAGGGAAGTATGCAGTAGAGATCCTGAAGAGGTTCGGGATGATGGACTGCAAGGCCATGGCCACACCTATGGCATCGAACTTGAAGTTTCTGTGTGATGCTTCATCTGATCCGGTTGATGTCACTATATTGGGTCCTTGATGTACCTGACGAACACGAGACCAAATATTTGCTTTGTGGTGAACACATTAAGTCAGTTCCTGACGGATCCGAGGAGTGTTCACTTGGTTGCTGTAAAGCATGTTCTGAGGTACCTGAAGGGTACAGTGGATTATGGGCTCAAGTATGAAGCGAATCAAAAGTTTAACCTGCAGGGTTATGTTTTCAGATTGGGCTGGCAGTGCTGCAGATAGGAAGAGCACATCTGGATGCTGCTTCAGTATGGGATCAAGTGTGATCTCTTGGTTTAGCAGGAAGCAGTCCTGCATAGCACTGAGTACAGCTGATGCAAAGTATGTTGCAGCCTGTTCAGCTAGTTGTGAGGCAGTATGGCTACAGAAGCTACTGTCTGAGTTATTTGATCTCCCGTTGGATGCTACTAGTATCTTTTCTGATAACCAGAGTTGTGTGAAGCTATCCGAGAACCCAGTGTTTCATGACAAGTCGAAACACATAGAGATCAAATATCACTATATCAGGGATATGGTGCAGAGAGGAGTTGTGAAGCTCCTGTACATTGCGACGGACGAGCAGATTGCAAATGTGCTGATGAAGCCATTAGCCAGGGTGAAGTTCGAGTACTTCAGGGAGAGGCTTGGTGTTCTTCAGAGTGATGACACTTCGAGGAAGAAGTGATGGACACATTTGCAGAAGCCATTCCAAGCATGTTGGAAGGAGGATCCTTCACATGGCTGTGGATATAAGCGTTGGATGATGAGCATCAGGACGATGCTCCAGTTACTGCTCTGTATATGCATCATGTTGGATGCTGGATATGATCAGTTGGATCATTTATATGTATATGTATGTACGCATCATGTTGGATGCTGGATATGATCAGTTGGATCACTTGTATGTATTTTTTTATATGCATCATGTTGGATGCTTGGACCATGTATTTGTATATGTATCAGGTGGATACATTGTATGATCAGGTGGATCATGTATGGTGATATGTATCATGTATTTGTATTTGTATCAGGTGGATACACTGTAAGATCAGGTGGATCATGTATGATGATATGTATCAGGTAGATACTTGGTATGCATCAGGTAGATGCATTGTATGATCATGGATGACGAGCTTCAGGATGTTGCTCCAGATGACATGCAGCAGGATGTTGCAGTGATGATGATCAGGATGATGCCTCGTGCGATGATGATCCATTGGATCATGAGTATCAGGTTGATACTTGGAGGTTAGAGATGATATGTGGCAGGTTGTGCAAATAGCATGTAATCAGTCCTGGGAGATCTTGCCGGTCGTGCTGCGGTACATAAATGTTCCTGGGGTACTCTTTCCGGTATTGCTATGTAGTATGTAATCAGTCCTCAGATATCCGATAGGTTGAGCTATGTGCTCGTAATCAGTCCTGGGATGAGGTATTACTATGGAGACATGTAATCAGTCCTAGAGATCCGAGAGGTTGAGCTGTGTGCTCGTAATTAGTCCTGGGATGCTCTTTAGAGATCTTGCTGGTCGTGCTGCGGCACATAAATGTTCCTGGGATGCTCTTTAAAGGTTTTGTCTATCCACGTGTAATCAGTCCTGTAGATCCAAGAGGTTGAGCTTTGTGCTCGTAATAAGTCCTGGGATGCTCTTTAGAGATCTTGCCGGTCGTGCTGCGGCACATAAATGTTCCTGGGATGCTCTTTAAAGGTATTGTGGAGGAGACGCATGTAATCAGTCCTGGGAGATCTTGTCGGTCGTGCTTAGGCACATAAATGTTCCTGGGATACTCTTTCCGGTATTGCATCCGCACATAAAATTAGTCCTGAGAGGCCACCTCTATCAGACCGTTCGCACAGATGATGAAGACCTGCAGGTGGTGGGCCTACATCCAGTATGAAAAAGGACTGGCTCTGTAAAACTTCCTATGACGAGTAGATTCAGAGATTCATTGAGATAGCAGCAGCAATGACGATGATGATGACTCGATGACGATTATCCAGTGACGATGATCCAGAGAAGAAGACTTGTGCTAGAAGACCTATGTCGAGAAATACCTTCCTAGTTAAGAGGGAGTGTTGATGTATATGTAACTTCGGAATGTATTTCACATATATGTCTATTGTATTCTTATAGAGATGTTATTATTCCTCTATACGGAAGTGTCGTCATTTATATTGTAAGTGTTGTAACTTATACTTGATGGGTTATTAGACCACCTTGTTGGGGTCGGCCCTGTATAAGTCATGTGGGTCAAAGGGTTATTAGACCACCCTATTGGGGGTCGGCCATGTGGGTCAAAGGGTTATTAGACCACCCTAGTGGGGGTCGGCCCAGTCAGCATTATGTTAAGTGGTTAAGTTGAGGTTGGCCTAGTTGAGTAAAGGTCAAGTCAAGTTAGTGTATAAATAGAGAGTGTGTCTCTCTCATTTTACACATTCTATTCTCTCACTCACACTTGGGAGAGTGGTGCACTTGTGGAGGAGGAGGCTCTGCTGCTAGGAGAAGACTATCTCTTGTATTCTGGTTGTATCATTGCTCTATCTATCTCTGAGGAAGTGATTGGGGTTTTTCACCTTTATGGTTTTCCCCAAGTAAAATCTGTGTCTCTTGTGTGCTTGTATTATTGTGTCCATGATTGATATGTTGTAGATTTGCTGTACATGTTGTTCTCTCAGTTAAGATCCTAGATCAGATTGAAGTAAATTCTGAAAATTTAACAATTCAATGTCCTTTGCTCACCCTATTGGCATGAAATGGTAGAAGCCATCCATGGTGCCCCTAAAGGATACAAGGACCTTGTGTATGACAAAGCTAGAACCATGGGACTTGACAAGGAAAAAGCCAAGATGCAAAATGCTTTGGGACAATTCACAAATGCTTGGAACGGATATGGTGTATCCATTCTATCTGATGGTTGGACAAATGTAAAGGGAAAGCCACTGATAAATGTTCTTGGGATGTTTGCTAGTGGTGCAATCTTCCTTTTCTCCCATGACTACTCAGATCGATTCAAGACCAGCATCGATATTGCAGAACCCTTACTTAAAACCATTGAATCTATTGAGCCATACAATGTCATCCAAGTCATTATCGATAATGTTGCTAATTGTAAGGCAGCGGGAGCAATCATTGAGGATAGATACCCCAACATATTTTGGTCCGAGTGTTTGGTTCACACGTTGAACCTTTTGATGCATGACATTATTAAGATGAAGGATCATGATTATAGATGGATTGGTTCATTGTACAAGAAAGGCAAGTACATGATAAGATTTATTACCAATCATAGTAATGCCTGTTACCGTTTGAACTAACAGCCCTTTGATAAACGGTGCTAGTGGAGGTAAGCATATGGGAGGAGGGCTAGACCCAATGTCACCTCGGTCTATCTCAATTTCTTTGGGTAGTTCTTCCCCAAGGGAGAGCCCTTTTAGGATACCTGCCAATAACCTCAATACAAAACAAATCCCTTTCTACGATTCTATAATTGAGATCAGTGACTTAGTAAGGAGTCAAAAGGTACAGTAATGATATGTTTAAGGAGCAAGTACTCAACCCTGTAACTAACTTCCAGTACTCTAAGACAAATCTGATGTAAAGTTCAGCATTCCATTGGATAGTGAAAGGAACAATCAAATGTTAGCACACTCGTTCATTGGCACTCATTATAATGTTAAGTAACTTCAGTTAAACGTTGTAATCGTAAATGTATCTATAAGAAATAATTCAATTGAAAATCTGAGTAACTGTAATCAGTCAGCTTTAGGCATTTAGCAACAGTAATTACCAGCCATGTGAAGTAATTAAATAACAGCACTATGAAATTACAGTGAAAAACCAAAGATGCTAACTGAAAAGGTAAATCCCAGTGATGAGGGTGCTGATAACATAAGTTTTCTGATGTTAATACAGTCAACAACAGTGCATTTAAACGTCCCCAAATACACAGTTAAGCTCGCCTTTAAGTGAGAAGTAGTGCATGAACCCAGACGAACTTAGCAAACCATCCAAATCTGATAAAATAATTTCTGTTATAAATTTATTAGACAGTCAACAGTTTGATACAATAAAGACCAGCCCTAAAAAGGGCTCTAAAGACCTCAGAGATCTTCACTTTGGGGATGAGGACACTTACCCAATCAGGGCGAATTAGGTTTACCATTCAAAATTATAAAATTTCCCCAGCCCTAATCAGGAGGTGACAGCCTGTAAAATTCACTTGGCTGATTAAAGCATGAAAATAGGGAAAATCAGGACGCCCTTTGAAATGTATGGGTAATTCACCTACGACGAATTTGGTTGTGGGTCTAGATTTCCAAAATTTTCATTTTCTAAGTTTTGACATTTTCTGTTTTTAGGGTTTTTTATATATAAAATTGCAGCAGAAAATAAAAGTACATAAATTTGGTAAAAGAGAGTAGTTTTGGATTGAATAGGCAAGGGATATGATTATTGTCTCATCCCCAAGGGCATGAGAGATCAATGATCAACGTCCCTCCTAGAAATGTCTCTCTAGGATTACAAATTAGGCCTTCCTACAACAACCTCTAGGGTTTGTTGGGGGGGCCTTATTAGAGCAAAAGAAGAGATCCAAGGACCCAATACAAAGAAAACTCCTTCAAGAGGACGTTTTCCACCATACAAAATTGACAAAATATTGATAAGAAACCCTAGCCAAGCAAGTAGAATGCACCAAATAGCACCATTCAACAAAAGATGGAGATAACTTACCAGCATTTAACAAAAGATGAGCAAAGAAGAGCAATAGGTCACATTTTGTGCATGAGTTCATCCAACCATTCTAACATCAACCATGTAAGTGTAAAGAAACCGTAGAAAACTCATCCACTTTCACCTTCAAGCCAAGAAAAGATCATGCCAAGAGGCATCACATTGAAGCCTCATAGAGTAGGAGAAAAAGAGCAATCAACATAATTTGAACCCTTATCTTATGATTTACAATGATGAGAGGAGGTTTATTTATACCTTTTCCTCTTCATTATTTTAATTTGAGCCTACAAGTCCTAAAATAAAATAAAATATTTTTAGGGTAAATTATGCACAATTAAGGAATTTTACCCCACAATAGACAAAATAATAAAAATAAGCTAAAATTGTTGTTGTTGCAGCTATGTGAGGTATCCTCACTAGCTAAAGCTGACCTACAAAAGAAATAGATAAATAAAAATGTATTTTTATATTTACAAAAGAGAAGTCGGCCTAGTAAAAGAGATAAGTCGGCATAGTTGGAAAAATCACTCCAAAGTCATGTATAAATAGAGGGGTCGCCCTCCTAACTTGCTACCACCTCATGCAAGCAAAGGAAAGTTCGATTTTGGGATGTAGAAGACATTTTGGAGCTCCTTTTGGCATCTTTTCTCTTTGTGTGATCTTCATTATTCAAGATCACTCTTATTTTTTATGTACTTGTACTGATTCTCTGAGTAAGAAAGGTTTAGTGGGTTTTTCCCGAGTTTGGGTTTTCCCAAGGTAAACTATTGTCTCTTGTGTTCTTGTGCTTGATTATGTGAAAATCATACAGCTATATCATTAAAAATCTAATAGGTTATGGGCCTGTTATCACCTAAGCTGTAGTTACCCCTATGGATAGATCCAATCATGGATGGCAATAGGGAAGGGCAACTCAGAAGGTGCAACCACGATCACCTCGACCTCCAATATATATATGGTTGTCACGCCAGTCGAGGCAACCTTTGCTTTATGTTATCTAGCCCAGACAACAAAGGGGGAGACCCGATCTACTCCCGATAGGAGAGATCAAAACCAAGACACCAAATCAGGGTATTTCTAAGTGAAGTTAGGTGTATGGTTTATCCTAGACCCTAGGATGAAGTCACAAGCCAAGTGAGGGGTTCAATAGGTATAGCTTTGGTTCATAAGTGACTTATAATATTTATAGTGAGATCTAGGATGAGTGTACTAGTTCAATGTTGGAAAGTCCACTGCCTTGGGAACCGTGTCCAATGCAGGGTAGTTTAAGGGTTGTATTGGGGCTAACTAGTACAAATGACAAGCTTGACCATGATACATGATAACTTCAAGGGCTTAGTTCACCATGCATAGGTCAAACCACAAGTCAATCCAACAATCTAGGAAAGCTGAATTAACTTGGAGAGAAACCAGTGCCTTGGGAATTGGGAAGTGGAGTCAAAGCAGGGTTGACTTGTGGTTTAGGACTCCTAGTACTTGGGACAAGTGGGCAATAGAGGTTTTGATGGATAAATGTATCTAGATCTAGGTTTGACCCAAGTGGACCACAATCCCTTAAAACAAGGAATGCAATCCCCAAGGCAAGATTTGACAAAGTGATAGTCTAGACCTAGGTTTTGAATTATTCCGGTTTCAAATCTCCAAAAATCTCAAGTACCCAGTTCCTGGAAGTGAGTCAACTTACTTCTCCAAGGTGGTGCGACTTTGCCCAAGGAGGCTAAAAAGTGGGGTTAGGTGGGTCAAAACAAGTCGGATGGCATCCAAACTTTAGATCCGGGTAGATCGGTCAGGTAGGAGTATGGATCTGTAATTTCGTGGCAATCCAACGGTTAGATCTTAGTAGATCTGAGTTTAAGTGTTCCAAGTGGTCCAAAATGGGGATTAAATCCCTTAAAATGTGGAATGGGGCCCACAAGGTGAATTTCAGGAAAGTGACAACCTGGGTGTATGTTATTGGATGTGTAGATGACGAATCAAGTGGAATCTCAAACACCCACCACCTAGATCTAGGTCAACTTGCTCAATCAGTGAAGTGCGCCTTGCTTGGGAGAAGCTAAGTTGGCATGGGAGAGGGGTCAAACGGAAGCCAATCCTCACCAAACTATAGATCCGGGATGCCGTGGATGCTATAGAGGTGGGTTTTCAATATTATGCCCAACAACCCACTAGATCTAAGTAGATCTGAGAAAATGTAAAATGGGGTTTTTGAAGTATTTAGGGTTTTTTAAATATTTTAGACAATTGGATAGATCATGGAGATAGAACTTACCTTGAGATCATACCTGAGTGATGTGGATAAGATGCCTTGATGTTGAGGAAGATTCCCACAGAGATCAAATGAGAGATTGTTGATTTTGCTTGCCAAAATGATGCCCTAGCCCACAAGTGCGCCTTCCTCTACCTGTCAAACCAAGGAATGAAGATTCAATCAGTAAGATCAAGTATGGAAGAAATACAAGAGAAATGCAAATAGTAACATGAAATAGAAGGTCCTGGGACAGTAATACTCCATGTTACCAACGAAGAGCTCCAAAGAAGAAGTAGGGAGAGTCTTCCCCTACCAATACCTCCTCCTCCAAGCAAATCGGCCTCCACCTGTAGATGCAAAATCGTGGTACAAAATATATGGCAAACAATATCTTCAATAACTCAGTGCAAAGGAAGAACCAACGAACGAACACCAAAAACATTCACCACAACACTGGAGATAGATGCAATAATAAGTTTCTATTCCAATAATCCAGAGCCAAAAGTCCCTTTACAATGAGAGGCTCTCTCCTTTAAATAGGAAGGAGAGGCACCAAAACCCTAACCACTTTTTGAATGAGTGGCTAAGATTAAAAGATACAAATGTCTAATCAATGGTTGAGATGAGCTCAACAATGAAATACATGGATCACTAATAAAATATAATATAAGTGGACAAAATTGCCCTATAAGAGGGGAATCCCACCAAATCATGATGATAAAATATCATAAGAGGCTTATGGTGGGTCCAAGGGGTAATTTTATCCCTCCTTGGTCAATCCCCATAGCACAATAACCAAAAAATAATCATGAATGTACCAAATCGTGCCTCCATAGTGAAGTCGTGGTCCTCAAAAGACCTCAAAAATCCACAGAAAGTGCCATAAGTGATGGATGCGGGCCCCGATGAAGCTGAAACTGCTGGAGAAGGTGTGGAAGGTCCCGATCTATCGTCACTGATCATCCCATGCCATAACTTTTCCTCAGTAGCCCAAATCGATTTTCTCAATAGCCATTTCTACCAATCCTGAAATGCCTCGGGAAGCGTGAAACTGCCCCAAACAGCCTCCTGGAGTGCTGGCGCTGTCAAGGTGAGGGCACCAATGTGTCCGGGAGGGGGGTAATATGGTAAAAACAAGTGGCTGGACCACCCCCTCCATCATCAGCGCCCTAGGTCAACCGGATAAAAATCACATCTGCTCCGACAGACCAAAACTGCACTAGGACAGCCTACTGAGGCTAAATCATCACTGTAAGTGCCCGGAACTGAAAACAAACTGTCCCATTGGACTCAGAAGGTCCAAATCCATCCAAGATGTGTACTCATACACTATATGAATCTCTGCATGATCAAAATAAATATCCAATATACCGGATCAAGGCCAATAATAATGCGCTGTACATATACAAACACTGCTGTAACCCCAGAATCATCATCATAACCCTGTAGCTGCTGCATAGAGTCATCATGTATGTATACATAGACCATATATCATCTATCCATATCATCATAAGGTCCAACATCTCATGTCCCATGGTCCTCCATGGTCAAACTAGGTCTAACCAGGACCAAATATAACTCAGATCATCATCAATAGCTGCTGTAAAGTGTCAAGGTTAATATATGCTCTACAACTTATTCAAATAACAATTATAACACAGAGTAATCATGACTGGCGATCTAAATCCAAATATATAGTGTCGTTAATTATTATTATTACTCAGACTAGACTTTCAGGATTATACTCACTTCATAGTTGTGATCAATTTGCTAGTGAAGGGTGAAGGCTTAAATTAACTGGCTAGGCTAAGGGATGACTTAACTGTCTTGACTTTGTGACACTTTGGCAAGGGAAAGGGAATACACCATAGTATATACTGAATGAGCAATAACACAGGGAATGGCGGTGTCTCACAAATGGATGAGTTGTTTAAAGAGGGTTTATTCACCTTCACAGATGCGCACAATCCATAATACAAATAAGGCCAGCAATTGTTTAGATATAGCATTTAAGTTCCATTGCTTTTTGGGCCTGAAGTTTCCATAGCCTTGATCTATGTGTGTTTACAAACACATTGCATAGATTTACATTTTTTCTTTTAGGCTTTCTGCTGCAGGTGTGTTTTTAAGGCACTTGTTTACCTGAGCACTTCTAGGTGTGTCATGGACAGCTTGTTTACCTAGGTATTTATTTTCCACAAGATATAACATTTTATTTTTATGGCCATTTTCATTTGGCATGCATCTCATTCATGTGTGTTTAGAAACACATTGCATGAATGGGCTTTTCATACAAGATATAGCATTTCATTTTTCCAGATTTTGTATTCATGGCAGCACTAAAAGTTTCAGGTTTAGCCAACACAACTTTAGTGACTAGGGGGAATTCACAAGGAACTCCAACTCACCATAGGTAAGTTTTGTCACCAACTCAGAGCCGAGACACAATAAACAGGGGAGCTCATCCAATACAGAGGCTACAGTGGGGAAAAGTCCTCCATGCCACTAGTCAAGTAGTAAGTCAGGGTGATAATCTAAAAGGTAGGCCATGGATGGATGAAGACAATGAAATGATGGAGCCAACACTAGCAAGCCAATGTATGGTGGAATGATCACCTCTATTCTCCCTAAGGAGGGTGCATACCAATGAGTATGAATAATGAACTTCTAAGTCTGAGTAGGGACAATATAATATATATAATAGATCAACCAGGTCCATATATCTATATGATCGCCAGATCATGACACTAAGTGCTAAGACATGCTATAAGAATAAGTATAAAAGCAATCTAACCATAACACCATGATATACCTGCTGAGTCATATACCTGAAAGCTCATCAACCTGTACCATCATCTGTCCTCTGAGACTGCTGCTGTAACTCTGGGCACTACTGTCTGCTCTGTACCAATGGTATAATGGCTACATCAGTCATCTCTCTGAGTGTCCTGAAACTCAGTCATGGCATGGGGAATACAACTGCTGTCCACAATCTGATAGTGATCCAATATAGATGCTCATCTCAGCATCTCAAATGCAAGGGAACTGGCTGAATAGTGTACTGGAATGAGAAAAATAATGTATGGTAGCCCGGCTACTATATATGTGATAACATCTGGCTCCGGCTGGGACAAGTGCTCTGCTGAAATGAGCACTTGAGAACCTCAGAATCTCTGGTCCTCGAACTCTGCTACTCGAATCCACGATCCAGCACTCTACCATTTTGCTTCCGGCTTTTATTTTGGCAACCTATTTTCTGCATTCACAAACATCAAAAATACCTCATGCCGCATGTGTGGGAAAAATATAAAACCAACTGAAATAAAATCTACTCTATGTCAGAAATATAAATGCATGAAATATATAAGTGCAGAAAATAAATTAAACTTCTAACATAATTTGCAAAATTTGAAATTTATTGTGCAGGAAAAGAAAAGTGACAGGTACTCATTTAAACTAGGAGCTTACAAAGGAGCTTAGAGATAAAGAAGGTGCCAGACTCAATGGCTGAAAAGACTAACTACTGCCCAAGTAGGCTTATTCGGTTCCTACCTACTCTAATCTAACCAATCATCACAAATGCTAGGTAAAATCATAAATCCAGTGCAACCATTCATCAAACATATTAGTGATTCTTCTTTGATTTATGGTAATGAAACAAGTCATGATTGGATTAAAGATCAGAGAATTTGATAATGCAATCTTCCAGGTTTGTTCAAAAATTGAATAAAGGTTTGAATGGTGCAAAATGAAATCATGCCAAGGAAAAGATTGACTACTGCAAACATCCTCCATCCAAGAATTGATAGGATCATAAAATTCATGCAAGTTATTGCTTAAGATTGATGGAGGAAAAATACAAGGCTTGTAACTCAATTCTTTTTCATAGAACATAACTTCCTCATTTACTTCTCTTACATATTCAATTTGGTTCTCCCTGGGATTAATGATCAAATAGAAACCAAGTGGGGATAACTTAAAGTTCAAAGGACGGAAAAACAAAGTCAAGCCCACTTGATGCTCAAAAATGGAGAAAAGGTGAAATTGATCTTTAAATATCTTTTCTAGCCACCAAGAATGATTGATAACTTGACAACAAGCATTATGGTTCCAAAGTGACTGAAAAGGGAAATGAAGTGCTTTTTCTCCAAACATGTAATCATGCTTATACTTCTTTTTGAAAATTTCCAAGGCAAAAGATTGACTAGAGCACCAACCCAAAGATGATTGAAACAGTTGGGAAGGGAGGGTGGATTGCAAATATGAAAATTCTCCCGAATGGATAAACAAGCTCGACCTTAGATTTTGATAATAGAAAACATTCTTTATTCTAGGAATAATTTCGAGCTTTTGATCAAATTTAATATTTATAACCTGAGGACAAGATTGGCCATAACTATTTAACTCTAAGTTATCTTGATTAAAGATGAAAAAAGGAAAATTTAAAAAATCATTGTAAGAAGTGGAACAAAGATTGGAACACCTAGTATGATTTATTAACTCCTCCTCATCTTGATATTGATCTTTTATTAATTCATGATTAAAATTATAGGAGGATAAGTGATCATTTTCATTTAATTAATCAGGGGTGAAATTAATAATTTCATTTAACATATCCTGATTATTTGCACAATGATCACCTGAAATCACCACTAGAGGATCTTGATCTATGTCCCTACTTTCTTCTTCTTCAGTAAGTTGATAAAGAATTGAATAATCACTAAATACAAAATGACTAATGAGTTTCACTGAGGGAAGAACTTCAGTAGATCTGTTAACTAAAGGCTCATCCTCAGAAATTCCCTCAGGATCAGGACTAGGACTACCTAAAAAGCAATCTGAAAACTTATGGTTTGTACAATGATTAAAGATTTGACTTTCGATTGACTCAAAAGTAGAAGACTTATCATCAGAAGAAATTGGGCAGGAAAGGTCATCTCTGGATGTTGACAAATCACTTGATATTTGATTGTTAAATGATTCAACAATAGGATCGGAAAGAGGAAGGTTTTGATCTTGGATTTGATTTGAAAGATACATATCATCGAATTCACTTCCCCATTCTTCTAGGAATTTATTTTCAAACATGTCATAACCAGAAATGCCATTGGGTTTCAAATTCGAAAGCCAGAGTCCAGCTCTTTCTTTGAAAGATGAAGCCAATAGTCTCATACACACATCCTCATGGGTTATGGATAACTCTTTAATAATTTCCCTAAAAAGTTCAAGGTGTCTTTTAGCAGAGATTTCATAACTTCCATCGAAAATAGGCAACCTTGCACGTGCTTGATGAGGAATATGATGAGGATACCCAACAATTTTTGAAAAGTCAAAAACTTTTAAACGACCGAAAGTTCTAGGTCGCTCAGAAGCAGCCATGGATAATAAATTTTTTTTATTTTATATTTTTTTATATTTTATATTAATTTTTTTTTTAAATTCAAGAACCTGAAAACAAAATGATGCACCCCATAAGATCTGTCTAAATTCTAGTGTTATAGGGATGTAAATGAGCTCGCTCCTCAGCGGAGTCACGGTTGGGAGTCGCCAGGTAGATTTAAACTCTTCTACCAAGATATGTGTCGATGTAAGCCCTATACCAAAAGCTAGGCAAAGAGGATAGGAGGGCTTTTAAGAAAGGTGTGTCGGACCAGGGTAAGCCTATGCCCTCCCCGGCAGCGGCGCCAATATGTTATCACCTAAGCTGTAGTTAACCCTATGGATAGATCCAGTCATGGATGGCAATAGGGAAGGGCAACTCAGAAGGTGCAACCACGATCACCTCGACCTCCAATATATATATGGTTGTCACGCCAGTCGAGGCAACCTTCGCTTTATGTTATCTAGCCCAGACAACAAAGGGGGAGACCCGATCTACTCCCGATAGGAGAGATCAAAAGCAAGACACCAAATCAGGGTATTTCTAAGTGAAGTTAGGTGTATGGTTTATCCTAGACCCTAGGATGAAGTCACAAGCCAAGTGAGGGGTTCAATAGGTATAGCTTTGGTTCATAAGTGACTTATAATGTTTATAGTGAGATCTAGGATGAGTGTACTAGTTCAATGTTGGAAAGTCCACTGCCTTGGGAACCGTGTCCAATGCAGGGTAGTTTAAGGGTTGTATTGGGGCTAACTAGTACAAATGACAAGCTTGACCATGATACATGATAACTTCAAGGGCTTAGTTCACCATGCATAGGTCAAACCACAAGTCAATCCAACAATCTAGGAAAGCTGAATTAACTTGGAGAGAAACCAGTGCCTTGGGAATTGGGAAGTGGAGTCAAAGTAGGGTTGACTTGTGGTTTAGGACTCCTAGTACTTGGGACAAGTGGGCAATAGAGGTTTTGATGGATAAATGTATCTAGATCTAGGTTTGACCCAAGTGGACCACAATCCCTTAAAACAAGGAATGCAATCCCCAAGGCAAGATTTGACAAAGTGATAGTCTAGACCTAGGTTTTGAATTATTCCGGTTTCAAATCTCCAAAAATCTCAAGTACCCAGTTCCTGGAAGTGAGTCAACTTACTTCTCCAAGGTGGTGCGACTTTGCCCAAGGAGGCTAAAAAGTGGGGTTAGGTGGGTCAAAACAAGTCGGATGGCATCCAAACTTTAGATCCGGGTAGATCGGTCAGGTAGGAGTATGGATCTGTAATTTCGTGGCAATCCAACGGTTAGATCTTAGTAGATCTGAGTTTAAGTGTTCCAAGTGGTCCAAAATGGGGATTAAATCCCTTAAAATGTGGAATGGGGCCCACAAGGTGAATTTCAGGAAAGTGACAACCTGGGTGTATGTTATTGGATGTGTAGATGACGAATCAAGTGGAATCTCAAACACCCACCACCTAGATCTAGGTCAACTTGCTCAATCAGTGAAGTGCGCCTTGCTTGGGAGAAGCTAAGTTGGCATGGGAGAGGGGTCAAACGGAAGCCAATCCTCACCAAACTATAGATCCGGGCTGCCGTGGATGCTATAGAGGTGGGTTTTCAATATTATGCCCAGCAACCCACTAGATCTAAGTAGATCTGAGAAAATGTAAAATGGGGTTTTTGAAGTATTTAGGGTTTTTTAAATATTTTAGACAATTGGATAGATCATGGAGATAGAACTTACCTTGAGATCATACCTGAGTGATGTGGATGAGATGCCTTGATGTTGAAGAAGATTCCCGCAGAGATCAAATGAGAGATTGTTGATTTTGCTTGCCAAAATGATGCCCTAGCCCACAAGTGCGCCTTCCTCTACCTGTCAAACCAAGGAATGAAGATTCAATCAGTAAGATCAAGTATGGAAGAAATACAAGAGAAATGCAAATAGTAACATGAAATAGAAGGTCCTGGGACAGTAATACTCCCTGTTACCAACGAAGAGCTCCAAAGAAGAAGTAGGGAGAGTCTTCCCCTACCAATACCTCCTCCTCCAAGCAAATCGGCCTCCACCTGTAGATGCAAAATCGTGGTACAAAATATATGGCAAACAATATCTTCAATAACTCAGTGCAAAGGAAGAACCAACGAACGAACACCAAAAACATTCACCACAACACTGGAGATAGATGCAATAATAAGTTTCTATTCCAATAATCCAGAGCCAAAAGTCCCTTTACAATGAGAGGCTCTCTCCTTTAAATAGGAAGGAGAGGCACCAAAACCCTAACCACTTTTTGAATGAGTGGCTAAGATTAAAAGATACAAATGTCTAATCAATGGTTGAGATGAGCTCAACAATGAAATACATGGATCACTAATAAAATATAATATAAGTGGACAAAATTGCCCTATAAGAGGGGAATCCCACCAAATCATGATGATAAAATATCATAAGAGGCTTATGGTGGGTCCAAGGGGTAATTTTATCCCTCCTTGGTCAATCCCCATAGCACAATAACCAAAAAATAATCATGAATGTACCAAATCGTGCCTCCATAGTGAAGTCGTGGTCCTCAAAAGACCTCAAAAATCCACAGAAAGTGCCATAAGTGATGGATGCGGGCCCCGATGAAGCTGAAACTGCTGGAGAAGGTGTGGAAGGTCCCGATCTATCATCACTGATCATCCCATGCCATAACTTTTCCTCAGTAGCCCAAATCGATTTCCTCAATAGCCATTTCTACCAATCCTGAAATGCCTCGGGAAGCGTGAAACTGCCCCAAACAGCCTCCTGGAGTGCTGGCGCTGTCAAGGTGAGGGCACCAATGTGTCCGGGAGGGGGGTAATATGGTAAAAACAAGTGGCTGGACCACCCCCTCCATCATCAGCGCCCTAGGTCAACCGGATAAAAATCACATCTGCTCCGACAGACCAAAACTGCACTAGGACAGCCTACTGAGGCTAAATCATCACTGTAAGTGCCCGGAACTGAAAACAAACTGTCCCATTGGACTCAGAAGGTCCAAATCCATCCAAGATGTGTACTCATACACTATATGAATCTCTGCATGATCAAAATAAATATCCAATATACCGGATCAAGGCCAATAATAATGCGCTGTACATATACAAACACTGCTGTAACCCCAGAATCATCATCATAACCCTGTAGCTGCTGCATAGAGTCATCATGTATGTATACATAGACCATATATCATCTATCCATATCATCATAAGGTCCAACATCTCATGTCCCATGGTCCTCCATGGTCAAACTAGGTCTAACCAGGACCAAATATAACTCAGATCATCATCAATAGCTGCTGTAAAGTGTCAAGGTTAATATATGCTCTACAACTTATTCAAATAACAATTATAACACAGAGTAATCATGACTGGCGATCTAAATCCAAATATATAGTGTCGTTAATTATTATTATTACTCAGACTAGACTTTCAGGATTATACTCACTTCATAGTTGTGATCAATTTGCTAGTGAAGGGTGAAGGCTTAAATTAACTGGCTAGGCTAAGGGATGACTTAACTGTCTTGACTTTGTGACACTTTGGCAAGGGAAAGGGAATACACCATAGTATATACTGAATGAGCAATAACACAGGGAATGGCGGTGTCTCACAAATGGATGAGTTGTTTAAAGAGGGTTTATTCACCTTCACAGATGCGCACAATCCATAATACAAATAAGGCCAGCAATTGTTTAGATATAGCATTTAAGTTCCATTGCTTTTTGGGCCTGAAGTTTCCATAGCCTTGATCTATGTGTGTTTACAAACACATTGCATAGATTTACATTTTTTCTTTTAGGCTTTCTGCTGCAGGTGTGTTTTTAAGGCACTTGTTTACCTGAGCACTTCTAGGTGTGTCATGGACAGCTTGTTTACCTAGGTATTTATTTTCCACAAGATATAACATTTTATTTTTATGGCCATTTTCATTTGGCATGCATCTCATTCATGTGTGTTTAGAAACACATTGCATGAATGGGCTTTTCATACAAGATATAGCATTTCATTTTTCCAGATTTTGTATTCATGGCAGCACTAAAAGTTTCAGGTTTAGCCAACACAACTTTAGTGACTAGGGGGAATTCACAAGGAACTCCAACTCACCATAGGTAAGTTTTGTCACCAACTCAGAGCCGAGACACAATAAACAGGGGAGCTCATCCAATACAGAGGCTACAGTGGGGAAAAGTCCTCCATGCCACTAGTCAAGTAGTAAGTCAGGGTGATAATCTAAAAGGTAGGCCATGGATGGATGAAGACAATGAAATGATGGAGCCAACACTAGCAAGCCAATGTATGGTGGAATGATCACCTCTATTCTCCCTAAGGAGGGTGCATACCAATGAGTATGAATAATGAACTTCTAAGTCTGAGTAGGGACAATATAATATATATAATAGATCAACCAGGTCCATATATCTATATGATCGCCAGATCATGACACTAAGTGCTAAGACATGCTATAAGAATAAGTATAAAAGCAATCTAACCATAACACCATGATATACCTGCTGAGTCATATACCTGAAAGCTCATCAACCTGTACCATCATCTGTCCTCTGAGACTGCTGCTGTAACTCTGGGCACTACTGTCTGCTCTGTACCAATGGTATAATGGCTACATCAGTCATCTCTCTGAGTGTCCTGAAACTCAGTCATGGCATGGGGAATACAACTGCTGTCCACAATCTGATAGTGATCCAATATAGATGCTCATCTCAGCATCTCAAATGCAAGGGAACTGGCTGAATAGTGTACTGGAATGAGAAAAATAATGTATGGTAGCCCGGCTACTATATATGTGATAACATCTGGCTCCGGCTGGGACAAGTGCTCTGCTGAAATGAGCACTTGAGAACCTCAGAATCTCTGGTCCTCGAACTCTGCTACTCGAATCCACGATCCAGCACTCTACCATTTTGCTTCCGGCTTTTATTTTGGCAACCTATTTTCTGCATTCACAAACATCAAAAATACCTCATGCCGCATGTGTGGGAAAAATATAAAACCAACTGAAATAAAATCTACTCTATGTCAGAAATATAAATGCATGAAATATATAAGTGCAGAAAATAAATTAAACTTCTAACATAATTTGCAAAATTTGAAATTTATTGTGCAGGAAAAGAAAAGTGACAGGTACTCATTTAAACTAGGAGCTTACAAAGGAGCTTAGAGATAAAGAAGGTGCCAGACTCAATGGCTGAAAAGACTAACTACTGCCCAAGTAGGCTTATTCGGTTCCTACCTACTCTAATCTAACCAATCATCACAAATGCTAGGTAAAATCATAAATCCAGTGCAACCATTCATCAAACATATTAGTGATTCTTCTTTGATTTATGGTAATGAAACAAGTCATGATTGGATTAAAGATCAGAGAATTTGATAATGCAATCTTCCAGGTTTGTTCAAAAATTGAATAAAGGTTTGAATGGTGCAAAATGAAATCATGCCAAGGAAAAGATTGACTACTGCAAACATCCTCCATCCAAGAATTGATAGGATCATAAAATTCATGCAAGTTATTGCTTAAGATTGATGGAGGAAAAATACAAGGCTTGTAACTCAATTCTTTTTCATAGAACATAACTTCCTCATTTACTTCTCTTACATATTCAATTTGGTTCTCCCTGGGATTAATGATCAAATAGAAACCAAGTGGGGATAACTTAAAGTTCAAAGGACGGAAAAACAAAGTCAAGCCCACTTGATGCTCAAAAATGGAGAAAAGGTGAAATTGATCTTTAAATATCTTTTCTAGCCACCAAGAATGATTGATAACTTGACAACAAGCATTATGGTTCCAAAGTGACTGAAAAGGGAAATGAAGTGCTTTTTCTCCAAACATGTAATCATGCTTATACTTCTTTTTGAAAATTTCCAAGGCAAAAGATTGACTAGAGCACCAACCCAAAGATGATTGAAACAGTTGGGAAGGGAGGGTGGATTGCAAATATGAAAATTCTCCCGAATGGATAAACAAGCTCGACCTTAGATTTTGATAATAGAAAACATTCTTTATTCTAGGAATAATTTCGAGCTTTTGATCAAATTTAATATTTATAACCTGAGGACAAGATTGGCCATAACTATTTAACTCTAAGTTATCTTGATTAAAGATGAAAAAAGGAAAATTTAAAAAATCATTGTAAGAAGTGGAACAAAGATTGGAACACCTAGTATGATTTATTAACTCCTCCTCATCTTGATATTGATCTTTTATTAATTCATGATTAAAATTATAGGAGGATAAGTGATCATTTTCATTTAATTAATCAGGGGTGAAATTAATAATTTCATTTAACATATCCTGATTATTTGCACAATGATCACCTGAAATCACCACTAGAGGATCTTGATCTATGTCCCTACTTTCTTCTTCTTCAGTAAGTTGATAAAGAATTGAATAATCACTAAATACAAAATGACTAATGAGTTTCACTGAGGGAAGAACTTCAGTAGATCTGTTAACTAAAGGCTCATCCTCAGAAATTCCCTCAGGATCAGGACTAGGACTACCTAAAAAGCAATCTGAAAACTTATGGTTTGTACAATGATTAAAGATTTGACTTTCGATTGACTCAAAAGTAGAAGACTTATCATCAGAAGAAATTGGGCAGGAAAGGTCATCTCTGGATGTTGACAAATCACTTGATATTTGATTGTTAAATGATTCAACAATAGGATCGGAAAGAGGAAGGTTTTGATCTTGGATTTGATTTGAAAGATACATATCATCGAATTCACTTCCCCATTCTTCTAGGAATTTATTTTCAAACATGTCATAACCAGAAATGCCATTGGGTTTCAAATTCGAAAGCCAGAGTCCAGCTCTTTCTTTGAAAGATGAAGCCAATAGTCTCATACACACATCCTCATGGGTTATGGATAACTCTTTAATAATTTCCCTAAAAAGTTCAAGGTGTCTTTTAGCAGAGATTTCATAACTTCCATCGAAAATAGGCAACCTTGCACGTGCTTGATGAGGAATATGATGAGGATACCCAACAATTTTTGAAAAGTCAAAAACTTTTAAACGACCGAAAGTTCTAGGTCGCTCAGAAGCAGCCATGGATAATAAATTTTTTTTATTTTATATTTTTTTATATTTTATATTAATTTTTTTTTTAAATTCAAGAACCTGAAAACAAAATGATGCACCCCATAAGATCTGTCTAAATTCTAGTGTTATAGGGATGTAAATGAGCTCGCTCCTCAGCGGAGTCACGGTTGGGAGTCGCCAGGTAGATTTAAACTCTTCTACCAAGATATGTGTCGATGTAAGCCCTATACCAAAAGCTAGGCAAAGAGGATAGGAGGGCTTTTAAGAAAGGTGTGTCGGACCAGGGTAAGCCTATGCCCTCCCCGGCAGCGGCGCCAATATGTTATCACCTAAGCTGTAGTTACCCCTATGGATAGATCCAGTCATGGATGGCAATAGGGAAGGGCAACTCAGAAGGTGCAACCACGATCACCTCGACCTCCAATATATATATGGTTGTCACGCCAGTCGAGGCAACCTTCGCTTTATGTTATCTAGCCCAGACAACAAAGGGGGAGACCCGATCTACTCCCGATAGGAGAGATCAAAAGCAAGACACCAAATCAGGGTATTTCTAAGTGAAGTTAGGTGTATGGTTTATCCTAGACCCTAGGATGAAGTCACAAGCCAAGTGAGGGGTTCAATAGGTATAGCTTTGGTTCATAAGTGACTTATAATGTTTATAGTGAGATCTAGGATGAGTGTACTAGTTCAATGTTGGAAAGTCCACTGCCTTGGGAACCGTGTCCAATGCAGGGTAGTTTAAGGGTTGTATTGGGGCTAACTAGTACAAATGACAAGCTTGACCATGATACATGATAACTTCAAGGGCTTAGTTCACCATGCATAGGTCAAACCACAAGTCAATCCAACAATCTAGGAAAGCTGAATTAACTTGGAGAGAAACCAGTGCCTTGGGAATTGGGAAGTGGAGTCAAAGTAGGGTTGACTTGTGGTTTAGGACTCCTAGTACTTGGGACAAGTGGGCAATAGAGGTTTTGATGGATAAATGTATCTAGATCTAGGTTTGACCCAAGTGGACCACAATCCCTTAAAACAAGGAATGCAATCCCCAAGGCAAGATTTGACAAAGTGATAGTCTAGACCTAGGTTTTGAATTATTCCGGTTTCAAATCTCCAAAAATCTCAAGTACCCAGTTCCTGGAAGTGAGTCAACTTACTTCTCCAAGGTGGTGCGACTTTGCCCAAGGAGGCTAAAAAGTGGGGTTAGGTGGGTCAAAACAAGTCGGATGGCATCCAAACTTTAGATCCGGGTAGATCGGTCAGGTAGGAGTATGGATCTGTAATTTCGTGGCAATCCAACGGTTAGATCTTAGTAGATCTGAGTTTAAGTGTTCCAAGTGGTCCAAAATGGGGATTAAATCCCTTAAAATGTGGAATGGGGCCCACAAGGTGAATTTCAGGAAAGTGACAACCTGGGTGTATGTTATTGGATGTGTAGATGACGAATCAAGTGGAATCTCAAACACCCACCACCTAGATCTAGGTCAACTTGCTCAATCAGTGAAGTGCGCCTTGCTTGGGAGAAGCTAAGTTGGCATGGGAGAGGGGTCAAACGGAAGCCAATCCTCACCAAACTATAGATCCGGGCTGCCGTGGATGCTATAGAGGTGGGTTTTCAATATTATGCCCAGCAACCCACTAGATCTAAGTAGATCTGAGAAAATGTAAAATGGGGTTTTTGAAGTATTTAGGGTTTTTTAAATATTTTAGACAATTGGATAGATCATGGAGATAGAACTTACCTTGAGATCATACCTGAGTGATGTGGATGAGATGCCTTGATGTTGAAGAAGATTCCCGCAGAGATCAAATGAGAGATTGTTGATTTTGCTTGCCAAAATGATGCCCTAGCCCACAAGTGCGCCTTCCTCTACCTGTCAAACCAAGGAATGAAGATTCAATCAGTAAGATCAAGTATGGAAGAAATACAAGAGAAATGCAAATAGTAACATGAAATAGAAGGTCCTGGGACAGTAATACTCCCTGTTACCAACGAAGAGCTCCAAAGAAGAAGTAGGGAGAGTCTTCCCCTACCAATACCTCCTCCTCCAAGCAAATCGGCCTCCACCTGTAGATGCAAAATCGTGGTACAAAATATATGGCAAACAATATCTTCAATAACTCAGTGCAAAGGAAGAACCAACGAACGAACACCAAAAACATTCACCACAACACTGGAGATAGATGCAGTAATAAGTTTCTATTCCAATAATCCAGAGCCAAAAGTCCCTTTACAATGAGAGGCTCTCTCCTTTAAATAGGAAGGAGAGGCACCAAAACCCTAACCACTTTTTGAATGAGTGGCTAAGATTAAAAGATACAAATGTCTAATCAATGGTTGAGATGAGCTCAACAATGAAATACATGGATCACTAATAAAATATAATATAAGTGGACAAAATTGCCCTATAAGAGGGGAATCCCACCAAATCATGATGATAAAATATCATAAGAGGCTTATGGTGGGTCCAAGGGGTAATTTTATCCCTCCTTGGTCAATCCCCATAGCACAATAACCAAAAAATAATCATGAATGTACCAAATCGTGCCTCCATAGTGAAGTCGTGGTCCTCAAAAGACCTCAAAAATCCACAGAAAGTGCCATAAGTGATGGATGCGGGCCCCGATGAAGCTGAAACTGCTGGAGAAGGTGTGGAAGGTCCCGATCTATCATCACTGATCATCCCATGCCATAACTTTTCCTCAGTAGCCCAAATCGATTTCCTCAATAGCCATTTCTACCAATCCTGAAATGCCTCGGGAAGCGTGAAACTGCCCCAAACAGCCTCCTGGAGTGCTGGCGCTGTCAAGGTGAGGGCACCAATGTGTCCGGGAGGGGGGTAATATGGTAAAAACAAGTGGCTGGACCACCCCCTCCATCATCAGCGCCCTAGGTCAACCGGATAAAAATCACATCTGCTCCGACAGACCAAAACTGCACTAGGACAGCCTACTGAGGCTAAATCATCACTGTAAGTGCCCGGAACTGAAAACAAACTGTCCCATTGGACTCAGAAGGTCCAAATCCATCCAAGATGTGTACTCATACACTATATGAATCTCTGCATGATCAAAATAAATATCCAATATACCGGATCAAGGCCAATAATAATGCGCTGTACATATACAAACACTGCTGTAACCCCAGAATCATCATCATAACCCTGTAGCTGCTGCATAGAGTCATCATGTATGTATACATAGACCATATATCATCTATCCATATCATCATAAGGTCCAACATCTCATGTCCCATGGTCCTCCATGGTCAAACTAGGTCTAACCAGGACCAAATATAACTCAGATCATCATCAATAGCTGCTGTAAAGTGTCAAGGTTAATATATGCTCTACAACTTATTCAAATAACAATTATAACACAGAGTAATCATGACTGGCGATCTAAATCCAAATATATAGTGTCGTTAATTATTATTATTACTCAGACTAGACTTTCAGGATTATACTCACTTCATAGTTGTGATCAATTTGCTAGTGAAGGGTGAAGGCTTAAATTAACTGGCTAGGCTAAGGGATGACTTAACTGTCTTGACTTTGTGACACTTTGGCAAGGGAAAGGGAATACACCATAGTATATACTGAATGAGCAATAACACAGGGAATGGCGGTGTCTCACAAATGGATGAGTTGTTTAAAGAGGGTTTATTCACCTTCACAGATGCGCACAATCCATAATACAAATAAGGCCAGCAATTGTTTAGATATAGCATTTAAGTTCCATTGCTTTTTGGGCCTGAAGTTTCCATAGCCTTGATCTATGTGTGTTTACAAACACATTGCATAGATTTACATTTTTTCTTTTAGGCTTTCTGCTGCAGGTGTGTTTTTAAGGCACTTGTTTACCTGAGCACTTCTAGGTGTGTCATGGACAGCTTGTTTACCTAGGTATTTATTTTCCACAAGATATAACATTTTATTTTTATGGCCATTTTCATTTGGCATGCATCTCATTCATGTGTGTTTAGAAACACATTGCATGAATGGGCTTTTCATACAAGATATAGCATTTCATTTTTCCAGATTTTGTATTCATGGCAGCACTAAAAGTTTCAGGTTTAGCCAACACAACTTTAGTGACTAGGGGGAATTCACAAGGAACTCCAACTCACCATAGGTAAGTTTTGTCACCAACTCAGAGCCGAGACACAATAAACAGGGGAGCTCATCCAATACAGAGGCTACAGTGGGGAAAAGTCCTCCATGCCACTAGTCAAGTAGTAAGTCAGGGTGATAATCTAAAAGGTAGGCCATGGATGGATGAAGACAATGAAATGATGGAGCCAACACTAGCAAGCCAATGTATGGTGGAATGATCACCTCTATTCTCCCTAAGGAGGGTGCATACCAATGAGTATGAATAATGAACTTCTAAGTCTGAGTAGGGACAATATAATATATATAATAGATCAACCAGGTCCATATATCTATATGATCGCCAGATCATGACACTAAGTGCTAAGACATGCTATAAGAATAAGTATAAAAGCAATCTAACCATAACACCATGATATACCTGCTGAGTCATATACCTGAAAGCTCATCAACCTGTACCATCATCTGTCCTCTGAGACTGCTGCTGTAACTCTGGGCACTACTGTCTGCTCTGTACCAATGGTATAATGGCTACATCAGTCATCTCTCTGAGTGTCCTGAAACTCAGTCATGGCATGGGGAATACAACTGCTGTCCACAATCTGATAGTGATCCAATATAGATGCTCATCTCAGCATCTCAAATGCAAGGGAACTGGCTGAATAGTGTACTGGAATGAGAAAAATAATGTATGGTAGCCCGGCTACTATATATGTGATAACAGGGCCCACACATGCTATCCTGTTGTGTGTAAAGCACACAGATTTACTCCGAAAATCAAGGGCTGAAAATCTAGGGTCCGAAAATCAGGGGCCGAAAATCTAGGGTTCGAAAATCAGGGGCCAAAAATCTAGGGTCCGAAAATTTAGGGTCTGGAAATTGTAGGTCTGAAATTTTAGTTTTGGTGAAGCTTGAATTTTCTGCAGAAATTGCAAAAACTAGGGTTTCTTGTTTCCTCACCTTCCATCCACATATTAGGCTTGCCCTTAAGCATTATTGAGCTTGCCCTAGGAAGTCGAGCTCAATAATACCTTCTGAAGGCGCATCTTCCCATGGAAGCAGATTTTCATTCTGAGAATTTTCAATTTTTGACCTAATTATTGCAGGGGTTAACAATTAGGGTTTGCATTTTTAGATTGTTTTGGCCACAGATCAGGAAGAAAAGGAGGCTCATTCAACTCGCCTTGGAAGGGTGAATTCGTTTGTGGAAGCGGTTTTCTCAAAATCCAAAGTTCAATTTTGACCTAGCTTCTGCTAGGGTTTCTGACCAGGTTCATACCTGCAGTCAAGATGGTGACCAGTGTCAGAGTAGAGGATAGATTAGATGGAGTCTCTAACTTCAGATCTTGGAAGACCAGGTTGCTTCTTGTTCTGGATGAAAATGAGATCAAGAATTAAGTAAAGGAAGATATCTCCGAACCAGCAGATGATGCAGAGAAATCTAAATATAAGAAAAATGAAGCAATGGCCAAGAGAATCTTGACAGATTCCGTGAAAGATTACTTGATACCTCACATCTCAGAATTAAAGACTTCTAAGGCCATGTTTGATGCACTAGTTCAACTATTTGAGAGCAAGGACACCAGCAGGAAATTGGCCTTGAAGAATCAACTCTGCAACACCAAAATGACCAAATCAGATTCTATAGTTGATTATCTTATGAAAATATCTCAACTAAAAGAACAACTACATGCTATTGGGGACCTCATTGATGATGAAGAATTTGTCACAGTAGCTCTTAATGGATTGCCCTCCTCATGGGAATCATTTATTCAAAAAGCATATGTGGTCGAGAGACACTACCTAAATTTATCGTCTTTGGTTTGACTGTGTTCGAGAAGAAACCAGAATGTTGTCAAGAAATAACCCAGAAGAACCTCAAGACGGAAATACTCTATCTAGCTCTTGCAGCTCATGCAAGAAAAGGCACAGAAAAAAGAAACTTTCAGAAGAAGAATTAAGATGAAGGACCAAGGAAGAAGAAGGACATTTCACACTTCCAGTTTGTTGATGTAATTGTAATTTCAAAAGATATTCAGTTGTATTTTATATTGTCATTATTATTGTATTTTATTTGTACCTCCAACGAAGATGTTTATTCTTTGGTCGGAGATGTCATTATTACATTTGGTCATGTAAAGTCATTGAGGTAAATCCTCCTTTGTAAGTCAGGGCATTAGATCCCCCTAGAGTCAGTTGTATTAGGGTTATTGAGTCCCCTAGAGAAGTCGGCCCAGTTAGATTTAGTTGGGACCGACCTAGCAAGTGAAAAAGGTCAAGTGAAAGTAAAGTATAAATAGAGAGTGTTGTCACCTATTTTGTACAATTAGTTGAAACCTTATTGAGCCGCCAGTGTTGGAACACATCAGTGTTCACTTCCAGAGTATCTGGGTTTCAGATTGCGGCAGTTAGCCAATTTTGGCTAGCCAGTTTTTGTTTTTAGTCGATATGACCATGGCCCCATGGGGGTTTGTAATAAAGTGTGCTAGTAGGATTTTGAGTGTCTCGGTCCCCCATGACTTGATTAAGCAACTAAGGTATTCCAGGGAGTTTTTTCCCTTGTCAATTATACTTTGCCTATAGCCGAGCTATAATCGATGAGGTTTTCTCTCGCTTCCTCCAAAGCTGGAATGCCCGATTTTGAAAATTTTAGCCATGGGGGGTTATTAGAGTCCAACTGATGTATATAAGCCTACTAGACACTATTAGAATAGGTGTTGGTCATGTCCTAAGTCTCTAGGACCCTCAAAAAAAATTTCGAAAAATTTTTATCGGGTTCGTCGAATTTGGGTTTTTAATTTTTTTTTTTAATTTTAAATAAATTTCTCTATAGTTTAGATAGAGAAATTTCAATTTGTAATATGTCTGTCATCCAGGATCCGATTTCGGTGATTGAAGGCTCCGGACTTGAGCGAAAAATCATTCATGATCCCCGAACCAACTAACCCTAAGTTTCAGACAATTATTTGGCCTCATAATTAATATTTTCTCAAAAAATAAAAAAATGAGAAATATTAATTAAAATATTCAAAAAATAATAAATTGGAGATAATTTAAATCTCTCCAAAAAAGGCCAAATTGAATAAAGTCAAAGTCAAAATGACATGGCAAAAAGCATTTATGATGATTGGAATCTTCACCCACTTGATTCAGATCAGTTTCGGAGCACTAGGAGGGATCTACAGTTGAGAAATTCGCCCACCTTCATGCAAATTCGTTTTTGTGATTTGGCAATTGATTAATGGGTTGTTGGATTTTGAAATCAATGCATGTGGGGCTCCTTCCTCAAATTATGGGCTCCAAACTCAAGTTTAAAGATGAGTTAAGGCTCCAAGCTCGATTTGGTTGGTGCTGACATGGATTTGATTGGTTTTTGAGGGAGTTTTTGGCTCTCTTCATCACCAATTCGAATTAGGGTTTTAGCATTGAGTTTTGTTATATAAGAGAGGCCATTTGGGCTTTCTCTTCATGGAGATTTTGAGCATGAACACTCTACCAAAATATTGTTGTAATATCTGTTTAACATTGAATAAAGTTTAGACTTTGGAGGTCCATGCTGGAGCAACTGGGATGTACTTCACACTATTGGTGATATCTCTTTCATTTTGTCAATTGATCATGCAATTTCAATATTAGATGTATGTTTTAGCTTTGATTAAAAATATATCTTTCGGTTCTTGCATGTTTCATAACAAGGTTTTTGTAGGGGTTTCCCAAGGTGGAGAAAGGCTTATTAAAGACTAAGTCACTCTTCATTCAACAGTGGTTATTGGCATCTAATCAATCTGTCTTGTAGGTCTTCATGGTCTTTTCTTCACTTCAAGAAAAGAAACGCTTAACTAAGAGAGTTTGGTCTCTTCCTCCATCAAGCAGTTTTCAAAACATCTTGGTTACCTTACCTAAGCTTACCTCTTCAAGCCCACCTCCATTAGATAGTCTCACTCACCCACTCGTTTGGCCCTTTCTCTTCTCTTCTATTTCATTACTTTGCCCTAGATCTACCTCTACATCCACCCATTCGTTTTACCTCATCACTTTACCTTTTCCCTCATCTTTAGCCCTTAGCTCCATTCGTTTTTCCCTTCCAAAAGCTCCTTCCTTCATTCGTCCACCTTTTAAAAGAGCCCTAAAACACTTAAAAGACCAAAAACGTTTTGTTGAGTTAGTATTAGTTTCAATTTGTTAGTCTTAGTTCTTTTTATATCTCTTAAGTAGTTAGATCTCTTTTATAAATCAAATCTCATGCATTGAAAGGTTAGTTTAGAAGCATTATAGATCACATTCCACATTAGTATAGCTTGCATAGTTTAAATTTCCAAGTTTCCTTGTTAAAGATAGAAAATTTCTCATAAAAATTTCTTAAATTTTTTACATCTTAGATCTCATTTCTAGCATATTTAGGGCATCTTTTGTTCGCTGGTCCATTTTCCCATCTTAACTTTTTTGAACCATTTTTCATGTCATTCTATGTTTTAGATCTCATTTTGCAAATATAGACTTAGTTTCAAAGTTTATTTTATTTTTCTAACACTAAAGGGTGCCTTGAGTTTTGTTTTTCTTGTAGGTACTTTGGAAGTGTGAAAGATTTGAAAAAATTGAAGTGAAGAAAACTGAGCTAAAGTAGCAAGAACTCAAACCAAATATAAGGAGGATCAAATATACAAATCTATCACTCACTATCCTTTGTAATAGCTATCAAGAGCTAAGTTAAATTTTTCAGAGTTTTATTTTCATTCCAAAGTCCTTCAAGGTTTCAAAACCCAAGGCAATTGTACAAGATTAATAAAATTTTCAAGTGGAGGAGGCCTCCACTTTTTGGCTTTCTTCCCCATTTGGGGAAGAGTGTTGTGATTGGTTAGATTAGATCTTTCAATTTCTGCTTTAGATTAGTCTTTTATTTCATCTTATAATTCTCTTCCAAGCCTTTGACCGGAAGTTGTATCCTTGGGATTTCATCTCAAGGGTAGGACCACATAATTTTGTGGTTACTCTTCCTTCCCCGTCGGTTTCCTTGGTAGAGCTTTCAGCTAGCTGGAGGTTCTCAAGTGCAGGCAGTTCTAGTGGTTGACCTTGTTCGGAGGTTGATCCCACCTTAGAGTAAAATTGTTGGTAGAACACTAAGTCTTCTTTAGCATTATTTCGTTCTGCAAGTAACATGATAGTTGTGTCTTACTTTATTTGAGCTATCGCATGGTTTATTTCTACAAAGCTTCATAACTATTTTTCACAATCGCTTCATTTCTTGTAATAAAACGAACAAAGCCCCTTGAACTTGGCCAAATCCAAGTCAAGAGCACTCTCTGTCGGAGAGCATATAGATTTGCACTTTCCCCCTGCATTAGGCATTTTAAAGTAGGGAGTCTCTTGAACTGTTGTCTTAAGACTAAGTCAAGAGCGCTCTCTGTCGGAGAGTTGAACAAGTGCTCTTAATAATAAAACTTTTCAATCCACATTTCCCCCTTAATTAATTTATCTTGGTCGTTTATCCAACACCCGTATGCTCTGCCAACCGGAAACGGTTGGACTAGTACTCAGAAAGGTGAAGGACTTCATAAGCTCATAAGTGATAATTAATTAAAACTTTCACCCCCATAACCAATGAACCGGCATTGTTCAAAAAATATTCAAAGCAGTTCTCAGGGGAGGTGCCGGGTTGCCCAATCTGCGACATAGTGGCTGGTTAGCATTGCGCGCCTCGCTGTGATTCCAAACAGGTCCGACATGTCTCTTAAAGGAGCTGCTTAGAATGTCTTTCCGGACACTCTTTTGATATCCTTGGTTTTAGCCATAATAATCAAGAACACCTAAAACACTTAAAATTTACCAAGAACAATTTCAAAACGATCTCACAAACAGCTACTTTTGACTTACATTTTTCAGCATCGCAAGTATTTCATTTGACTCCATTTGGCACTGGTCTTTAAAAACTCTTATATATCTTCTGAATCTGGACCATATGTCCTTGTCATTTGTTTAATTTTTATCTTGTGGATGCTTTGTTTTAATTCTAAGTCAGAAGTATATTGTTCATCTTCTAAATTGTATCTTGTGGAATTTGCAACGTGGATTGCGTGTTTAATTGTGTTCTCATCATTTTACAAAAACTCCTAAACAACACTCATCCGCATCACCCCACATAAAAGACACTTAAAACACAAGAGCCTTAGTGAAACTCTTTTTAGGGACTACCCCCCTTGGCTTCGTTAGGAGTTAGCCTAAACGGAGGAGTTGGGATTCAGGTGACAGTACCTGGCTCATTGCTTGCCCCCAAGGCCACACCTCTCTCACTTTTAGTGAAGAGACAGCTTTCGAAAGATTTCCGCTGCTGGTGTGCAATCTGGCGGACAACAGAGAGCAAGGCTCTCTCATTTGGACACACACTCACTCACTCAAGTTCACACTAGTGAGAGAGAGAGGACAAGTTTGCATATGAGAAAGAAAGAGGAGCTGCAGAAGACCATCTTTGTGTTGGGGTTTCACTTTTGTGATATTGTATTGGTGACGATTCTATCTCTGAGGAAGTTGCGGGGTTTTCTCATTTAGGCTTTATGGTTTCCCCGAGGAAAATCTTTTTGTCTATTGTGTTATACTGTGCATGTTATTCTTTCAGTTAAGATCCTAGATAATATTGATTAAAAGTAGAAAAACTAACATGGTATCAGAGAGGAAAACTAGGGCCTTCCTGTTCTGGGCACTTTCCTCCACAGATCAGCCTGAAAAGAAGGTTATTCCAACTCACCCTAGGAGGGCGCATTTTCCTGTGAAGACATAATTCAATTCTGAGAATTTTCATTTTTGGACTCGTCACTACTACCGGAGGAAAACTAGGGCATCAGCTATTTTGGGATTTTGTTCACAGATTTGGAGAAGTAAGTACATTGGACAACTCACCTTGAGGAGGCGCATCTTCCTGTCAAATCAGAAGTTCCAAATTCCAAGTTCGGAAAATTAGGGTTTCTCTAACAAACCCTGGGCCAGCCAGCTCCAGAACCAGGTTGGGCATCTCAAATTGGTAAGATCTAAATATTTGCTATTTCCATTTGAGGTACTCATTAAAATGTCTCACCGCACCAATCTTGAGGATAAGCTTGAAGTAGGTGATAACTTCCAAGCATGGAAGTATAGGATTGCACTTGTCCTTGAAGAAAATGATTTGGACAAGTATATAAGTGAAGCGGTTCCAAGACTAGAGGGAGATGAGGCTAAAGCCATCCAAAAGAAGAACTTGGTTAAGGCCAAGAGAATCATTGCAGATTCTATCCAACATTAGATGTTATACATGTGATGAGAAGGGACACTACTCCAGAGATTGTCCCAGAAACAAAAGTGTCTCTAACAAGAAGAAGACCAACAAGAAAAGACACCATGCTCACACCGCGGAAGATGAACCTACAAGGAAAAGAACCAGAGAAGAAGAAAGAGATGATTCTTCAAGTGATGAAGAATATGTATTATGATGAATAAAGGATGCAGAAGAAAGGACACACAAAGAACAAGTATAGAATACTTGCTCAACATTTCCGATCATAAGCAAGAAAGGCACAGGATCTCAAAACCAGACGATGAAGAAGAAAGAACAACACACTGTCAGAGACTCCAGTAGTTCTTGCAAGGAAGCAAATCTCAAGAGGGCGTCCACCCAACAACCAAACAACGATAAGTATTTGAATTAGCATTTCTTGCATATCTAATTACTTAAATGATACTGTTCAGTTGTGTACATACTTATGTTCCTAGATTAGGATGTGTATTATGCATGTCATAGAAGTTGCATTAATAAACAATATACTACTAATATACATGTAATGGGTAAGTGGCCTATGGTACTGTACAACATTCCATTGCTACTTATCCAGAATGAAACCTCTTTGCTGACATGATGGGAGTAGTGCACACTCTTAACAATGTTATGGTAGAGATGGAAGGCATCTAGAAAGTTACCATATGAAAACAGGATATGGATGAATGTTGTATTGAAGCATTGGCTAAGATAATTGCATGATTGTATGACCTATGCCCTTATGCGTAAAAATTTGTTTTGAAAACTACGAGATGTTTCTAATCATGCAATTGAATTTGACTTGTAGGAAAGATCGTGTACAATCACCTACAAGAGAAGGACGACGATATTTGAACAAGTGTCAAAGACTCAACACACAACAAATCAGGAAAACTACCTATTGAAGAGACTGAAGAACCTGAAGTTCCCAGGATTCGAGATGCAGTAATGGAAGAAGCAATTCTAGAAGATCATGAAGACTGCGAAATGGAAGAACCACAAGAACCTGTAGATCCACCTCATGAGAAGAAATCCCACAAGAGGAAACCATCATGGGTATGAGAGGCAATACAGGATGCAGAGAAGTATGGCGCTCCAGAGGGGATGCATAGAGAAAGCAAGAGACTTAGGCCATACTCTAGCTATGTAGCCCTGTTGTGCGATATCATTGACAAAGAACCTTCCAGCTATGAGGAAGCTGCTGAGAAGAAATAATGGAAGGATGCCATGATCGAGGAGTACCAGTCGATTATGAAGAATGATGTCTGGGAGGTAGTTCCGAGACCAGAAGGGAAGTCTGTAGTGACTTTGAAGTGGATCTACAAGATCAAGCATGCTGCAAATGGCAACATTGAGAAACACAAGGCGAGGTTTGTGGCATGTGGCTTCTCCCAAAAGGAAGGCATAGACTATGAGGAGACATTTGCACCTGTAGCCAGATATACTTCCATCAGATCTGTACTAGCACTGGCTGTAGTGATGAAATGGAAAGTACACCAGATGGACGTCAAGACAACATTCTTGAATGGTGTGGTAGAAGAGGAATTGTACGTGGAGCAACCACTTGGATTTGAGACACATGACAGGTAGACTCATGTGTGTAAGTTGAAGAAGGCCTTGTATAGATTCAAACAGGCACCCAGGACGTGGTATGGCAGGATGGATAGCTTCTTGATGAGTTTAGGCTTTACCAAGAGTAAAGCAGATTCCAACCTTTACTACAAGGTTAAGAGGGAAATCCAGTGATACTTCTACTCTATGTAGATGACCTGTTTGTAACAGGGGAAGATGGGCTCATTGCAGATACGAAGAGGAAGCTTGCCGTAGAGTTCGAGATGAAGGGCCTGGGTATGATGCATTATTTCTTAGGCATGGAGGTGTGGCAGAACATAGATGGAATCTTCCTTGGACAAGGGAAGTATGCGGTAGAGATTCTGAACAGGTTCAAAATGATGGACTGCAAGGCAATGGCCATACCCATGGCATCGAACTTGAAGCTACTATGTGATGCTTCATCAAAGTCAGTTGATGCTACGATGTATCGTTAAATGATTGGTTCATTGATGTACCTGATGAACACGATACCAGACATATGCTTTGTTGTGAACACATTGAATCAGTTCTTTACAGATCCGAGACAAGTTCACCTGGTTGCTGCAAAGCATATATTGAGGTACCTGAAGGGTACAGTGGATTATGGGCTCAAGTACGAGGCAAATTAGAAGCTTAACCTGCAGGGTTATGTTGATTCGGATTGGACAGGCAGTGCCGCAGATAGGAAGAGCACTTCGGGATGCTGCTTCAATGTGGGATCTGGTATGATCTCCTGGTTTAGCAAGAAGCAGTCCTGCGTGGCACTGAGTACAGCTGAAGCAGAGTATGTTGCAACTTTTTCGGCTAGTTGTGAGGCAGTATGGCTTAGGAAGCTATTGTTTGATTTGTTTGATCTCGAGTTAGAGGCGACTTGCATATTCTGCGACAACCAAAGTTGTGTGAAGTTGTCCGAGAACCCAGTGTTCCATGACAAGTCGAAGCACATTGAGATCAAGTACCACTATATCAGGGATATGGTGCAGAGAGGAGCAGTGAAGCTCCACTATATTGCGACGGACGAGCAGATAGCCGATGTATTGACCAAGTCGTTAGCCAGAGTGAAGTTTGATTACTTCAGAGAGAAGCTTGGTGTTCTCCAGATCGAGGTTCCTTCCAAGAGGAAGTGATGAGTTCAGAAGACGCAGATGCACATGAGCCATTCTCGCATAGTGGTAGGTTTATGCCTCCGATGTTGGCAAATGTAAGGGCTGAGCCATTCTCGCATGGTGGTAGGTTTGTGCCTTCAATGTTGGCAGATGTAAGGGCTGGGTCTTGCATGGTGGTAGGTTTGTGCCTCCCATGTTGGTAGATGAGGGTCTCGCATGGTGGTAGGTTTGTGCCTCCCAAGTTGGTAGACAAGGGTCTCGTATGGTGGTAGGTTTGTGCCTCTTGTTGTCACCTGGTTCCATACCTGGGAAAACGTGGCAGAAGTTTTCAAGCCGCTGGTGTGGCCTTGGGGGCAAGCCAGAGTCAAGTGTTGTCACCTGAAACTTGACTCCTCCGTCTAGGCTTACTCCTAGCGAAGCCAAGGGGGGTGGACCCTAAAAAGTGAAAATAAACTAAGGTGTCTAATCTATGAAAAGCAAAACAACCTATTCTAGGAGTTAGAAATATTTTTGTAAACCAAAATCAATGCAGCATATATATATAAAGAAAATATCATTCATCATCATTGTCATTTGCAAACATCCATCATTGTCATTGTTGTTTTAAAACATTCACCCTCATTTGAAATATAACAAGATAGACCAGTGCCGATAAATGGAGTCACAAAAATGCATGAACTGAAAAGACAATGTTGTGCAATTCGTTCTTGGTTTATTTTTATTTTTTTTAACCATGGGAACATTGGTTTATTTTATTATTAATGTGGTAATGATCTTTTTATTAAATGTTGGGGGATTTCCGATATACCCAAAAGGTACAGGGAATATGTCTGGAATTCAGCTGCGTGGTTTCTCACTCAGACATGTGGGCTGGATCAAAGTCCCAAGGAGGTGTTCAGATGCTATACCAAACGAGGGAATAGCCTAACGGTTTCCAGGAGGTCGCTATCCAGTGTTATCCCACGCCCTTTGAGAAATTTGCCCACAATAGAAGAATGAACGATTGTGCTGGATTTTCACAATTAGGTAGTTTATTGGGGTGTGTTAGAACCTATTACTAGTCACTCATCCCTTTCTGATGTGTGCCAACATGTTTAGACTATGCTGCAGTGGCCACAAAGCATACGGGGAAGAGCCTTGGAGATTTTAAGTTTTTTAGAACCAGTATTTTACTTTTTTAGAGCCCTAAGAGTCTCTTTTCGGGCCAGTACTCGGGCAAGCCCTTGTCCTGAAACCTTACTTCGGGAAAGCAAGGGGGTGTTTTGAAATTGTAGAAAAAAAATGAAAATTGTAAAAAAATGTGAAAGCTAAATCCTGAGTGAACTTGTGGCCCGCCAATGGAGCGTACCAACAAGGTAAATTTTAATCCTAGTTTGATTTTATTAAATGCGGAAAATGAAATCTAAACTAAAAAAAATTGCAAACCACGAAAATTGAGTCGACACAGTTTTCCCCCCTAGGGGGATGGGGTGTGGGCGCTTGGTTAGCCCACTTGCTATCATTTAATATTTTGGTTACAATGCAATAGAAATGCCCTAGTCTTTTATTGACTTAGTGGCTTACAAAAATTGGAGAGAAAAAAGTATCCGGTTTGTAAAATTTTAGTTCTGGGTACTCTGGATGGCCTGGATCTTCAATTTTTGGCCAGAATCTCCCTTTATCTATTCATCATCTGCTGCAAACCAGCAAGCAATCATTAGTAAAAGATGGCCCAAAACACTTTAAGAGTGTGTTTGGGTCACCTACTAAAAACCCAAAAAATTTCTAAGTGAAAAACTAAGTAAAAATGCAAAAAATTAACTAAGTGAGACAAGCTGTGAGGCTTGTCTCCTTAGGATCTTTGCAAACTCAGTGAGCTGCAAATTATTAGCTCTTATATATTAGCCAAATAAAATTTTAAAGCAGATCTAAACACTACATTTTAAACTTTTCAAGATTTAACAATTTTTTGCAAGTTTGGAAAAGTAAAATGCTAGATAAATGAAAGGTCTAATCTATTACAGATGTGAACTTTGTAAATAGAATAGATCAGATTTTTTTAGAGTAATATATCAGAATATAAAGTTTAGATTGCAAACCACTATTACTCTTTCAAAAAAAAGTAACCAATAACCAGAGATTAGATAGTTTAAAAGAGAAAGAGATGGAGAAGATTTTGTTTGAAACCGGAAGGTTTGGAGCTTGACTTTGTGAGGTACCAAGGGACTTTATCTGCAAAACAAAGATTAGAAATGGGAAGAAGCAAACAAGATCATCCCTCTTTCCAACTCAAGAATTACCTGCACATCACATACTTCACCAACAAGGATCAAGTGCAAACATATACTCAAAAGAAATTATTATTGCATATCCATAAACAAATGAAACACACAATCACAATCTCTTAATAAGCATACATCAATAAGCTATTGCAATAAACAAATTGAAATAACCTATCTCATAAATTGATACCAATCTTTCCAATGAGTACACCACACCTATGAAAAATAAAGCTTATGGACAAGTTACCTTAGCAAAAAAAACACAAGATGGTAAATCCACTTATCAAGAGCACCACACAAGCTGACCTCCAAAGTCTACTTTATTCACTGAGGAAAGATAAAAATATTACAACTCAGGTCTGCTCCAACTCCAACTAACCAAATGAGAGTGGGCAACCTTGAATTTATAGAGCAAAGAGCAAGAGAGGTCGCCCAAGCTTGAGGAGATGGTGGAGTAATGCGTGGAGGAGATGGGGAGAGATAGGGGCTGCCACTCCACGAATTGGGCTGTCAATTTGCAGCCCCAAATGTGCTCATGCAGCAGCAATAAACTAGCTGCAAATCAGCACATAACGTGGGCACTCCCAAATGGGAAATGCGCCCCCCTCTTGGGGAATGCGCCTCCCTCCTTTGGGGGAGTCATGCCCACCTTATGGGCTGCCCATATGACAAGTAGATCAGCCCATAATGCTCCTAAAACTTTGCTGACCCAACTCTGACCTCAATCCCCAAAAAAATGGGATTTAATTTTTAAATGACTTTGACTTTTTTGATTTTTTTCCATATTTTTCATGTTTTTTGGATTTTTTGAGAAAAGTGAAAAATAAATGCCTCAAACACTATGGAAAGTGGGTTTTGGGGTAAGGTGGGTGCTCTGAGTTAGAAAACGAGCACCCCCAAGGCAAAAAAGTCCCCGAAACCACACTTTTATGCCAATTACAACTTTTTTAATTAAACCATTAAAAAATGGCTCAATTACGGAAAAACTATTATTCGCCGGAAATTAAAAAACAACCTAGGGGGACTTAGCACATGTCCATACGACTCAAAATTAATGTCTAGCATGTTCATATACATTGACCCATGGACTTTAATAACCCCCTAAGGCCCGTTAACCTCACCAGGCATTCCAGCTTTGGAGGAGCAAGAGAAAAACTAAAAATTATGTTATGAAAAGTTGCAAGACATAATTCTTAAGTGAAAAAACTCCTTGGAATACCTGACTTGGCCAAAAGGTCCTAGGGAACCAAGTCCTTTACAAAAAACCATGCTAGAACATTTTATTACAAACCCCGCAGGGCCATGGACATGTGGTAAAAAATTAAAAAAAGGGCCCTCAAAAAGGCCTGATGGTCATCATATCATCGAAAATGAACATTGACATGTTCCATTCTACCCGCTCGCTTGATAGTCCAACCAAGTACAACTTAGTTGGCAACATCTGGCTCCAACTACGGGACACGTACTTGATCTGATTCTCTCAATCAAAGAGAGTATGCGAGAATCCAAGAATCTCTGGTTCCTACATGAAAATTAGTCTAGTGAGGATAGGTGGTCCTGTGTAGACCGAGAAAAGCTCAGTCCAGTGAGGACAGGCGATCCTGTGTAGAAGAGGGCATGTTGCCCCATGAGTTGCCCACCAAACATAGGGTTTCTTAACCCCCATGTCTCTAAGCACCTCATATACTCCAAATCTCCTAGTGCCAGTGGAAAACTCTACAAATCCCTCCTCCACCTCCTCAAGTAGGTCTCTGAAGTAGCCGTCTAAATGCTGTCTTCCTCCCCTATGAGATCTCTCCATCCATGTGAGGAGGGACTCTGCATGAGGGCCCCGACCCACCATTGAGCCAATCCTGACCGTAGAACTTGGGGTTCAATGAGTGGGCCAAGCAATGCAAAGGCGTGCAATTCTTATCCCACCTGGAGATAAGAATGTCCTGTATGGTGGACCATAAGTTCTCTGCCGATGTCTCATACTCGACACACTCATTCTCCATAACAATGGTCCTCATGGACTCAATCATGGAATCCCACCCCTCATAAACATCTGCTAGGATGGGCTGGTCCGTGTCTGCAAACCGCAACAAAGAAATGATTGGCTCCATGATCTTAATGCTAATGTCTACCCTATCCCACCAACCATCATCTAGCACAGTGTCCTTCACCTTTTGTGAAGCAATCTGATCCATCTTTCTCCAAAAAGACCAAAACTCTGAAATCACCATGGACCCAAGAGTGGTTTTGACCTCTCTCAACGTCTTGAGCATGATGAGTGAGGAAGCAAACCGAGTATCTGCAACCTTCAACAATGAAATATGTGTGTACTCTTTGTAGATTGTGAGGGCATTGGTGTGGTTTTGTACAAAGTTACGGATATGGCATGCATCCTCAATAAGTTTGCCAATCCATGTCACATCTGAAACAATAGGTTTCAATGCTAAATTCAAAGAATGGACAATGCAAGGTGTCCAAAATACCTATAAGATCAATAAAAGAAAGTATAAATGAGTCTAGACTCTAGACTCTGCAAGACTACAACTAACAACTCAAAACTTCAAATAAATGAGCAAATTAACAACGCAATTATGCAAGGTGTCCAAAATAAAAATACCTATGGATATTTAGCTTCCACAAGCATGCCAGTAGCCTTGCAAACAGGTGCATTGTCTGTGATGATTTGTACACAAGAATCGACACCTACGTCTTCAATGACTTTGATGAACAACTCACCCATATATTGTGCATCCTTGTATTTTCCAAGAGCATCCTCCGCTTTCAAGAACACCGATCGATTTGGGGAAGACACCATGAAATTGATGAGTGGATGGCATGCTGCATTCGTCCATCCATCCGAAACAATACTAACACCACATGTGGGCCATTTTGATCTAATTGGCTCAATAATTTTATCCACCTCCTTCCTTGCCTTAAACAACAATGTGGTTCTAAGCTCCTCTGAACCAGGAGGCACATAACCAGTTGGAGCTCGTTCCATTAGAGTTCGACACATCTCAATGAACAATGGTGACCATGCAACATTGAATGAAATGAAGTTGAGGTAGAAATAGAATGCAATGGAAAGGTCCACCTCGTCTCGTGCCTCTTGTTGGAAAATCATATCCATTGGACCACTTGAAGTTGGCCTCTTTCTTGTTGGATAAGCATCAACCTCACTCCTAGTGCTAGAGATTTTCCTCAAGAATGGAAGAGGATCCTCATTATGTTGTGTCTTGCTTACTGCTACCACCTTCCCTAACCCAACATGGTCCTCTCTTTCCATCTCCCTCCTTTGGTTAACACTCACTGCTTTGCATGAAGAAGTCCCACAAGGGAGGGCCAACAAATGGCCCTTAACCCGGTAATATGTGCTCTTGAAAGCATGCTTGCAGAAATTGCAAGTCCAACACACATTGCCTCCCCCACCAAGCTTTGCTCCAATGCCTTCTTTCCTTGTCACATACTTCCACAAAGGGTATTTACTCTCTTGTGCTTGTTGTCTTGCCAAAACATGGTTAAAACGAGCATGAGCTTCACTAGAAGCAGTTGGAGCACTAATAGGAGCAGAAGAGGATATGCTTGGAGGAGGAAGAGGATGAGAGGGATTAAATGGGGCATTTCTCCCTTTCCTTTGCCCTTTAGCTACTGCCCTAGCTGATTGAGACATTTTTCTTCTTCCTTGATGGTGAGCTTGAATCCTCTAAGCAAATCTTCCCTCAAATCAACTTGGAATCCCTTGCAAATGCTTCAAATCTCCCTTCACCTGCAAAAAAACCAACACTTAGCTCTCCCTAGCTCTCCCTAACTCTCCCTTCAAGTCGCAAATGGCAAAAAGAAAGACAAAAATCGGTTTTAAAAGACCCACGGTTTCCCTTTTTCGCGTGGACGTGTCTTGGAATCGGGACACGATGTGTGCAGAGGCAGGACACGTCCCCACGGGACACTTCTCCCTAAATCGACGTGTCCGGTGACTTAGCTTATCCTAAATCATACGTCAAAGACCTTGATCATTTTTTAATTTTTTAATTTTCTGCTGGAATAAAATAATAAATCATTTAACTGCCCAAATCTTCATTTTCCTTGCCCGGATTGTAAACCTGACTACCTGAATGGATTTGTAGACATCAAAAACTATACGATCCACTACTTATATGCAATGTTCCCCCAAGGTTCCGAGATGGCGAGACGTGGGTGCGGGGAGACGCACATCCGTGACATGTGGAGACCACCCCCAAATTTTAGAGAAATTTGGGGAGGACGGCGGGAGGCGAGATTCATAAAAATTTTAAAAATATTAAAAATATGCAAAATATAAATCCCAACAATAACAAACCATCCCATGCAAATTAGTGAATTACTAAACACTACATTCATCATTGTGCAATTATGCAATGTAAATGCAAAGTTCAAGCACATTACACGAGTTATCATGATTATATTAATATATGAATCTATGATTAACATGAACATCATATTTCATGTTTGTCACTTCTGAGTCTTTGTCATTTGATATTTGATATTTGATATTTCAGTTTTGAATCTCGCCAAAGTTTCGGAGTTTCGGGCAGGACACCCACAAGTCTCGTCGGAGTTTTGGGCGGGACACTAGGAACTCCCCCCAAGTTTCGTCGAGTTTCACTGCCCATCGAAACGCTTCGCTATGCGTTTCACCAAGTTTCGCCCAAAGCGAGACGTCCCGAAACACTTCGCATGGAGTTTCGGAGTCCCCGGACGCAAGAAACCCTGAAACGCGTCCCCGACCCTTCGGGACGCATCCCCGTGGAACACTGCTTATATGTCCATAACCAATCTGATATAATCTGTATGAAGCCATTTCTAAATATTTTTAATTATATAGGCTAATTATTTTTTCTCAAAACTTAGGAAAATAATTTAATTAAGCCTATTAATCCAATAATGCCTCAAATGATACAGGGAGAGGTCCAATTGGCCTCCATTGCCAAAGATATGATCGATGATGAACCATAGTGAGATTTCGCTGCTGACTTGGCCCTTTGACTTGGTCAAACCGAGGTTTGACCAAGCCAAAAAGTCAAAATTTGACCAAGACTCTGGATGATGGGATAATCATGTAGAATGCCTGCAAGAGGTGTTAGTGCCTTTATCATGAGAAAAATTGATGGACAACTACATGCTAAGCCATGCTATACATAGTGATCATTTAAACAAAACAAGTATAAGACCAAGTGCTAAGTACAATATAAGACGAGTAACTAGTTTCATATACATATTCCTATCTAGACTAATCACAAATGCAATGCATAGATCAAACCTCTCCCTTGGGTGATGTGGAATGGATGACAATCATGGGTTTAGTCAAAGTGGAAGTTGACCATAGGATAGACATGATTTACTCTTGGAGAGATAGGAATAAAGGGCACTTTGTGACATTGTTGGGGTGGCGAACACTAGGGAAGCAGGGTGTCTCACAAATGGATGAAGTAATTAGAAGGCACTCCTTTGAATCTAGCAAGCCTCCCCTTTATTTCACAACTTTTCCTTTTCTTTTCTTTTAACTTTTTTCTTTTCTCTTTCTTTTGATATTTCTTTGAAGCACATTTTACTTTGCAATCTTTTAGTTATCTAATGGCTAAAAGGTACTGACCCTGGATAGCCTTCCGGGCCCCAATTATGACATGGCCTTAACTCCATTACCAACCACTCTCCATAGGTGTGACAAAGTTGCCACAGTAATGCCTTTTTAGGGAAATAGGCTTAACTCCACACATGGAGGATTACCTACCCTTCTAGCCACTAACCAATTTCAAGGATGGGGAGCACATGTTTCAAGTCTAGGGGATACTCTTTCAATGACTAGACTAGCTAGGGTCAGAACTCAACATCGTTAGCTATCCAACAGGAAGCGTTACGGCTTCGTATAGTTTTGTCACACACATCGGAGCCAAGGCACCACAAAAAACATGGAGGCCATCCCAACAAAGAGGCCACAAAGGAGGAGGTCCTCAAGTTCATCAGCCATGTCCAAGTCAAAGGAGTTTTGCAACAAAATGGAATGGATAAGTGGATAAGGTTAAGTACGAAACTAAGAGAGGGGTGATGATCCATATATTAAACAAGCAACCAGTTTCAACAAGAATATGTGCATGAAACTACCACTAATGCACCTAAACCACACCATGCACAAGTCCTACTAATATTCAACCAGGAAAAACATATGATCACCAATGCATGATAAAATCTAACATGGGTCAGTCCATCAATAAAACCATGAAATCCATATATACCTTTGCCAAATACCTGATTTGAGCTACAGCTGTGAATGTATCCACTTGTGCGAACTCTGCTGACTTTAAAGGGCAAGGAAAAGAAGATCCCAACTACATAAGAATAATCTTGAAGGTCCGCTGTACCAAGGTCTGAAATGTATGAGAGGGGAGATCATGAAGAGGGATCAATAATGGCAAGGGTAGCCCCTCTGTTGCTATGCTACTATCTAATCCAACTGCTCAATAGTAAGTCAAATCCTCCAACCATTGCTATCATCTGATAAGATACTGCATCTGTTGTAAGGACTAGGCTCAAGACTGGACTCTACTCTGGAAAAATGAGAGGTAGACCCATCTACACAGTATGTGATAATAGGTCCCATCTCTTGAAAGGACCCTCGTACCCTGGGCCTTTCCAAGATATGAGACAAAGTGTACTATGAATGTAGACTTAATTCTCTGCCTTCTTCAATCCCGACCAGTTTCTCTTCATTGAATGGATGAACCATGAAAGCATAAGTGCTCCAATTTCTCTCGCAAGATGAGGAACTAGCTACCCGCCCAAGTAATCGTATGGGAAATTGTTGCAACTTAGTAGGCATCAACACCATGAAGCCACCACCAATCAATCAGATCCTTTTTCTTGTGCCTATCAGTCTTATAAACATGTGAACTAAAGACACCTCGCCCACATGAAAATTGGGCAAATTGAGATTGTATCTCAGAGGCGACTTCTATAGAACCATAAATTTTTTAACAGTAGACATAGACCCTTTCACCACCTCTCTATCTTGGGAAGGAGGCCTCCATTTTGTTAAGGGATCAAACAAAAATGAGTATACAAAAGTGAGTTTGTAAATATGGTTTTGATATAATTTCTCTGTTTTCCTCATGGTATAAAGGACTCTGGAGTCTAGAATGGCCATGTATTCTAATATACCGAGCATTTTTAAATATAAAATTTATAGTTCCATAGTATTTCATGGTCTGAAATGATGACAGCCAAAACTTTCATATTTTTAATTCCAGACTCCAAACCATGTTTGGTATTTTTGAATGTTAAAGTAAAAGCAATAAACCATTGATGGTCGATGCATTGCAAGAGAAAAGGATACTCGAGGTGACCTTGCTCAATAATGAGAGGAACCAAATCTCCATACATAGTACATACATGTGCACATGTTCACACACAGTTTACCTTTGCTGCATGCAACACTGGATTTACTTTTTAGTTATGCTCTTCAGAAATCTATTAAAGCTTATCTCAATCAAACTTCACTTCCAAGTTCCAGAAGGTTGTGTCCAAGATTGCAGACATTGTCATCTTTGAAAGCTTTCCTACCAAGACTAAATATCTTTATGTAAACATTTTTTGTCTCGCTGTTTTGAATGTCTTCTTTCTGACTATTGTCATTGAACAAACAATAAATCACAAGTTATATTTGTTTTCGAATCTCTATAATGAGTGTTTGCCTTTGATGGTCGATGAAAATGCTATGCTGAAAGGGATAATTTCTATTCACATTCATGTGGGCATTTGTGGTTCTGTAGGAGTTTTCCGTGAGACTTTCAGAGTTGAGGTAAATGCAGCAGATTATGGTTTTCAACCAACAGACACTCCAAGAACTGATAGATCGGTACATGCCTAGCACCTTGGCTCATATTCAATAATTATTTTTAATCTATGAAACAATCTGGTGACATTTTGAAATGAGTGTATTACCACATTGTGATATAAGCCATTCAAGTAACTATTGAAAACGCTGTCTGAGCAGGTAGCAAAAAATATTGAGTTGGGATTAGATGCTCTTCGAGGTCAAAAAGGACCAGCTTATGATCGCATTGTGTTGAATGCTGCTATGGCTGACCATTTATTAGGATGCTCAGGAGCTAGTGACATATTATGTGCTCTAGAAAGGTCAAAAGAAGCTATCGACAGTGGGAGGGCGCTAAACAGATTACTGAATTACGTAGAGATGAGTCATAAAGTAAAATGATTGGTTCCAGTGATCAAAATAATTTTGTTATTGCTTCATTCTTGTTTCTTTATTCTTTTGAGACCCTGAGAAGATTTGTCTGTCTATAAATGTGTACGTACTGCTATTTCCGTGGTAAAGTAATCAATTTGGAGAAGAAAATAACTTATTACGCACAACTATGTTCTGCATTTTCATGTCCAACGAATGAGTTTTAACAAATATTGGTGCCAAAAAGCATGGCCTCCATCCGTGAATGAAACTGAAATATTGAGCTGACAAGGAAAAAATGCAAGCTAGATGCTACCTCTTTACATACAAAGTATAAGCTGGCTGTTTTCATGCTTTGGATAATAAATATGTAAATCTTGAAGGATTTAATAGTGCCTCTTAAATAGAGATGATTGGAATCGACATACAATTAATTTTAAATAGTTAGCTCCTTTCTGGGTTATGATTTTCTATGCCCTTTGAAGCCACTTTGATTTATTTGTCAATTGTGTGGATGTTTGTCATATATTAATTATTTTTTTTCATAAATTTTGGATACATTTATTAATCATTTATGGTCATTATTTTTCCATTGTTTATTTGTATTTGCATCTTGGTCACTATATATTGTTGGAAAGGTGGTCCAATATAGGTGATAATGACTGGGTAATATAAAATAATACTGCTACATTGCATATTAATAATTGCAATTTAAGGTAAATAAAGAGAAGAATGGAGTAAGAGTATTTCTACATTCAAGAACCAATTGTATTTGTATATTTAATTAAAAGAAAAACAAAATTCTTTATAATGTATTAAAAAAAGTAATATGTTTTAATTGAAGATATAAAAACATTTGCATATTTAACTAAAATAGATTTGTTTATTTACAATATATTAAAAAGAGTAATATGTTTTAATTGAAGATATAAAAACAGGAAAAACACTTTTTTACACATAAAGGAGACTAAAGCCCTATGATGTAAGTTACCTTTATGAGGTAATTAGGCTTTTATTTAAGTAATTAATGTTAAACATTAATAATCTATTTAAACCTTTATTTGACATTGCAAAATATCTAAAGCCTTTAGACAAAAAAATATTACAAAACTATGAGTTTACTTGCAAAATAGCTTGTGAATAGATTATTTAAATACATTAAAAAATGTTGTATTTAGCTACACCACATTGCTCCTCCTTGGGAAGTTTTATTCCGAAATCTTGAGGGCCAAAGTTTAGAATAGACCTTTTGTCTTTTCTTTCTAGATTTCTTTGGCCTTTTATGGAATATAATCATATGCATGCACACAAATGGAAAGAGGATTTGAGAATGAATTTCTTTAATTTTTGAACCAACTCAATCACTATATTTTGTTCAATATACTCAGCAGCATCATAAAGATCTAATTATGGTGCTTTAAGAATTATGTAATAAAAAGTGTCCTCCACATATATGTAAGAAGTTGGTTGTGGGGTTTGGAGGAGCATTTCCAATGGAGAAGATTCAAGTTGAAAACACTCTTTCACCACTTGTTCATGATTAGCTTTAATGATTTCTACTTCCTTTCCAACCAAAACAGTTTCCTTAGTAGAAGATTTATTATAAAGATGAAAAGAATCATCAAGGAAAGGTCGAGAAAACTTTATATCTTCTAAATTCCCTTCACATGGAGATTCATTATTTTGTACACTAGAAATAAATCATGGAGAAGAAAATATTCATAGAAGAGAAGTTGGGAGTTTTTTTCTTTTGAAAATCCTTTTCGCATAAAGAATTATCATAGTCAGGAGATTTAACAAAGAGAAGCTCAAAGTAGTTCTCATAACTAGAAAATGTGTACATAGCATTCTTTATAGTACTCTCCTAGATTCAACCATGCATCTATTTTTGTGAGAACATGGGTTTGTACATCATTTATTAATATGTGATTTAACATTAAATCCCAAGCAATAAATTAACACATCAAAGAAAGAAGGTTGACCCACTTATACATGCACATTGCACATAACATCATAAAATCGACATGTGTTTGGGGTACTTCATACTCGATTAATGATTATAACTTATATACACTTGAAGCATTACAAATAAGGTAAAACCTCAAACATATAAAAGTAGGGTGCAACTTAGTTGCCCCTAAACCCACAAAACATGGAATTGCAAGCCCACCTAAGAACGAGCAATGTGGGTTATGATTGCCCATTAAGGGTGTCACAAATGATGTTAAGGAAAATAGTGCCACAAGTCAAAATTAGCTTGGGATCAAAGGGCACAAAATAAATACTTTGTAAAAGGAGCACTCCAATTAAGTGCGAGGGCATGCAATTTGCATTTTTAGCTTGTTGCAATAAGTATAGGCATTAAGCTATTATAGGAGGAGGCTTATGTTCGATAGAATAGAGGGGTGAGTTGTGATGATCCATAGTAGAAGGCCATAAGTACTCAAACTACATGAAGTACCCCAAATCTATGGAGAAATGTGAATCAAAGAGAGCCAAAATAATCATGTTGTTGTGACAAAAGAATTGCCACGCCTTCGGAGGAGAAACATGAGTTTGGAAGGGTTGGAAGAATGCTTGGAATCACCCAAAGAATGGGTTGAAGAGGGATAAACTTGGATGTCTAGCTAGAACTCAAGTAAAAAATATGTATAAAAAAACAAAAAGTGTCTAAACTTGCTAGTGTTAGCTTCGACTACATTTTTTCACTTTGTGTTCAATATGCTTGATGTGGCGAAGTCATTCACTTAGAGAAGGCCATGTTGTAAGATTGAGCACTCTTTGCACTAATTGTTGCAGTAAACACCAACACACAACATATTAATGCCTTCAAAATAGTTCATTATATGTTCCCAAGATTGAATCAACATAAATATTTTGTCCATATTTTGTCTTCAAAAAATGCTTCTATAGTCACTTGCACATACAAGCAAAAAGATATCTCCTCTATGCTCTATCCTTTACACATGAAAAAAATATAATCAACAAAAAAAAATTACTACACAACTTAGTGACATAGGATAACCACAACTATCATTATATATAATACTATTTTGATGCCAAGTATTATGGTCACACAAGATATCCATTATCCTCCATAGTGCACCACACATATAATCTACACATCATAGAAAAAAAAACTAACACATGAACACATTTCATCATAAGATCGGCATAAGCATTTGGTGGGTAGTTCATAACCAAAATTTTAATATATGATCATATACATTTAATGTATTATAAATGAAGCCAAGCCTTGAATATATAGGAGTATGGTTTAGATTAGTTGCCTCTAAACCCATGAAATGTAAGATCACAAGCTTACCTATTTACCACCAATGTGGTCTATAACCCCCAAGTGTGGGTCATCTTAATGGCCATTAGGACAACAAATCAAGATTACCAAACATATCTCCAACAATTTATTTTATGTATTGTCCTCTACAGTTATTTCAAGATTAAATCTATCACATACATGTATCATTCTATCCAACATTTCTATCCTAATCTTATTTAAATATGCCATGTTCCTTTTTTCCTAACAATTTTTTGAGTGTTTGCTACACAACTTGGATTAAATAGATCTCTCTTCTTATTGCAAATTTGAAGTTGAGATTTTGTATACAAGTAGATCCAAACTTCTTTAAACAACAAAAAACTACACTTGATTTTCTTATTCAAATTGGAATTATGATGGTTTCCCCCTTTCAGTTAGGGTTTTGAGGGTGAAAATAAAAAACAAATTTACAATATTGTTATCGTCTATCTACTTATGAAATATATTATAAGATCCACTGTTAATATACTTTTAGTCAAGAAAGAATGGCACCTCAATCGAACACTCAAATTGAAATTTATGCTTTGTTTAAAGCGGGGTACCTGATGGATTGCTCTTGGGGGTTGTTTTGAAATGACACTCCAAGTGTAGTTTCCAATAATAAAAAGGAGCACTCCAATCAAACTTTCCAATATAAAGTTTTTCCTTTGCAATACATAGAACATTTTTTACCACATAAATACTCCTAGTAATGTCCTTGTAACCAAAATGAACACCACCACTACACCAAACATTGATAATAGCAGTATAAAAGAAATAAAGATACATGAATGAGCTAGGGGCATCTACACACAAGAATGGATTGCTCATGTAAATTAGAGTAATGAAGATCAATGCATATAGAGAAAGTAATATGTTTTGATTGATAATAGATTAATGATACAAGAAAGGAGGGAGGCCTCTATTTTATATAAAAGAGACTTGAGAGAGTAAAGGCCCAACTTATGGCCCACGATGCCTTTATGGGGTAATGAGGATCTTATTTAATAATTAATCCTAAGAATGCTAATTGTATATTTGAGGCCTTTCTAACATAAGTGACATTGAGTCTTGTGTAGGTTAGATGACAATAGGGTGCACTGTTAAGCTACTCGCAACATCGCTAGTTCAAACCCCATAGCCTTGTGTACCTGTACGAGGCAGTGTTGGTACACTTGGGGGTATAGTGATAGCAAATCAGAATCAACTCGTGTCATGCAAGTACGAGCCAAGCCCAGTTATCGATTCCCCTAGTTACCAAAAAAACATAAGTGGCATTACCCAAAATATCAAATCACTAAATAGTAAAGTAGACAAATTGTTGTGTAGAGGGGGTCTCTTGTCCCACAAACAATGAGGTCTCATACATCAATTTGGTGTCTAGCGAGGATGATTTTAAAAATAGATTATTATTATTATTACAAAATTATGGTCTTACATACAAAATATCTCATAAATATAGATTCTTTACATACATAAAAATGTTGTGTTTTGCCACACATGTGACTTCACTTGTATTGATTTGTATTCTTATACATTTCTCTTTAAGAAAGACTTAAATTCATGCCATGTGTGTAGTTTTGGTCTAAGGTGCGTAGCTGATGGATGTTGTGAACAATGATAATCATGCCTGTTTAAAATTGTAAGTTTTAATGTGCTCTAGACAATGGCATTATGGATTTAGAGGACACAATCTAAAGTGTTATTTAAATTCTCTATTTCTTGTTTTGCAACATTGGTTTGCGTTAAAAAGATCACATTATATGGATATAAATGTTCCTTGATCATTACTTTAAGAACATAGGGAACACCATAACCATTATTTTTATACTCTCTAAACAACATTTGTTACAAACCATAACTTAATTATAAAATTGTACCAACCCTTGTACCATCTTCCTTGATTAAAATGATTACATGAATATAAATCACTTGCGTAAATTATTGTGAAGAAAGTAGAATATCCACAAAGTCATCAACTTTATCCAAATGCTAATTAAGGGAGGAGTTGCATCAACAAAGGCTATCTTTCTTTGACACGAACATATCAGACTCTACTCCTGTATTACATAAGAAAATGTATTTGCACTCACTTTTAGCCCAAAGATTTAGCTCAACTAGTTGTAGCCAATGTTATTGGGCATTTGGCTAGTTTTGTGCCTAAAGGTCCTCAGTTCGAATCTCCCTGTTTTAGACGCACTAGTCTACATTGATGGGTTTACCATGAATGCTATCCATGAATGTGGAGAAGCATCCATTGGGTTTCTTAGTAAGATTTTCCTTGGAAAAAAATATGCACTCATTTCTGAAAGTTACTCAAGCACTACCTCGAGATTATTCAAATCAACAAAGTAGATATTTAACAATACTATCATATATAATCTAGCTTGAAATAAGATTGCATAAATCATCTAAAACTTGTAAATAAGTAAGGATTTTAGAAAAAATAATGTCAAAATCATTGGAACAAAAAACAACACACATACACATCGATGATCAAAACTGAAATGCTTGCCATTTTATTTTGTGAAAAACATATTTTACAATGTTCTTCAATTTATAAAAACACTTTAATAATATTTATTTAAAATCTATGATACCTTGAAACAACTTTATCTAAACGACTTCCTTTGTTTTAATATAAATCATTAGATTTGTGAAATACAAATTTCCATAAATGTTACACAAAATTGTAATTATATACCAACCGTGTTGATTTCCCACTATTCTTACTATACCATTTCAAACATATACTTTGTACCCATACCACTTCATACAAACATATACTATACTTTGTAAGTAAGTTGACTTGTTTATGTATATGCCAACCATGTTGATTACCCACTCTACCCTGCCATTATATACAAACATATACTTTGTAAGTAGGTTGTTTTGTTTATTTATGTAAACAAAGCAAGAGTTTGTGATGCTTATAAACAAACAAAATTGGTTTTCTTCAAATTTTCACTACCCTCTAATCTCCACGGTTTAAAAATCCTATAATTCATGACTATGGCCACTACTCCATAAGCATGTTAAAGAACATTATAAAAAAAATAAAGTCATGCAAAGGCAAAGCTGATACAATGTCATGACTACAATATTTGATAATAGTATTGTCATGATTATTTCTATTACATGTATATTGTCTATAGTAATTGAAGGTTTAAGGTTTAAGGAAATTAATACTTAATTTTAAAAGATATTACAACAATAAATTTATATTTTTGTTTAAATAATAAAATTTTGCAAAATTTCAGTTTTGATAATCAGTAAACAGTAATCAATTAATTGTTATTTCTTATAATTAATCAATATAATGTAGCAATGTGAGATAATGTTGAAATTGTTTTTAAGAACAATATTCAATGGTGGAATACAATATTTTAGCAATGAAAAATATGCTTGTTCTTATAATTCTTTTTCTTAAGAAGACAAATAAAATTCAACAATGATATAGAATATTTTGCTGCAATACTGGATGCAGGTGACACCTTGTCAGCCAGGGCGTCAGCAGAACGGGATACACACCCACCTGGCATTACGGTGCCTCCACCTTGCACCTTCTCCCATGTCGTCCATCCCACAAGGCAATCACTTTAATGACGGACTTGACCCTTCTCCACCTGCTTGTTTCACACACTCTAATTTTTATCACCCACATGGCTTGGTGGGTGGCATTAACGTCGACCCTGGTTCCTACGTCCCTTCCCCCACTCTGGTTCATCTCCACCATTAATCCCTCTCGTGCGACGTCTCCTCCTTCCAGCGGAGCCTTCACTGTTATGAGGATCCCTATCCCGGCCCCTGTCGTTATAGCCCGCCTTTGCCATTCCCTGTCTGCATCCACTGCAGAAAGATCGGCTCCTGTTAAGTCCCCTTGTGAGGTTACTAACACCGCCATGAAGCATACGTGTGGGACTTCAAAGCGTGGCTCTGGCAAATCGACATATGCAACAGAAAAGGAGCATCCCATCAATATTGGTTATAAAGACAATGTTTCCATGCCTGTTTGTCGTCTGGTTGACGACTGGGAGTCGCGAAGTGTTGCTAAAGTTCTTGCTTATGGCAGCCAGGGGACCCAAGTGAATTACTGCTCGCTGTTAAAAAACATGATTAGCACCCTGGTGGAGGAAATACTCACGAACTGGAATCTGGCCAAGGTAGCCATCATGGATACTAGGGCCAACATGGCTCATCTGGACGGGGTGCTCGTCGCTCTGGAGGCCAGTCTAACTGGTCATAGGTACTCTCTGTTCCCTCATACTGCTCCTCCAATTGGCTATGGTCCCGTAGGCCCTGTCACCGATGCTGGGGAGGCGCTAATAGTGCACACTGAAGGCGTTGCCATTGTTGTGGCTGCTCAAGCAACTAGAAACTCCCTTCGTGACTCCAAGGGAATCACAGCCTCTGACGGTGTCGTTCTTGCTCGCGACCACAACTCCGGTCCTGACTCTCCCGCGGCAGCAGTGGTGGTGCAGGGTGCTTCCCCTCCTGGGACATCCTTCCCTATCCCCTCTACCGTTGGGGTTCTACAGTACAAGCGCACTCGAAAGGCGAATGAAGAAACGGTTCCCCCTCGTAAAGTTGAACCACTTCCCATCAAGCTACTGGAGTAGCAATGGGAGGACGACTTCTTCGGCCCCTGCCCCATTTATGAAGACAACCATGACTCCAAAAATGCAGAATCCAGCTCCTGATACGGTTCGGCTCGAGCACATCTTTCCCGGTTTTTGTGGTCGGGTTTTATGTTTAGTCGGTTTCAGTCTTGTCTATTTCTACAGTCCTACTATGTTTCTGTCTTTCCTGATCGGCTATAATAAGGTCTATGTCATTGGGCTCGTCAACAGAGTATTTTTTTGTAATACTGGTTCCATGAGAAGCTTCAAAAAGCTATATTCAGACTCTCATGAAGATTGTACCTTTTTTTGTACCATAATATGATTTTACTATGCAGCTTACAAAAAAAAAAAATGCTGCAAAATATATAAAGCTTCTTATGATTCTTATCTTATCACATCAATTTGAAACCTTAAACACACCACATGAAGTAGACAACTACCAAAAGATTGCATTGGTAATGTGAGGAAACCGGTGATAATATCATCCATGCAACATGTTTGCTTTTGTATAATGATTAGTGTGGGAGAGAGGTTCAATGTCAAGATCAAGAATTGAAACTAGTGCATCAAGTCATTGTTGTATAGAATTGTTTGTTAGAAGAATTGGGGTGAGTAGTAATCCAAAGTTTTTAGCCACTAAAGAGGAAGTGAATGTGGCTAGGATTGTTTCAATCTTGCTTTCTTTCCCATGTTTCTTGAATCCTAGAGATATCCATTTAGAAATTATGAGGACACTAGTTAATACAATGTAATTCTATTTTTCATGGAGAAAAAATGACATGAAGATTTTAAAAATGAAAAGATCATAATAGTAATAATTATATAAAGATGGGCTCGATATTTCAACCAAATGTGGTCAATGATTTTCATTATGAGAATTGGTATTGGCTTTTGTCATTGAGGCAATCAGGTAATGCCTACGAAGATCTATTTTTTAATGTACCTTGCTTACATGAAGCTATTAAAATGTGTTTACATTGGAGTGATTTAGGAAGGGGTGCATTGATGATTCTATGAATTATTTATGATATGTATATTTGTAATACATTGTACAACAAATTTATAGAGCCTTCCTCTTATTTTGTAACTTGCAATAGGTGATAAAGAATTGCTTCCTACCTCTTTTTGAAAGGATAAGTGAAGATTTAATATACTTTTATATCACTATTTTCCATGCCCTATAATAGAGGAAAAGTTTGAAAAGCAAATTGGAGAGCATTTTTACTTATGATAATTAGAACAACGTGTTATACTATACTATTTCAAATTAGTTGAATAATGGTTCATTTTATTTTATTAAAATATCAAGCTACTACCTACATCTTCCATGGTTAAATGTGCTTGAGATAGAGGAATCTTGTAACACCTCAATCTTAGGCATTGGTATAAGTATAATAGCATATGGTAGAAGTAAAAATGCAAGTATGAATATGTAAATATAAAAATAGAAATGTGCACTTGTAATTTAGTCAAGTATATGGGTGACAAGTGTTTTATTTAAGCAAAATTAAGAAATGTAGTAAACTATGGAAATTTAGTAATAAAAAGGGGGCAAGACCAAGAGGTAGGGGCTTTAGTCTTATTAGTTAATTTTAGGGTTTAATGCTTGGTTGCTTGTTTCCTCTTTTGATGTGTGCACTTATAGATAGAGGGAGGTTAACAAGGAGGGGGCTATTCATAGAGGTTGATAGAGAAAAGAGTTAAGGTCTCACCTGGGCCTGGCATAGTGTTAATTGTTGAGGGATTGGGGGCTTCAAATTTTTCTAGGGGTTGGTTGGGTGGAGAGTTGTCCCCCCAACTGTTGTTGCAGATAAAGCAGCTAGTGATTGAAGGTGGACAAGGTCTGTATGAAAATTAGTTAAGTTGGTCATCGATCAAGTAAGTAGTGACTTTTCTCAAAGGCTTACAGTTTTCAAATTCTCAGATTCTACTAGTTATTTGATTTTATATGAGTGATGAATATACACTAGATAAAATAGTTTATTTATAAAATTATTCTCAAGTGACCTGCATTTAATTAGGGTTAAATTCCGTTATTGAATGGGTCCTTACATTTGGTATCAGAGATTAGGTTCAAATACTCAAGACCCTTAAGAGCCACAACCACCTAACAATAAATCTGATAATTGTGCATTTACAACCCTATATCCACACTCTTCCTTTCACTGACAGTATGCCTAAAACATGCCTTCCATAGTGAGACTTCATAGAGGTTCATCTTCAGGCATGGTGCATAGGAAATGATCTTTGAAACTATGTTGGTGTACCATAAAATATCGTTATTTCCCACAAAAACAACTCTACATTGCTTCATAATGACAAATGACAATACCATTTGGGCATTGATGCTTGAATGATCCAACAGAGGAATTAGTAGAATTATGGTCATGATGGTCCCTCCAAACATGCCACCATAAGAGCTACTACCAACTTGTTGCTACAATGGTAGTGTTTAAGAGCATGCTCTCCTTAATTATTTGCAAAATTCTAAAGGTGGTAGTACCTTGATGCAACATACACATTCACAAACTCCTCCCATGGATCATCTCCAATAAGAAGCACACCATTCTCATTGTCCACAAACATAAGCAATCAACCTGATTGTTGAGGGTCTTCAAGCTAAAATTACTATATATTTCCATAGGTGGAGGTGGTTGCACCAACTCGTCTTAATACATAACATATGGCTATAAAGCATGCCAAACACAAATACACAAGTCCAGCACATGCGTCACGTGACGCACACAAGAGTAGTGCCCCAATTTTTTCGTTTTCAACTCCAAGGAATGTGCGGCACTTGTGTTCCTCGTCTGCATGGGATTGGCCTACTTGTGACTATTACACCTGGATTACGCCTCTTCACTCACGGTCTACCCATAACTATGCCTTGAGCTACAAACTATTAGGTCGCTGCAAGCCCTTACTCGATTTACTCACCCAGGGGTAACTTGCACTAAACCGTTCATCACTTAATCAATTATACAATTAAGCATTCCACGTGGACATCATAGTACAAGTATCCAACAATATACACAAGAGACAATAAGCATGGTGGTGCTCAAACCAGGCACCCAAACTCACTCTAAGGAATGTTACATACAATACAAGATAGAAAGGAGTGTGCCCAACCTAACAAATACTCATATATAGATATACAATAGATTTGGGACAATGCCCATACAAATATGTATCTCAGATAGTCTAGACAATCTTCATTGTCTTCACATCTAATCTCTATTCCATCCATGGAATTTCCTCAATGCACGTCACAACTTCTTCACTACTTCAAACACTGCATAATTTGGTACTCCTGATCAGCACCCAGTGTGCCCAAATTGCTTGACTATGTCCATTACTCAATAGATAAGTGTGCCAAATTCATGCTACTCTGACCTAGAAAAATGCTCCTGAAAGTGCGCCCAATTCATACTACTCTGAATTGGAAAACTGCTCCCGAAAGTAATCCTAAAAGTGATCCCAGGTCATACTACTCTGACCTGACAAACAACGCCCAACTCATGCTACTTTGTATCAGTAAACAGTGCCCAAGTTGTGCTACTCTGTCTTGGAAGACATCACCCAACTCATGCTACTTTTTCCTAGTAGACATCTCCCAACTTGTGCTACTCCGTCCCAAAGCCTAAATCAAATTACTTTGTCTCTACAGACATCACCCAACTCGTGCTACTTCATCCCAGAAGATTGCACCCAACCTGTACTACTCTGTCGTGACATTCTGTGCCTAGCCCGTGCTACTCTATCCCGAAAAATTGTGCCCAAATCACGATGCTTTGTCCCGACAGACTGTGCCCAAGTCGCATTACTGTGTCCCGATGGATTGTTCCCAAGTCGTGTTATTGCATCCCAACAAATTTCTCCCAAGTCATGCTACTGTGTCTCGATGAATTGCGCCCAAGTCATTTTGTTGCGTCTTGACAAATTGTGCCCAATTCGTGCTACTTTTTCCTGATTGAATTCTCTTGCATTTTTGCTTGGATGACTTGAATAATTTTTTCTTTGCACTCCACTTATATTTATATGGTGCACCCTTTCCAAGGGGCTCCCAAATCCATCATACCAACTCAAGTGTGCCCATGTCGACATGCGGCCAAATCTCATGTGTGCTCAAGGTGACATGCGCCCAACTCCAGCAAGTGTGCTCACTCCACAAATGTGCCCGAGACTACATGCACCCAACTCTCACAAGTGTACATTGTGCTCTACAAGTAAGTGTTGGATTCATAGGTCGATCCAATGGGTGGGTGCCTTGGGTCCACGCACTCCAAGTCTCCTACTCCCATCCATCACGTTTCTGCAAGACCATTTTCACTTAGTATTTTTGGAGTGCGCATGCAACATGCTCCTGCAATTCCTTCACATATTGCCTTAAGTCATGCCTATGTCCACACAAGTCAAGTGTGCCCATATCCACACTCAGCCTCCATTGCATCCACATGAGCCTTCAACACCCTTTAAGGGAAGTGCACCCTGACCTTCATGTCAAGGTTGTGACATCCTCCCCCACTCAAAGTTGTTGCCATCCCTAGAAACACCTCCAAAATAAATTAAGTTTGTTGTCTCCAAACTTGTCTTCTCCTAGAGTTTCATCTTATCTCCTTGCTACTACTAAAACCTCCATGCCTCCATACCACTGGAAACCCCAAATTCCTGCATCACCATGTCTAAGAATGCGTATTCCTACTACTGTAGCCACCTACTGTTGTTGTTGAAGCCGCTTCCTTCAGGTGCTGGGGTTGTTTCCTTCTGTTGCTACTATAACTTAACTTTCACCTAGAAGGGCACTCAAAAATGCCTATAATCGCATCTTCAATACTTACTTTTTCTTCTATACTTAGCCAATTATTCCATGAACTTCCTGTTAATTGTCAAATCCATGTGTTGGACTAGTCGGGTGATCAATCCAACTGTCGCACCCAAACCCATGAATGTGCACCATCGCATGCTCAAAATTGTCACTTCCATATGCATTTCCAGCCCACTCATACAACTGCTCATGGACAAAGGAAAGTCACCCAGTTTCCTCAAACCACCATAATGGGACTATTGTCACCCCCGTCATGTGTTGCTTCCCTTCGACTTTATTTTCAAGTCCTCAAGGTCTACAGCATGCCAGTCTCTCAACCTGCCAAGATTCATGAAGTAGCAATGTGTACAACCTGTATATATTTTTGCAACTTACTCCTCCACCGCACTACTACAATGCATCCAAGAGTACAATTGGGTTGGGAACCTTCTAAACTCTTATGTCCTAACATTAACCTGTAAATTTTATCACATACTAGTGTGTACCCCTACTATTGGTCTTCACACTCTAGTTGGTGCAAGTCTGCCTTGCAACCCATCCTCTCTACCTCCAACACAACAATCCTACTATCCTCAATAAAAAGTATCTTTACTCCTCCTTCAGCCATCAATCCACCATCGCAATCCAAAACCTCCACAAGCCTCAATGTGGAGAGGTGGAAGTCTATCCCTCACGACCTATTGCCCTCAATAACCTATCCAAAGTCTACCTAGCATGATGAGAAAACCAAAGAGTTCCATGTATTTTGCAAGACATGCCTTCACCACTACTCGGCTACATCCTTAACCAATCGGTTCATATCGTCCACATCCCCAAAGGAAGCCTTGATCACATCTTAAGTCCCATACCAAAGGTCGGTGAGTATCTCCCAGGTTGACCTGCAATTCCACTCTCTAATTTCCCATACATCTATATGGGATCCGTACATCAACTGGTTCTTCTTTCCATCCTGAACTTCTCTTCATGGTGTGATGCACCCATATTCATGGCCGAATCCCTGTTGCATCCATCACTTCACCTAGGAATCGAACTAGCTTGCTTCACCCAAGCAAGTGTTCTTTGCTTTGGAACCGTTAAATCTGTTTTCCCAAGGAGGGGTTCACATCTTTTGCTTAATCCTATCAAGCCACCACTTATGACTCAACATATGCTCTTTGTTTTGCTCAACAAGCCACTATATTGGGTACTTTTACTAGAGCTGAAGGCTCCACTACCTGTTTTTAGGAAGCGGTCCACCCTTTGTTCTCAATAGTTCCAAGGGGATGGCAGGTGGCTTCCAAGGAAACCTCCATCAAACACCACAAAACCTCCATATGTATCTACCACAAGACTCATCATCACAAGCAATCGTTCCTTCATGAACCTATCCAACTATTTCCATGTCCATGTTGCATCTTCCACCTCTTCCTTCTGCAACACCCAAATATTCACTTGGTAGGGTGTCCATTTATGAGCCCACAGTCCAGTCTGCACACCATCCTGCTCTTTCTACATTGCATGGTGTGGCACCCTCCTTGTGCCTGCTCCATGCTTGTGACTTTTGTCTTGGATTGCAATGACTCTGCCCCAATGCCTTCCATTATCAGTTTCAGCTGCAATGTTGTGTCTCTTTCGGTGTCCCAACGTCCCTGCTTTCTCCAAGCAATCCCTTAAGTAGATCCCAATAATATAGCTCACTGAGACACAAATGAACTTTCCAAGTAAGGCAGATCATCCTTGGTGTCTCATCGCAAGGCACTGAATTGATAGTGATTCCATCCCACGTTTGCACTAAACTGTTTGCAAGTCTCTTCTGCGGTACACTACTATGAGGAGTGCCTGAACTTCAATGATCATCAATGGGTCTATGATTCACACTCTTTCCCTTGAACTTGTGACCTGTCACCCGCTTTCCATAGCAATGCTATGAAGCACTACTGTCTGTCACACACAAGTCTTCTCTTGTTGTTGCTTGGTTTTTCAACCAAGCATGTGCAAGGATGCACCTGCTAACTTGTAGCAGCAGTCTCAATAAAAATATGTAAAAACTTTGCTGAATGTAAGAAATAAACAACTAATCTATCATGTGCAAGTAAATAAACTAAATTAAAAAATGGTAAACAGTAAGATTCATAATGAAAACAAGAAATAGAAAATTTGATCTTTTGTATTACCTCAAATGGTGAGGATGGTGAGTTTTTGAGCAGCTCCAAGGTTGAGGTGCTCCAATGTCTAATGGTCTCTTCTTCTCCAATGCTTCAATGGGGATCTTCAAACTAGAAATGGGAGGCAAGGGCTCTCAAAGGGAATTTGGCAGCATAAGGATAGGATGAAATGTGGATGAATAGTGAGGAGCCCCTATCACCTTTTTATAGTTTTTTGGTGATGGGGAATACCATTATGGTTTGGGGAAACCAATGGTATTGACCAAAATGGTTTAGGTTTCTTTTTCCCTCTTTTTCCTTTTTTGAATATTATTCCCTTTTAATTGATTTTTGGGAATTTTAGACCCTTTTTGAGAGTTTTTTGTGTGTTTTTAGGAAAAATACATATTTTGAGTGGAAAAAGATGGGTTTTGGTCTTTTTGGTGACCTTTTGAAGGTTTTAGAGGCTCAAATGGTGGAAAAAGTGGACAAATGGGTCATGTGAATAAGGGAATGAGCTAGTGAGCACTTTTTGGGTGTTAACACTTGTCCAAAGTCTCCCATGCAAGTCTGCCACACTTCCATTTTGGTTTTCTCACTGAAGAATTCACTGTGCTTGTTCTCATGCTTCGCAACCCCAATTTCATTCTCTATCACAACTTCAAGAGGTGCGCCCAAATTTTCCTAGCCAACACATTACACCAACCTTCTTGCTCGAAAGTGGTGAAAAGCTCACTTTTCTGCACCGATATTAACTTTTTTCAAAATTTGCACTCTGATACCATTTGTCACACACCTCAGAGTAGTGCCCCAATTTTTCCATTTTCAACTCCAAGGAATGTGCAGCACCAACGTGCCTTGTCCACAAGGGCTTAGCCTACTTGCTACTATTACACCTGGTTTACGCCTCTTTACTCAAGGTCTGCCCATAACTATGCCTTGAGATACAAACTATTAAGTCACTGCAAGCCCCTACTCGACTTACTCACCCAACAATCACTTGACCTAAAAAGTTCAACAATTATATAATTAAGCATTCCACATGAACATCATAGTACAAGTATCCAAAAATATACACAAGAGACAATGAGTATGGTGGTGCCCAAACTAGGAACCCAAATTCACTATGAAGAATGTTACATAAGTAGTACAAGATTCAACAAAGAAGTGTGCCCAACCCACAAACACTCATATACAAATATAAAACAGATCTAGGGCGGTGCCCATACAAATATCTATCTTAGATTTTCTAGACAACCCCCACTGTCTACACATCCAATCTCTGTTTTGTCCATGGAACTACCTCAACGCACATCCCAACTTATTTACTATGTCAAGCACTGTGTACTTCAATACTCCTGTTTAACATCTAGTGTGCCCAAGTCATGCTACTCTGACCTGGTGAATTGCTCCCAAAAGTGCGCCCAAGTCATACTACTTTGACCCGGGAAACTACTCCTAGAAGTGCACCCAAGTACTCATACTAGCCCTACTCGGTAGACAATGCCCAACTCTTGGTAGACAACGCCCAACCAGTGCTACTCCGTCCCGACAGACAACGCTCAACTCATGCTACTTTGTCCCGATAGACAATTCCCAACTCATGCTACTTTGTCCTAATAGACAACACCCAACTCATGCTACTCTGTCTCGACAAACAACACCCAACTTGTTCTACTTCGTCCTGACAAACTACGACCAACCTGTGCTACTCCGTCCCTCAGAGAAGGAAAATTCATCAAAGATATCATCTACCGGTATATTGATGCTCTTTTAACATATGGAATAGGCCATTGCTCTCCTAATTAAACCTATCCTACTGTCAAATCGCTACAAGTCCACTTATTGGAGGGCTATCAACATCCATACTAACAACCATAACATGGACATTTTCCTTCTAACCAACATAGATCCATCTTAACTCTAGTTCTATCAAGTGCCGAGAAGGATCAAACCCACTCATTAAAAAGTTAAAATTTAATAATGAAATAGTTATCTATTCCAATTTAGAATCATGTTGTAAATGTTGTAAATGCTAACAAATTAACCCCACAAATAGATAAAAAATGCATTCTTAATTAATTATGAATTAAAAAAGTTATTTACCCAAATTCAATGGTGGAAGTGCCAACTATTTCATGTTGTAAAGTGTAACACATAAATACTACAAATAGACAAAAGTTGCATGCATTAATTAATTATGAAGTAAAAAAATTGCAATTGACCCAATTATTATTAATTTGCAACTATCACAAAACTAATATCTAACTTAATGTTCTATTATTAACTTAATAATAAATAATCCAATATATTTTCCATCACAATCTTTCACGTGCAAAAGATACACATAAATCCTACAAATAGGTAAAAGTTGCATTTATTAATTAGATATAAAGTAAACTACTTGCAAATTACCCAATTATTGATTAATTTCCAATATCACAAAACTAATATTTGTTCTATTATTAATTTACTAGTACATAATTCAATATATTTTCCATCACGATCATCCACATACACATTAATCCTATAAATAGGAAAAATTTGCATTCATTCATTGATTATGAAGTAAAATAGTTATTCTTAACACATAAATCCTACAGATAGGAAAAAGTTACATTTATTAATTAAATATGAAGTAAAATACTTGCAATTTACCCAATTATTGATTAATTTCCAGTTATCACAAAACTACTAATTGTTTTGTTATTAACTTACCAATGCATAATCCAATGTATTTTCCAACACGATCATCCACATACACATCAATTGATTTTGAAGTAAACTAGTTATTCTTAAATATGTATTTAAAGTGCAAGGATGCCTCATTGGAAATTGGAAATGAAATTTGGCGTATATTTATATTAAAAGCCATTTTAAATTTGAGCCGACATGTGCTTGGTTATATATATATTTTTTATGTATTTAGTTTTTAGAGCCGACATGTACATGTGATAGACATGACACATCTCATCCACTTTGGACTGTAGAAAGCGCCTCTCGATGCAATTAACAATGTTCATCTAGATTTGGTCATAAAAATGATGGAGCAACCTTCATAAATCTTGGGTTGGGGTTGCAATGTTTCTCTGCAAGGAAAATTCTGCTTAGATCACTGCTATGAACTAGTGAATATTTCACCTCTGTGTCATTTCCATAGGATTTGAAAGAGGTTTGTGTGGCCTTTATCAATCCAAACCAATCGAAGTGCACAAATCTACAAACATTCACTAATTTCCCGGGAGTAATTTGGGATTTCTTCGTTTAGTATCATATTCAATGGATAATAAACATTGGCAAAAGATTGTACATGGAATTATCTTCTCATGATGTGTATTATGCAGCGATAATGTTCAACTTTAGGGTTTCTAATTGATAGCGGAACAATTGTCTTTTTCTTTGAAAGGAATATATCATGCATTAGAGAACACACATGTTGAAAAGCAATATTTGCATTTCAACCCTCCAACGCAAGTCTTGGACGGAGCATTATTCCATTGATCCGTGAAGATCACTTCTATGACAGTGAGAATATGGTCAATTTACGCAAAAAAGTTCTGACCACCACATATGCCAAACCCAGGGTAGAAAACCTTCATAAATGAATCCTATGAACATTGCTTCATAATCAGTAATAAGTAAGGATGTTTTAGGAAAGCTACATTTTTATATAATCAAATAAAATTAAAACTCGTACGATATAAATTACACTAACATAAATAAGCATTTATGTTTTTAATATTAACAATTACGTGGAGTGTTATTCTCTTCAATTTTGGGGTTGGAGGTAGAGCTCCAGAATCTCAAAATTTTAGGAATATTTATAGTAGTTGTTTTGGTTAAAAATATTAACGTGTTGGAAATATTAATTATGAGCTAATTGCGTATCTAGTTCGCATCGTCTAAGTCAGTCATTTTGTCAGGCAGTCAGTCAGTCAGCCTATCAGCAATCCGGCGCACGTCTCCTTGTATTTATTTAGTCGTGTAGTTCAGAATTCAAGTTCTAGGTAGATGTCACTCAGAAATTAAATTACAGTCTTTAATGTTACTCGGTAGCTTCCTAGAGAAGCCATTTTCTCGTCTTTGTATTTAACATTGAAAAACATAGTCATTTTGTAAGGGATGAATGTTAGAATAAGAGAGAAACCGAAGTAAGCTTTTGGATTTCATAGCATTCCGTAAAGTCTAGGAGCTCAAGCTCGTGAAAGAGAAGTTGTTGAAGCTTGGGAGCACAAGCTCTGTGTAAAATCCCATCGCAGTTATTTTGGTCTGGTAAAATATATTTGCATTTGCCTTGTTCTATTCCGCAAAATTTTATATCACATGTCACACATATTTCCTGAAGCATGAATGTTTTAATGTTCAATTTATAAAGAATTCAAAATATTCTTGTTAAAGTTTAAATTTCACTATGACGTGAAAAGTGAAAGTGGAAAAATCATTGCGCACAAATTTAGGAACTGGTCCTATTATATCGCGCATGAATCAAGTTTTATGTTTCTGGGTTTATAAAATTTCATGAAAAGTATTTACCTTTGTATATGTGCAATAAAATACCTTTTTAGTTTAAAAAAGGTCAAATAATACTTTATAAAGTATTTGTCACTGTTTGGGTTAGTGCGCAAATTGAATTATCTGTGCGCAGTAAAATTGTAAATTGCACATAGGACAGTGAAGGTATGAAGACTGTGCAGTAAATATCAATCTGCACAGTAACCATAGCACTAAAACAACGCAGTAAAAATATCCATCTGCACAGTTTTTCCCTTGATCTTATATCAAAGCAGGTTACTCAAGTTTGGTTTAAGAAGAGTAGCAACTTTGTTTTACAAGAAGGTGACTTTGAAAAATTAAAAAAATGGCCTCTACTTCTGGTGCACAAATGTCAAGTCTGCAGACTCCAATTTTTACATGCAAGAATTATGAATATTGGTCTCTTACCATGAAGGCTCTAATCAAAGGTCAAGATGTATGGGAGATAGTTGAAAATGGCTATGTTGAACCAGCAAATTAGGCAACATACAATGCTCTCACGCAAGCTAAGAAGGATATCTTGAAGGAACAAAGGAAGAAGGATGGAAAAGACATGTTTTACATACATCAACCAATGCATGAAAGCATACTCCCAAGAGTAGAAGCAGCAAAGAGAACCAAAGAGGCATGGGATACACTGCAAACTACATATCAAGGTTTGGTCAAAGTAAAGGCTGCAAAATTGCATATTCTTAGAAGATATTTCAAATATCTATCAATGAAAGATACATATTCAGTAGAATAATTTTATACTCGAGTTATTGGACCAATAAATCAAATGAAATCTCATGGAGAAGCTATAAAGGATAGGAAATTTGTTGAGAAGGTGCTTAGGAGCCTTCCCCCCAAATTTGAGTCTTGTGACTTTGGAAGAAAACAAATACTTGAGCAATTTTAGTATTGATGAGTTGCAAGCCTCTCTCATCAATCATGGACATAGAATAAATAGATCAAATACACCATTAGAAGGTGCATTTGTAGCAAAGTCATCCATAAGTCATGGAAGAGGAAGGGGGAGATCAAGTTTCAGAGGACGAGGAAGAATTTCTTCTAGAGAAGGATGCAACAACAGTCTTGCAAATGTAGATGTTAGAGGTCAAAATCAGAATTCAGGACAACCAAGTAACCAAAGATTTGATAAATAAAAAATATAATGTCATTATTGTAAGAAATTTGGACATTTTGCATATGTATGCAGGAAGAAACAACATGATCAGAGGAAGCAAGGTCAAATCCTGTCAGGTAACACTAACACTTCCACCAACACAATGTTTTTAGCATGCGCATCCCCAGTTTAGATAAATCAATTCAAACTGATGTTACACTTGGAAGCAATATCCAAGTCACTATTTTGGGCAAAGGAAATGTTGGTATTATGACCACACAGGGGGAGCATAAAACTATGCCTAAAGTTTTTTTATATCAAAGGACTAAATCATAATTTAATGAGTATTGGACCGTTGTTACAAAAAGGCTATAGAGTCTACATGGAAAACAATCACTGTGTGATTTTGGACAAGTATCCAAGCACACAATTGATAGATAAGGTGCAAATGACAAGTAATCGCTTGTTTCCTTTAATAATAAGGCCTGATATGAAAGGAAAGACAATTCAAGTTCTTTATGAAGCAAAGAATGAAGATTCAGGAGTTACACTCAAAGAAAAAAGCAAAAAAGCAGACAAGCTGCTCCTCGAAGAAGGAAAAAGACAGTGGTAAAGAAATTCAAGCAGCATTTCAATCAGAGGTTTAGGATGAATCTTGGTTGTGGCATTTTAGATTTGGACATCTGAATTTTGGTGGGTTGAAGCTATTGCACATGAAGAATATCGTGAAAGGTTTTCCATTAATTGAAAACCCAGAAAGAATATGTGAAGGCTGCATTTTTGGCAATCAACTTAGAGAATCCTTTTCAGTGGGAAAGTCATATTGAGCACGCGCACCACTTGAAATTGTGCACTCTAATATTTGTGGGCCAATGCAAACACCATCCATAGGTGGATGCAATTATTTTCTTACATTCATTGATGATTTCACAAGAAAAGCATGGATTTATTTTCTTAAACATAAAGCTGATGCATTTGGATGTTTTCAGCAATTCCAGGCACTTGTGGAGAAGCAAAGTGGTCACTTTATCAAAGTCTTAAGAACGGATAGAGGTGGTGAATATGTCTCAAATGATTTTCTAAATTTATGTAAATCTCATAGCATACACAAGCAATTCACTGCGTGATATACACCTCAGTAGAACGGTGTCGCAAAAAGAAAGAATAGAACCATTATGGAGATGGCGCGCAATATGATGGAAGCCAAGCATTTGTCAAATGAATATTGGGCATAGGTGGTAGAAATTGTTGTATACATCATGAATAGGTTCCCAACGAAGAGTGTGAAGAACAAAATCCCTCAAGAGGCATGTAAAGGTATATTGAAACACGGTGTTTCTCATTTAAAAGTTTTTGGTTGTGTCGTATATGCGCATGTTCCAGATGAGCTAAGAAAGAAATTAGACAATAAGGGACATAAATGTATATTTATTGGTTATTCAAAAGATACAAAAGCATACAAATTGTATGATCCTGTCATAAGGAAGGTCATAATCAGCCGTGATGTTCAATTTGTGGAAAATGAAGCATGAGATGGAAGTCTAGAAAAGATAGTGAAAATTGTGAATCATGTCGCACATGATGATATGATAGAAAAGTGGTTGAGACGTCACAAGAAACTCAACATTTCATAGTACCATCCAACCCAAGGACTGTGCAACATTCCATACCTCAAGCTATTGCACCACAAGTCGCAGCATAATATACACTAGTGAGTACACCAAGAGCGCAGCATAATATACACTAGTGAGTACACCAAGAGCGTAGTAGACTCCAGCAAGCAACCCAAGGAGTTCTTCATCTCTATATCCAACTTTAGCAAGTTTGTTGCCATGAAGAACGAGGAGTCCGCGCGAAATATATGATTCTGATATAATAAATTCATTTTTTATTTTTTGCATTGTTTTCTCAAATAGATGATCCACTAACTTTTGAAGAAGTTGTCAAAGAAGACGTATGGGCACAAGCCATGGATGAAGAGATTGAATGCATTAAAAAGAGTCAGACATGAGAATTGGTAGAGGTACCAAAAAACAAGAATGTAATAAGTGTCAAATGGATTTATAAAACCAAGCAGGATGTAGATGGAAATGTGCAGAATCACAAGGCAAGATTAGTTGCAAGAAGGTTTACACAACATCCCAACATAGATTTTAATGAAACATTTGTGCCTATTGTGCGCATGGATACAATCAGAACAGTTTTGGCCATAGTTGTGCACAACAAATGACATGCCTATCAAATGGATGTTAAATTTGCATTTTTAAATGGTTATTTGGAAGAGTAATTAATAAGTATATGTGGAACAACCACAAAGATATGAGGTTCCGGGATAAGAAGACAAATTATACAGGCTGAAAAAGGCACTTTATGGATTGAGGGAAGCTCCTAGAGCTTGATACGGCCACATTGATTCCTACCTCATTCGAAATGGATTTCACAGAAGTGAATGTGAACCAACGTTGTACACCAAAGTCAAAAAACAAGGTAACATGTTAATTGTTTGTTTATATGTTGATGATTTAATATTTACTGGTGATTTTGGCATAGAAGATTTTAAATCAGTCGTGGAGAATGAATTTGAAATGACTGATTCAGGGCTTATGAGATTTTTTTTGGCATTGAAGTCCATCAATCCAAATATGATATATTTATTTCTCAATCCAAATATGCAAATGAAATTGTGAAAAGATTCAATATGGTAAATTGTAAATATGCCCCAACACCAGTCATAACAGGACAAAAATTGAGCAAGGATGATGATGGATCAAATGTTGATCCTACAATGTTCAAAAGGCTAGTTGGAATCCTTATGAATCTTACTGTGACAAGGGCTGGTATAATGTATGGAGTAATTTTGATCTCAAGGTTCATGGAGTCTCCAAAAGACACACATTGGCAAGCAGGTAAAAGAATTATGAGGTATGTAAGTGGCACAAAATATTTTGGCATTATGTACTCAACTTCAGAAGATTCCAGACTTGTTGGATACACTGATAGTGATTACAGAGGTAGCATGGATGATAGGAAAAGCACCTCTGGGTATACATTTCATTTTGGTACAGGATTAGTATCATGGGCATCAAAGAAACAACCCATTGTAACTCTTTCATCAACAGAAGCTGAGTATGTCACAGCTACAAACACTGCATGTCAAGATGTTTGGATGCGCATAATGTTAAAGGATGTGTCACAGTGTCAAGAAGAACCCAAAATAATTTAACATTGAAAAACAGAGTCATTTTGTATTTAACATTGAAAAACAGAGTCATTTTGTAAGGGATGAATGTTAGAAGAAGAGAGAAGCTGAAGTAAGCTTCTAGAGTTCATAGCAGTTCGTAAAGTCCAGGAGATCAATCTTGTGAAAGAGAAGTTGTTGAAGCTTGGGAGCACAAGCTCTATGTAAAATATGGTCGCAGTTATTTTGGTTAATCTCTATGCAAAATATCGTCGCAGTTATTTTGGTTCGGTAAAATATATTTGCATTTGCCTTATTTTATTCCACAAAAGTTTATTTCACATGTCGCACATATTTCTTGGAGCATGAATGTTTTAATTTTATTTTTATAAAGAATGAAAAAAATTATTGTTAAAGTTTAAATTTCACTGTGACGTGAAAAGTGAAAGTGGCAAAATCACCGCACACAAATTTAGGAACTGGTCCTATTATATCGCGCATGAATCAAGTCTTATGTTTCTAGGTTTATAAAAGTTCATGAAAAGTATTTACCTTTGTATCTGCGCAGTAAAATACCTTTTTAGTTTTGAAAAGGTGAAATAATACTTTATAAAGTATTTGTCAAAGTTTGGGTTAGTGCGCAAATTGAATTATCTGTACACAACAAAATTGTAAATTGCGCACAGGACAATGAAGGTATGAAGACTCGTAGTAAATATCAATCTGCGTAGTAAACCGAACACAGTAAAACTGCGCAGTAAAAATCTCCATCTGCGTAGTGTTTCCCTTGATAAAGAATGTGGATTAATTATTAAAATTATAGATTATTGATTAAGAATTAACGGTTTCTAATTAATTGTTAGGATACTAAGGGAATGCACAACTTGAATTGATCATTGTTGCTGAAGGAGGAGGATCATTGCTACACACAATTCCTTTCCACTTATTCCATATAGGCCCCTTTCAATTATGTGGTGGGTTGGCTCTCTAGCACACCTACCAGATGTGATTCGCGCAAGCTCTTCGTATGCGTGGATGTGAATATTATATTCCACATGAGATGTGAATAAAAAGCACTATGTTCATAGGAGACATACATAATTCCAGGCTATTCTTTTTTTATGCATTAACTTCCAACTACCAGTCTATAATATTTCTACAATCCAAAGCTTTATGCATTTTATGCATGTACAAACTAGCACAACCACTTAATTTATGGTCGGTGAACATCGATAGGTCACAAGTTAAGTGCCATGAAGAAGTTATCTCTTACTTGTTCTCCATGCTCAATTGTAATCACCTATTCTTCTCCATGCTTCAGCTAACTGCTACCTTTTACCTTCTTTAGTTAAATGGGTTGTCTATATGTTATCCATGCATGAGCTACGAGTTATCCATGCATCAACTACCAGTTATATATATATATATATAATAATTGTTTATTTGGAATTTTGAACGACGACCATAAAATCAATATGGACAATACACTTGTCTCATCCTCCTTCAATCTAGGAAAATCATAGATTCTAAGATATAAACACTTATAGGTGTAATGAGAAATTTAATCAAAGTTAATTTTCGCAGAGAGGATTTACTCTCACCTCAAATAAGCTCTACAATTCGAGAACGTGATTCACATGGAGGCTCAGGTTGAAGGTTTACATCTCCATTTCGAATACCACTACAACACAATCAACCGCACTACGATGCATGACATGCTACAAGTCCTGAATCCCTCCTAGAGAACTCAAGGAGAAACTGCCTAGATCAAGATATTACTACGCAGTTTTACTGATTACTTATCACAGTTTACTGGAAATTACTGCACGGATTTATTGTGCTCTGTTCTATGCGCAATTTTCACTTACCGGGCACAAATAATTTAATTTGCGCACTAACCCAAACTTTTATAAAAAATTTATAAAAGTTATTCCTCCTTTTTGCAGCTAAAAGCTATTTACGACGCACATCCAAAAATAAATACTTTTTACATGTGAACTTTTACGAACCCGGAAACTTATAAATTTGTGTGCGATATTTTAGAACAAGATCCTAAATTTGTGCGCGGTGATTTGCAACTTTTCACTTTTCACGTGACAGCGAAATTAAACTTTAACAAGATGATTTTTCAATTCTTTATAAAGAAAACATTTGAGCATTCATACTACAATAAATATGTGCGACATGAAGATATCTTCTGCGTAATAACACAAGGAAAATACAAATATATTACAGAGAAAAATAACAATGGCAACTATGGATATTTACACAGAGCTTGCGCTCCCAATATTCAATAACTTGATTTTCACGAGCTTGAGCTCCCAGACTTCATGGACTGCTAAAACTTACTTCGGCTTCCAAATTCTTCTTCTTTCACTTCATACATCCTCTATTACAAAATGACTATGTTTTTCAATGCTAAATACAAAGACCAGGAAATGGCTTCTCTTGGAAGCTACTGAGTAACATTAAAGACTGTAATTAAATTTATGAGTGACATCTACCTAAAAACTTGAATTCTGAACTACACAGCTAAATAAATACAAGGAGACATGCACCGGATTGTTGACATGATGACTGAAATTATAAATTGACAGATTGACTGACTGAGTTGGCACAAGCTAGATACGCAATCAACTCATAATTAATATTTCCAACACTCCCCCTTAATTATGAGTAGATGAGGATCTTTAAGCAAAAATTATCAAAAGATTTCAGAGTTGGAAATGACCAAGAAATATCAGTTATTTGCACATGTCACGTCCCCTCCCATGGATCCAATTCGAGAAAGGGAACATGACTACGCTTCTGGGGATTTTACATAACTCAACCCCATTCATTAGATCCATACAAATAAAAACATATGTATGTGCATATCTACCAAACACAAAGAAAGTAAAATTCTTCTACACACATATACCCTGCAAATTCCAGCATATTGATAACATTAATCAAATAATTAGAACCTTGCAGAAGTAAACCACAAATAAAATACTCATCCTGATGTAATGTTGTCCCAAGCAACTAGCTATGTCGCTGCAACATTCCACCCAACCATAGGTCTTTGCCCAGCCTATATTCTTTCAGCACTCGGAGACCACCCTCGAGCTAGGCATGATATCTACAAGGAAAAGGGGACTCTCAAGCTCAGCACAACCCAAATCAATGGATACCCATCTCAACCCCAACATTCTCTTACACACAACAACTCAAATATTGGGCATGGATACACATTTTGAACAATGGAATTTACAGAATAGGGTCTATGCGTTTTCCCCAAATCGTGGCACACCCAAAAATGGATTGTGGGAAGAGGAATTCAACCCTAGCCTGAAGAAAACCGATTTCTCCCACAATATATGAGCATTTAGTGGGCCAAAACGACCTCTATGAAACCCCCAAATTGATTTTTTCTCTTTCCCACTGTTAACCAAAACAAAAACGCCCTTCCTAGCTAGCATCATGAAGGAAAACACAGCAAAACCATGGAGGAAAACGCCCAGGAAGATCCAAACTCGTGAGAGAGCAAAACTCATGGGTGAAGAATGGCTTGGGGGGGAATTTCGTGGCTCTTTTCTTTCCCAAGGAGACAAACACGATTTTTCATGAAGGGTGGCTTTCCCATACCCGAATTTGGATAGCCATACCTCTCCATTCCCCAAGGCATTAACTACCTCAACCAACTCTTGGGAGAATGAATGATTGGGCACAAAAGTTAACATGGGTAGTTGAGGGTTGATGGGTTCTCTCATTGACACTTGGATTGACTTGATTGGCTTAAGGGTTTGAATATTCCCCTCCCAATTCCTTGTAACATCATGCCCCCATCTCTTGTTGCATTGCATAGCTAGTTGTGGGCATTTATATTAAAATGCATATTTACAATTTCCATGGCTCACTAGCACATGGGTAGCATAATATCAAATACTTTCCTCTTCAAGGTCGAGCATTCCCTAGTGGGGCCTTGGCCTTGAGATCCACGCTAGGAATCATACATAATATGCATACAATATTTACATTATAGCCCAAAATATCCTAAGGGTCAAAATGGGGGTATTACAGCACAATTAACAACTCCTAAACAATTGTGCAGATATTGGAAGTTGTCCCTTGGAAATGGGTTTGTAAATATGTCTGTTAGCTGATCTTCAAACCTGCAAAACTCTAAACAAATTTCTTTATTATGAGTCATATGAGGTCCGAATTACTCATGTTTATCAAAAGAAGCTAAAAGTTTAGAAATATATTGAAAATTTTCAAAGATTCAAGGCAAAGACAAACCTCGATGCAATGCGGGTAGGAGAATCCCATATTAGTAGTATTAGATACGAAATATGATCTAAAGTGAGAATGCTTATTCCCACCACCATGGATAGTGTCATTAAATATGCGAGACAAACACAAATAAAACAATTCTCATTTAAGATGTGTCAAACCTGGTCCACACAAACGGGACACCGATTTTCAAGTTCATGCATATGCTCATATTATTGCTAATGTGATCCATGCTACCATTTGGACCCTCTCGACCATTCCAACAAGTTTTTGCTACTCGGTGCAAATTTGAGTTTTCCACTTTAGGTCCCATTTGTGGGCATCACACATGATTTTTGGCCCCAAAATGTTGTGTATAATGTACCCACCCCTTCGCATACTTTTTCTCATTGATAACCTTTTTATGAGCTTTGGACCTTATTAAAACTTTGTACGCAATAGTTATGGCCCAGACAAGTTGAGCATCGGTTTTCCACCTCAATGTCTGTGACTCTTAGCCTCCCATGCCTCATCTCTTCCCCTTATTGTCTTTTCATTTATGAAGTTCACTATAAACAAAGAAAAAGTATTATCGCATTTTGCAGAGAGCACATTCTGAGAGTAGCCAAGCATCTCTTTTTGGAAATCGCCACCACCATGTAATCGACCATTTGATAATAATACTTGCAATCCTCTACATATAATGTGTGTGTGTATTTCATTCTATTCACTTATTTATACAATTTTTCTTAGTTAATTGTTGATATACACACTAACTTCCGCTAGTGCGTGTCAACCATATTCTCACCTAGTCAATCTAGATCAACAACATTAGAGCCGTGTGTTGCCCAGCGCACGCCCCTCTAACGAGGTCGAGATAGAAGAAGTTTGGTCTACTGATGTGCGACCCATGTGACTATCTTCATTGTCTGTCTAGATGACTTGAGACAGTTGAAGAAAGTGGAGCAAGGGATCCCATCATGTTGTTACTCCAAGGCGTCGCCAACAAGCAAAGGAATGAGACGTTGAATTGGTTTGCTCAAACTTTGCAGCAAATCTCCACTGTTGTGGGTGCCTCTTCTTAATCAAGCCATCCCATCAATGGAGATGCACCTCTCAAATACAAGTTCATATGGATATCCCTCTATTTGAAGCAAAGAGAGATGTAAACGCTTTAAAACCACTCCTAAACTAGCGATAAGATTATTTGTTTGTTAATAATTTATGGATATCCCTCTATTTGAAGCAAAGAGAGATGTAAATGATTTAAAACAACTGCTAAACTAGCGACAAGGTTATTTGTTCGTTAATAGTTTCTAAGATAAGGAAAAAATTACATTTGCACTTCCAAAACCATGTCGTTGTGTCTTGGATCTGTGCGACAAACATCACTAACAAACCACTATAGAAGAAGAAGAGGGCGATGCTATGTTTGAAGACGCATACTGTAACGGACCCGGGGAGCCCAACCTGAAACCGAAGTCTCACCTCTTCCCCCGACCGTGCGGCACAGCAAAAACTCCACTGTCGGTTACGAGTCCAGCCCAGGTTGCCAGACTATGCCTACGTCTTATTCTTATGCGTAATTCTTTGTTAACATTATAATAGAGTGTGCCATTAACAAGATTTCATACATAGAGAATCAACACAAGTTTTGTAATGGCGACACCTCAATCAAGTGCACCAAAGAGTCTTTATTAAGATACAACAGTTATGATACAACATAGTTCGGTTACAACAGTTCGAAAGGTGCACAACCATAACATTTCCCGGAGTGCACCCGAATCGATTGCAACTCCTTTACAAATAAACCCCAAGGTACACCTTCCCGACGGATTTCTTCCTCTTGTCGTATCTGCAGGTCTGCATCCTGCGACACTTGTCTCACCCTATGTCTAGGCTGTTAGCTTCTTTCAACTGTTCCCAAGTTGCCCCCTTGCCACAGTTCGCCTCTTCTTCAACTTGTTGTGGCTGAGATGCATTGTGATTCTTGCTTGTTGCCTCTTGCCTTGTCACACTTGGCTTATATATATATATATATATATATATATATGCATTCGGGTGATGCCCAACGAATGTTTCCTTATCGACACCCCTTCACGCGCAACCTTTCACACATCAGGTTGACTCATGTTTCTGTAGCTTTCCCGTCGAGTAAGTCTACGAGATTCTTGCCATGCTCCATGTCCGATTTTGATTTCATCCACAAGCTATGGGCTCCCAACCTTCCTTGTCAAGGCACGCCACTTTCCATGATCCCGTCGGGTGGGCTTTTAACCTTGTCCATGTTCCTTGTCAAGGCATGCCTTCTGCCACACTCCACAGTGTGAACTTCTTTCGTGTACACCCTTCCTTGGCATGAGCACCTAGCGCCTTTCCAAGGTGAGGGTACTTCATTATTTTTCAGGTGTCTCTACCAATCAACTGAACCGATGGTCTGCTTCCCTACCGAGAGCGTCCTGTCGACACGTCGTTGTGTCGTTGTGCTTGTTGTCACTTGGTATGGTCTGATGCCTCTTTGGGTAAGTTTACCCATAAACACCACTGATGTCGATTCTCCATGCCATCTCTCGATGGGGTTCCAAGTGGTTGTGAGGAGTAGTCGAGGTTGCACTTTGCCAAGGGTGTGACATCCTCCCTCACTCAAAATAGTTGTCCTCCTTGGTAACGCCCATCACTATATCTTCGTAGTCAACTCCTTACCGCTCTGATTCTCAAATCAACTCTGCCATAGTTCTGAACCTGTCATCTCATTCCTCGTCCTATCTGGGTGATCAATCCATCAAGCTTGATTCTTGAGCCAGCACATCTTGATGTATTTTGCGTCAAGTCCTTTTGTGCTTCTTTCATCTTAATTCTCATGGGAGTTGTCGAACCACTCCCTCCGACAATAGCTCATTTCAATAAGATGATGGTGTCATCTTGGTTTCTAACTCGATCCCATAGAGCCTTCAACAAGTCTTCCAACTCTGTGACCTTCCCATCATTGTTGCTCTTCATTAGCTATGCCAACAAGTCTATAGTGCTTTAGCATTCGCTCATGGCCTTCTTGAGCCCTTGTTGCATCCTGGACATCTCTTCCTCCAAGTTATTTGTCTTCCCACGGTGTTTAAAATGAGCCCTTGCCATGTGTTCAACATTTCTTTCCAACGTCGTGAGCCTGGATTTCATCTTCTGAATTTTCAGAGCATATCCTTCGGCGTTTTCCTCGTGGTGTGAAGCTGTCTCTGCACTAGACCCAACCAATGGTTCTTCTTCCATGTCCAATGTTTTACCAGTGGAGCGCTTGCCCACATATGCCTTATTGCCCTAATACGTACTGACGTGCTCCCGACTACACTCCCGACAATTTACCTAGAAATCCTCCCGACATGATGTCAACAGGGCTCTGATATTACATGTTTAGGAAGAAATAGTGGTGAAGAGTCCCCCGAAGTCACTTCTCTGATACCGCCTATCACGAACCTTGGGAGTCCATCCTGAGACCGAAATCTTACCTCTTCTCTTGATTGTGCAGCATTGCCCAAACTCCACTCCCAGTGGCAAGGCTAGCCCGGGCTAAGTTTTCCAGACTATGCCTACATCTTATTCGTATGTGTAATTCTTAGGTAATGTTATACTAGAGTGTGTCATTGACAAGATTTCATACAAAAAGAATCAACACATGTTTTGTAACAACTGCACCTCAATTGGGTGCACGCCAAAGAGTCTTTATTAAGATACGACAGTTATGATACAACAGAGTTCGGTTACAACAGTTCGGAAGGTGCACAACCTTAACCTTTCCGGCAGTGCGCCCAAATCTGTTTCAACTCCTTTACAAAGAAACCCCAAGATACAACTTCTCGAAAAACTTCTTGCTCCTATCGCATCTGCTAGTTCGCCTCCTACGAGACTTGTCTCACCTTGTGTCTAGGTTGTCAGCTTCTTCCAACTGCACCAAGATGTTGTCTTGCCACATTTTTCCTACCCTTCCACCTGTTGTGTTGAAGATGTGTTGTGCTTCTTGCTTGTTGCATCTTGCCTTCCCACACTTGGCTTGTATATATGCATCAGGGTGATGCCCAAGGGATGCGACCCTACCGAAACCCCTTCACATGCAACATTTCACATGTCGTGCCGACTCACGTTTGGGTAGCTTTCCCGTTGGGTAAAGTCCATAAGCCCCTTGCCACACTCCACGTCTCGGTACACTTTCTTCCACATGCTATGGGCTACCAACCTTCCTTGTCTGGGCACGCCACTTACCATGCTCTCGTCAGGTGGGCTTCTAGCCTTGTGTGCTTTTCTTGTCAGGGCATGCCTTTCGCCACCCTCCATCGTGTGAACTTCTTTCCTTCACACCCTTCCTTTGCATGGGCGTCTATCTCCTTGCCAAGGCAAGAGTACTTCACTGTTTGCCATGTGTCTCTGCTAATCAACCAAATTGATGGTATGCTTCCCTCTTGAGAGCATCCAGCGGATGAGTCACGGTGTTGGTGTGCCTGTTGTTGCTTCACATGGTCTGATGCCTCTTCAAGTAAGTTTTCCCATGCACACCATCGTTGTTGATACTCCATGCAATATCCCGATGGGCTTCCAAGTGGTCGTGAGGAGCACCTGATGTTGCATTTCGCCATGGATGTGACACATACCCTTCACGAGGGAATCTTGTGGATTCCCTCAAGGAGGAATATTACCATGTGGGGAAGAACAAGGACCAATACACCAAATGGTTGCGGCTCCGCCATGGTCTGCACCAGTCTATATACGACTATATTAACACCTGCCATACCTTGTCTACAAAATCAGGAAGTTAGCCAGCATGGAGTTCTAAAGTACTACGGTGGCCTACACAAGTATATGCATACTAAGATGGATTTTTGGGACCTCTGATGCCTGGGAGGGGCATATAGATATGCGATTCAAATTGAGAAGAATTTCTAACACTAGGGTGAAAAATAGTTTAGCCTTTAAACAAGTCGCAACCACCTATAATGTGTAATCAACAACTTGATCGCTTACAGTCCTTTTGCATAGTGTACTTGTTCACTTTCAATGCACAAATCCCTTGAACATTATAAAGACATCCATGCTCCATGACTTGGCACCACCGACACCCCATGGACTCAAGCAAAAAGTGTAAATGAAAAGATAGAACCCTCTTCAAAGTTATCAATCACAAAAAACTCTCAAATACTCACTTTCAACCTTAAGATGACCTTGTATCATACAACAAAGCTTTTAGGCAAAAAAAATTGGAGGAAAATCATTCAAGAGTGAGAAAAGTCTCATAAAGCAATTCCATGAGATTTTGCAGTAGAGTTGACTTGTGGAGAAACCGGTGGGATACAGTAGAAGATTACAAACCAAGATTGAGATAGTAAGCTTGGAATATTCGTTGACAAAAAAAAAAAATTGAAGGAGAAGATGGAAATTTGATAGAGGAAGAAACCCAGAAAAAAGTTGACATAACCAATCGATGAAGAGCCAACCACACACAATTGAGGAGGGAATGAATGGAGGTTGAATAAGATGAAAGGGATTTGATGGGACATGGAAAAGTCCAAAAGAGGTTGAATGGGAACAAATCAACATTAAGAGAATTGATGAGGCTTGTTGCACCCAAATGAATGGAATCAAGGTCAATTGAAGTAGGGAAAATAAAGGTGGGATCCATGCGAAAAAGATCAACATAAGAAGAATAGACATAATTTGGTTTGACATGTAAAAGGCCAACGGAAAGGTAGTAAATGATGCCTAAATCAACGACATTTAGTTCGACCAGTAGAAGATTGATATGATATAAGTCTACGAAAGTTGAGAAGAGATGTGATGATGATAAAGCATTATAGGAAGTGTAAATATCAAAGAAGGTAATCATTCAAGCAATAAATGAGGTGAAAATCAACAAAATACCATTAAGAAGAAATTCACAAAAGTACACAATGTCCCCAACTTGAAACCCCAAACCATCGAGATAGAGAGAAGTCCATTAATCCAGTACGAATCAATGAAAGTGGTAGTGATATTGAAGAGATGGGAATTGCGATGAAGAGAGATGTTTCATAGAAAATCAAGCTCTAAACTAGACTTGAGAACATTGAATATTATGAAAAAAAGACATTCCTAGATGCAAAGGCATTTGGGAAAGCTTTTCCAGTAAATCCTGCAAACAGGTAGACATGGATGAAACAATTAGGAATTTCTCTAGTACAAACTCATCCGAACCCCTTTACTTCAAACTTTTATTTTACAGTCGTCATGGTCAATAAACATAATGGAATAAAGAGAGGAAAGAAACAAATGGCAATTAATTCCATGCCATTAAATGCAATCACACTTAAATTCAAGTATCATATGCCCAAAGATACATTATGGACCCATTTGATAGATAGTAGGATTTATAGCAAGTCCGATAACAAAAGTGGGCTTTACCATATCAAGACAACATTAGAAGACATCCACAAAACAACATCCAAGGCATCTGAAAGTTAGTGTAAATGCCATTTTGACTCTGCAATGCAATAGCCTACTTTCAAAGATGGACGAACAATGATTTCGGCCCATACTACAACTTTTTACTTGTATATATTCATGACACACTTGTTTGTTCTTTCTCAATTTAGGAGCATTATTCTCATACCACCACACATTGTACAAACCATCCCGCAATTTCTCAATAAAATTGAATCCCCAAAGTAGTTATAGTGTTTCCTTGGGCGCATCAATTACATCTTCCCATCCCTAAAGAATGTCTCCTTTGAATGAGCACAACTATAGAAATTACTCGTAAAAACCAATGGAGGTGGGTGGATGATTATACAACTGCAATACTGAAAGTTAAAGAAAAATCTTAGGCCACATCATCGCTAAGTATACCCATAGGAGAGTAGATACATTTCATGGATCAATGCCTCAACCTGAGGATGGGGAGCAACTTTGTTAGAAAATAGAGAACCTTGGAAATATGCCTTTGGAATATTGTCACAAACAAAGCATCACTACCACGGTATCGAACTTGAAATATATGAAATAGTGAAATCCTTGAAGCCTTTCAATTATTCATCTTGCCACAAAAATTTGTAATACAATCTAATTATATGAGAATGAAGTGGTTCTTGAATAATACAGTTGATCCAACACTAGATACAAATGGAAAGATTACCAAGTGGCAATGTTTTATCAAAAAGAATGATTGGCAAATCAAGCATATCCAAGAGATGGATAATTCCCTAGCAAATGAGCTAAGCCGACTTCGTGTAGCTTATGCTAGAATGGAATGATGAGAAAGTTTTTATTCTCTTGTCCTAGAATGGAATGAGGAGAAAGTTGTCATTCTAAAAGAGAATCAAAGAGTGCAACAATAGAAGCATCATGGACCCAATTGGTTCATGAACTCCCCACAGAGGTCACACACCAAATATAGTTAAAATATAACCTTGGCATTATTTTGTTCATGTAATGCTAGAGATCAACATGGTGCAACATTATGTTGATGAATATTGACATAATTATTTCAGACAAATATTCATGCATACTAGGCCTCGTTAAGTCTATGTCCATTGAAGAATTTTGATAAACCCGTGTAAGGAAAAACAATACCAAATAGAACCTAAAACACAAGAATTAACAATGACTCCCACACACATTACACAAAGATTTACCCTAGAAACCCAAAACTAGGAAAACCAACATTCCATTGAATCTCTCCACTCTCTATCTCATTGTATTATCTTTTATGTTTACAATACAATATTATAGCATCCAAAACCCTAATCCATTAACTCGAATTAGATTACAAATCCAATTTCTTGACCATAATTAGTTAACAATGGGCTACAAAACCATGGGCCGAAAACAACTCAAAACATACCAAAAACATACCCCAAAAATTTCTTGCGAGGGGCTTGCTAGCCCTCGGCGCCTCCCTAGCCGAGGGGGGGATAATCAGCCTCCTCGATCCCCCCATGCCATGGGATCCTACAAAGAGTACAACACATGTCCAACATCTATTACCGACAATGGATAATTATTAAAAACATATGACAAACATCATAAGATTTTCACTAGATAATGATTTTAACCAATGCAGACAATTGTTTCTAGGCATTTGAACTAGTTCTACATGGTAGGTGCCCGATTCCAATCCCCCATACAGAGGTCCACTAGACTACACTAATAGCTTTCTCAGGGATGGAATCCACAAATTCGGGGAAGCATACCTAGTAAACTCGTTGAAGTACACTAGTTTGCCTCTTTATATGTGTGTGTGTGTCTACACATATAGGAAAACGTTGTGAGGAAACCCAAGGTATGCTTCCTCACACTCGTGGATGACATCCCTAGAAAACATGTTGTCATAAGCTAGTGTGTTGGCATAGGAATTCAAATCGGGCACCTATCAACACAGTCTTATCCAAATGCCCGATGTCATTGGTGAAACTGGTAAGAGATAGCCATATAATTGTGGTAGTAAAGTAACATTGATGTCATTGACATCGAAAGAGAAAATTTATGCTACTAAGCATTAGTTCGTGATTTAAATATTGGGTTGATACATTGCTATGATATGTGAGCAAGTGCAAATTTTGCAGGAAACATATTTGCCCAATTTGGTCAATCAATGACGTACTCCTAAGAACTGTAGCAACAACTATGTATGGTTAATAATAGGGTGTTGATGCCAATTCTACTAGCATAGATCCATCTTAACTCTCGCTCTATCAAGGGCTGATAGGGATCAATCTCTCGAGGAAGTTCAGGACTTTAAAAATGGGTTTGCACCTTAAGGGATTTGATCCTCGGTCTCGGCGATTGACAGAGCGTTAAGATGGATCTATGTTGGTTTATTAATATGCAATTATTACAAAACTAATATTCAACTCATTGTTATATTATCAACTTAAAAACACATTTAATCTAATATATTTTAGGTTTTAATCATTCAAGCACCAACTATTCCAATGTAGATATCTTACAAACAAGCCAAAGTTACATTAATTAATTGATTATGAAGTAAAATAGATATTCACCCAAAACTAATATCTAACCATCAACTATTCCAATTTGGAATCATGTTGTAAATGTTAACACATAAATACTACAAATAAGCAAATTTTTCATTAATTAATTATGAAGTAAAATAGTTGTTTACCCAAATTTAATGGTCTAAGTGCCAACTATTACATGTTTTAAAGTATAACACATCAATCCTACAAATAGGCAAAAATTGCATTCATTCATTGGTTATGAAGTAAAATAGTTATTTACCCAAATTTAATTGTCCAAGTGCCAACTATTTCATGTTGTAAATTATAACATATAAATCCCAAAAATACACAAAAGTTGCATTAATTAATTAATTGCAAAGTAAAATGCTTTCAATTTATTCAATTATTGGTTAATTTGCAATTATCGCAAAACTAATATCTTACTTATTGTTCTATTATTAACTTAACAATACATAATCCAATATATTTATCCACGTGCCAACTATTACTATTTGGGATCCTAAACAATAACACATAAACCCTACAAATATGCAAAATTTGTCTCCATTCATTGATTATGAAGTAAAATAGTTACTCTTGTAATTATTTATGGAAAAAAAAAATAGTTATTCTTGTAACTATTTATAAAAAAAAATATTTAAAATATGAGGATGCATGAATGGAAATTGAAATTGAAATTCAATGTATATTTATATAAATGTATTTTACAATCTAGCCTATTTAAATTTTGAGCCTACATGTGACAGACGTGACACATCTCACATTGGGTTGTAGAAAGGGCCTCTCGGCACAATCAGGAGAGGTGAGGTATTGCCCATTGTTTAACCTTCGAAACCGTGAGCCTTGGGAGTCCTGTGTTAAGCCACTCTCCCCTGGATGTGTGACGACGACTACCGGCTGCACGCTTGTTGGGAAAGTTAGGTGGATGTAGGCAACACTTCCACTTAAAAGATATATCTAGATTTAGGTCAATATAGTTGATGCTCCACTGTATATCACATCAAAGGAGATAATATGATGTGGAATATTGATGTAAGTTAGGGACGAAGGATGGTTCAAAGTTAGTTGAGAGTGTTATTTGGGAATTATATATGCAACAATGGTTTTGTACGTGGTTCCTACTATGTTTTGAACACTTGCCTTATTCATTTATGACAACCTTAGTGTAAAGTTGAATTCATATTGAATTAATGTGACTTAGTAAATATTATTGAATGGTGTGTTTACTTAATTCACCGTCTTGCATGTTAGGAGTGAACACACAAGAACTATGCGTCAGAGGTAGTGACTGTCATTATCACTACAATGTGTCTGGAAATCACGCATACATACCCTCCACGTTTGCACCGGTATTGCTTTGAAAATACAATAGTTTTTTTTTAACAGAAACAAGTGAATAGCTTTTGATTATATAAAAACGGAGATTACATATAGTTTAGGAAGGATTGTTCCCAATGGAGAACAACATCCACCACACCTTGTTCATCCTTCGCTAACTTGTAGCAATCATTAAACTTGCCTAGTCTATGGAGACTATAGCTCCTAATGTACTGTCCAAGAAGAAAGGTGCAAAAACAATACATAAGCGGATAATTTTTCTTCTGCCTAAAAGAGGGCTACATAACAAAATCTTGAACCAGACAACCGAAAGACATGGATCTCTGTCCAAATAACCCAACTATAGCGTATACCAAAAATTTCAAAAAGAGAAAGCATACCCTAAACAAAAACAGGGGAACCAGAAACTAGAGTTCTAGGAGCTGGGACGGTTGTCCAAGGAGGTGCCTTCTGAAGGTTTTTCCCTCCCATCCTTTGCTGAGATTATGTCGGCTTGATATCCAGTGTTCCCCATCACATTTTTTAACTTATCTAGCTTTCTTCCAGCTTCCATGATTTTGTTGTTAGCTGCCTCCAACTTTTCTTCCTTTCTGACCTCGTGGGTATGGATAGCACCCATTACTTCTTCCAGCTTGCTAATCCTCTGAGTTGCTTGGGCAAGAGAGAAAAGACAAGGCATGGCCCGTTTTAGCTCTAAGTTCTCATTTCTAACCAGTCGGATTTGATTTTTTAGATCCTTGACATGATTCATAGCCTCTCCAGAGTAGTAATTGTTTCCAATTCTCTATCCAGAGCCAAGATTAACGTAATCTCCCCTTTCTAGGGTGAATTTGGTTGTTCATCCTTCCCAACTAAATGAAATTGGCATAAATTGTGCACAGGGGAGCAAACCTTGTCTTCTTCTTTCACAGTGCCATGAACACCTACAACAAAAGGGTGAACCCGCTTTGGGCTCCAAGGTAACTTCTGATGGACTTCTTGCAACGCAGACAGTTCAGATGGACCTCGGTACCTCCCAGAATGGAAGGTCCAGGAAAGGAATTTTCCATGACTGTTAACACCCAAAAAGTGCTCACTACCTCATCTACCACATTATATGGCTCATTTGTCCATTTTCCTACCATATTTCCCTTAAAATCCCAAAAAATCCCATTAAAAAGCCTCCAAAAGGCCACAAAACCCTCAAAATAGCCTCAAAAAGGCTAAAAAAACCCCCTTTTCCTCCAAAAAATAACAAAAATACCCTAAAAAGGGAATAAAAAATATAAAATAATGAGGAAAAGGAGGAAAAAACCCTATACAGCTGCCCTAAACCATGTGTTTCCTAAAACCATGGGTCAGCACTCCACCACCAAAAAACTATAAATAGGTGATGGAGATCCCTTATTCCACATCCACAATCACAAGCACCCTTACTCTGTCAAAATCTCTCTCGAAACCCTAGTTCACCATTGAACTACTTTCACCTTGAGAGCCACCTTTGGCCCATTCCCACCATTGGAGAAAGAGAAGGAGCATATTAGATCTTGGAGCATCCTCTTGGACATTGCAAAGGGCTTCATCAAACCTTCACATTGAAGGTAATATCAATACAAAAAACCATTCTTTAAATTTGTTGTTTATGTTTCATGCATGTTTTAGAAGTAATTTAATTTATGTTTTAGCTTAATTATTTACATTTACTGAACTACTACTAAGGAGTCCATTCTCCTTAGTAGGTGCTCATTTGCACAAGCTAGGGGTAAAACCCTAGCTACAGTTTTGGTGACTCCGCTGGGGATTGAATTTCTGGTTTCCGTTTTTAAATTTTTTCCCTTTCGGCTGTCCCTTTCGGCCGCCGCACACCGCGTCTTTTCTCTCTGCAGTCGCGTCCCGACCGCGCCTTTCAGGCCTTTACCTGTGACCCTACCGCGGCTCTCAGACTGCTTCCGACGCCCTGCCGGCGGATTCAAGTCTGTTACCTGCGATCCGACCGCGGCTAATCAGCCTGTTTTGCGCGATCTGACTGCGCCTGTCGGTTATTTTCCCGCGTCCCGACTGCGGCTCTCTACCTCTTTCGGGCGTCCCGACTGCGTCTGTTAGCCCTTTTTGCCGCGACCCGACTGCGTCTTTTTCCCTGTTTCCTGCGTCCCGACTGCCTCTGTTGGCCCGATAGCCGCGACCTGACCGCGTTTGTTTCCCTCAAACCCGCGGTCTGCCTGTTCTGATTCGCCACAGACCCACGGTCTGATTTCTGCATTTTTCCTGTTTTGAGCTCAGCCCCTTTTGCTACAATATTTTCTGCATCTGAACAGCCCTCTGTCCTACCTGCAGTCCCACTTCCTTACAGCCTTTCTGCAACATAATTTCTGTTTCCTTTACAGATTTCTTTTAAAATTTCAGTATTTTTAAATCAGAAAATTTTGCAAGTGAAACTTTCAATTTCAGTATTATTGATAGTTGGAAGTTGCCCCCCTTGTGGCACTTCTATTTTTGGTTCATCACCTCACGAGCACACACTCTGTCACATAATTCAAGTGAGCCTTGAAAAGTACCTAATTAAACCAACATTCTAACCCCACTTGGGGAACACAAAAGAATCATTGTAGTTAGGTAGGGTCGGGGGGATAGGCTTCCAATAACACCCCTCGGTCACTTTCACTTGAGACATAGTTGTTGTCCAAATAGGGAACCAAAATCCCCTAGTACTTTTTGGCACGGTCACGACCAGTTTATCAGAGGGCCTCTCCCTTAGGAGGGTTGAAGTCGGGAGACTGGTTCCGGAGGCCTGAGTGGAATACCGCACTCCATTCAGTAACCGAAGGGCTACCTTTCGCGGTTCGCGGGATATCCCTGTATAGGGGTATTGCGGTCAACGAACTAAACGGCAGATTCACCTTTCTGGACGTGTCATGAACGGGGTATCTTAGTTGCCATTCTTCTAGGATTGACTACCCGGTGTCCCTCCCGGTAGGGGGATATCATAGCCACTTGGCTTTCCTACTCATATTGTCTGACTTGGATTTCATCACCTTGCAGAGGATATGTTTAGTTGAGTCAGAATACTTTCAGTTAGGTGTTTGCATGCTCCTTTACCTCCCTTTGGTCTAGTGAGTCCACCATTTTTCATTTCTAGGAAACCTGCTGCTTGTTGGTATTCTGACCATCTTTGTTGTTACTCCACCTATTGTAGCACAGCTGTTGCAGTGGTGTTTTGAGTTGGTTGTTGGCCTGAGTGCCTTGTTTTTGAGCTCTCCTTCTGCACACTCGGTTGCATTAGGATTTTTTGAGCTGTTTTTATACTCACCTCAACCCACATAGATTTGACACCATCTGTCACCATTGAGTCCCCGAGACATTCTCGGCGCCTCAGGGGCGAGCCCCCACAGCACGGTTCTCTTGACACCACCCGTCATAGATTCTGATCATCATCCGTTGATACCACTCATCACAGATCTAGAGCCCTGTCACTTGACTCCACTCGTCAGCGACATAGGACTCCGTCACCAGATATTGACGCTCCTTACTTTACCTCCGATTCTGACGAAGAGTCTGAGAACCCTATTTACACTGCCCCTACTAGCCCCATGGCTGGCACGACTTCCACTCCGTTTGTGATAGGGACCATTGGTGGCACATCTACCACTACACCAGTTACTACACCTGTTTTGGGTATGCCCTCCATGGGACCCTCATCTACCGTTCCCCTCACGGTGCCTATTCCTGCAGCGGGAATACCTATCCCCACTACATCAGTGGCTCACACTACCCATGGTGGTGCTGGACCATCCTCCACTACCTCAGTTCCCCCACTTGGGGGCACCACCCCAAATCTTGTCCCTCCACTCGGGGGCACTGGCCCCAACTTGGTCCAACCCACTACTGTGTCACATCCTTCTTCCAGTTTGCCATTCATGGCTAGCCTCAACCTACCTGACCTGGCCAGATTGACCAACGATTCTATTCGACACGACCCTACATGGCCTCATATGCCTACCAAGCTCCCCTCTAACATCCCTAAGTTCGAGGGCAAGGCCGGTGAGGACCCACAAAACCATATTATGTCTTTCCACCTATGGTGTTCCTCTAACTCTATAGTGGACGACTCTGTTCGCCTCCGTCTCTTACAGCGCACCTTCACTGGCTCTGCAGCCAAATGGTATATTGAGCAACCACGTGGGACCCACGCCACCTTTGCTTCCCTCGCCTCTACCTTCCTACAGTTCTTCCAGTTGCCTGTCCGATATGACGCGGGCGTTGAGATCCTCCTATCCTGCAGACAAAACACGGCTACCCATATCACTGATCACATCCATGAGTGGCGTCGACGCCGTAGCTTATGCAAGATTAAACTAGACGACCGTATCTTCCTAGATTGGTTTCTCAAATCCCTTCTCCCTGTTATTGCTAAGGATGTGGCATCAGAAAGACCCCAGTCTGAAGAAGAGGCCATCCTTAAGGCCCAACAGTTCGACCTCATTTACGCCCAGTCAGGTTACCTTTATACCATTATATCTGACGCCCCTCGCGGCGAGTCCTCCCAGCATGATGCGCCGGGGGCATCCCACGCTGCAGACGGTATCATTGGCCGTGTTTCTTCGCATCCCCAACCATTTTCTATTACACGACCTTCCCCTGGCCCCGACCTTTCGCGGGCTACCTCACAGTCTGGAGCAACCACCTCGTATGCTCCCATGACACATCACCATGGACCCTCATGTCCACCTCAGTGCTTCGGTTATGCGACTCCTGCTTATGCTCCCCCAGTCGCACCTCAGCCTTACTACCATCAGCAGGCTGCCCCAGCTCCTGCGCCTTCACAAGCCCAACCCGCTTATTATCCGCCACAGGCAGCCCCTGCGGCACACCCACAACCCGCTCTGCAGCCATATCAGCAACCCCCTCAGGTTGCTGCACCTGCTCAGCCTCAACCTGCATATCATCCACCGCAGCCTGCTCCAGCACCTGCGCAACCTCAAAATCCACCTGCTGCCCAAGGGCAAGTTTACGCCCAACAGAACCCGCAACAAAACCAGACCAACCAACGCAATCAGGGCCAACAGAACCGCGGCAAGGGCCGTAATCGTGGAAACAACCAACCTGCAGACCAAGCCGGTCAGCCGGCTAATCCCCCCGACAACAATAATGCGGCCCCCGCTAATCAAAACCCTGATCGCCCACCCAAGCAGGCTAAAAACCCCAATTTGTGAACAAACCATCCTTGTTCTATTTGCGGGGTCTATGGCCATTACACACATGCTTGCCCACACTTAGAGCAAGCTCGGCAACTCTGGGTTGACGAGGCCCATCGCTAAGGGCATGCGGCTCCCCAAGCACCGCCCAACCCCACCCAACCTCAACAACCCCCTTTGGTGCTGCAAAACCCCTTACCAACCCAAGGCGTAGTGAACACTCAACCGTTGGCTCCCCCTCAAGCCAACGCGCCCCAACAACAACAGATTACTTATGCTGCTCCTTATCAACCCATGTTTGACTCAGGTACCCATCACTTGCTGATGATGTCATCTGCTGATGTCAATCTCCAGACCCGTCGGAACCAATACGGCTCCACCTCTGAAGCCCCTCCCACGGATAAACTCACTAACGCCCATCCCACTGATCAGGCGTTACGTATACCTCCACCTCCACTAGATGGCGCTCCCAAAGCCCCTCGTTTCCCACTTCGCCGTATCAACAATAACCCCAATGCGCGCGCTGCGTCAAACTACAACATTGTAGACGACCTAGCCCAGTCTCCCGCAGCCATGTCTGCGTTAGAAGTCTTGAAGAACTGCCCTTCCCAGCGCAAGACTTTACTCTCCGCCATTGGGGGGATTGACCCAAATGATTCGAAATTGATGGCATTTGATTTAGACCAGTCTGAACCTCGCCTGCCTTCCACCCTAGCATTCCAAGTTTCTGTTTCCATTCGGAATCTTGTCATCCATCGATGCATCATTGATGAAGGTGCCTCCACATGCGTCATGTCTACATTCGTGTGGCAGAAGTTGGGATCCCCCACTCTTCAGCAGTCCACCACTGCATTACGCGCCTACGACGGTCGTTCGGCTCAGCCCCAAGGCCTCCTAGCCAATGTCCCCGTCCAGTTAGGTGGCAAAACTGTCCTTATCGACATTGAGGTAATCAATGCCCAATTGGATTATAACCTTTTACTTGGCCGCAGCTACATGTATTCCATGCGGGCGGTTGCCTCTTCCGTCTTTCGCACCATGATGTTCCCCCATGAGGGACGCGTGGTTAAGGTTGACTAGCTCACCTACTATGATCCCAATGCTCTCGCGGCACCTGAAAATGTTCTCCCCATGGTTGAACAACCTGTTTCTCGTTCCACCACCTCGTTTGTTTCCTCTACGGGGCCTGGAGTCTACTCAGACGCGCCGATGACCTCCACCTTTCAATCCATTCCTCCCCCGTCATCTACGCCCGAAGTGTCTGACTTATGTACTTTGTCCCACGACAACCAACCACCTAATAATCAACCACCCTTGTTGCCTAAACCACCATTGGTACCTAGCCACATTGGTGTTACACCGATCCATACGATCCCCTTCCTAGTCCCTCCATCGGGAGTAGTGAGCGCCCCAGTCATGGCTACCCTTAGTCTCCCTGGGTTAACTTTGGGATTACCTGTATGGTATCTTTCGCCTCCCGTTCGCCCGCCGACACCTGATGTCGTCCTCCAACCGGTGCAACCCATGGCTACTACCTCTCAGCCACCTCCTGGTGTCTCTACCCCTTCGTCCTCCACGACTCCCCCTCCTACTCCCAAACCCACTGGGGGCAGAGGTCCACAACCTTACACTGCTGTACCACCTCCCAAGACAGTAAAAAACCCTCTAGTATTTCGTGCTCCTCCAAAATGCTCGCTGTGCGACGAGTTGGGCCATGCGACCCACCAATGCCCACAGTTACCAGCATTGCAGAAGCACATGCAGATGCTCGACGATGACCCCAACATCCCAATTGTCGAACTAAACCCCACTCCTAAGCCTAAAGACAAGTCCCTACGCACCAACCACTCTTGTGCCATATGCGGTGTTTACGAGCATTACTCCCATCATTGTCCCGATCTCCCGGATTACAGAGCAGCTCTCTATGAGATGAACAATCTGGATCTTGAGACGGCACCACCTACCATTGAGGAGATCTACCCCCCAGACTCTTCACCTTCTGGCGAGATTAATACCATCTATATGATTTCTTCCACCACTTCCCCCTCGTCAACCGATTTGACGACGCAAACTTTCCGTACCGATGAGGAGATTCTTGAGGCCCTTACTGCCCCGGATTATCCCTAGGATGATATGCATCATCGTTCCTACTTCATCCCAGAAGCGTCTTCCTCTACCTCCGCTCCCCAATACGCGGTTGAATCCAAAGACTTCCTTCCCACCAAGGTCGACTGGTTCAAGGACCCTATTCCTGCTCCTGATGCCTTCGAGGAAGGTAACATGGCCAACGTCTCACCTATCATCCAAGTTGATATCGCTGCCCCAGGACGTGCCCCTGAACTCATCACTTTAGGAGCATTCTGCAGTAAACAAGAGATTGAGGACTACATAAACCTTTTCAGAGAATTCCGTGATGTCTTTGCCTGGTCCTATACCGAAATGCCTGGTCTTGACCCCGCCATTATAGAGCACCACATTGACACATGGCCTGATGTACCCCCCGTTCGTCAAAAGCAGCGACCCATTCATCCCTCAAAGCTCCCAGCTGTTAAAGGCGAGATTGAGAAGCTGCGCAAGGCAGGGTTCATTTATCCTATTGCCTATACCACTTGGGTTTCAAATCCCGTTCCCGTTAACAAAAAACAAGGCACCATTCGAGTATGCACTGACTTCCGCGATTTAAACCGCGCTTGTCCCAAAGACAATTTCCCCACGCCATTTATTGACCAGCTCATCGATGCGTGTGCGGGGCATGAAGTCCTCTCCTTCATGGATGGTTTTTCCGGATACAACCAGATTCAGATCCGTAAGGAAGACCAGTACAAAACTGGCTTTACTACCCCATGGGGCACCTTCGCCTATCGCGTCATGCCTTTCGGCCTCAAAAATGCTGGTGCCACTTTCCAGCGGGCCATGACCTATTTCTTTCACGACTTGGTCCATATCCTGTTAGTCTACCTTGATGACCTTACAGCTTGTTCCCGGAAACGATCTGACCACCTTAACGACCTTCGACAAGTTTTTCTGCGTTGTCACAAATACCAAATCCGCTTGAACCCACACAAGTGTGTCTTTTGCGTTCCGGCAGGCCGATTGTTGGGTTTCATTGTTTCCCAGAAAGGAATTACTGTTGACCTTCTAAAATTCCAAGCCATCTTAGACCTTCCCTCTCCTCGCACGCTCCGGCAACTCCAAAGTCTGCAGGGGCGATCCAACTTCCTTCGGCGCTTCGTTCCTGATTACGCCACTACCGTTCATGGTTTCTTGCGCCTGCTCCGTACCCACATACCCTTCGTCTGGGATGAGCAAGCAGAAGCTGCATTCGAAGCCCTCAAGAAGGCTCTCACACAAGCTCCTCTGATTTCCCCCTCCAGATTTCACACAAGACTTCATCCTCTACGTTTCGGCATCCGAGCATGCCGTATCTGGAGTCTTGGTTCAAGAAGACGCTTCTCACCAGGAGCACGTCATTTACTACGTCAGCCAGACCTTGTCTGGTCCACCCCTACGTTACCCATACGAAGAGCGACTCGCCCTAGCAGTAGTCTTTTCCGTACAAAAATTGCGACACTATATCTTAATGAGTCATACCACCGTCATCGCCGACTCTAACCCCATGGTATATCTTCTCAACCGGCGGCTACTGCAAGGTCGTGTTGCTAAATGGGTCATTATCCTCCAGGAGTATGACCTTACCTTCAAACCACCTAAGAGCACTAAAGCCCTCGCGCTTTCCCAGCTAATTACTGATCTCCCTTCCCTGCTCCCGGCCAAACCAATCTCCGATGAGTTACCCGACAATCACCTGTTCACTATCTCGTCCGATGACCCATGGTACGGTGATATCTTGTTATACCTGCGCACGCAGAAGTTCAGACCCAAAGTTACCCGTAAGGAACGCCGTCGCATCCGTCACCAGGCCTCTCGGTATCTCCTCTTAGGCGATGTCCTTTACCGGCGCGGGGTTGACACAATTCTTCGTCGTTGCCTTACACACGAGGAAGCTGAACACGTCCTTAATGACTGTCATAGCGGTGCCTGCGGAGGCCATTTCTCAGGGATGGCCACTGCCCAAAAAGTCGTCTGCGCCGGATATTTCTGGCCCACGCTTTTCACCGACTGCATCACTGCGGTCAAACACTGCCATAACTGCCAACTTTTTGCCCCCAAGGCCCGGACACCTCCTGCTCCGTTACACCCAGTCGTCACTGTTGGTCCCTTTTGTAAGTGGGCCATAGACTTCATGGAATGTAGACCCCAGTCTGCCAACGGCCACAAATATATTATTGTCGCTGTTGATTACTTCACCAAATGGGCGGAAGCCATGCCTACCTTCAATTGTACCGCTGACACTGCTGCCCGCTTCTTTTTCAACCATGTCATCGCTCGATTCGAGGTTCCTAAGCAGTTACTCTCTGACCATGGTTCACACTTCGAAGATGCCGTCTGGCGTGAGTTATCCACCCTCCTTAAGTATGAGCACCAATTTTCCTCTGCTTACTACCCCCAAGGGAACGGCCAAGTAGAGGCCATCAATAAAATCCTAAAAACTATCCTCCAACGAACGGTTGACAAGCATAAGTCTAATTGGCACCACATGTTGTTCCCTGCCTTGTGGGCTTACCGCACATCCACTAAGACCGCCACTGGTTTTACACCATTTCATCTAGTTCACGGTGTAGAGTCTGTTCTCCCCATCGAGTGTCAGATTCCTGCCTTACAGATCGCTGTTGAGCTTCTCCCTGACACCTCCCCCCTCGAGCAGCGTTTGCTGCAACTCGAACAAGCTGATGAAGACCGTCGTACCACTCTCCAGAACATCGAAGCTGCCAAAAACCGTTCCAAAGCTGGTTATGACAAACATGTTCACCCTCGAACTTTCCATGAAGGGGACCTCGTCCTCGCCTACGACCAAGCCCATGACAAAACCGGTAAAGGGAAGTTTGAATCTATGTGGCAAGGCCCTTACATCGTGTAGACCTGCCTCGGCAAGGGGGCGTACATCTTAGCTAACTCCGAAGGCCGTCCTTTGCACAACCCTCGTAATGGGTTGTATCTCAAGCGCTTTTACCCATAAAAGAAACCTGCGGCCTCATTGGTCTGCGTTGTACAGTGTACTTTCTTGTTGTTTTTGTCTTTCCAAACCGTTTCCACCACTGGAATCAGCACGACGAGACCGTCATGATGGTCACCTCGTTGCATTATTTTTTACCTGTCATTTTTTGCCCATTTTTTCAGACACCACTAGTCGCCTCGATTTGCGTGCCACATCGGCCGTTCTCCATTTTTCACATGTTTTATACCATCGGATTCATTTTTCCGAGCTGGTGATGATGCTTGAGATCATTTCTCGCTCTCACCCCCCGATTTTTCGGGTATGTTTCCAAAACGCCCTCGTCACCTCGGTGTGCGTGCCACATCGGCCGTTACCCGTTTTCGACACCCTTTATATCGTCGGATTCATTTTTTCGAGCTCGTGATGATGCTTGCGATCATTTCTCGCTCTCACTTGGTACAATTTTAACATTGTGTCCCGACACCTTGCTGCCTCGGTTTGCGTGCCACATCGGCCGCTATCGGATTGTTCCACTTTTGTACATGAGCCATTCACTCCTGTCATACTGCAAATGTCTCATTATTTTGCCACCATTTCATCTAACCCCGCAAGGAGGCCCACCAGTGTTCCCCCCCTACCCTCGTTCTTGGTCATCATTATTGATCCTTGATTGAACACTTCCTCCTTGCCTGGCCATTCCTTTTGTTCGGTATAATTTTATCCCTTTTTCGGGCCGGACAATTCCTTTACGAAAAAGGCACTTAGGGAGTTTCCGTTAAGCTCTTTTCTGACTCCTAAAAGAATGAAAAGATCGCCGAGCAATCTTGCTTCCTTTCATGCTCGTTAAAGTACCTGAAAGGGCGTCTATCTAGTATAAGTTTAACCCTTTTCCGGACCTGGTAGACTAATTACGAAAAAGGAATACTCTAGTCACACCGGCTAGAAGAGTTCTTCATTGCATCCTTTTATGCTTCTTTGGGCCTTGGAGACTAAATATACGAAAAAGCAACCCCCTGGAGTCTTCTTATTTGCTTTCAGACTCTCTAAAATTGAAAGCAACCACGAGCATGAACTGTCCTGGGCTCGTAAAATCCACACGACAGTACCATTCCATTACTTCAGAGTCTTCTTATCGCTTTCAGACTCCTTAAAATTGAAAGCAACCATGAGCATGAACTGTCCTGAGCTCGTAAAATCCACACGACAGTAGCATTTTACACAAACTTCTTCTAGTTCCTTAACCCATGAAGAAGTACCCTCACGTGCCTCCTGGCACTATGATCAATCATCTCGGCAGCACCCCCAATCAGGTCGCCTTTGTTCAGAGTATTCTGCAATCTCCTGCCATTTTATACCAGCTTGAGTCTCCCTCATACCAGTCACCCTCCTCGAGCCATTACAGCTATGATCCCTTTCCCCTCAGTCAGTTTCATATGCTGCCAGATCATTCCCATTATCATACTCTGAACAAAGGAAGTTTGAGTCCACCCACTCTACTTGCCCAGTTGTCCCCCCACAGTTTGTCAGTCCTGCCATCAGTACTATCACATTTCGGTTCTCCACCTCGCGCTCCTGTCAAGGAAACATCATTGCCTTGATAGTTGCAGGTCTCCCTCTGTCGACGACAGCTCCTCTATTCCAGAGGATAGGCCCAGAGGTCCCTACGCCTTGGACTTATCACCATTTGTGGTAAGTGCCTACGGATCATTCTGAGAGGAGTCCTCATTGCCTCTCCGAGTGGTTGTTCCTCACATGCTCGACTTCAGCACCTTGATCGCATCGTTGAGGATCGCGTAGGATTCTATCCCATCAGTTTTTAGTCGAAGACCCCGGATTTCCCCCGACTCTAGCACATTGGTGAGTCACTTCGGAACACCCAGTTGTATGTTCCCGTGGATGTCCGGGCTGCGTTGGCGTTTGTATTCGGAAGCCATCCAGTTACATGCTTCCTTGAGTACCCAGTTTCAGTCCTAGATCAATTCCAGTTCAGTGTACCATTGTGAGTGTACCTCTTGTCACTCTGATCCAGCAGCTCACCAGTTCCCTTGGTACCACATTCAGTAGCACTGTTGATATTCCAGTGCACCAGTTCTTCAGTTCACACATGGTCCGCCCAGCAGTATGTCCCAGATTTGTGTCCCCTCTGGACTCTTATGATGTACACAGTGGTCATGTATCTTACAGGTCCCCCTTTTTCGGGCCTCACAGTTCTGTTTATGTATCTTGATACGAGCATGGGTATGCCCGCCTCGTCCATATATTGAGATTATTCCTCAGTCAGTATTTGAGGTCATGTATATGTCAGGTCCCCATTGTTGGACCCCATTGTTATTATTATGTTATATCCTGATACGAGCATGGGTATGCCCGCCTCGTCCATATGATCAGATGATTCCTCATCTGTCACGTCCCCATTTTGACCCCCTTTGTAAATGATGTAAATATTGTAATTTAATCATGGTGAGGAGCTCAAGGCCAAGGCCCCACCATTGATTTAGCGTTTATATATCGACAATTAAAATAGATGCCTATGGTTCTTGTGCGAGATGGGCACAATGTATATAAGACATCATGTGAATACGAATTTTAATGAAACATACCCACAACTAGCTATGCAATGCAACAAAAGAGATGGGGCATGGTTCTACAAGGAATAGGGAGGGAAATTATTCAAACCCTTGAGCCAATGGTATTAATCCATGTGTCAATGGGGAAACCCATAAACCACCAACTACCCATTTTGTCTCATGTACCCAATCATTTAATTTTTCCAAGAAATTGGTTAAGGCAGTTAATGCCTTGGGAATGAAAGAGTATGGGCAAGCCATTTTCGTGCATGGGCAAGCCATCAACTTGGAAAATCGTGTTTTTGCTTGTGGGGCAAGAAACCACCCACGAAATGGTGCCCAAATCCATGGGGAATGGGCAGTCTTCATTGATTCACGCAGTTGGAGTTAGCTGGGTCCTTTCCATTTACGTTTCTCATCTAAATACTACATTTTTCCATGCCTGGGAGTCGTTTTTGCCTGGTATAACAGTTGGGAGAGGAAGGCCACGAATTGGGGACTAGGAGGGAGGTCGTTTTTGCCCCGAATTGACCCTGGACGTTTTACTAAAAACGGATTTGGCTTCCTGGGTTGTTCACCAACTTCCCATTTCGTTTTTGTGGGTTCCCACGTTTTTCTGGGTTAGTTGAAACCCCATCTCATGCATCCCACTGTGGAAAACGTTTTTCTCATGCCCAGCAAGTGGGGTTCTGCTGTTATGTGCATCCTCGTTTTTGGTTTGAACCTGTGAATTGAAGTTTGGAGTGGTAGTGGATAGAAGTGGCTTGATAAACCTAGTGGGGGAGGCAACCTCTCAAGAAGATCAAGAGGGATTTGGTTACTCTTCTATGCATACCCTGAGAGCACTAGATAGGGAAGGTATGGCTTGAGGGACTGTACAGCAGTGAAAAGAATACTTCCTTGTGCTGGGTGTGTAGGTATTGTGGGTTCCAAGCTAGATAGATCTTGCAAGGTTATCCCTAGCTCTGTGCTGGAGCTCACTAGCTTAGCAACTCTTCCTTTCCATCTCCTAGCAGCCTGATAAACCCAATTGCAGATTAGCTTGGCTCATCTTGGTGTATGCTTGGCTATGTGTGAGTTTGCTGTTCCCTGGTTCCTTGTAGAGATCATGCCCAGCTCGGGGGGTGGCAGTGGTGCTGAAAGATTGAGGAGCACACTGGCCTACGGTTGGGTGGAATGTTGCAGTTGCATAGCTAGTTGCGTGGGACTACTTTTGTATAAGATAAGTATTCTCTTGTGTTAAATTGCAATTACTTATTTGATGAACATCTTAAATGTATGATGGATGTGAAATTCTAAATATTCCGCTGTGATTTTCTTAAAACCATACAGTTCCATCTATCTCTGTTATATTATGTTCATGCTTATGATTAAATGTTCATAGGGCGAGACGCCCAGTTTAATATCACCTCTGTTATGCATTTGTGTATGTATATATTCTTATTCATTTGAATTTGAATGCTTGTTTAATGAATGGATATGGGGGCTAGATGCTCGGTTCACGATCCTCTCCATCTAGCTGGTAGGATGGGAAGGGACGTGACATCATCCATTATTGAGGTTATGTACTTTTAGTTCTTGCAGTTGTTCGGGATCGTTGTTCCGGACTTCAGTTTGTTTCTTCTCTTCTCTCCACTCCCAGGAAAACCATTCATGACTTATGATGTCCATCGGCCATACGATGAGCTCCTGCCCTCGCACATCAGGGGGCAATCTGTTAACACCCAAAAAGTGCTCACTACCTCATCTACCACATTATATGGCTCATTTGTCCATTTTCCTACCATATTTCCCTTAAAATCCCAAAAAATCCCATTAAAAAGCCTCCAAAAGGCCTAAAATGCCTCCAAAAGGCCACAAAACCCTCAAAATAGCCTCAAAAAGGCTAAAAAAACCCCCTTTTCCTCCAAAAAATAGCAAAAATACCCTAAAAAGGGAATAAAAAATATAAAATAATGAGGAAAAGGAGGAAAAAACCCTATACAGCTGCCCTAAACCATGTGTTTCCTAAAACCATGGGTCAGCACTCCACCACCAAAAAACTATAAATAGGTGATGGAGATCCCTTATTCCACATCCACAATCACAAGCACCCTTACTCTGTCAAAATCTCTCTCGAAACCCTAGTTCACCATTGAACTACTTTCACCTTGAGAGCCACCTTTGGCCCATTCCCACCATTGGAGAAAGAGAAGGAGCATATTGGAGCTTGGAGCATCCTCTTGGACATTGCAAAGGGCTTCATCAAACCTTCACATTGAAGGTAATATCAATACAAAAAACCATTCTTTAAATTTGTTGTTTATGTTTCATGCATGTTTTAGAAGTAATTTAATTTCTGTTTTAGCTTAATTATTTACATTTACTGAACTGCTACTAAGGAGTCCATTCTCCTTAGTAGGTGCTCATTTGCACAAGCTAGGGGTAAAACCCTAGCTACAATGACTATGATATGCCCCCAACACCAAGAAGAATGATCATGAAAGAGGCCGATATCAATGTTCCAAGAGCTAGCTTGCAGTCGTCAAAATGAACACACACAAATGAGGCCAGAGCCATTCCTTCTTGGATTTAAATTCCAACCTCGATCGCTGCTATCTGTTGTACTACACATGCAAGCCATCTGGATGGAGTGTGAGGCCGTCTTTAAGCATTTACGAGGGGAGTGTGTGAGGATCCAAAGGAGATCTGATAAGCGGATTGGAAGAGTGAGGATGTCTTTAATTAGGATCATATTCATAGTGAGATGATAGGAAGTGCTTATCCCAAATTTTAACATTCACATTGCTCGATCCCAAGGAGGTCTCATAGCACAAGGAAGTCCATAATTTCTAGAGGAAGGAGGAACATAATTAGGGGATCCAAATACCATCGCGGGTGACATGATCACACTCTAGAACTCCACAATTCAACCCAACTCCTTTATTGGCCATGATATTCGCCTGCTTATTAAGGCCTCTTAACACATGAAGAAAATTGACAGAATTGACTTCTTTAGCAATCCAGTTGAGAAGGAGGTGCATCTTTGAGGTGGGATTCTTCCGATTCTTCGCTATATTTCTAGCATCTCTTGTGACGATTATCGAATCGCCAATAACCACCGCGTCCTCTATTCCCAATTCCCTAGCAAGCTCTAGCCCTTTAATTAAGGCGAGCCATTCCGCACCATTATTCGTCTTTCTTCCAATGCCCCAGGCGAACTCTCTTTGCTTGTTCCCCATGGAGTAAAAAATGACTCCACCCGCACCTGCCAACCCTGGATTTTGAAAATACAATAGTTATTAATTAATGTTATTAATGATTTAATGCATGATGGGTGTGGTAAGAAGTTTAATTGTATGCATACAAGTTACCTTTCATTTGGGGTTTAATTTATGTTTTATTATAGAATAAAGTTACATTTTATTAAGGATTTAATATGGTTCGTTTCATTAGAAGATTGATTTTGTGTTGATTTTATTTTTACACCTAATTGGGTGAAAAGCCAGCTTTATTAGTTGTGGGTAGGATTTCAAGAAAGAAGGTATTATTTTATTATTATGGGATGTTCCTAGGAAAGGGGGCAGCGACTCTTCTCCCGAGGCTAGGAAAGATGTGGGAAGAAGGCATAAAGGAAAACTTTGGAGAAAGCTCAGGAGTTAGCCGCTCTTTTTTTAAAGGTTAAGGATTTTGTAAGGGAAAAACATTGAGAGGGGGACCGTGAATTGTAACATTGATCTTGAGCCGAGAACTATTACAAAGGAATTCTAAAAGGTTATTGGCTAGATGACGTCGTTGTTAGAGGCACAGGCACAGAGGGCTAGGAAACCCACCGGTTTCCTAGAGGTAGGAAACAAGATAAGCACCTAGTTGGCTAGGAGGATAAATCCCCGCTTGCGACGACACTTGACTGATTAACAGAGCTACTAAGGAATTGGATTGCTAAATTAGATAGTTTCAGAGCTAATTTACAATCTCTTTGCTTTGATTAAATTGTATAAATTATTATGAACATCTACTATAATTATCAAAATTGATTAATTATGGTAGATAAATTGTGGCTATTCAATTTTGTAGATATACTAGTAGTTGAGTCGTTAAATTGGTAGTTAGAAACTTTGCAAAAATTAAATAAATAAAATTATGTTCATAAGGTCATAAGAATGCTAGACAAACTAAATGAGCTAAATACTTATATTGATTAACACCCATTAATCATGAAGGGTGTTACAAATTGGAATTGGAATTTTGTTGGGATCTAATCTAAAATCTCATTGTGATAATGGGAGATCGATAAGAAGGATAATGTCACGAGTATGTTTATTTATATCATCCTCACTTCTCAATGCAAGTTGGTGGATGAAATATGAAATAGCTCACTTAATTGGTGGCAAAGGGATGCTTTGTAATTTGTAATTTTGATTACTTTGTGGTTACTTTTTCTCCCTCCATGCCATGGTACCCTCTTATTACCCTTTTTTTTAAATTATTATTATTAATCTAGTTGATAAAAGCACTATCAATTCATAGGATGCACATTAGGGTAAGAGGAACCCACACAATATTCATAATATGCATTGAAGGTGTAAATAATGGCATAATGTAAGGTTCGCGTTTGTCTTCAATGGAAAAAAGTATGGGAACATTACAAGTTTTTAGATACTCACTTAAGAAATTGGGTATCGGTTCAGGACACTATATATGCCATCTTTTGAATGAGTGCTTAAACAATTGATTGAGAAACCCAAAAAAGACGTAAGAAATAATTGAATATCATATGTTATCCAATGTATCATTTTTATTTTGCCGCCACTGCCCACTGTTACACATAAATATTACCATCATGATAGTCAGTGTAAATATTCCTTGAAGTTCCTATGACTAAGATATCCACTTGGAAGAGATGCAAACCCTTTTCCTATTAGGTTTTGAGAGGTCGTCACAGGTTGTCCTCCTATAGACTGCGACGATGTCAGTTAATTGATTAAAATAGCATCTTCGAGCTCATTCTCGGAGGTAGCTGATGTGTATCCCTATCCCTAGCCTTTGGGGAAGCTGGCATTCGGTTCCTAGCCTCTTGGAAGGATCCCCCATCTCTCTCCTACCATATCTCAACCTACCCTATCCACTTAGTCCTATATAAGTGAAGCTCACTCCCATTCCAAAGGGAGGAAGTCTATAGTATCTATATGCTGGTGAAATTAGCTTAGGAGAGATCTCTACTCATCCCTTGAGAGATCCATCATCCCTTTGGAGGCTTTGGCATTGGCTTGGTTGGAGAAGGATTGCTACGTTAAGTCATCGGTTGTAATCACTTCCTTCTATGTACTTTTCCCTTTAATACAGTAATATAAATGCTTTCAACCAAATCTCATTGCATTGATGATATTTTGTGTAGTTTTCCTACTTAACTGCTTACTTAGATCTATTAATGTGTAGGTGCATTTTACTACTTGTTTTGTTGTGTTGTCTTGACAGGTTTTGCAGCTGAGATTTGAAGACCATCAAGCTTGGAGCAACATTCAAGGAGAAAGGATCAGCGATCTGAAAGGTAAAGCATCTAGTTCCTTGATCTCTAATTAGATCTAGGAGAGTTATTTATATTCTGTCTCTATTTGTTCTAGACTCACGTTGAGCTAGGGAGGTCAGGCCTTGAGTCCACTCTTGGTAGATTGTCCGTCAAACACCCACACCCTTTCTGCCTCCTTTCACATCCTGGGTACCAACCTTTCAGGACGTCTCACGAATGTCTATGGGCCTCAAGCTCCCTCTACCAAACTCAAGTTCCTTAGTACTGTTAACAATCAAATTAACACTCCTAGTCATGTAACAGAAGAGGCATATGTTTACCATGCACCTGCAGCAAGAAGACATGACACAAGTTCAGTCAGAGACGAATCCTCTCTGAGAAATGCATTAAAATGCATTAATTGTGCTTAAAACATTCTAAGTGGTGCAAAAAGCCTAAAAACTATTGAAAAGTGGGTTTTCAGTTGAAAATAATCTAAAATAAAGAAAATGAGGAATCCCACATTTAGAAGAAAAGCCTAAGGCTCATTTCCCAATGTTATATAAGAAAGGCATGGGAGGCATTGTAAAACAAAAAAAGGAAGAGCAAAGGAATGCTGGAGAGATTCTGAAGGAGGAGAAAGAGCTCAAATTCTTCAAAAGCAAGGGTGAAGGAAGGGAAGCTTATGGCAATGGAGGAAGGATGCACACCTATATCCATGGTAATCATGTATCTTCTTCATTGTTTTAATATGAAGTAATTCAAGTTTCTACCATTTTAGTGTTGAATGTTTGCTTATCTTGCATGCTTTTAATTCTGAAATGTTCTTAGAACTCAATGAATGTTTAATGAATGAACTTAGATCTTAAGAAATTTGTGATAATTGCTTCATTTCTAACATATAATTTCACCGATTCTTAGTAAAATAGTTGAACTAGCGTAGACACAACCCTGCACTAATTACTATTATCAAGCACTATCTCATGGCTCACCCAGCAGCACTCTGATTCTCTCCTCATTCTAGGAGGAGACTTCAACATGATCACCTATCTTCAGGGAAAAAAGGGAGGACGTTGTTTCCTCACCCATGAAGACACTCTCTTCAAGCATTGCATCAATAATTGTGAGCTCATTGACCTCAGACCCTCTGAAGGCTTCTTCACTTGGAACAATCGCAGAGGAGGATCCCATCAGATTGATTCTCGTCTTGACCGCTTCCTGGTCTTAGAAAAATCCATTGACACGGGAGGAATGCTCACCTCTGTTGTTCTTCCTTCTGTCGGCTCTGATCACTGGTCGATATCTCTCAACTAGCAGCACTCAAGTCTGAAAAAATTTCGACCCTTTCGCTTTGAATTTTTTTGGCTAACTCATCCCTCTTTTCAGGACACTATCCAGGACTGGTGACTCAATATGGAGGTGGAAAGCCGCTCCAAAATGGCCATCTTTCACAAGAAACTCAAGATGCTCAGATCCCAGCTGTGAATCTGGAACAAAACAACTTTTGGCAACATCTTCACTGCTTAGAGCGAGATAGAAAAGGATTTGGAGATCATTCAAAAAGATATTATGGAACAGGGCCACACTGAAGAGCTCAAACTAAAGGAGAAAGAAAGCTTGCAGCAACTGGACACTAGATGCGAGCAAGAAGAAATCCTGTGGCGGCAGAAATCTAGAATCAACTGGCTCAAAGAAGGAGAGAAAAAAACTACCTTCTTCCACCGCACCATCATCCAACACAGAATGCACGACAGGATTAACTCCTTAATTTCTAGTGACGGCACTACTTTAAGTGACCATGGGGAAATTGAGCAAGAGCTCATCACTCACTTAAAGACCTTTCTCACTGAGGAAAATGATGAAAGATCTCAGGCCATCAGTAGGGTTACAAGACACATTCCCTCCATTCTAACTCCTGAGCACAATGCCACTTTCATGAAGGAAATCGCCATGATGGAATTAGAGGTCGTTGTCAATCAGATGGAAGAAGGTAAATCCCCTGGTCCGGATGGCTTCACCATCAACTTATTTCATTACTGCTGGGACATTCTTAAACATGAAATTCTTGAAATTGTCGAGGAATCCAGATCCAAGCGATGGGTCCTCCCTGCGCTCAACGCTACCCATCTCACCTTCATCCCCAAAGAAAACGGCATTACCACCCCTGGTAAGTTCCGACCTATCTCCCTATGCAATGTGGTTTACAAAATTATTACTAAAGTCCTTTCCAACTGCCTCAAGGTGCTCTTACCTCTTCCTGGATGGAAGGGCGCCAAATCCTGGATGGAATCATTCTCGCTCATGAATTTATCCACTCGCTGAAAATGGAAAAAACACTTGGGATGCTCGTCAAGCTAGACCTATCCAAGGCCTTTGACAAGCTCAGCTGGAATTTCGTTGAGAAGATGCTCCTTGATTTTGGGTTTTGTCAAGACTGGACCAACTGGGTCATGTCCCTAACCTCCTCAACCTTCTTCTCCATCCTTGTCAACGGCTACCCCTCTTCCACTTTTTTCCCCACCAGAGGCATCCGTCAAGGGGACCCCCTCTCACCCTTCCTTTTTATTCTCATGGCCGAAGGTTTGGGCAGGATTCTAAAAGCAAAGATTACTACTGGAGACCTCCGTGGCCTTTCCTTACATGGCAGGCCCCCCACAACCTATCAGCAGTTTGTAGATGGAAACCTCCTTTTTGCACACCCCTCAGTCCAGGAGGCCTCAACCCTGAAGCATGTTTTACAGACCTACTCTGATGCCTCTGGTACCACACTAAACCTTGAAAAGTCCCAGATCTTCTTTTTCCACATAGACCCCATCACACAAAGGAACATTTCACGCATCCTGGGCTACTCCATGGCCTCCCTCCCCTCCAAATACCCAGGCGCCCCTCTCTTTGACTCAGATATCAAACATTCCTCCTGGATATAACTCCTTGACAAGCTTGAAAACAAAATCTCTTCCTAGACCTTCCGCACCCTCAACCTGCCCAGCAGAATTGTGCTTCTTAAATCTGTCGTTTAATCCATGCCTCTTTGTCTCTTCTCTGTTCTTGCTGCCCCCAAGTGGGTCCTCAAATCAATGAGAAAATTCCAAAAGTCTTTCCTTTGGGGGGGAACCCATTGTGATAATCTGTAGGGATCTAGCAACTATAACAAACTCACAATCTAACTCTCAAGATTATTTGCAAAGAAGAAGAAGCATGCATTCAATAATCACTCATAAACACAGAATAATGGACAATGTCAATATCATACAATGAATAATGAATGTAGAGAATGTGATACAATGAACTGTAAAGGAGCATCATATAGGATTCGAACTATCCAAGTAGGGCATTCGAATCTGAGCTCAGAGTCTAGCATGAATAACTATGGAGACATCATCCAGTCGGTAGTGTCAGTCATAAATGGTAAGAGTCAGTCAAGTGTGTTCAACTGAATCTAACAGTCTAGCCATAAATCAGGGAATGGAGACTCCAAGGGGAGTGCATGAGGCTGTCTAACTCAAAGTCTAGCTTGGATAACAATGGAGACATCATCCTGTCAATAGTATCAGTCATAAATGGTAATATTCAGTCAAGTGTGTCTAACAGAACCATCTAGGCATAAATCAAGGAATGGAGACTCCAAGGAGGGCGCATGAGGCTGTCAAATAGTCAAGTGGAACTCCAGAACTAGCTAACTAGAAGCTATAAGCAGTCAGCATGAGAAATCAATGGAAGAACTACTCAATCAATGCACTAACTGAATGATAACTCTCGGTAGGTGAGATAAGGCACCCTAATTGAGTGATAATTGGTGGTAAGTGAGCAAAGGCGCCCAAACTGGCTGTGGTAGGTGGGAAAGGCGCACTTGACATGCAGAGAAGCAAGGAGGGTGCATTAGGTATGTAGGAGGTCAAATTGGGGTTGTAGATAGGCTCTGGAGAGCTAGAAGCAAGCTCTAGGTGCTGGGAGACCACCATGATGATGATTGGATGCATGCAGTGGGATGCAAAGCGTGCAGATTTGGATGCAGGAAAAGACAGGCTCTGGAGAGCTAGAAGCAAGCTCTAGGTGCCGGGGAGACCACCATGATGATGACTGGATGCATGCAGTGGCATGAAAAGCATGCATATTTGCATGCATGCATGCAAAATATAAAAATGATGGTGTGAATATTCCAACACCCCCTCTCAAGCTATACTATGAGGTAATAACTGAAATCTGAAAAATAGGGCCCTGGTGACTAAGACCAAAGGTCACCCCGTACAATGAATCTACATAAACTAAGTGGGGAAAGAGGGAAAACCTAGTGGGAAGAGAGGCCTCCCTCAAAATAGACTGAAAGATGCTAATGTAGCATGTCATCTCTCACCCTTGAAGGAGGTAAGTGTCCTTCTTTTCCGAAGAAGGCTCGATCAATCTGAAATGGATCAACAATGTGAGAAGGATGAAACCTTCCATTCTGAAAATATGACCTGGTTCTTCTATGATCATGTGGATCATCAACCAAATCACATGCAGATTGGAGTGTAGTGGCTGCCCATCGATAAAGAGGAGGAATATCAGGTGAGAGATCTTCAGGTTCTTGTGGATCTGGATCTCCCATTTGCTCATCTTCATCATTAGTTGCTAGACCTTCAGGTTCTTGTGGATCTATATCTATCATTTCATCATCATCATCTCCATCTTCAGATTTTGAATCTGAAATATCATGTGAAGATGCATCTACAACTGGCTCATCATCACACCCAAACTCTGAATCTGAAATCTCTTGTGAAGAAGCAAGTACAACTCGCTCATCATCACATCCAAACTCTGAATATGAAATATCATGTGAAGAAGCATGTGAAACTAATGTCTCATACTCTGAATCTGAACTACCATGTGATCGAGGTTTTCTCTCTTGAAGCTCATCATCACTCTCAAACTTTGAATCTGAAAACTCATGTGAAGAAGCAAGTGAAACTGGCTCATCATCACTTCCAAACTTTGAATCTGATGAAGTGGGAACAAAATCAGAAATGTGAACATCATGAAACTGCTTCTGAAGGTGCATGTAGATCTTTGATATCTCCCTTGAGCCATCATAGGTGAGATCATTACCAAAAGAACTAGAATCTGATGATGATGGATCTTCAACAAGACCACTAGTGGATGTAGTAGTGATGGCCCATTTGGCCATAGGAGTTGAACCACTAGGTTCTATATCTTTAGGTTCTTATGGATCTAGATCTAGCATTCACACTTCTTCAAGAGTCCTCCTTTTCTCAATATTCTTATATTGATCTTTGCCTTTCAAGCAACCTTTGCAGGTTCCATGAGAAATATTGTCTCTTAGAAGACCATCAACCACATTTTGAGTTAGCGTGTAGTTGAGATGAGATAGTCTACTCTCTTCATGTGCATGAGAGCGAAGAGAAGACTCCTTTGAGAGAGGTAAGAAGTGTGAAAACTCATAGAGTTTTGTCTCATGATTTTCCCCTAAAACCATGTGTTGTACCTCAACTTCATTTGGAGAAAAGATCACTCTTTTGGGCTCTCCAATATGAGTCATTTGATACGCTGAAAGAACATTAGATGCAAGAGAAGGAACATAAAGCATATCATAAAAATAACCATGGTCAAGATAGATTCTTCCAATCCCCTAAGAGGAGACTTCTGAATCATTGCCCAATCTAATGGAAGGGCCAACTGAGCTTTCAAAACTGGAGAAGATATATTTGGAGGAAGACATGTGTCTTGATGCTCCTGAATCTATGATGAAGGAAGAATCTGTTGATGCTCTTGCCATGAGGGCATGACATCTTTCTTTGTCTTCGGATCTAGAAGGTTCAATATCAGGATCTTTCTTCCTTGTACATGCAGGTACAGGAATATTGTTCTTCTCAAGTAACTAAGCCATCAAATCTATAGTCTTCTTCATGCAAGTACTCTCAGGATGGAAACCTCTATGACAATATGTGCACTTGGATCTTTCCTTTTGAGAATGCTTGGTCTTCTTTGATTTCGAAACCCTATCTGACTGATATGGACTATCTTTAGGCTTTGTATCATTCGATCTCTTATCATAAATCTTTTGCTTGTCTTTACCATTCGCCCTTTTGGCCTCAGCAGCTGGAAGGGCCGAATCCAACTTGGGTTTGATCATTCCCATGGAGATTAAATTCTCTTCCTCTTGAGTAAGATATTGGATGAAGTCATCAAGTGAGGGAAACTTCCATTTTGGAATGAACATCATAGTTGATTGGAAAGTAGAGACAAAAACTGAGTAGTTTGGCCCCAACTTTGAGAGAATGGCAAGAATAAGCTACTTGTGTTCTTTCACTATCTCATATCTTTTCAACTGTGATATCAAGCTTTTGAACTTGGTGAGGAAGGCATTGATAGATTTGAAGCTGTCAAGACTCAAACATATGAGTTCATTCTCCAATTTGTGTCCTTTCATATCATCTCTCTGTCCAAAAAGGGATTTGAGCTTGTCCCAAACCTCCTTAGGAGATGTAATATCGATGACATGGAAGTGAAGATCTTCAGAAATTGAGAGAAGGAGGAGACCAACTGCTTCATCAAGCCTATCCAAGTACTTGGAATTTTCAACTGCATTGAGAGGTTCTACCATCATTCTGTTGAGTATTCGGGTGAAGCTCTTGGATATCATGAAGAGATCCATCTTGGATTTCCACTCAACATAGTTGGAATATGTGAGCTTTAGATCCATCTGAAACAGAGAAATTCAAATAGTTGAAGAATATTCCGAACGGGTGAATAAACCTACAAAACAAGAAGAGTTTTTGTTGATAGAGAATTCTACACTTCGACTGAACACTACCTTTTGAACACTGAGCACATAGAATAAGTCCTTCACACCTGGCTAGACCTCACTGGATTTCTCTAATGAATTCAAGTAATAGCACCAGTATTTGTTGTGGAAACTCAGAGGCTTCTGGTGCTCAAGTGAAAGATAGTTGCTCAAAGAAATGTTGCAATGGCTGCAATTCGAATAGCTGCTGACTACTCTGATACCATGTGATAATCTGCAAGGATCTAGCAACTGTAACAAACTCACAATCTAACTCTCAAGATTATTTGCAAAGAAGAAGCATGCATTCAATAATCACTCATAAACACAGAATAATGGACAATGTCAATATCATACAATGAATAATGAATGTAGAGAATGTGATACAATGAATTGTAAAGGAGCACCATATAGGATTCGAATTAGCCAAGTAGGGCATTCGAATCTGAGCTCAAAGTCTAGCATGAATAACTATGGAGACATCATCCAGTCGGTAGTGTCAGTCATAAATGGTAAGAATCAGTCAAGTGTGTTCAACTGAATCTAACATAACCATCTAGCCATAAATTAGGGAATGGAGACTCCAATGGGAGTGCATGAAGTTGTCTAACTCAAAGTCTAGCTTGGATAACAATGGAGACATCATCCTGTCAATAATATCAGTCATAAATGGTAAAAGTCAGTCAAGTGTGTCTAACTGAGTCTAACAGAACCATCTAGGCATAAATCAAGGAATGGATACTCCAAGGAGGGCACATGAGGCTGTCAAATAGTCAAGTGGAACTCCAGAACTAGCTAACTAGAAGCTACAAGCAGTCAGCATGAGCAATCAGTGGAAGAACTACTCAATCAATGCACTAATTGAATGATAACTCTCGGTAGGTGAGATAAGGCGCCCTAACTAAGTGATAACTGGTGGTAGGTGAGCAAAGGCAACCAAAATGGCTGTGGTAGGTGGGAAAGGTGCACTTTCCATGTAAAGAAGTCAAGGAGGGCGCATTAGGTAGGTAGGAGGACAAATGGGGGCTGTAGACAGGCTCTAGAGAGCTAGAAGCAAGCTCTAGGTGCTGGGAGACCACCATGATGATGAATGGATGTATGCAGTGGCATGAAAAGCATGCAAATTTGCATGTAGGAAAAGACAAGCTCTGGAGAGCTAGAAGCAAGCTCCAGGTGCTGGGGAGACCACCATGATGATGATTGGATGCATGTAGTGGCATGCAAAGCATGCAGATTTGCATGCAGGCATGCAAAATATAAAAATGATGGTGTGAATATTCCAAATCCCACAATAATCGCAAGTGGGCCCTTGTGAAATGGGACATTCTCTGTACTCCAAAGAGACATGGAGGCCTTGGGCTCAGAGATTCGGAAATCAACAATCAGGTCTTCTCTGCAAAAATTTGGTGGAAATGGGTCACTGACACTATCTCTCCCTGGAGCCTTCTCTGGAACAACAAATATACCTGCATCTGGCCGGCTCAGCTCTACATCTGCTACGACCAAGATCCTCTAGGATCTCTTATCTGGAGAGTCGTGAATTGTCAGAGAGCCCTCATTCAGCAGCACAGTTTCTGGGAAGTCCGAAATGGTCAACATGCAAACTTCTGGTTTGACTCGTGGCAGCAACTTCCATGCCTCCATACTTTGATCCTTTCACTAGAACTTCAAGCTCACTGTGACCACAACAGACAGTTCTCCATTTAGGATTACTGGATGCCCGTTGACTCCATCAAAAACCAAATTTGGAAACACCACGACCTTTGGACTCCTCCAGTCCCGGTTGATAGTGTCAAGCCTCTATGGCATGCTCTTCAAACCAAACAAATTAGATTAAGCAATGATACGGACATTCTGCGATGGGGGCACCTCCCAACGGGAACTTTCTCTACCAAAGAAGCCTACTCCATCCTCATTGCAAATCCTGAAGAAAGACCGAATCCCATTTGGAAAAAAATCTGGGATTCTCACTTTTGGCCCAAGATTGCCTCCTTCCTCTAGCTCCTAGCTCACAGACGTATCCTCACTTGGGACAATATCCAAAGAAGAGGCATCCAAGGACCCTCTTGGTGTCCCATGTGCGAAACCCAACTTGAAACCATTGATCACCTGCTCAACTCTTGTTATTTTTTCCAATGCTATTTGGGACAAGGTGGCTCAACTCTGCAAATGTACCAACAGGGTCAAAGGAAATATTGTGCAAACCATCTCCAACTAGGATCCCACTCCCTTCCAGAGCGCTATTCTTGATAGAATTTGGGAGCCCATTCCAGGACTGGTGGTATGGAACATATGGAAGGAATGCAATAGAATATTTTTTGACTCCAAGAAAAGACAGCCTCAAGAGACCTGGGCCACTTTTCTCACCTACCTTCAAGAAACTCTCTCCCTTAGGACCTGGAGCTCCTCTGATTTCCCCACTCTCTATGTTGAAAGATCCATTTTGGATGACTGGAACCTCAACATCCTCCCCACTCCTAGCTCCCCTCGCAGCTCCCTAGCCAATATGCCTAGCCCTGAACTCTGGAGCAAGCCTGTAACATCCCCAAAATTCACAAAAATTTAAAAATTTTCTATGTAGCAATAAATGCTTATATTCGTTATGCGGAAGTATAATAAATGATGATTTGCTTAATTAAACGGCAGCCTACTTTGTATTAGGATGACACCTTCTTTAATTTGTCGTCAGAGTTAAAAACATGTTACGTCAAGTACAACTATGTTTGTCATAATGTCCTTTCTACTTATGAATGGATAAATGCATGATTGTCATTACTGCTAGATGTCTTAACCTCATTTTTGTTTTTAATTAAAGATGGTTGCTTCTTTAAATGTATAGACATCGTAGATTTTCTATGGTACTGTTTTATTTGTTAGTACTAACTGTATGTTTTCTTGATGATGAAGGGGTCCTATGGGCACCCCGAGGCTTACTTAGCTACTTAGCTAACGCTCTTAAACTTCTATCGCATATCATAGGTAAGATCGAGACTTCTTTCCGAAGTATTAATGATGTATGTAAAAAGGACTTGTTAAAACTTCAAATAGCCTCTGATGTTTATAAAGTATAAAGGACTTGACTTGTCCAAGGGTGAGATCTACCTTAGCTTCGATCATCCGTTTGCAGGTTTATTCAATACAATGTCGCCTATATTATTATATAGTTGGAAAGGCATAATAATTGTGTAATTCATTTTCGTCTTATATAATTACATAGCATTTAGACTTCCTACTCAAAATTCATGTTTAAACCATTACATTTTATTTGTATCAAGTCATGGTGTAAAGTGATCAAACTTCGATTATGACCAAACCCTACACTAAGGGTTTTATACCATGTGCTAACCTCTGTGTTAGACCTATTTATAACTATAAGCTTATATACTAATGCTAGAAGTTGTAATCCTTTTGCATCTATACTATCGCTTGATATTATAAACTATATGCACAAACCTTATGCTTTATGCATAGTATGGCATCTTCGAATTACCATGAGTAGAAACTATACATTAAAAACATGACTATATACATAACATATTATTCTGGCTATTCGAATTACTCTATGTAGGAACTATATATTATGTGTTTGGTTATATGCATAACATATTATACGTTGAAGCAATAGTGAAGACTATAACTAAAGTCTCGGTGGATCATGCGTTGGCATGCACATGTAACCGATAGCTATGGCATTTAAATTTTATTAAATATGTTTTGGTGGAATGCCCGTTGGCATCCCTCGTGGCAGGGCTCCACGTGAAGTTTCTTGGTCTTTGTGTTTAAACCCTAGTTGGGTTTTGACTACACGACGAGACCACAACCTGGAGCATTCATTTTTGCAAAGAGTATGGGTGGAGAGGCCGACAAGCTCTCGGGTTCTTAGGGTTTGTAACAACAGTTTTGCAGGCATCTCTCCCCGGGTTCGATGCTGAGACCTATAAATTACATTTGTTTTTACCAGTAGGCTATATGAGTCGAGCCATTACAGAACTGTTACCTTACTGCATTCGATGGTGAACCATTCACCTCCAGTGTTGATGCCGAAGGCTTAATATGTTACAGAGATGTTCAGGCGTGCTACGAGAGCTTGCAGGTAATGTCACTGTTAAACCACTGTGTTTCGTCGAGTGTTTAACTTTATCAATGTTTTAAGTTTTGAAGTCTAAACTATTCCATAGTTTAACCACTTATTCGTTGATGGTTTGGCAGGTTCTTCCTCGGTATTTATTTTAAGTTATAACCAGACAAGAAAAAGAGCTTAAAACGCCCTGGTAAGCCTCGGTGACTCCCTATGAGCATCTCTTTGCACTTTGGAAAGGTATGGTGAAGCTTGGCACGATGTCGGTCTTCGTTTTGGCTTAACCGAGAATTCGGTTTTATTTTAAGCTTTGGTGTTTATAGTCGTTGTAATATTTAATCCGTATGGCAATTTTTGCAGAGGGAGGATTGAACCCTCGACCTGTCCTTCGTTGGTTTCTCAACGCTTACTGTATAAATTTTTAATGATAAATACATATGGTTTTCACTTGTAAATGAATTTAAAGGGTTTACTCTCGACATTGTGATATTTTTGGAAATGAAATGTTTTGATAACTTCTTGGTGATTTGGGTTTGAAAACCCAATTCTGTTTTATGGACAATAGTTACAGGGAGGGTTGAACCCTCGACCTTGACTTGCGTTGCTTCCCTTTTGTACTGTATGTGTATGAACCTTCACGGACAAATAAAATATGGTTTCTTTTGCAAGATTCAATTGAAGTTTGAAATACGATAACTGAGAGAAAGTTCTCAGCATTTTTTTGTTACTTTGTTTTGAAGATTTGTGATGTTTAAATACTCATGGTTTTAGGGCAAAGCCCATCGCTATTGGTGAATGGTTATAAAGTCTTTTTTTAAAAGTTGTTTGTAAACCAAAGGCCGTAAGGTTGGTTTCAAACTTATTACTGTATTTACGATTTGCTTGAGGTTATGCTAAGGGTTTCGGACCCTGGTCTCGTAATACTTCTTTGATTTGACAGAAGAATGAAATGTTATCTTAATGATACTAAGTTTATCTTATGAACAGGGTTTGAACCTAGGACAGTCGACAGACTAAAAGAGTTGTTATTTGTTTAGAAAATATTTGTATCTTTTAATGGTTCGGATCAATGATAATTCCTTTCGAGAAGTTTTTCAAGACTTATGCGTGAAAGTATTTAAGCGAATACTTATGTGGAACATGATACGATTAGGGTTTTGTTTACACTTAAATTGTTTCTCTGTAAAGGTTTATGAGATAAGTCGATACTGATATTTTATAATGTCACTGTTTATAAGATGAGTTGTATATACATTATTTCTCTGCATTTATTTCTAAGATAATTTGATTCTGATATTTACATTGCTATAGTTTAAAATGCATAAAAGGAAACATTTTTATGAGAACATGATGATTAAAAGATTACTATTCCTATATGAAAGTGAAATACTTATAATATTAAACTGTTTATGAAACATTCAAGGACTCTATCCTATTTTATGTTGTTTATAAAGTAGGATTTCCTAAGTATAAATTTTGTATTATAAAGGATTACTCAGATGTATAAAAACTAATAGTTATGTTGCTAAGCTATATGCAGATATACAAATCTATCATTCGAATCTATCTACAGTATATCAATATTCAAATCTATTTTAAATTACTCTTCCCTGTACTAGAGTATGACACTAAAACAGTGTGTGGAAAAATGCAGGGAAGCATTTTTATTCTATCATTCATTAGTTTAACTTTAACTATCCATTTAGCATTTTAACCTAACAACTATATGGCTTTTCAGAGTAGATAAATTTGCAGAAGTAAAACATTTATTAACAATCCAGAATACCTAGGATTAACTAGAAAACTGATAACATAAATTCATTCATTTGGTAGAAAGTAAATAAGATAACACAATTTGAACATGGTAACTATAGATGAGACAAACAGCCAAAGGAGCCCGTTCCACCCAACCTTTTCTTGAAGACAGCCAAGTTACTTGCCTTAGGACCTCCGAGCCTGTTCACTGAACCACCAGGACGAAGATGTTGTGTGGAAAAATGGAATAAATTCCTTTGCAACTCAGCAGTAGCACTTGACAGTAGTAATTCTGCTTATAGCAATACTAAATTCAGCAATGTGGTTGCACTAGTTCAGAATGCAGTCTTAACTCACTCAATCACTTCTAACCTTCCCCTCATCGAATCTCTTCTGCTCTCTTATCTTTCACCATTCAGAAATTATCGCAAGGTAGGAAAAATGAACAGCCTCTTGCTGAATTCGATGGGTAGATAAAGCATGCCCAGGTCTTTGGTCAGTTGTTTTTAGTTAATGAGCCACCTACTCAATAACACTTTCTTGGGAACCTGACCATAAAAGTAGGGAAGTTTCCCCCTGCAACAGCTAGAAGTGAGTTGAGGATGCTGCCAAGTGTCAGTTTGCTCTCCACCCCAGTCCATTCCTCCTAGTGGGTCAGTGAACACTCATTCAACAGTCTCCTTTGGATATTTGTCTCCTCTTTTATTTATAAATAGTAAAATATTCAGAATAGTTAATTACAGTCATCCTTGACCCCACTAGGTCAATAAACATAAAACATAATGTTTTTCTGACAACATAAAATGTTCAGAATTTGGGTATGTGACAAAGCCCCCCCTGGTTTCTTCAAACTCAACTTTGATGGAGCTTCCAAAGGTAATCCAAGTGCAACAGGATTTGGAGGAGCCATCCGGGATGATTTAGGCACCATCAAGATTATCTTCATGGGCACTATCGGTCATGACACCAACAATGCAACAGAACTCTCTGGACTCCTGGAAGGTCTCAATTGCGCCCACCGGCATGGTTGGCTCCTTCTCATCATTAAAGGAGACTCAAGATCATTCTCAACCTCCCCAGCAGACTTCACAATGGAGAAGAGTATCTAGAAGTGATCAAAATATGGTTGGAGAAGTAGTCAACTTGTACATTTCTTAGACTCTGGATAAGGCGCTAATGTTTAGTGCTTTTTATATTCTCAATCAATCCATTTTCCATGATGTGATACTATATCTCAAATTGTGTACTATATTTTAAAGGAGTATTTTATTGAACTTATATTTTTGTTATTTTTTGCCTTAACAAGTTTGTCCCATTGCTACTTTTTGGCACTCGTTCGATTTTGTTGATTTTATTCTTATATTGACAAATATGATTTTTAAAATCGACATTCTCCTTCAAGCAACCAATTTGCTTAGTTAGGTTAGTTCATTATGATAAATTAAGAAAAAAACGAATTCAAATTATGCTTTTCATTAAGTCAATAAAAATTATGTAAATTAAATAATGGTTAATTCACTGCATAAAATATTTATATTTAATTGTAATTTACGGGAGACGATGGGCCTCTCTTCTCCCATTTAATATTTTTGGCCAAATTAGTTTTATGAGACTCCCTTGCCACAAAGACCAAATAAACCAACCAAAAATAAAAATCTAGGTAGGCATTATTGTGAAAGAACCCAAGACCCTTCTTTGACATTAATAAAGCCACATTTGCAACCGATTTAGAAAATAAATATGACATTTCGATATACATTTTTATAGGCATATGGTTAGATTTTAGACATTTTGATAGATGTTATAGCAGTGATAATAATAAGCGTTTCTTGCCGTACTCATGCAGGTTTCTCCTATGATGTTTCCTTGATTTTAAATAAAAAAAGTGTCATTTTATGGATCATATTACCACCAACCTCGAGGTGGGGAAGGGGATAGTTGGGACTTGGTATTTTCAAAAGCACGTGTGCACTTAGAGTGTGGTACTTTGGTATTCGTTTTATGTGATTTGTGTTTGAGGCAAAAAAATCTGGCAATATTACACACTCTGATTCTTTTTTACATTAATAAAGTCACAAATTCAACCAATTTAGAAAATAGATGATGTTTGTATAGATATTTTGTTAGAAACCTTGATAGGTGGTCTTGTAGTCATCATAAGTTGGCGTGCCTGGATGCCCCAGGCAACAATTAGGGTTGATGGGCGATTGGGATAGATGGAAATCCAAGTCCAAACATGGAAGGTGGACCTCGAGGTAGCACATCTTAGGCAACTTCTCGGATACTTGGGGGTGGTTCCATGCACAATGAATTGGGTTCACCCGGAGGTTTATTGCCCCGTTGACTCTACTTACTCTCACAGATAAAGTAGTGTGGCGTGCACATAAGGAATCCCCAAGGGCTTGGACTTTATAGCATTTGATAGACCCCTTAGTGCCTGCAAGTCACAAAGTTTTGCTCCTTGTGGTTGCTTACGCAATGCATTTTCTGTGTATAAAGCACACACACACACGTGTGCGTGTGTGCAATGCAATTAATTAATTTTATCACGAGTTTAACGTAATCGTTGTACTAAACCATCATAGATCCATCTTAAACCCGGATCTGTCAAGCACCGAGAGGGATCCAATTTCTTGAGGTGTAAATATTTTTATCTTAATTTTTTTACACATTAAGAAAAAATTTACACCTCAAGATATTTGATCCCTTTGGATTTTTGATATACCTAGATTTAAGATGAAACCAATCTAGTTTAATTTTTTTTTTTAAGCCTACATCATTTGCATTTTCTTTTATGGGAATGGCATGTTACATAACGTTACACAATGCTTCGCATTACAACATCTGCCCCGCACTGGGATGTAGAGCACCTCACTACTCTCGGTACAAAAAGTATGCAATAATCGTATCACCTTTAAATAAATCCCAAGGAATCTCCCTCCGAGGATAAGTTAGACTATATTGTCTTGATTTTGGATCCAAGGGTGGGTCCCCACTGAAGGACCGAAGCGTTAGGTGCTCATAGGCAATGGACGCACAATTCTGGTTGCAAGTGTGGCTCCCATCCAAAGACTGGGGCACCAGGCATATATGGAGGCCAGTGCTCCCATATGCTTGCTTAACAGTCAACGCTATTGGAGTTGGAGAGGATTTGGCGATGGATCAGTGGAGTAACTTCCGGATGCATATCTGAAGAACATGCCATATAGGATAGGATACCTTTTCTTAATAAGCCTCCTCTTATCAAGGTTGGTGCTAATGCACCCAGATGTAACACCCATTGACATAATTCAATTCGGTCGCTCTTTGGCCAAGAAGTTATGAGTGAGGGGTATCCATTAAGCCAAATTCACCCATATCTTTCCCATAAGCCTAGTTATTGATGTGTGTTTTGGGCTACATCCACAAGGGCGATTACAAGCACTAGCATGTCATTGGCAAGAGTTGTGAGGTCTGTATAACCTTCACCCACCAAGAAAGCATCTTCGAAGTTAAACTGTATATTGACAAGAATAACGAGGAAGGATCGTATTCCAAAAAGAGCATGGCTGTATTTTAGTTTTAGCTTTGGAATAGCCGAGTTATATCTCACACGGAAAGTGGGGATGGATACAATGAAAGGGAGGGGTATAAGTAGGGGAAACGAGAGGTTGGAAAACATACTTACCTGGGCGGGGTCAATCGATGATCAGGAAGGTCGATGGCCTAGGAAGGCCACCTCCATTGCACTTGGGAGGGGGGTCTACCTAGCATCTCCCACCGAGGAGAGTGCACGTCATAATTTGTGGCAGCGGAGGCTCGCATTCGCGCGGCCTCCACAACAAACCTAAGTCAAAATCTAATAATAACACAGCAAGCAAACCTCCAGAAAACAAAACCAAGTCAAATAACACAGTAAGCTTAGTCAGTCAGCGGTTTCATTACACCGTTCTGCACGGTTCGCTTGTCCGCGATCTAATTATGACCGATCGGTAGGCGATGGTAGAGGAGCTGGCAAGAAACGATTAAAAGATGCGATTCAATTGGCATGCATTCTATCGGAATGGGAGCCATTGTTATTCTCTTATCACTCTGCGTGAGAGAAAGAGCCACTGTTTTTCTTTGTTTGCTGGGTTGGGCTGATTGATTGATTAAATATCATTTTCTAAAATACACAACTGCATTGTTGATATGGCATGGAAGTGAACCGATTTTTAATCAAAATGACAGTTTATTGGACACCGTGAAATTTGCAGTAAACAGATTTAGTTTTCTATGTCCATGAGGACCAACGTGTTTGAAAACCTGTCAAAAAGAGGACGATTCCAAAAACTTTGTCGTAGTTGCAAGTATAATCAAACCCACAAATAAATAATTAAGAATGTCTATATCTCAATCCTATGGATGAACATGCTTGATCATTAAATGTACATAATACATGATCAGAATACATACAATAAAAACCCATTGTGGTGTTAAACTGGAATCCATTTTGTACCAGTAGAGCATTGGAGTGAAAAGGGCAAAGAAATGAGCAGTGTTATCTGTCTGCTTGTGCATAGGACAACCCATTTGTGCTAACAGTTCCGACTAGAGTATCATTTGAAAGTCAGGCAATACAATACAATGCCACTGAAACAGAACTTCAAATACTCTCCAGAAAATAAAATAATGAATAAAAGAACTACATAAATAGCAATGTACAAGAACATATTTTGAACATTGATGAGGTGAGGTGGATGGAGTATTAAGCCTTCCAACAGGTTCCATTCTTGTTGTTGTTTGCTGAAACAAGTTCATCCTATTTGGTGCATCGAGCCTCGAGGTGCGTTTCTGGAAGGAAATTTCCAACAAAATAGGCCAGGATATTTCAAATGACAGCAGTAACTTTAAAATACACTGGGCTTGGCTGACACGGATCCTCTGTAAATTCCATCGTTTGATCCATTCAAATGAGAGCAATAACTTCAAGATACACTGGACTTGGCTGATATGGATCCTCTATAAATTCCATCGGTTGATTAAGTAGTAAATGCTTGATGAGCGTGTGTTCCTAACCTCACAGACTAACTTTCTTCAACTTCCGCAAAACTGTTACAATGTAAAATTCACAAACCAATGCTTTCGGTCAAACAATAAACAAATCCCACTAAAAAAACAGTGTCACATGTTGATGTCTTTTTTCTTGCTTTCTTTCTTTGATTTTTGTCAGCATGACCTTCAGCAAAATGCACAAACTCAAAGTTCCCATTGATAAGGCCTCTAAAATTGCATGATTCATCTGGAAATGAATTTCTGCACCTCATGCCAGTCTCAGAATAGTCTACACCACTTCACCATCCTTTATAACCCTATAATGGACTGTTATGATCCCATTCCCAACAGAATTGTAATTGTCTTGACATCATTGGAAACAGCTTCCCAGAGGATAATATTACAAAATGATGGAAGCAGATATGAAAATGAAGCATTGTTGTTTTGTTAAAGCTTGAATGGCAGCAACGTTGTGTAATTAGTTTCAGTGAAGCCCAATTCAACGAATCTAAAAAAACTGAAGCATCTTTACTTCTCTTGGAAGTCTTGTAGGCAATTATCAGGATGACCTGGTCCATTAACAGAGTGGAGTTCGGACTAAATGGGCCTGATTATCAGCTACCTGCCATAAATAACAGAGCAAGGTATCTATGCCATTCTGTCCATTAGTTTGTTAGAGCAAGTCTTAAGTTAATTGATGCAATACTTGTACTCATAGTCCGGGGATCATATAATCAACAAAACATTGAATAGAAATATGAAAGAGAAGACACTGGCTTTTTAGAAGAAAGGCACTGCCATAAATTTCCCTCTATCGTGGATGAAATTTTCCATTCTATGGAATGTGGTATAATACTATAATGTTGGAAGGATTTAGAACATTATAAGAATAGAAGTCTTTACAAGTAGATATTAAGAAACGTTTTAATTATTGACTGCAATAGAAGCTAAAGCCTCAAGCTTAAGATACACATGAATCCCTGTATGCAGATATTACTATGTACAAGGCACATCTGCTTAAAGCAGATGCAGTTAAGGAAATTAAAACATTACCTGTTTTATTTCCTCCACTTCACTGGATCATATTGGCAAAAGAGTGGTAGAATTTGTGCCTTGAATGAAATATATCTGTTGATGAATGATGCATGCCATACAGCTGGTGGATCCATTATTCTTGTTCGTTGTAAAACTCTGGCTGCCATTCACTTTCATAGTAATTGTTTGGAAGACCTAACCAAAACTTGAAAGCTCATTTTTGTGCAGATCGGCGAGCCTGCCGAGCTGGAGATGCATGTTTGCTGGTGTAAGCGCTCGAGTGCAGCTCAGAAAACATGTGCTTATATTTGGTTTTCGTGGGTGGAAGTTTCAACTGCTCCATGCAAGCTATTGTCTCTAAAGCTCCCATAAAAAATGCTGCTCTGACACAAATGTCAACACATGAATCTTGGAGAATTTCGCCAGGTTCGAGTGGCTCAATGCCGTCCTCTCCATTTTTTGCCACTGTCCTCTCTTGAATCTCTTTCCAAAGGACTAAAGCCTTTCCTCCGGTGCTGTCGGTGCAGTATCAGATCAAGATAGGTGCATAATTTCTCTATTGGGTGTAGAGGGATATTTCTCTATTGCGCGTAGAAGGGGGTAAGGGACGGTCGAATAAAGCGAGGAAAGCATCCATCCGGTCGAAAGCTTTCATGTTGGTTAGTCGAAAGGAAGGCAAAGCATCCGGTCGAGGAAATGGTCCTCTCACTTGGCTGTTGGATGCTTGTGCATTCGAACACCTATCAATGGGTTCGGGCACCTATAGCAAATCATGTGAATGCAACAATCTGATGGAACGAATGTTTCGTTTTCCACATCGACTATCAAAGACAGTTGTTCTTGTGTTATTGAACAATGCACAGAATATTGGGACTAAAACAAAAGAAGAGCCGATGATTTGATCAAAGCAAAGGAAATATGCTATCAGACCACGAGAATCTTTTCCCTGTCAAGTCCGAATGGCTCTAACTTTTCTCAGAAGTTGTCTGTGATTTTCCTCATCCCACCGACTATTGTGGAGGCAAATAGAAAACTGCAGGGTGCCCATTTCAAACTTCATTGCAACTTGTCCTCGTTAACAATATAAAGTTTTTTATTACCTTGAATTAAGTCCACATGCAAAACCTCCCCTGTATCTTCCTGTCAAAACACGGGTACCAACAGAACCGAAGTGTTGTGCTGCGGCGCAGCTTGAAGGCGTGGTAGCCCCCATTGGGTCACCCATGGATGCAATGACTGGTCAGCCATGAACGCAATGACCCAAAATTTTCCCTGTATCTTCTGTCAAAACGCAGGTACCAACATAACCAAAGTGCTATGCTGCAGCTTGAAGGCATGGAAGCTCCCATTGGGTCACCCATGAATGCAATGATGAACGATGGACGACTTAATTTGGCAGAGGCTGAGGTAGAATTTCTGAATTCTAAATAGGGGTGGCAGCTCCCATTGAGTCGGCCATGAATGCAATGACAATGTCTGTGATTTGACAAGACAAATGATGGACGGCCTACGAGCTCCCTATGGTCGTCTATCATAGATCCACGACTGTAAATATTCGGCAGGCATAAAGCAAACACATGGTTCTCCAAATAGAAAATGCCTTACGGTGTAATTATTCTCCTCTAATCTATTTCATAAAAAAATAAAGACCATTATTAATAGGGTGGGAATTTGGAAAACATATCCCACGATTTTTTTTTTTTCCTAGAAAAAAAAAACGTAATTTCATTTCATCCTTAAGAGTACGAAATTATATTTGTCATCTTCACTCATAAAGAGTGGAATATAGAGCTTTATAAATAAACTTTGCATCTGTCTGATATAAACTATGATGTTCTCACCACGTGAGCATTAACATCTGTTACAAAAAATACTTGTTCACTGAGATCATGACTTAAATATCTTTTACAAAAGGTGAGTATCCTTTCTATACATAACTGTAGGATATAGAGAAACTGCAAAATACCAAAAATGTTCATAGTCATCATTCTGAAAGATAAGTCTGATCATCATTCTATGAACGGCCTGTGGTAAAACTCCCTGCCCACCCCATCCTTAAATTCTATAACTTTCCATAAACCAACCCCCAACAGCAGCCCTTCTTTCGAGGCCTTGTCCGCCGCTGTGTTGTTTTCACAGTAAATATGCCTGCAATTAAAAGTTTCAAAAGTGTGAGAGACATTTTGAATTTGTTCCAAAATAGCAACAATCCGCCGATCGTTACACTGAAAAGAGCCAGACACCCACTTGATCACAATCAAAGAGTCCCCAAACACAGTAATGTTCCTCACTGTACGTTCCAAAGCAAAGGAGATAAGAAGTTTAAGACTGAGAATCTTTGCCCAGTTGTTGGTCCCCCTCCCAAAACCAGATGACATCACAAAGAAATGAATAGGAGACAAGTAAAGTAGAGTCCCTCCCCCACAAAGATCATTCTGGCAAGCCCCATCAAAGAATCCCCAAGGATGAGAACAATCAATCTCCATTGGTTGAATACATCTGACTGATGTGGTAGGATTGAGACGTTTGTAGGCTATGAAGATCCCACAACTGTTTATAGTCGTTAGTGCAGGGAGACCAACAATGTCCGAGAACATACATTTGTTCCGGGAGAGCCAAATCCCCTAGATTACAATAAGTGGAAGTGCTCTAAAAGAAGAAGAAAACAAGATTTTGAGACCACTGTCTCCAAGCATCTTCCAGAGAGTTCCCTGTCCAATGGAAAATTACTTTTAGGATTCTAGAAACAATACTCCATACCTCAGAAATGAAGCTACACTTTAGAAACAAGTGCAACACATTCTCCTCATCCTGATTACATAGGTAGCATTTGCTTGGTCCATGAAGGCTTCTTTTCTACAGGAAATCCCACGTCGGTACCCTATTGACCAAAACACACCACATGAATAACCTAACCTTGTGTGGGCACTGAAGTTTCCATAACTTTTTCCACCACCATACCTGTTCTCTGACCAAGAAGTTCTCACTAATCCATTGATAACCTCCTTTCGGTGTATAGTTACCCAAGGGATCCCCATCCCAAACAAGAGTGTCTTCTTGTTCATTCAAGTATATCTGATCCCTACTAAAAGCACTCAAATACTGCCTTAGCTCATCCTCCAGCTCCCCTTCCAATCCAAAGAACTCAACCCTCCTCCAAACAGGGCTTCCCATCCAAACAGTCTCCAAATATGCCAATTGATTTAGAAAATAATAATCTCTCTGACCCAATGCCTCAATCAATCCGGCTGACAATAAATGTTGATCTTCACAGCCCACCCAAGGATCACAACCTATCCTCACTCTTTGGCCATTACCTACATCCCAAACCAGATTCTATTCGATTACATGAAAAGAGGATACAACAACTTTCCAAATGCAAGATCCACCTTTATGAGATTTGTGAGGGGATCGGATCCATGATTCAACAGAATCCAGCTCAACATATTTACGAACCATAACCCTTGCCCACAAACCCTCAGACTTAATTAAACGCCAGCCACACTTCGCAGCCAATGCTTTGGAAAAGTGAAAGATATTCTTTAGTCCCCAACCACCCAGTGATTTTGGTACTACAATATGATCCCATCTGACCCATGGAGTAACATGTGCATCCTCCTTGCCATTCCAGAGAAATCTGAAACAAATTTTTCTCGTTGAATCCAAGATGCCCTTAGGAATCCAATCCAATGACATTCAATATACAGGGATAGCTTCCAGCACTGACTTAACCAGAACTAATCTTGCAGCTCTTGAAATTCACCTGAAGCTCCAACTTTTTAATCGCTTTTCCAGTTTTTCCAGTAACCATACCCAATCCTGTCTCTGATAGTCATTAGGCTTTAGGTTGAAACCTATATACTTTAACCCTTCCAAAAGGGTAAGAAGAGTGAAGGGAAACAGATCAGTATAAGTATGGAGTTCCTCCTCTCTGAGTAATGAAACAGTAAGAGAAGATTTCCCAGCATTTATTTCCATCCCTGTGGCTAATGAGAAAAGGTCCAATAGTTCCTTGAGTTTAAGTGAATCCCTTCTGGAACCCGAGCAAAATATCAGTATATCATCTACAAAAAGAAGATGTGAGAGTGAAACTCCCGGTGCCACCATGATACCTTCAAATTGACCCAAACGTCTTGCTTCCTTAATAGCTCAACTTAGACTTTCAGCCACTAGCAAAAATAACAGTGGGGATAAAGGGCACCCCTGGCGCAGGCCCCGGCAAGAGTGAAAGAAGGGAGTTGCCGCTCCATTCATTAAGACAGAGAAGGAAACAGAAGAGATGTAACTCATGATCCAGCGAATGAACCCTATCTCAAAACCCAAATGAGTAAGCATAAGACGGATATATAACCAATTTACCTTGTCATATGCTTTTGAGAGATCAATTTTAAGGACTGCTCCTTTCAATTTTCTGGTTTTAATGCTATGCAATCCCTCCTGAGCAATCCCAATAGTTTCATGGATTTGACGGCCTTCAAGAAAACCAAACTGTTCCTCTGAGATATGTGCTGATAAAATAGGTTTGAGTCTGTGAGCAATAACTTTGGTAACTATCTTATACACACAATTGCAAAGAGATATAGGTCTAAAATCATTCAGATTAGTAGGAGAATCTACTTTAGGGATAAGAGCAATGAAAGTGGAATTAATGCTGGCTAGTATCCTGCCTTCCTTCCTAGTATCTTCAACCAGTTGTAATAGATCCTCTCCAATAATGTCAAAAAGAGCTATAAAAAATTAAATGGTCCAGCCATCCGGCCCCGGATTCTTATCCTTCTGAAAGCTATTCAAAACATCTTTTAATTCATCTACCGTAATGGGATCCATCAGCTTCATGTTGTCTTCTTCCTCCACAAATCGAGGGAATAACTGAGCTACCCTTATAACCTCCTCAATGTTCACTCTATCACTGGCTTTGAATAGGTTCTGAAAATGATTAACCCCAACTCCAGCCAACCCTTCAAAAGTAGCATGAGAAATACCTTCTGAATCTTCAAGATTCCAAATGGTGTTAGCTGATCTCCTTCCTTTAGCAAAGACATGAAAAAATTTCGAATTTTCATCCCCACTTTCCATCCAGATGGCCCTGCTCTTTAGTCTCCATGTCTCTTCATTCTGCATCAATATCCTATTACGTCGATCCTCCAAATGTACCAGATAATCCTTCGAAACCTGAGAACTAAATCCACCTCCAAACCCTCCAGAAATGGAAGATATTTCTTCCTCGATAATCTTTAGAGTCCTTTCATCCCTACTTCTCTTTTCAGCCACCCAATTTTTTATTGGATCCTTGAGAATTTTGATATTCTCGGCAAAGTGAAAGGCTGCCGAATGTATCATCCATGGTTGGAAAGGGATCCAATACTGATGGAAGAGCTCAACAAAGGTAGGATCCTTAAGCCAGATCTTGTTAAATTTTAAGGGAGCAGGAGGCTTGACAGGGCCAGCCTTCATCTCCAGGAAGGTTCATGATTTGAGCATCCTCCAGACCCAATCCATTGTCTGACATAGAAAAAAGACTCCACTATCTGCTTAGAGAGCAAAAAACGATCCAATCTCTTCGCCACCCTATCCAAACCAACCCTCTTATTTCTCCAAGAAGGTTTTATACATACAGGATCAACATCGACCCAATTTCCTTCAGTGAATTTCCTGATAAAAAAATTTGTGAGGGGATCAACATGAGCATGAGGCCCCCAAACCTCAGCTTGACCCAGAGAAAAGTTGAGATCCCCCCCCAATATTACAGAATCCCCCTTGATCATATCCCTTGCCAACAAAGAATTCCAAAAAGATTCCCGATCACAGTAAGGTCCATGGATGTTAACGATGGTGAATTCTTTATCAAAATCTAGAGACCTACAATACATCCCTAATACCGAATGCATTCCCCACAGAGAGGAAACACAGACCTTAGCTTCTTTCCACCCAACCACTAATCCACCAGAACGACCCCTTGCATCAGAGGCCTCAAAACACCATCCCGAGAACCAAGTTTTTAACCTTCCAATAGCTTCATCACCTCCACACATAGTTCCTTGTAACAACAAAACATTAGGATGTTCAAGATCCAACATCCTCCACAGAGCTGGTCTTTTTGAGGGACCAGCAAGACCCCTCCAATTATAAGACATAACCTTCATCAGAACCCTTCCTTATGGGCATTCACTGCTCTAAGTGCCCTTTCAATTGAAAGTTGTTTGTCATTCTTAAGGTCTGAGCAAGCTCGAGTCTTAGCATGCGAAATGAAAGACTTACGGCCTCTAATCTTAGACGATCTAGGTTTTTCTTTCCCAATCCCCCCAGCAGAAGGTTTGTTCATTGAACGGAGAAAATAACTAGACTCAAAGGAGCCCGTAGGGGAGGAGGGCTCTGGAGCAACTTGTTGGAGTACCGAGGAGTCAACAGAGAATTTCTCAGGGGGGCAATCCAATAAAAGAGTTTCAACTGTTGAGGGTGGACCGGGAGAACACGAAGGAACAGAGAGTGAAGCCAACATATGGGAGGAAATATGTAAATTTTTAAACCCATCCACCCAATCATTACTCGGAAATGATAAGTTCTTAATAAAGAGATTGAAGGAAGGGTTAGAGTAGGAAGCAAAAGAAGTACCAGTTGCCAAATCCGATGACCGAGGAATTGTTTGCTGAGGATCCTCTGGAGCAGTGACCAAAGGAGGAGTGTGATCGATCTCTGCTGAGACCTCGATAGAAGTTGCTTCCGGTACTAGTCAATCCTCCCCCAAATTACCATCTTCCTCCAAAGTACCAGAAGGCGCCACCAACTGATCAATCTCTGGTTGGCCCAAAGCGTCATCATCCAAATCCACACTTACCACCTTCTCCACAATCCTACGCTTCAGAGAGTTTCCAAACTTCATCCGGACCGGCATAGTGCATTCACTAGCCGGATGGCCATACTCATGACAACGTCTACAACGAAACGACACATTTTCGTAATCAAGGGTTTGGGTGTAACACCCCATATTTTCGTAAAAATTTAATTTTTTTTGTTAAAGGTAATAATAGCTTAATTTATGATAGTTTATAGTTGCGGAAAATATAATTGCTGAAAGAACAATGTTAACTAATCAGCTGTTTGTACTAGACATAAATATAGTTCTGATTAACTAAAGCATTAGTGATAACTTAATTACATTCGTAACATCTATCATTAAGATAGTCAAATGCATGGTTAGATTAGACTTTTGATGTGACACTTTTTAAACAGTGAAATGTACGAATGATGTAATAATGTAATGCTAGGTTAGAATTATGATATAGTACTTTTTCTTTGAGACGATACTGACAGTTTGCTTCTTTGCTATCCAAGGGAGTCCTATGAGGGACCCCGAAGCTTACTTAGCTGTAATGCTAAAACATTGGACTTGTTCTATGTGCAGACAACAGGTGAGAAGTTTCATGATTATAATAAATTCCAGTTCGCGTGAGTTCAAGAATAATTAGAGACTATTACAAATGTAAAAGCATATAGGTACTATTTACGTGCTTACTCTTCAACTTTCCAAGGTTCGTCTTGTCTCAACTTAAGTAAACATTGTCACTGTAGTCGCCATTATGCTGACTGGTTCTGTTATCATCATTGTGCTGGTTGGTTCTGTCGTCGTTATTGTATTTAGTTGTCTTGTCGTCGCCAGTTAATTGGTAGTACCAAGATGGTACCGTACCATTATATCGCATGAATAAAGTGGGTAGGAAACTTGGAGACTTATTATTCCCAAATTACCAACTATATGTGATAGCATAAATTTATATGTGTTTTTTTTTATACAACACTATTGATTGGCTATATAAGTCTTATGGTTCACCATTCATATTCATCCCTATAATTATTTGAGTCTTATATAAGCAAAATTAGTCTTTCCCAAAGATTAGACATTTGTAGCAATTTGGATAATAATAAAATACAACACATAGATTAACTATGTTGCAAAAAGATTTGAACTATTTAATAATATCCCATATCGTGATACATTCAAGTCCTATGTACATAGTGGTGTGACTAGGTCGGTTTTTGGTTTATTATCCACATTATAGATTCATATCGAAACTCATTGTATTAAGATGCAAACAATAGATTATCACTTAAACTATATAAATAGTTTATATTTGTTATCAAAATGTATTACGTCGAAACTATAATAATATAGGGTAATAATATAATGAAATCTTTGCATAATGTTTCTAATACTATGGCGAGTTAATGCAGGGTTTGAAGTCACGTCGAGGATGCTGAAAGGCATTTAATTAGAAGCTTGACAGGTTGTTGGTTTAATAAATGTCGTCGGTCTCGAGTTGAGGTAAAGATCATGCATTGATCTTGCATTAAAAGCTTGAGGCCATAACCTTGCCGAGTTGGATGTCCATCGATCCATGTAGACGTGAATGCTTCCAAAACTTGTCAAGGTGTAAGAATAATACACCACACGTAGGTTGTGCATGCTCCACTGCGTGCCATGGTGGCGCTGTCAACCTGTAAGGTAGGTTTAGCATTTATGTTGGACGTTGTTTGTACCAAAGCTCAGTTTGCTGGCAATGTAGAGACCGTAGATGGTGATGAATCTACACCGTCGGATGGAAACCCTAACATCTACCGTGGAATGAGTTAAGATCTTGGGAAATGGTTCGTTGTGTTATTGTCTTCGTTGGAGGTGGCCGACAGGCTGCCGAAATTTCTGTTGAAGCCTGGGGAGAGATTCGACCTTGAGACTTTCTAAACAGGTGGAAGTTGCAGGTATTAAACCTCTGCAATGGTGTTTGGTTAAAGGAGACCTAAGTCTCCGGTTCGAAGTGTTAATGAAAACATGGTTGAACGTTTTCTGGAATCATTCACAACACCAATATCGTTGGTTTGCCTGAGAACTGCAAGACTTGGCCAGGGTTTTACGAAGGTAAGCATCCTTCTGAGGATATACATATTTCTTTGATGCATTTCGTTTCCAGTTTTAAATGTGACATTTATCTAACCCGAGCTGTTGTTGTTAGGTACAAGTTTTTGGGAGGGTTGTGGAGTGTTGACGAATGGAGAAATCGCATACTCCCATACTGGTAAGTTTCGGGTCTTCCATACCCTCATAGTGCTCTTGGACGGTGGTTGACGTTATTCAAAGGATGGTTAATAGGATTATCAGTGCTCTTCGTTTTCTCTGTCGATGTTGATAGTTGAAGAAAAACTCGAAACATGCTTGCGACCTTTGTTTTCGTTTGTCTAGCTTTTGGTTTCTATAAAGTGTAAATTTATGAGACCGACTGGAGCTATGGCTTGTCGAGGTTCTGGTATGATGGGTTCTTTTGGAAATACTGTAAACTTGGGTTAAACCCTTATTTTAATTCTGTTTAGAATCTATATTGAAGTCTTCGTTCTGAGAACCACGAATTCAAGGGTTTAAGATTGAAACGATCCGTGGGCTCAATCACTGTGTAATGATACTTCTTTCCTCGAGAAAAATAAACTTACATGTTAAATTATAATGGTTAAAAGTCTGTGTAAGTCGGCTTCTTACTGAAGGTTACTACAATGTTTATCGAGCTAGTTTAGGGTTTGGATAATTCGTTGATGATAAAGGTTCTGTGTAAATAAACTTCAACGTTAAGATGGGAAAAATATGTTGAACCCTTCGTATAAGTCTGTGTGGTTTGTTTTTAAAAATGTAGATTGATAAAGTGTATTCTTATTTGTTGATGTTTGAACAATAGAGTAGAAAGTTGAACTGATAACTCAATAATAATTTGCAAGGAAAACGAATAAGGTCAAACCCTAATTCGTGTTTTGTTGAAATGATAATCTGATCATTTGTTTAAGATACTAGATGGGTTTCGATCTCAGGTTTGAAAAGAGTGTAAAGTTTTGTTATGAACAATATGAATCTAGCTAGGGTTTTCCTTTTGATATGAAACTCAGAGTTACAATAATCGCAACCAATGTTAGCAGATCCAAAGAAAGAATAAATACATGGTAATAATAATTGTGTTTAGTAAATTCTTATCATTTGTTAAATTTTCTAAATAATATAACAGTACTATAGAAAAAGAAAGCAATATGAGTGTTTTGTGCAGAAATTCGTGAAGACTGTGAAAACTATAATTCTATCTATAATTTAATTTCCTATACATATCATGCAGGTGTAATAATTGCAATGAAACTGTGTGTGAGTGAAATATATGCATATGAAGTCTGTGTGAAAAACTATTGTTTTCCAGCTTATTATAAAGAATATTTTATTCAATGTTAGTAGTCTCAAAACAATGTATAGTGTGTAATTCATCTATCTTTCAAGGACATAATTTATGTGTTTTGTAGGATGATTGCATAAGAATTATTTAATTGTCTAATTATTATCAAAATGAGGAAATATTAAATATATTAAATATTATACAGACCTCCTACAATTAGTTAACTTAAGAACAGAAAACTGATGCATACCAGATTATTATCTAGCTATCGAATTCAATGGCACAATTTGCCTATCTGCTATTCTATTTTAATTTGCATATCTCTACTAGAGTACGATGCTGCCAAATAGCATGTGGAAAGATGGGGATATTGATTTATCAATTCATCTTCGTCATTAAACTTAAACATTCATACTTAGAACAATTCTAGGATTAGATTTTTCTTTCAAAAACAAAAACACGGAAAATACTGTTTAAACATAACATAAATTAAATAAGTAAGAAATTGTAGAACCTGATTAAAACCTGTAGGGCAACAAACAACTCAGGAAGACTGTTCCACCCAACCAAACTCCTGAAAACAGTCAAATACTGTCTTAGGACCCCCGAGCCTATTCACTGAACCACCAGGAGGAAGAAGCTTCAGGAATATGGACTTCTTGTTGTTGTAGTAATCTTTTGAATCTTCAATAGGTAGCAGTCCAAAAGACTTGCTCCTACAACTCTGTTTCTCTTCAATAATAAGCAAAAAATCAGTTTTCAATCACCACTAATCTCCCTTATTCGAATCTCTCTTGAAATCACCTGATTTGCAAGAGGAAAACATTCTGCAGAAATGTTGATTAAGGGTTGCCTGCCCAATTTGAATTTTCCTTTATAGGCTGCCTAGGCCTTTTCAGATGTTACTGGGTCATTAAATGAGCTTCCTGCTCACTCCCTCCACCTGGGGGATAATGCCCTATTTAAGGGGAAGTTGTTCCATAACCAACAGTTAGTGGTGTGATGTAACTGGTGCCATGTGTCCCATTCCTTCCAACAACTTACATTCCTCCTAGTGGGTCAGTGAACACTCATTCAACAGTCCTCCTGAGTGTTTGTCTCCTAATTAATTTATTTAAATAATAATATTCAGTAATTACATTCATCCATGATCAAAACTAATCATAATTACAAAACTTGTAATTAAATTTAATATAAAGTATTTTTGCAAATAAATAATAATGTTCAGAAATTTGGGTAGGTGACATTGGGCAAAGGTATATGGCCCCCATTTCAGATCCATACCATCAAACAACCCTTCCCTAACATTAGTATTTACCAGAATTCTCGCGACCTTTTGAATCGATGTTGCCACAAAGGAGAAATCCGCTTCCATATAGGTTCCCAGCAGATTACCTATCCTTCAGAAATGCTCCTCAGCCCAATAAGGTAAAGGGAGCCCAGGTAGTCGAACCCAGAACGGGATGGTGTCCATCCGTTCACGGCTTGCATCAAATAGAGGGTTCCAAGGATTGAGCAGGAGAGGCACTTTGAGGATCGACCAGTTCATGCTTAATGCCCATTGTGCATGTGCGTCCGAAGAGAAATGAAAGGCGAACCATCCCCCCGAAAGGGCCACCACACGAGGAACATACCCATAATGGCCAAACCAGGCCCTAGAAGCCCACTGAATGACCGACTTAAGGCTCACCGACCTACCATAAACCCTACCAACCAACACAGATTTAACCATACCGACAATCTGCTGAAAACCAATATCTTCCCCTAAAGCGTAGTTCGGAGCCTTACCGGTATTTCTGATCCATTTCCTCCTAACCTTTGTTCTTGTACAAGGTGGTGACGACCTCGCAGTATCCTCTTCACGAACAAATGCCTTCTGAACATAATCCACCGACGGGCTAGAAAAGCCCCGTTGTTCCACAGTGCCCAGGTTAGCAGCTACATACCCCCCCTAAAGAAGAATAATGGGAAATCCCTTCCGCCTTATCAAACCTCACCAATGAATCAAAATTGTAACCCCGCACCTGAGATTCAATGAACGAGCCGCCCGACGAGTTGAGAAACTCCTGGACATTTCCAAACTTCGAACACAAAGCATCAGATGAAAAAGTGGGAGTGTTGAAGCCTTTGACACCCCATATGCTGTCTCTAGTCTCCTCCAGCACAAAAACCTCGTCTGAACCATTCCATGTCGGGGAAAGCACAGATTTCGCTAAAACCGGCGGAATAACAGAGTCCAGAGCAGGGTTTAGTTCCAGAATGGGAAAAAAGTCTGACGGCCGATAACTTCCATCTCCATAGGCCCCAATGCTCCCGTCGCCTGAGTATTCCTTGAAAACGCCATGTGGCGAACGCCAAATGTCCCGATGCTGCAAAGAGTCACTCCCATAGTCCACCTCATCGAGTGTATCCATTCTCGGTAAAGCAATGAACCTTCCCGTGGGAGGATTAGGGCATAAACAGAACAGTAATAAAAAAATTACCCACAGGTTAATACAAAACCCTCAAACGGCTTAGAAAAAAAAAACCATCTCGGTATCCGTGTAGCCCCTCTGACAGGGATGACGGCATCACTGCCTCCTACAAAGAGCTACACAGTAGGCCCCTCCATCTCATCAAACCCTAGCCGCCATCATTGTCCAAGCTTCAGAGCAAGCGTCTCCCTGTACTAGCAAATAAAATTTCATTTATCATATCCCACGATGTTTTTACGTAGATGAGCGTATTTATTGCAATAAAAAAATGGAGATGGACGTATTTATTTTTTTTTAGAGGAAAAAAAGCATACTTTTGTTATTCTATATAGAATAAAAAAGTATATGACCGTTCAATACATGAAGATACAGCGCTGGAGATCAGTAGACATACTGATATAACCCATAGCAGATGGAGAGACAAGAGTACTAGAGACATAAGTTACAGAATTACAAAAACGTCAAAGAGAGTATCTAGACCTCAAAGAGGGGATAACTCCCCATATTTAAGAAACAGTCATAAAAAATTTCTGCCTAATATAGGTTCCCTTCAGTGCTTCTTTTGAGAGAAGATCTGCCAGACTATTTTGTTCCCTGTAGATGTGGTTGATTTCCAGCTGCATAAAGTTTTTGAGTTCATTAAGTATTCTATGACACCATGAGAGTAAATTGATCACCTGAAGCTTAAACTCTCCAATTGCCCATTTTATAGTGACTCGAGAATCTCCGAATATTGCCAGAGACACAATACCGAAAACTGAAGCCATTTTGCATAAGACCCAAAGGGCTAATAATTCAGCCTTCATATTAGTTCCGTAGCCACAACAAAGTTTGAAGCAAAAATAATGATTACTATTGATGAAGAGGACAGCTCCTGCAACACATGGCCACCCTCCTTGTGCTGCCCCATCAAAGAAGCCAAAGGCTCCTTTATGAAATTGAATAGGTTTGGGATTCCTAAGACTACCAGAAATTATGTTCCCTGAAGTAAATTCTTTCACCCAATTAAGAATTTGTAAAACAACATTCTCCAACTGATCAAGGGAATTATAAAAATACAACTATTTCTGACTTTCTAGATTCTCCAAGAGATGAGAGCTGGGAGAAATTCAAAACCTTTGCATTTTCTATGCCAAACTTTACAAGAGTGTCCAAAATGAGCTCCTTGCCAAACCTGAGAGATATTGAGAGAGGAACAAACCTTTTTCCAAACAGAAGTAGTGTAGTTGCAATTTATAAGAAGGTGATTAATCGATTCTGCATCATTTTTGCAAAGGTGACAATAATTTGGACCCTGCCAACCTTTTCTTTGGAGATTATCCCAAGTCTTGAGACTATCCTGTAGGGCAAACCACATGAAGCATTTAAATTTGAGCGGAATGCACCAATTCCACAGAACACGGTACCAACAATCCTGTACAATACAAATATTATCTTTTATAAGAGCCTGATACGCGGTTTTGGCAGTTACAGAGCCGTTTTCACTATTTGAAGTCCAAATTATTGTATCCGGAGAGTTGGATAGCCTGCAGCCAGTAGTATTTAGTCTCAAGATAAAATTGTCCCAAATAGTTGCCCAACAACCTACCAAGCCGAGCTCCGAAGCAGAAAACCAGTAGTTTGTCTCATTATTGATTGCTCTTCGCTTTCTGATGTCAGCCAAAGAAGAAAAACCGATATTTGAAAGATAATTTAAGATCCCTGGAGGAAGTTTGAAGTCTTCTCCTAATCCAAGAATTGGATCAATTCCAACAAACATTTCTACCGTTGCCAACTCTCCAGGCCAGGTCTTTGCCAATCCAACCATAGATTTTAAGGAAGCCATTCCAAATAGGAAAGGAATTACTGCAGGATTTCTTGCCATATCTGATCCAATTATATCTATCCACATTAATATACTTCGTTTCCAAAACATAAGACCATAGATTGTTTCCAAACAGTCCCCTCCATAAGCTTTTCATCCTAAGGGCCATGCTAAACTAGTAAAGATTCTTTATGCCCCAACCTCCATATTCTTTAGGAAGTGAGAGTTTTTGCCAACTAGCCATAACCAATTTGCCTCTTTCCAACCCACCCGACCAAAGGAAATTGAAGATGAGTTTTCTTAAGGAATTAGTGATGGAGTTGGGGACCCGAAGGAGAGAAAACCAATACACAGGAATACTGGTGAGAACCGCCTGGATGAGTGTGAGTCTGCCTCCAATAGAGAGAAACCTGTATGTCCAATTCTTAATTCGTTTTTCAAAATTTTGAATTTATTGCAATAAAAAAACGCGGATGGGCCTATTTATTGCAATAAAATAACGCAGATGGGCCTATTTATTGCAATATTGGACTTGAGGTGCATCCTTTTAATCACAACCCGGACATCTGCGGCCACCATTCAGTAAATCCGAATATACTTCGTCCTATGCGGCAATAGTTTATCTTCATTGCGATTCCTAATCCCGGCGTTGCTGATTAGTTGCTAATGATGGCGTTAATAGCATCCATTGAACCATTTGGATGGCCACGTTGCATACGTTTCATATTCAAGCACCACCTTTTCTTAAGTACATTTCAAAGGGTGAGCCATGTTTTTAGGAGAGATTTTGTTTGGCAAGCATGAAATTTTTTTTATTATGGAAGAAAATCTTGGTTTTATCAAAAGAAATGATAGAACTATTATCAATTTCGTTATATTTACATTAGATTTATAAAGTTCTAATGGTAGTTGAATCGTTGACTTAATTTAAAATTAGCAGACACGATATAATGTTTTTTTCCCTTAGAAAAAAGCGTAAGCGTAATTTTATTATGTAAAACAAAATTACATGCTATACTACATGTGTACCATGTATTTCATGACTTCAAACCCGATGGTCTGTACAAAAAACAAAAAAACAGATTTTTCATCTGGCCTCTGTATCCGTTCTTGTAGCTGTTATGTCATGCATTGCTGTGTATGTTTGTTCAAAACATCCGCTGAAATAGCTCTGTATAGAATTCTGTTTTGTGCATATGACAAAATTATTTTAAACTCAAACCTGATTCTGCTGGGTATAGTCCTTCGATAAATGGTCTGTGGTAATATTAAAAAAAATCCCATTCTGGGCCTCTGAAATCTTTCACTGTCCAAATGTTAATTGAAACCCCTCCTTTGATAGCTTGTCAGGATCTGTGTTCCTTTTCCTGTAGACATGACGACATATGCATGTATTAAAACTTTTCACAAGCGATGCACTTCCTCAACCAAAGTGATTAAGAAAATATTGTGATGTTTTTGAGCTTTGTTTATCCAGTTTATAACATTCATCGAATTTCCAAAAATCTGAATGTTGGTGCATCCCATTTCTTTTGCGAAACATAAGAGGAGATTCATGGCCATAATCTCTACATAATTATTTGATCCTGTTCCCAGCCCCATTTGGATTTTGAAGAAAGATAGATCAGAGGCCCTATCGAAGAAATCCCATGGCATTTCTTTGTTCACTAGTTCTTGTTGTATAACTCGAATAGCTGGGGTATCTTTTTCTTGAGGGAAGTGTGTGAGGATGTCTAGGCACTGGAGAGCAATATGTTCAGGCATAGAGGGTTTTTCCTGGAAGATGGATATATTTCTGGCAATCCAGACACCCCAATTTACAATAAGGGGCAGCGCTTTTATTTTTGAGAGGACAGAATATCAATATTACATTCTAAATTGTATATATTTGATTACATATGCAACCAGATGTATAGTGCAACTCTGGTGTTGTATAAACTGTAAAGGCGAATAACCCAATGCTAAGTAGCCTGTGTTGTATATTTTATACCAGGACAATATCAAAACGTGGACTGGAGATATCTAAATCTATATGCATCCGATGAACAGTAATAGGTTTCAATTTCCAACTGGATTTATAACATGGAAATTGAAAATATGTAATCCGTTGTACTAAAGAAGATACCTTGTTGAAAAAATAAATAAAATTTCTGTGATATTCCTGAGTTTCTATTTTTTGTAATGATGCCGATAGGCTTGGACTTGAGGTGCATATAGGTATCACCATCCATTACTTGCTTCCAAAGTGCATATAGGTATCATTACTTGCTTCCAAAGTGCATCATGTTTTAAAAGCCTTCATCAATACTTCGTTGCCAGTACTAATTATGGTTGGGTATCACGTTGGCAGCAGAGGCTCAGGTTAGACAACCAAATTAGACAGCAAGTCTCATTAAACAATTAATGGCAGCCATCGTTCTCAACGACTCTCACTGTTCTGGACAGCTCCTCCTCTGCATTCTTACATCACTGTTCTGGACAGCTCCTCCTCTGCATTCTTACATCTGATTATTAGATGAGAAACGAGAAAATAACGATGACAAAATTGGCACGGCTGCCCGAAACAAATACACGCCCTTTCATTGATTGATAGTTGATACAATGTACAAACAAATTACAATGCCTATCCATTTTGAAACCCCTATATTTTTGGGCACGCACCCTGCACTCTTCATTTCATTTCATGTGTTGAAGAAGCCGACATTGTCTACTCCAACATCATCCTCTGAGAATGGAAAAATCCCCGAATGCTCTGGAAACATGCTCAACCCCATTGCCACATATCAAATCTTTCAATGTTTACGAGAGTGCTTATACTGAATTTTTCAATGTTCACGACTTTGGGACCAATACGACATCTTTTTGTCTCACTTCTTCCTTCCTGAACAAGGCCAAACACGCCAAGCCATACTGCACTCCCAAAGGCACAAGTACTTGACATGACTTGGGATAATTTCTCAACTGCCTCCCCACGAATTGTGTGAAATTGCTGATAGAATTTAAATTCGCATGGAAAAACTATGACAACTTTACGATCCTTGTGTCATCTACAATGGGAAAGCTGTGTGATGTGATAACCGCCAAGAAGACAGGACATGGCGTGGATCTAGAAATGACACAAGTATGTTGTAAAGAAGAAAAAGTGAAATTGAACAGCTCTTGGGACGGATCGTTTTTAATTGCTAGGCCAAAGCAAATTCACTACGGATCGTTTTTAATTGATCAACCATATTCACTGCAACCAACAAGTCATCAACCATTTCCGTCCAACCAAACAAGCCCTCATATTGTGTTAAGTGTTGTTGGGGTGCGCCAGGCTGGTGCTGTAGTGCAACGCACAAGCGACGCCCGAGAGCCCCAATAGCAAGCTATTGTGAGTGGGCCCTCCCCCTAAAAAAATACATTTAATATCATGTGGTTCTATGAACCACGTATCAGATATTAAACTGATAAGAACAGATACTACACTTGATCTTAGCCAAAAGGCCGAGAAAGGTATGCTTTCTCCTTTCATTTCTCTCCCTTTTCTACTACACACCCTCGCCGTTAACATAAATATCAATGCATGTGGTATAAATCATTACATTTTTTCAAAACAAATTTGGAGCAATACTTTAATTTTAAACAAATATGTTATGTTTTTCGAGGCCAAGCTTGTATTCATAAATATTCTTATCCTCTTTGCTCTCTATTTACATGAGCCTCCTCATAGTATCCAATGATTTCTCACTTGAAATATTTCATGCAGTGAAAAGAATGAATGAAACACTGGAAACAAGGTGGGCAATGAGGGACATATGCACTATCATTGAAAGTTCATCCAAGTCTATGTCCAAATTCCCCATTAATTCCATCCATATGACAAATTGGGATGAGTCATATGAGGTCCAAATTACTCATGTTTATCAAAAGAAGCTAAAAGTTGAGAAATATATTGAAACTTTTCAAAGATTCAAGGCAAAGACAAACCTCGATGCAATGCGGGTAGGAGAATCCCATATTACTAGTCGTAGATACGAAATACGATCTAAAGTGAGAATGCTTATTCCCACCACCATGGAGAGTGCCATTAAATATGCGAGACAAATACAAATAAAACAATTCTCATTTAAGATGTGTCAAACCTAGTCCACACAAACGGGACACCAATTTTTAGGTTCATGCATATGCTCATATTATTGCTAATGTGATCCATGCTACCCTCTCGACCATTCCAACAAGTTTTGGCTACTCGGTGCAAATTTGAGTTTTCCACTTTAGGTCCCATTTGTGGGCATCGCACATGATTTTTGGCCTCAAAATGTTGTGTATAATGTGTCCACCCCTTCGCATACTTTTTCTCATCGATAACTTTTTTATGAGCTTTGAACCTTATTCAAACTTCGTACGCAATAGTTATGGCCCAGACAAGTTGAGCATCGGTTTTCCACCTCAATGTCTGTGACTCTTGGCCTTCCATGCCTCATCTCTTCCCCTTATTGTCTTTTCATTTATGAAGTTCACTATAAACAAAGAAAAAGTGTTATTGCATTTTCCAGAGAGTTTTGCACATTCTGAGAGTAGCCAAGCATCTCTTTTTGGAAATCGCCACCACCATGTAATCGACCATTTAAGAATAATACTTGCAATCCTGTACATATAATGTGTGTGTTTCATTCTATTCACTTATTTATACAATTGTGCTTAGTTGATTGTTGATATACACACTAACTTCCGTAGATTAGTGCGTGTCAACCATATTCTCACCTAGTCGATCTAGATCAACAACATTAGAGCCGTGTGTTGCCTAGCACACGCCCCTCTAACGAGGTCGAGATAGAATAAGTTTTGTCTACCGATGTGCGACCCATGTGACTATCTCCGTTGTTTGTCTAGATGACTTGAGACAGTTGAAGAAAGTGGAGCAAGGGAACCCATCACGTTGTTACTCCAAGGCATCGCCAACAAGCAAAGGATTGAGACGTTGAATCGGTTTGCTCAAACTTTGCAGCAAATCTCCACCGTTGTGGGTGCCTCTTCTTAATCAAGCCATCCCATCAATGGAGATGCACCTCTCAATATACAAGTTCATATGGATATCCCTCTATTTGAAGCAAAGAGAGATGTAAACGCTTTAAAACAACTCCTAAACTAGCGATAAGATTATTTGTTTGTTAATAGTTTATGGATATCCCTCTATTTGAAGCAAAGAGAGATGTAAATGCTTTAAAACAACTGCTAAACTAGCGACAAGGTTATTGGTTTGTTAATAGTTTCTACTTTAAGGAAAAAATTACATTTGCACTTCCAAAACCATGCCGCTGTGTCTTGAATCTGTGGGACAAACATCACTAACAAGCCACTATAGAAGAAGAAGAGGGCAATGCTATGTTTGAAGACGCATACTGTAACGGACCCGGGGAGCCCAACCTGAAACCGAAGTCTCACCTCTTCCCCCGACCGTGCGGCACTGCCCAAACTCCACTGTCGGTTGCGAGTCCAGCCCGGGTTGCCATACTATGCCTACATCTTATTCTAATGCGTGATTCTTTGTTAACATTATAATAGAGTGCGCCATTAACAAGATTTCATACATAGAGAATCAACACAAGTTTTGTAATGGCGACACCTCAATCAAGTGCACCAAAGAGTCTTTATTAAGATACAACATTTATGATACAGCATAGTTCGGTTACAACAGTTCGAAAGGTGCACAACCACAACATTTCTCGGAGTGCACCCGAATCGATTGCAACTCCTTTACAAAGAAACCCCAAGGTACAACTTCCCGATGGATTTCTTCCTCCTGTCGTATCTGCAGGTCCGCATCCTGCGACACCTGTCTCACCCTATGTCTAGGCTGTCAGCTTCTTTCAACTGTGCCCAAGATGCCCCCTTGCCACAGTTCGCCTCTTCTACCACTTGTTGTGGCTGAGATGCATTGTGCTTCTTGCTTGTTGCCTATTGCCTTGTCACACTTGGATTATATATATATATATATATATATATATATATATGCATTCGGGTGATGCCCAACGAATGTTTCCTTATCGACTCCCCTTCACGCGCAACCTTTCACACATTAGGTTGACTCATGTTTTTGTAGCTTTCCCATCGATTAAGTCTACGAGATTCTTGCCATGCTCCATGCCCAAGTTCACTTTCATCCACAAGCTATGGGCTCCCAACCTTCCTTGTCAAGGCACGCCACTTTCCATGATCCCATCGGGTGGTATTCTAGCCTTGTCCGTGTTCCTTGTCAAGGCATTCCTTCCACCACACTCCACGATGTGAACTTCTTTCGTGCACACCCTTCCTTGGCATGAGCGCCTAGCGCCTTTCCAAGGTGAGGGTACTTCACCATTTTTCAGCTATCTTTGCCAATCAACCGAACCGATGGTCTGCTTGCCTACCGAGAGCGTCCCATCGACGCGTCGTTGTGTTGTTGTGCTTGTTGTCACTTGGTATGGTCCAATGCCTCTTTGGGTAAGTTTACCCATAAACGCCACTGATGTCGAGGTTAAACTTTTCCAAGGGTGTGACATCCTCCCTCACTCAAAATAATTGTCCTCCTCAGTAACGCCCATCACTGTATCTTCGTAGTCAACTCCTTACCACTCTGATTCTCAAACCAACTCTGCCATAGTTCTGAACCTGTCATCTCATTCCTCGTCCTATCTGGGTGATCAATCCATCAAGCTTGATTCCCGAGCCAGCACATCTTGATGTAATTTGCGTCAAGTCCCTTTGCGCTTCTTTCATCTTAATTCTCATGGGAGTTGTCGAACAACTCCCTCCGACAATAGCTCATTTCAATAAGCTGATGGTGTCGTCTTGGTTTCTAACTTGATCCCACAGATCCTTCAACAAGTCTTCCAACTCTGTGGCCTTCCCATCATTGTTTCTCTTCATTAGCTATGCCAACAAGTCTACAGTGCTTTAGCATTTGCTCACGGCCTTCTTAAGCCCTTGTTGCATCCTGGACATCTCTTCCTCCAAGTTATTCGTCTTCCCACTGTGTTTAAAATGAGCCCTTGCCATGCGTTCAACGTTTCTTTCCAACGTCGTGAGCCTGGCTTTCATCTTCTAAATTTTCGGAGCATATCCTTCGGCGTTGTCCTCGTGGTGCAAAGCTGTCTTTGCACTAGATCCAACCAATGGTTCTGCTTCCATGTCCAATGTTTTACCAGTGGAGCGCTTGCCCATATATGCCTTCTTGCCCTAATACGTACCGACGTGCTCCCGACGACACTCCCGACAATTTACCTAGAACTCCTCCCGACAATTTACCTAGAACTCCTCCCGACATGATGTCGGCGGGGCTCTGATATTACATGTTTAGGAAGAAATAGTGGTGAAGAGTCCCCCGAAGTCACTTTTCTGATACCACCTATCACGAACCTAAAGGCAAAATTAGGCAAAAATTGCATTCATTCATTGGTTATGAAGTAAAATAGTTATTTACCCAAATTTAATTGTCCAAGTGCCAACTATTTCATGTTGTAAATTATAACATATAAATCCCAAAAATACACAAAAGTTGTATTAATTAATTAATTGTGAAGTAAAATGCTTTCAATTATTTCTATTTTGGTTAATTTGCAATTATCGCAAAACTAATATCTTACTTATTGTTCTATTATTAACTTAACAATACATAATCCAATATATTTATCCACGTGCCAATTATTACTATTTTGGATCCTAAACAATAACTCATAAACCCTACAAATATGCAAAATTTGTCTCCATTAATTGATTACGAAGTAAAATAGTTACTCTTGTAACTATTTATGGAAAAAAAAGTAAAATAGTTATTCTTGTAACTATTTATAAAACAAAATATTTAAAATGATAGGATGCATGAATGGAAATTGAAATTGAAATTCAATGCATATTTATATAAATGTATTTTACAATCTAGCCAATTTAAATTTTGAGCCTACATGTGACAGACGTGACACATCTTATCCACATTGGGCTGTAGAAAGGGCCTCTCGGCCCAATCAGGAGAGGTGGAGGTATTACCCATTGTTTAACCTTCGAAACCTTGAGCCCTGGGAGTCCTGTGTTAAGCCACTCTCCCTTGGATGTGTGACGCCGATTACCGGCTGAACGCTTGTTGGGAAAGTTAGGTGGATGTAGGCAACACTTCCACTTACAAGATATATCTAGATTTAGGTCAATATAGTTGATGCTCCAGTGTATACCACATCAAAGGAGATAATATGATGTGGAATATTGATGTAGGTTAGGGATGAAGGATGGTTCAAAGTTAGTTGAGAGTGTTATTTGGGAATTATATATGCAACAATGGTTTTGTACATGGTTCCTACTGTTTTTAGAACACTTGCCTCATTCATTTATGACAACCTTAGTGTAAAGTTGAATTCATATTGAATTAATGTGACTTCGTAAATATTATTGAATGGTGTGTTTACTTATTTCACTATCTTGCATGTTAGTAGTGAACACACAAGAACTATGCATTAGAGGTAGTGACTGTCATTATCACTACAATCTGTCTGGCAACCACGCATACATACCCTCCACGTGTGCACTGGTATTGCTTTGAAAATACAATAGTTTTTTTAATAGAAAAGGTTGAATAGCTTTTGATTATATAAAACGGAGATTACGTATAGTTTAGGAAGGATTGTTCCCAACGGAGAACAACATCCACCACACCTTGTTCATCATTCGCTAACTTGTAGCTATCATTAAACTTGCCTAGTCTATGGAGACTATAGCTCCTAACGTACTGTCCAAGAAGAAAGGTGCAGAAACAATACATAAGAAGATAATTTTTCTTCTACCCAAAAGAAAGCTACATAAAAAAATCTTGAACCAGACAACCGAAAGACATGGATCTCTGTCCAAATAACCCAACTATAACATATACCAAAAATTTCAAAAAGAGAAAGCATGCCCTAAACAAAAATAGGGGAACCAGAAACCATAGTTCTAGGAGCTAGGACGGTTGTCAAAGGAAGTTCCTTTTGAAGGTTATGTGCTCCCATCCTTTGTTGAGTTTATGCCGGCTTGATATCCAGTGTTCCCCATCGCATTTTTTAACTTCTCCAGCTTTCTTCCAGCTTCCATGATTTTGTTGTTAACTGCCTCCAACTTTTTTTCCTTTCTGACCTCGTGAGTATGGATATCACCCATTACTTCTTCCAACTTGCTAACCCTCTCAGCCATATTATTGTTATGGTGCTTGACCTCCATATGAGTTGTTTGGGAAAGAGAGAAAAGGCGAGTCATGGCCCGTTTTAGCTCTAAGTTCTCATTTCTAACTAGTCAGATTTGATTTTCTAGATCCTTCACATGATTCATAGCCTCTCCAGAGTAGTAATTGTTTCCAATTCTCCGTCCATAGCCAAGATTAACGTAATATCCCCTTTCCAGGGTGATATCCGGCTGTTCATCCTTCCCAAATAAATCAAATTGGCATAAACCGTGCACGAGAGAAAACCTGGTCTTCTTCTTTCACAGTGCCATGAACATATGCAACAAAAGGATGAACCCGACTTTGGGCTCCGAGGTAACTTCTGATGGACTTCTTGCAACACAGACAGTTCAGATGGACCTCGGTACCTCCTAGAATTGAAGGTCCAGGAAAGGAATTTTCCATGACTATGATATGCCCCCAACACCAAGCAGAATGATCATGAAAGAGGCCGATATCAGCGTTCCAAGAGCTAGCTTGCAGTCGTTGAAATGAACAGACACGAATGAGGCCAGAGTCATTCTTTTTTGGATTTAAATTCCAACCTCGATCACTGTTATTTGTTGTACTACGCATGCAAGCCATCTGGCTGGAGCATGAGGCCGTCCTTAAGCATTTATGGGGGGAGTGTGTGAGGATCCAAAGGAGATCTGATGATCGGATTGCAAGAGTGAGTATGTCTTTAATTAGGATCATATTCATAGTGAGATGATAGGAAGTGCTTATCCCAAATTTTAACATTCACATTGCTCGATCCCAAGGAGGTCTCATAGCACGAGGAAGTCCAGAATTTCTAGAGGAAGGAGGAACATAATTACGGGATCCAAATACCATCGCGGGTGACATGATCACACTCTAGAACTCCACAATTCAACCCAACTCCTTTATTGGCCATGATATTTGCCTGCTTATTAAGGCCTCTCAACACATGAAGAAAATTGACAGAATTGAATTCTTTGGCAATGCAGTTGAGAAGGAGGTGCATCTTTGAGGTGGGATTCTTCCGATTCTTCGCTATATTTCTAGCATCTCTTGTGACGATTATCGAATTCCAATAAACACCACGTCCTCTATTCCCAATTCCCTAGCAAGCTCTAGCCCTTTAATTAAGGCGAGCCATTCCGTGCCATTATTCATCATTTGTTTCTGTTTGAAATGCTGCTTGAATTTCTACACCACTGTCTTTTTCTTCTTTCTTACTTTATGCCTTGAATGTTGCTCCAAAATGCTCATCCTCTGCTAAATGAACAACTTGAGTTTTCATTCCCTTTATATCTAGCTGTATCCTCAAAGGAAACAAGCGATTTCTTTTCATTTTCACCTTAGCTATCAGTTGTTTGCTTGGATACTTTTCCAAAATCACACAATGGTTGTTTTCCATGTAGACTCTGTATCCTTTTTGTAGTAGCTTCCTAATGCTCATTAAATTGTGTTTCAAACCTTTGACATAATAAAAATCAAGCATAGTTTTCTGCTCCCTTTGTTTGGTCAGAATACCAACAGTGCCTTTTCCCAAAACAGTGACTTGGATATTTTTTCCAAGTATAACATCTGTTTGAACTGATATATCTAAACTGGAAAACAAATCTAAATTTCCAGACATATGATTACTGCAGCCTGAATCTAAATACCATATGTCACATGGGATTTCTTGTACAACATTACATTCAACTAGGGATGCACATGCCAAAAACATTGTGTTAGTGGAAGAGTTTGTGTTACCCGACTGGATTTGACCTTGCTTGCTTTGGTCATGTTGTTTCTTCTTGCATTCATATGCATAATGTCCAAATTTCTCACAATAATGACATTGTATTTTTTATTTATCAAATCTTTGGTTACTTGGCTGCCCAAAATTCTGATTCTGTCCTCTACCAGTGACATTTGCAGGACTACTGCCGTGTCCTCCGATAGAATAACTTCTTCCCCTGCCTCTGAAATTTGATCTTCCTCTTCCATGAATTATGGATGACTGTGCTGCAAATGCACCTTCCAATGATGTATTTGATCTATTTATTTAGTGTTCATGATTGATGAGAGAGGCTTGTAGCTAATCAATGTTGAAATTGCTCAAGTCTTTGTTTTCTTCCAATGTTACAACCAAAGACTCAAATTTTGGGGGAAGGCTGCCAAGCACCTTCTCAACAACCTTTCTATCCTCTATAGTTTCTCCATGAGATTTCATTTGATTTACCAGTCCAATGACTCGAGTATAAAATGATTCTACTGACTCCGTGTCTTTCATTGACAGAGATTCAAAATATCTTCTAAGAATATGCAGTTTAGCAGTCTTTACTTTGTCCAAACCTTGATATGCAGTTTGCGGTGTATCCCATGTCTCTTTGGTTGTCTTTGCTACTGATACTCTTGGGAGTATGCTTTCATGCATTTCTTGATGTATGTAAAATAGGGCTTTTCCATCCTTCTTCCTTTGTTCCTTCAAGATATCCTTCTCAGCTTGTGTGAGAGCATTGTATGCTACCTAATTTGTTGGTTCAACATAGCCATTTTCGACTATTTCCCATACATCTTGACCTCTGATCAACGAATTCATGGTGAGAGACCAATATTCATAATTCTTGCATGTAAAACTTGGAATTTGTAGACTCACAATAGAAGTGGAGGCCATCTTTTGATTTTTAAGGTCACCTTCTTGTAGAACGGAGCTATTTACTACATAGTTTTACTGATTACTGATTACAATTTACTGGTAATTACTGCGCGGATTTACTGTGCTCTCTTCTATGCGCAATTTTCACTTATTGGGCACAAATAATTTAATTTTCCAACCAACTCAAACTTTTTATAAAAGTTATTCCACTTTTTTGCAACTAAAAGCTATTTAGCGCACACATCCAAAAAATAAATACTTTTTACATGCGAACTTTTACGAACCCAAAAACTAATAAATTTGTGTGAGAAATTTTAGGACAAGATCCTAAATTTGTGGGTGTGATTTTGCAACTCTTCACTTTTCAAGTGACAGTGAAATTAAACTTTGACAAGATGATTTTTCAATTCTTTATAAAGAAAACATTTGAGCATTCATACTCTAGTAAATATGTGAGACATGAAGATATCTTATGAGGAATAACACAAGGAAAATACAAATATATTACAGAGCAAATTGACAATGGCTGCTATGGAGATTTACACAAAGCTTGTGCTCCCAAGTTTCAATAACTTGATTTTCAGGAGTTTGAGCTCCCAGACTTAACGGATTGCTAAAACTTACTTTGGCTTCCACCTTCTTCATTTTTCACTTCATACATCCTCTATTACAAAATAACTATGTTTTTCAATGCTAAATACAAATACTAGACTGACATATTGACTGACTGAGCAAGCCCGCTAAAGCTAGATAAGCATTCAACTCATAATTAATATTTCCAACAAGAACTGCCTTGGAGAAAACCTGCCTCTAGATCGGTGACTAGCACCCTACGGTCTTCATTAAGAATGCTCTAAGACTACCAAGAAACTCCAAGGCATATATGTATTTTCTTTAAAATAAATTGAATTAAATTTGAAAAAGATAATGCAAATGTCTATTAACTTTAGTAATCAAATCTCGGTTTTTTTTATGTTAAAAAAACTCCATATTTCTTTAAAAAAATCTCCATTGCACAAGAATACCAGGGCTTTCTTTTATCAATTATTGTTATGTATATTTGCTTGAGTAGTGTGCTATTGTAATAATTGTGTTGATGCCCACCACGAAAGGCCAAACTCAACTCTATAAAACATACTCCACTTCTAAAAGACCATCCGTAGTAATTTGAATGGAAGAACGCAGAAAGATGAAGAAGCAGTGCAGGCTGAGATTACCAAGATGGTGCATGGTGGCCAGAGAATCCCGACGTCATATCTTCGTTGCATAGCGAGTCTTAATTGTCCACCCTGATAAAAGTATTTACTAGAAAGAATCCAAAGAAGCATCGACTTAAATTCCATCATGAACCTTTTTTCAATAGAATAGATTAGACTTTACCCATATGTAAACAATGTAATATTTTCTTTCTTTGAAACAGTAATTGGTTTTGGAATTGATGTTTTCCTAAATGTTTTTATGAGAAGGCGAGACAAATATATTCTGAAGCACAGTAGCATAATTATGTCGTATTCGAATTTCTTGTAAGGAAATTTGGAGGGTTCAGAAATCTACAAATATGATTTATATGATAAATTCTTATCAGTATACAGTTATTATACATTTTTAGCTAATAAAATTATTGAAATTTTATTGTCTTATTTTCAATTTGGTCTCATGCTTAAATGGGAAATAGATTAAATTAAAATATATGATAACTTGGACAAAAGTGAATAAAAAATAGTTTAAATTAACATAATTGAGATTCTTTGATATGGAGTTACGTTAGTTATTTTAAAAGTCTTATGTTTTGAACTTTCTAATATATATTTTGTTTTAGAATTGAGTTATAACTAGCAACAACCATATTTTTAAATGTAGTTGATATTCCTTGTATGGGTTAATATTCATTGTATATCGATCATGACCAGACATTTAAAAGTGGTTGATATTTATCGATCGACGAATATCAACCACATTTAAAAATGTGGTTGTTGTTAGTAGACAGTGGACCCGCGGAGAAATAACAAAATTAAAATTTTAATAAAAATATTATTTCGAAATAAAAATGAAAAAAAATACATATTAACTTTTAAAAAATTAAATAAAAATATTAAAATAAACTAAAATAAATTTAAAAAAATGTATAATGTGAAAAAAGGATGACAATAGGATGTTTGATTACCATATTGGCATTGATTTTTTGTAAATAAAGTAAAATAAAAGTAAATTAAAAATAAACTAAATTAAATTAAATAAAAGTAAAGTAAATTAAATAAAATAAAAAAGTAAAATAAAAATAAAGTAAAGTAAATAAAATAAGAAAATAAAATAAAAATAAAGTAAAAAAAATAAAATTAAATAAATAAATAAAGTAAAATAAAATATAGAAATAAAATAGAATAAAAAATAAACTAAAGAAATAAAATAAACTAAAGAAATAAAAATAAACTAAATTAAATTAAATAAAAATAAATTAAGGTAAATTAAATTAAATTAAATAATTAATTAAATAAATAAATAAATAAATAAAAATAAAATAAAAAATAAATAAATCAATATAAGTGAAAAAAACTTAAATAAATAAAAGTAAAAAAAAAATAAAAAATAGTAATATATATATATATTTTAACAGAAACGGCTAGATTTTGATTATATAAAAAATGAGGATTACATAGCAAAAAACAGACCAGATTGCTCCTATGAGAGGAAGACAACTATCACTCCAATTTCATCAAGTTCAGGCTGATAATAGTCATTGTACCTACCAGTCCTATGGAAACTGTACTACCTTACGAACTGTCCTAAAAGAAGTAAGCAAGAATAGAACATTGTGTATGAGCTTCCTTATACAAAAACTAGATAAATAAACCTTCCAAGTTTCGAGAACTGCAGCTGAACCTAAACTATTAAATACATAGTTCTTAAATATATTTAAAACAAAAAAGAACTAAGGATGGCCAACCCGTGACCCGAACCAACAACCAGTTACTTGAGGCCGATGTCCATGGCAGCACTAGCAGGTTCTGCTACCCCATTCTTCTATGCACTGAGATCCACGAAATTCCTGACGCTTGCCATAAACTTCTGCAGTTTCACCATTTTCCTGTTAATTTCTTCAAGTTCTCTGCCAGTAACTTTGTGCTTTTGAGCCTTGCGAGAGAAAACTAAACCCAGGGAATCCTCCAGATGTTCGATTTTCTCCACCAGATTAGACTTCTGAGATCTGATCTCGGAATGATTAGTGGACACCAGGTTGTAGAGATGAAGAAGGACGTTTTTGCACTCCAAATTCTCGTTGTGGATCATTCTGACCTGCATTTCCAATTCCTGCAGACGGTCAAGAATTTCCTCATCAGAGTCAGGGTTGTTGCAATTTCCTTCCTGGCAGTGGGTATTCTTAGCCTGACTTGTCTGCATCTTCTAGGCCTGCAATGGCCGAGCCCAAGGTTTTCCATTAAAATAGGGTCCCCTCGCGAGTTTTCCAGCTGCAAACCCCAGCTGCAACCACCTTTGAGACCTCTCCCCATCGTGCCACACCTCTCAGACTTCGTAATAAAATCCCCCTCGCCATGAGGGCGTCCAATACCATGGAAAAAATCGCCACCACACTGAGAACAAGCAACACGACAGTCCATTTTCCTGAGAACACAGAGGCAGAACAGGAGCACAGGCAGTGTTCGAGGACCAGCTAAGAAATGAGGCCGAAAAGGCATCCGACCACGAAGATAACCCTCACCATCTTGCCCACACGCCGACCAACTGGAAAATGGTAAGGAAGCCATTAATTCCTGCATGCGAATGGGAAAATCGAGGAGCCAGGGTACCGTCGAATCGCCAAAGGGATCTTCTCGAATGTTTCGAATGTTTGAAGGATTGTGCATACCAAAAATATAATCACTATAGTGATCTTTCCAATGTGTAGGGGACTTAACCCTGTTGCAAAGTTCATGCCTTGGCCTAGGGAACCCAATCATTTTCCAAGGTCTCATTATTGTAGCTTATAGAGCCATAGGGGAGTCCGACTCCTTTGTTTTCCATTTCATCGGCTTGCCCGTTGAGGCTTCGCAAAATATGAAGGAAGTTGAGCTGCATAAATTCCTTGCTGACGCAAAGCAGAAGGTGATGCATTTTTTAAGATGGGCTTTTTCTCTTTCCCACAATACTTCTAGCTTCTCGGATGATTATTAAAGAGTCTCCTAAGACCGTCAACTTCTTTATGCCCAGAGTGATGGCAATCTCAATCCCTTTAATGAGACAAAGCCATTCAACACCATTGTTGGTTTTCCGTCCAATACCCCAAGCAAACTCGTTCTGTTTATTTCCCTTGGAGTCGAAGATCACTCCCCCCACGCCTGCCAACCCAGGAAAATAGTAAAATATATTAAATAAAAATAAAAAAATAAATTAAATAAATGTACAAAAAAGTAAAGATAAGTAAAATAATTGATATTAAAGGTAAATTCAAAATAAAATAATTAATTGATATTAAAGAAAAGTAAAATAATGGTTATTAAAAAAAAAGATATTAAATGTAAATTAAAAATAATTGAAATAATTAATATTAAATATAAATCAAGAAGAAAATAATTGATATTAAAATTAATTAAATAAATGTAAGTAAAGAAAAATAATGGTCAAGTCAACCCAACCAAAGTCAATATTTATGGCTAGGGTTGACTTTTGTTTTCCCATGGTTTACTTTGGTTGACCATGGTTGGCCATGGTTGAACCATGGTTAACCATGGCCATGGTTGGCCAACCATGACAACCATGGTTAACCATGGCCATGGCTCAACCATGGCCAACCATGGCCTTGGTTGACCATGGTTGGCCAACCATGGCCAACCCATGGTTGACAAACCATGGTCAACCATGGTTAGCCAACCAGTGATATTCAACCATTGTCGACCATCATTTATTACTATGGTTGATTATGACATAAAAAATAAAGTAAATATGGTTCAATATGGTTGTCTATGGTTGACCATAGTTGAATTTGGTTGACCATGCTTGTCTTCATTTGTTGATTAAGGTGTACGTTGTTTAACTATGGTTGACTTTGTTTGATTATGGATGGCCATGCTTGACCATGTTCGACTACGGTTGACTTTGGTTGGCAATAATTGACTTTGATTAACTATGGTTGACCATGGTTGACTATTGTTGACTTTGTTTAACTATGATTGACTTTGACTGACTAATTAATTATGGTTGAATACGATTGCACATGGATGGCTAAGGGTGACTTTGTTTTATCAGAATTGACTATTGGTTGACCTTGTTTAACTTTTGTCTATAGTTGACTGATTTACTATGGTTGACTATTGTCGACCATGGTTGAATTTGGCTTGCTTTAGTTTATATTAATATCATATGGTTTACTATCATTGATTTGTTAACTTGATTATGGGTGACACAAGGGTTGACTTCAAAATCATATCGTTATTATTAACCAACCTTGGTCAACCATATGGTTGATGATGGTTGACTATCTTTAACCATGGTTGACTTTGGTTGACCATGCTTAACAATGGTTGAATTTTGTTAACCATGGTTGGATATGGTTGACCATGCTTGACTATGGTTACCTTTGGTTGGCCCTGGTTGACCATGGTTGACTATGGTTAGCTTTAGTTAGCCATGGTTTCTCATGGTTGACTCTGGTTGAATATGGTTGACTTTGGTTCACTATGGTTAACGACAGTTAACTATGGTTAACTAATTCACTATGGTTGGCCATGGTTGACCATAGTTGAATTTGATTGACTTTTGTAAACCATTGTTCACTATGGTTGACCATTATTATTATTCTTATTATTGTTGTTGTTATTATTATTAACCAACCATGGTCAAACAAAGTCAACCAAAGGAAACCATGGTCAACCATATGGTTGACTATGGTTGATGATGGTTGATTATCATTGACCATGGTTGACTATGGTTGAATTTGGTTGACCATGGTTAACCATGCTTGAGTATGGTTGACTTTGGTTGACCATGGTCAACCATGCTTGACTTTGGTTGACAATGGTTAACTTTCGTGGCAATGGTTTACTATGGTTAGCTTTAGTTAGCCATGGTTGACTATGGTTTCCCATTCTTTACTATGGTTGTATTTGGTTGAATATGGTTGACTTTCATTGACCATGGTTAACGATTGTTAACTGTGGTTGACTAATTCACTATGGTCGACAATGGTTTCCCATGGTACACTATGGTTTCCCATGGTACACTATGGTTTCCCATGGTTGACCATGGTTGCATTTGGTTGACTTTGGTTAACCATTGTTGACTATGGTTGAATTCAACTAATGGTTGACTTGAATCCATGGTTGATTTGAATCCATAACCACATTTTTAAAAGTGGTTGATTGACTTTGAATCATGGTTGAATTCAATCCACAGTTGAATTTTAAGTAATGTTGACTTCAATCCATAGCTAGATTTTAAGTAAGGTTGACTTCAATACATAGTTGACTTTTAAGCAAGGTTTCCTTCAATCAAAGGTTGAATTCAACCCATATTTCACTTCAATCCATAGTTGAATTAAAAGCCAGGTTGACTTAAATCCATAGTTGACTTCAATCCAAGGTTGACATTAATCCATGGTTGGTTTCGATTCATTGTTGAATTAAATCCAAGGTTGAATTCAATCCATAGTTAACTTCAATCCAAGGTTGACTTTAATCCATAGTTTATTTTTAAGCAATGTCAACTTCAACCCAAGATCGACTTCAATCCATAGTTAACTTTTAAGAAAGGTCAACTTCAACCCAAGGTTGAATTTAATCCAAGTTCAACTTCAATTCATAATTGAATTCAATATAAGGTTGACTTCAATTCAAGGTTTTCTTCAAACCATAATTAAATTTTAATGAACATTGACTTCAACCCATGGATTGAAGTCAACCTTAATTTTTAGATCAATTATGGTTTGAAGGTTGACTTCAATCCCCAACCACATTTTTAAAAGTGGTTGATTGACTTTGAACTATGGTTTATTTAAATTCGTAGTTGGGCATGTGCAAGCTAATGGGGTCACTTTTGGCGCATTAGATGCAATAGAAAACTGAAAAATTAGGCATCCCTCAACTTATTTGGTTTTTTTGAGATACTTACACAAGATATCTTGCATCGAGTAAAGAAGATAAAATGTAGGAAATTGAGTCACGTTTCCGAATATATAAGTTTTAAGTATTGCAAATTTACATAACTATGCCAAATTTCATCTTTTCTAACAATCACTTTTTATTTTTTTAGCAAATGATAAGGTATATGTTTTTGTGGGTGCAGCCTTTGAGTGCCTAAATGATGGTTTCAGGATACAAAAATTGGTAGACATGTAGAAAACCCATAGCACTAGTGTAGCACTATTTTTCCAAAATTAAATGTTTAATTTTTTTTTTTTTTTTAATTATCTAAGTGACCAAACCTTGAGAATGGTATATCAAATGTGGGTGCAGCCTTTGAAGGTCTTAATGCAATCATTTCAATTTGGATTTTTTATAGCATGTAGAGGTCGGTGTCTACTAGTGCAGCATACAATCGTTTTTAAAAATGGTTGTGAAATGAAAAAGTTACGAAATAAACACTAACAACGTTTTTTTGACTTAAGGAGCGATGACACAAGAAAATTAGAAAAAAAATAGAAAAAATATGTATTTTTTTAAAAAATATATATATTTGGAATCTGCATAAAAAATGCTATCTATGCCTAAAATTTCGTCAAAAATGGTTGTGTATGTCATGTTGTAAAGAGTGGTGAAAGACATGCATATTGAGAAAAATGGTGGAAATGCCCAATTAGCTATGGTTTAGCACAATCCATAGAATAGGTTTGGTAAGTCCAAACCAACCACATAGCATTGTGGATGACACGCGGGCGTGTGAGGAGGCATGTTTTAGGCGCTAAGGAACGCTCATGCGTTTTTTTTAAATTCAATTTTTTATTCCCGCGCTTAGTGTCAATCAAAACACTCTAGCATTTTGTTTATCTAAAACGCTCTAGCGTTTTGGAGAAACAAAACTCTAGAGCGTTTTGGAGTTACAAAATGCTAGAGGGATTTGGAGAAACAAAATTCTAGAGTGTTTTGGAGTTACAAAACGCTCTAGCGTTTTGGAGTTACAAAAATCTAGAGCGTTTTGGAGTTACAAAATGCTCTAGCGTTATAAACCACATAAACTATTTGTTAAGTGTTGAATGGAGTTAAGGGGTGAGAGAGAGAGAGAGGGGATACGAGGGGCGGAGCAAGGGACATAAATTTATGGAGTTGGAGAGAGGAATGGGGAGGGAGAAAATTAAATTCCTAAACCCCTAAACACCTAAGCCCTTAACACATAATCCTTTAACATTTTAACCTTTTGACACTTAATCCTAACCTTTTATACCTCACCCCACTAATAGTTGATCCCTAAATCCCTTCACTTATAAATATTATAATCCTTAAATCCCTAGTCCCTTAATTAACCCCTTATCTACCATCGTTTCAGTCCTTATCCTCTAAAAAAAAAGACCTTAACCCCTTATAAGACCTTAACACCATCCTCCAAGGAAAAAAAGACCTTAACACCATAGCACGTAAGCCCTTAATACCTAACCACTTAAAACCTAACCCCCTAACCCTAGATCCCTAAATCCCTTTACCCCTAAAGCCCCTAATCCCTAAACCCCTTAAGTCCTTTAATTATTTACCTTTAATCCTTTAATTATTGGCCTCTAAGATGTAGTTTACCCTATAGAGGTAAAATAATTGTTTACCTCTACACTATGTTTGCATGTGCAACCTCCCTTATGCCAGTGCAACCTTCATTTTCTTGTGTGCTCACCGTTGCATGTGTGCTCTTTGTTTGCATGAGATCTCTATGTTTTCTTGATCTCTCTCCCTTGAGATTGATCTCTTCTCTCCTGACTTTGGAAGTCTCGCTTGGGCTTGTGCATTAGCCTCTAAGCTCTAGTTTACCCCTTATAAGCTTTTATCCCCTTCACCATAATGCCTAACCTCATAAACCCTAAGAACCTAACCCTAGAGAATTAAATCCCTTAACCCCTAAAGCCCCTAACCCTTTAACCCCTTAACCACTTTACCTCTAATCCCACAACCCCTAACCCCTAAGACCTAGTCCACCCCTGACCCTTAAACAACCTAACCCATAATACTTAAAGCCCAAATATCTAAATCCCTAAATCCTTAAGTCTTTAAACCCTAGAAACAATTAAACCTTTAATTGCTTGGTCCTTAACCCCTAACCCATTAAACCCTACCCCCTAACCATTGAGCCCTAAATTCTTTAACCCCTAAATCCCATAACCCATAAAACCCCTTAACCCCTTGTTTTCTTAACTCCCTAACCCATAAATCTTTAAACTTGCTAACCACTTTATGCCTTTACCTCTAAAATCTTAACCCATAACTCCTAAGTCCTAGTTAACCTGCTAACCCTAAAACCCCTAACCCATAATCCATAAATCCCTAGAAAATCCTAATCCCTCATCTCCTAGAAGTCATTAAGACCTTAAACCCCAATCCTTTGATCCTTTAACCCCTTGACACTTAACCCCTAAACAAATCAACCCTAACATCCTAAACCCAGAGCCATAAATCCCTTAGCCCATAAATCTGCTAACCCTTAAAGGCCTCACCTCTTAAATAACCACCAATCCCCTAACCCTTATGTCCTTAAACACTAAGCCCCTAATCCCTTAACACTTAAACCCTTCACCTTTAACGCTTAACCTGATCTAGGTGGATATCGGTGGCGGCCCACCTCTTCCAACTGGCTCAAAACAGTCTTCTGGCAATTTTGGTAAATTACTATTTTTAGCAATTTTTCGGGTCCTGAACTTCCGGAGCCATTTTGAGGTCTTAAACGACAATTTTTGGTGATTTGGGGGACCAAATGGTTGCCAACGACATACATTTGGGCCCATTCAAAAGTTGTAATTCTCGGATAGACCTTTCCAACGGGCTACCGAGCGCCCCAAACGGAGATCGTATGCAAAAGTTATGACCCCGGGAAGTTGACTGTTTAACTAACCACCTTGGGGCCGCAAACTTTATGACGGTTCATCTTCTAGGGTTAGGTTTTTGGATGTTTGGGATTCTTTCCCTCATGCTTATGATAAATAGGCCCTTTCGGCCTCTCTTTGTATTCATCTTGGCACGAATGAGCATAGCGGCCATATCTCTTCTCAGAGATAGCTACCACCATTCTAGCTATTGTATTTTACAGTCTGTTCTATTTCCGCTATTTAATAGAATATGTGTTTACTGTATCACTGTGTTATTTCCAATATATCTCTGTATATGATTCTATATATGCTATCTTTTGTTTCGTTCCCACATAAATCCGGATCATAACCTCTTGAACCCTAATCCCCTAACATTGGTGCCTTCAATCCCTTAACCCCTAAAGCCCCTAACCCCTAAAGCTCGTAACCCCTAAACCCCTTTATCTCTAAGAACCTAACATCTAACACCTAATCCCTACTTTATACACAAACACTTAAGCCCTTAATGTCTAACCTCTAAATGCCTAACCCCCTAAACCTAGAGACATAAATCCCTTAACCCCTAAGCTCCTTGACCCCTTGACCTGTTTACCTCTAATGCCTCAACCACTAACCACTAACCTCGAGTTTAAACCCCATAACCTATTAGCCCCTTATCCCTCCAACCCCATAATTGCTAAACACCTAAACCCCTTTATCCCTTTAACTCTAAGCCCTTAACCCCTAACACCAAATCCCTAGTTAACCTTCTAACCCATACAACATGAAGCCCAAAACCCTAGAAGATAAGGAGGGATATGGAAATAAATGAAATATTTTCTATGTAATGAAATATTAAATAAGGTTTCAAGGATAATGTTTTGTGTATAGATATTAAACACAATGCTAGAGCGTCATGTATTTCTATAATGCTAGAGCGTTATATAAACACATTATGTATTTCTATAACGCTAGAGCGTTATGTGCTTCTATAATGCTAGAGTGTTATAGAAGCACATAACACTATAGCGTTATGTGCTTCTATAACACTCTAGCATTATAGAAGCACATAATGCTAGAGCGTTATGTATTTCCATAACACTCGAGTGTTTTCATTTCTTGGCCTGCGTGTTAGATGACATGGCAGGCTTGGGTCCGCCCATGCCTAGTTCAAAGAAACGCTTGCGCATTTTGGCTTCACTAAACTTTCGCGCGTTTCGCAAAAATAAGATTGCATCTAAAAGGTCCCTTAACTTCGTGCGAGGGCCTAGTTCACTTTTAAGAAAGGTTGACTTCAATCCATAGTTGAATTTTAAGTAAGGTTGAATTCAATCCAAGGTCAACTTCAATCCAAGTTTGACTCCAATCCATGGTCGACTTCAATCAATAGTTGACTTCAGTCCATCGTTAACTTAAATCCAATGTTGACTTCAATACATGGTTGACTTCAATCTATACTTAAGTTCAATCCAAGGTTGAACTCAATCCATGGTTGACTTCAATCTAAGGTTGACTTCAATCCATGCTTGAATTCAATCCATGGTTGACTTCAATCTAAGGTTGACTTCAATCCATGTTTGAATTCAATCCATTGTTGACTTCAATCCATAGTTGAATTTTAAGCCAGGATGACTTCAATCCAAGGATGAATTTAATCTAATGCTAACTTCAATTCAAGGTTGACTTTAATCCATGGTTGACTTCAATCCATCATTGAATTAAATCCAAGGTTGACTTCATGCCATAAGCGACTTTAATCAAAGGTTGACTTCATTCTAATGGTTGAATTCAATCCATTAATAATATTAACATAAATGACTTCAATTAATGGTTGAATTTAATCCATGGTTGAATTTGACTTCAATCGAAGGTCAACTTCAATCCGAGGTTGACTTCAATCTAAGATTGACTCCAATCCATAGTTGACTTCAATCTGTAGGTGACCTTTAAGCAAAGTTGACTTGAGTCCAAGGTTGAATTCAATCCATGGTTGACTTCAGTCCATAATATACTTCAATCCGAGATTGACTTTAATCCAAGGTTGACTTCAATCCATAGTTGACTTTTAAGCAAGGTTGACTTAAATCCAAGGTCGACTTAAATAAATGGTCGACTTTAATCCAATGTTGACTTTAATTCATGGTCAACATCAATCTAGAGTCGACTTCAACCCAAGGTTAACTTCAAACCGTAGTTAACTTTTAATCAAGGTTGACTTCAGTCCAAGGTTGACCTTAATCCATTAGTGACTTCAATTCAAGGTTGAATCAAATGTTGACTTCAATATATTAATAATATTTATATATTGATGGCTTCAATCAATTAATAATATTAATATTAATGACTTCAATCCATGGTTGACTTCAATCCATAGTTAACCTTAATCTATGATTGACTTCAATCAAACGTTGACTTTGAACCATGGTTGACTTCAATCCAAAACCACATTTTGAAAAGTGGTTGATTGACTTTGAAGCATAGTTGACTTTTAAGCGAGGTTGACTTCAATCCATAGTTGACTTTTAAGCAAGGTTGATGTTGAACCATGGTTGACTTTGAATCCATGGCGGACTTTGAACCATAGTTTCCTTCAATCCATAGTTGAATGTCAAGAAAGGTTGAATTTGAAGCATGGTTGACTTCAACTTCAAACCATAGTTGACTTTTAGGCAATGCTGACTTCATTCCATAGTTGACTTTAAAGCAAGATTGACTTTGAATCATGGTTGACTTCAATCCATAGTTGACTTTTAAGTATTGTTGAATTTGAACCAGAGTTGACTACAATCCATAGTTGACTTTTAAGCAAGGTTAACTTTGAACCATGGGTGACCATTGTGTAGACATTGTTGATTTTAAGTTAAGTTTGATAATATTACACCATGGTTGATCATTATTTGAGCAAGGTTAACCTTACTTAAAAGTGTTAAACATTGTTTGGGCATGGTTGACTTCAATCCATAGTTAACTTTTAAGCAAAGTTCACTTTAAAATTAATGTTAACATAAATATTTATTTCTATATTAATATTAATATCATTATTAATTTGATGTTAATGTTCGCATTCAATCATTAACATCATCATCATCTTCATCATTATTGTCATTATCTTGTATATGAATATTTAATAATAGTAATTTATATTTATTAATTAAAATTTAGTTAATCATAATCTTTTATATGAATATTTAGTAATAGTAATTTATATTTATCAATAAAAAAATTAGTTAACCATAACCATGGTTATTGATATAAATTTAAGTAATAATAAATGTATAACCATAATCATATTTATAAACATAACTATTTTCATGTCAATTGAGTGTAGATTGGGTGGTTGGGAGGAATGTTGTTATCCTCCCCAAAATAGCAGGTGTTGGCATTTTCCGTGGAAAAAACATAACTATTTTCATATTAATACTTAATTGATTAATTAAATTTAATTCTTAATATGAATTAAGTGATAAGAATGAAATTTAATTATATCTTAATATAATCACAATTATATTGTAAATATATATTTATTAATATAAATTTAATTATATAATTATGATAATATTTATATTTATATGAATATTAATGATTAATGACAATAATAAATATGAATATAAATTATTAATAAAAATTAATTAGTAAATATGAATATAAATTATTAATAAAAATTAATTAGTAAATATGAATAGGTTTGATCATGATTATTAATATTAATATTAATGATATGATAAATTTAATATTAATATGAATTTATTATGATTAATTATGAAATTAAAATTAAATATTAAATATTTATAATATTCATATTTTTATTTTATAGTGTTTATATTTTCATTTTAAATAAAATAATATATCTTAAAATAGATATTTTTATACAATAAATTAAATATAATAATAAATCATAATACACAGTGAAAAGTTAAACGTTATCCTTTTAACTTTTCGCCATTTTTTTAATTTTTTAAAAACTTTTGGCATTTTTTTTTTTAACACTTTTCGCAATTTCTTAATGAAGTAGATTTGAACATTATTTGCCAAAACTATCACTTTATTTTTCATAATATTCCCTATTTTATTTATAAATATCAGAATTAAATGCTTTGGAAAAGTTAGTGGCAATCATTATCGTCAACATTTGAGAATGGTTAAAAATGACTCGTTTTAAAGTTACTTTAATAATAATTTAATAATTATTAAAGTTACTGGTTGGACGAACTACTTTCTTCTCCCAAACCTGCCCATCGGTCCATTCAATGTCATGCGCAGCTTGAGAAAAATAACGATCTCGCAAGGCAGAGTGACAGGGAACGGGAAGTCGAAACCATGAAAGAATTAAGCAAATAACAGAAAGAATCAAGACACCGTTTGTATATATTATGAAAAAGTTCAATAATAATCTATTACATATATGATATAATTGGTTTAATAACTAAATGTTGTACATTAAGATGATTTACATTATACGTTTCAATACTCTAAATGAGTGCATGGCTAAATAAAATCGATACATGTAATTAAACTTATAAATGGTTAAGTAAAATAAAAGATGGTCCATTTATATTGTTATATAATGTAAATATTATTATATTCATATGGTTATAACAAAGCCAAACATAATTCTAAGTATTAAATACACTGTGGCGTGACAACATCCTTTAAACGCTAGCTTTGTTTTTCATATGTTCCTTGTGCATTCCATGGCGAAATCTACTCAATAGCAGATGCATAGAGACATAATTGGGACGTATCAATATTTATCACACATTCTGCATAATGGGAATGAATTGATCAAAATATTTTAAAGATCAACAGACTTATACATGAACCTATATATGAACGGATTTCAAACCATATAAAATTTACAAATTGGAAACATTGCCAGCATTACATACATTACAGAGAGTTAGTTACACTTAACTTGTAACCTATATTATCAAAAAGAAAAAGAAATACATCATAATCACTTAGTAATCACATACAACAAACAATGAATGTGAATGTGAATGTGAATGTGAATGATGGACGCTCTAAATGATACACTACAAACCAGTGATGTGCAGCTTCCTTTGCGGTGCATAATATTAATGAAGAGAAACCATTATGCAACAATTTTAAAGTGTTTTTCTTGGTGGCGTAATTGTGTCCAATAACTAACTTGGATTTGATTTGCAGGTTAAAATACTAATTAAATTTGAACTTAGCATAATAATGCAATCTGCAATGCAATTAATGATAACCAATCTATTAAATGTTCAAATCAACCATTAATCTGATTAAAAGCACAAGGATCATCTAGGGAATTTCCCAGTCATTGGATCATAATACAATCAATCATAATCACACATTCAGAAATCCAAGTTTGCAATCCATCAAAATTAACAGTGGAATACTATAAATCATCAACAATCAAATTGAATATACCATTTATGCATTTTGCAATTGAAATTGCTTAGTTGATCACTCTCAACAATCCCTCACATAGTTTCTTCCGTTCAAGTATTTACACAGTTACATATATTTTCTATATGTTCTAATTTCAATTCAGGTAGAGTCTATTTCTATTTGTTTCAGGTCAAATATTAACAAAGTATGGCAGGTTCAACATCCATGTAAACTAACTAACGTTTTTGTGTAATATAGAACTATACACATGCATACTAATGTTCTAATTTCAGTTCAAGTAGAGTTTTATTTTCTATTTGTTTAGTTCAAGTATTAACAAATTATGAGAGGTTCAACATCCAAGCAAGCCATCTAACATTTTCTATGCAAGATGAATCGTAAACATGCATACTAATATTTTTAATGTTCTAATGCTTGTATTATTATGCATGCATTTAAAAGGGGAGAATTTGGAGTTTAACAATGGAATGAATCCTAGATACAATCAACCCAATCAAAACCTAATTCATCTTTTATTACAGTTTTGTCTTCTTCTCATACACGTTGTTGTATTCATGGCAAGAGAGAATTATGATGCTCAAACAAGGAGGACATCAAGGCAAGTGACTAAGGATGCACAATTACAACATACTTCATTGGATAAGGAGATACATCAGATTGTTGTTGGCCGCATTGAAAATACAAATGTTGAAGGCCCAAAAGTGGGAGAGGCTGATGGTATTGCTTTATTGACAACTATAGTGCACAGAGTTGGTTCAAGCAAGAAGATTAGTGCTATCAAAGGTCGGAAAAAAGAGTACACACTGAAGGAAATAGACGATGTCAAATTCAATGGATATTACGTGAGAGCGCTTGCAAAAAATATGGGATTGCACCAACGTCATTGCATTATTGGATAAATTGTCTCACTCATCACGAAGAGGAAAGGGCCTCTTATAGTGTTAACTGGACAAGATGAGGAAGAAGTGGTTAGTTGGTGTAAGGAGATGGCTAATACAGGTCCACGAGATGGAGTTGATACAATTGAAGTCAAGTGAAGTGAGAATTTGTCAATCAAGACCAAATCCATTCAGAGATCGGATTTCCTGGGAAATCATGGTGGGTAGGGTTTAAGAAAAGACAACCATAACTTTTTTACGGACACAAGAAGGCCTAGATAGAGACAGATCTTTGAATTTGTGCCCTGTGATTGTGTCCAAGTTCTATGACACTCTATCCAATACATATAAAAAACATTCATATAGTCCAAAGAAGGATGATGTTTGATGTTTCATATAGTTTGATGTGGATGATAAGTATTTAATTGGTTGTAAAAAGAAGGATTGTTTGTATTTTCCTATGTTTATGGTTGGCTATGCATTTTCAAAGGAAAATGAGTATTTAGAAACAACATATATTCTATCTACAAATGATTTCCCACTAGATTCTCCATGCATTGATCCCATTTTATGATCTCTACACACAAAAATAAATCAAGAATCCCAAGACTAATGAACATGAAAGAAAGAAAGAGTGGGAAAGGATGGCAAGTAAAGAAACTTGGGAGAAATTCAATAGATTTATTCCCAACAATGAAATAATTTAAAAGTTGAGAAGGACAAATATTTTCCTATGTAGAAAATATGCCCCACATTCCTAATTATTTCACTTGTTACAAGAATATCCTATAGATTCCATACTAATATAGAACTTGAGCTTCATACTTTACCATCTAAGAGGAGTATGTAATGTCCCCATTCAAATAAATCTCAAAGAGAAATTCCACCAATCTTCTAGGTTCCTAGGTTGGGGTGGAAACATTGGGATTTTGAATAAGGGAGCTATAAACCCAAATGGTCATTAAATTGACATAAATATATTATAAGGGGTTAAATAAATTATTATAATAGGAAAATAAGGTGGCACTTGGTCATGGAGAAACATTGGTGGTGTGGGACCCACACAAAGATAGATTCCTCATACCACATGGCACCCTATTCTCACCCATTCGAATCCAGGTGGAGTCTAATGTTATTGAGGAGTGGAAGGTCAATATACTTGGAATGACTCAATGAAGGTCGAATTGGAGTGGAAGAGTAACTCCCATGGAAGAGGAAGAGACATTTTAGAGAAATTGAGACACTTGGGCTAGATTCCCTAGCTTCTATGACAACAATGATGAAGATGCTATGACACCTATGAAAAATATCAGACCTGATTGATGACATATGACACATATGACATGCCAGGGCTAAAAATAGCCTCCAAGAGGACGCACAAGGGAGTTAGGGCAGCCAAAGAGTCATCCATTCAAATTCAGTGAAGGAGGAGGCTAGGAATGGAGGGACAAGTGGCACACGTTGGAATCTATTCCGAATTCGAGTTGGCATGAAGTTCATGGATGGAATTCGAGCTAAGGAGGTCTTTGGAAGTTTATAAAATTTAAGAACAAAGAAGGAGAGTGTCTTTTGATCATTTCTCATTTTCTGTATTGGAGAGCATAGCTTGTCCATGATATTGGAGTGTTGACTCTACTTGCCTTAGTACCAATTTCGAGGGTGAAGGATTCCCATCCTAATTGGAAATTGGAGATTCCATCTAGACATTTCATTTGGAGATACAATGGAGTCATTTGTTTCAGGTTTAAGCTATAGGGCAGCTCGTGGCATTCTCTTCTTCAACTTGTTTCCACACCTTTCTCACTTTTCTCTTCATATTTTGGCTCTTGGAGGAAGGGCGTACTTGGTGAGATGGTGTTCTCTTTGTGGGAGATCTTGTGGCCCCATTTATTTGTATTCTGATATATACTATGTATTTAATTCTTAGAATACTCTCAGGTTCAAAATACCAAGTGGAACTATGTAAAAATACCAAACAATGCATAAATGGTGCCATTTTCCCTACATCTTGTTGTGAGAGATTGAAGTTGCTTTATTTCGACTTGTATTAGTTAATATATGTGATTTTATGATTTATGGAGATTCATTAATGTCTTTAATAATTTTAATATACATTTCATAAGCTTTTGGAACATAAATCTCGAATTTCATAGCAAGTGGTGAAGTTTACTAGCATTTCCCCCTATGTGAAGACATGTCCACAAACCTATGATTTATGGGATTTACAGAAGCCTTTAGAAACTGATTGATGACATATTTGGGAGCCCATTGAATTCCTTTAACAGTACCATGTCTCTGTTCTTAAATTTGGGAAGTTCGTACAACATTTGGAGATCCATCTTTGACCACTACCCTTGTGGGTTTTGAACCTCGATTTGACTAGTAAAGTTCCCTATTTTTCCCTGATTGTAAATGAATGTTGCAGAAGTGTTTAGAGAGTGTAAAAGAACACATTAGCCTAATTTTTATGTCACGATACCTTTCAAATACCTTCAGACCTAATTTGGAAGCATTTGGAGCCATTTGGAAGTATGGGAGTCATAACTAGTCTAAGGGTCAAATTGGCCAAAAATTGCAATTTTTCCAATTTATCCAAATTTCTTAAAAATGGACACTACAAGTGGTATCATAGCATGGTCCTTGCACCTGTGAATTAATATCATACATTTAAGAATAATTTTCAGCCATGTATTACTATTATGATGAATCCTATGAGTACAATGCTTATGATCAATATGAAGAAGATTGTGAATGGTACGAGGAAGAGGTGCCATCATGCAACACTTCTTACAATTTCATAAGGAATGAGGGTTATTCTTATGAATTTGAACCTGATGAAGATGATTTTTTCACACTACCAAAGGATAATTCTATGAATGAATTACAAATATTGAGAGCAACATGTAAAACCTTGCCCCAACAATATCAGGCATATCTTGATGTGTGCAAGGGAGATGCACAAAAGGCCATTCCTTTTGAAGACTTTGCTGATTGGGTGTTTGAAAATAGGACCAAAAATGAAGATGTGGAGTTAGTGAAGAAATTTATATTCCCTTCTTGCAAAAGATCTTGGAGAGAAAATCATAAGTGTGTGAGTGAAAAGAGTAGTGAAATATCTGAAGCTTCAGGGAATGCATGTATTTCCTACTTGAAGAGAGTTTTTGGGTTTTCTTCAAAAATAGGTTCCAAATATATTGATCCTAAGGAAACCAAGGGGAAAAGTGAATCAACTTGCTTGAAGGATAAATATGAAGATACATTCCATGAACATGAAGAAGATTCTATTGAAAATATTGAAGATCATTTCGAGACAAATTCTACCTTGGATATCAATCAAAGAGCATCTACTGATGGATGCTTGAACTATGAAGGAGCACCTACTGATGGGTGCTCACACCTCTATGTTGGTGACATAGATATCACTTTTGAAAGTGTTCCTGCAAGCCAAAGTTCCATTAAGCATGAAAATGAAGACCTTGTAGTAGTTGAAGAAGAACCAAGATCAACTTCTCCATCACCACTTGAGCTTCATGAAGTTGGTCCAAGTAGGAAGGAAGAAGATGAGGAGGTTCATTTGCAAGAGCCTCTTTTTCTTGAAGGTTCATTAAATATGAATGAAAAGAATAACCAAGATACCCTTAGCATGCTCCATGACGCTCAAGCATTAGTGTCAAATTCTTGTTGGAAAGTTTTTTCATTGAAGGATCCATCCTTCTTTGAAGACATGGAGAAGATGGCAAAGAGCAATGTGCAACATCAAAGGTAATTTCATGTCTTTTCTTTCTAATAGAAACAATTTGGTTGAGTTTAATGAATTGTTACATGATGCATACTTGAAGAATAATGAGGATATTCATAAACGCAAAATTCAAAATGAGCAACTTCTTGAAAGGTTGCAATATACTTGTTCTTCCTCCTATGTTTCAAATTGTCATATGGTAGATTGCTTGGAGGATTCTCATGACATGGTATATAATGAGAAACATGGAAAATTGCATGTGCTTTATATGTTTGAAGATTAGATTGATGAGATCCAAGCACTTTATGTGGTGGAAGAGGAACTTGAGTTGCCTCTTGGAAATGGTGACACAATTTTTGAAGAAGTGTATGATTCCACTACCTATGAGGAAAGTTTTGCCCTTTTGAGGGAGGTGCATGATCCCACCCTTATGGAGCCTACACATGATGACACTTTTGCATATTTTGATCATTTGGGTGAGTTGGTTCATTCTCCTACATCTTACACTTCCCTATTTTGCAGCATTCATCCCAATGAAGTATGGGTGAAAAGTTTCTTTTTGATGGTGCCACATGAGGAATGTGAAACTCCTAACTCTCATTTTGATGCTGACATGACTAGAGCACCATATTATTTACATTTTTAGAATCATCCTTTTTTACCTTATGATGATACATATCTTCATGGATGCACTTATGATGTTCACTTGAGTGAAGACTCATGATTTTCCTTGATCCTTGCTTAGTTCAATTGATGTTGGAGGAACTTCATTAACTACTTGGGTGAAGAGATATATGATTGGAGAAAATGTTTATTGGCAAAAACATCCCTTGTTATTTCTTGATGATACACATATACATGGATGCATAAATTGTACTTATGTGAGCCCCTTGAAGGCTTATTGTTTTCTTTGCTCCCTACTTGGTTCAGATTTTAGTGGAGATTCTTCATTCACTTCTTTGATGAAAGAATACATAGCTAATTATTTTTATGCATAATACATATTTTTGGAGAAGCATTATAGGACATGGGATCCTCACCTATGTCATTGGAGCATATTTGATTCGTCACTTGATTCTTGTATGCACTTGGCAAATGGTGGTCTACTTATTTGGAGGTACAAGCACTTTCATTTTTCTTTGATGAGGCACCTCCTTGATGTACATTTTTATTATGTTGTTATGTACTTTGATGATCTATATTTTGTACTTATGATGTTTGGAATAAGGCATACAAGGAAATGGGATCCAGGAATTCTCTTTCCTGATGGCATGGGTTTGAGAGCACTCCTAATTGTTGGAGTGCAATACAAGCAATGGGACCATGGAATAATTTTTAGTCTCATTAGTTTCAATTTTTTTGGGAAATAAAGTTTTGGAAAGAAGCAGGTTATTTAAAATCCATGTTCAAAATTGCTTGAGGACAAGAAATATTGGGTGGGGAGGACTGTAATGTCCCCATTCAAATAAATCTCAAAAGAGAAATTCCACCAATCTACTAGTTTCCTAGGTTGGGGTGGAAACATTGGGATTTTGAATAAGGGAGATAATAAACCTCAAATGGACATTATATTGACATAAATATATTAAAAGGAGTTAAATAAATATTTATTATAGGAAAATAAGGTGGCACTTAGTCATGGAGACACATTGGTGGTGTGGGACCCACACAAAGCTAGATTCCTCATGCCACATGACATCCTATTCTCACCCATTCGAATCCAAGGTGGAGTCTAATGTTATTGAGGGTTTGGAAGGTAAATATACTTGGAATGACTCAATGAATGTCGAATTGGATTGGAAGAGTAACTCCCATGGAAGAGGAAGAGGCATTTTAGAGAAATTGAGACACTTGGGCTAGATTCCCTAGCTTCTATGACAACAATGATGAAGATGCTATGACACCTGTGACACAAATCAGACCTGATTGCTGACATATGACATATATGAAATGTCAGGGATAAAAATAGCCTCCAAGAGGGTGCAAAAGGGAGTTAGGGCAGCCAACGAGTCATCCATTCCAATTGAGTGAAGGAGGAGGCTAGGAATGGAGGGACAAGTGGCGCACATTGGAATCTCTTCCCAATTCTAGTTGGCATGAAGCTCATGGATGGAATTCGAGGTAAGGAGGTATTTGGAAGTTTATAAAATTCAAGATCAAATAAGGAGAGTTGCTTTTGATCATTTCTCATTTTTCATATTGGAGAGCATAGCTTGTCCATGCTAGTGGAGTGTTTACTCTACTAACCTTAGTACCAATTTCGAGGGTGAAAGATTCCCATCCTAATTGGAAATTGGAGAGGCCATTCAGACCTTTCATTTGGAGCTACAATGGATTCATTTGTTTCAGTTTGAAGCTATAGGGAAGCTCGTGACATTCTCTTCTTCAACTTGTTTCCACACCTTTCTCACTTTTCTCTTCATATTTTGGCTCTTGGAGGAAGGGCGCACTTGGTGAGATGATGTTCTCTTTGTGGGAGATATTTTGGCCCAATTTATTTGTATTTTGATATATATAATCTGTATTTAATTCTCATAAGACTCTCAAGTCGAAATACCAAGTGGAACTATGTAAAAATACCAAACAATGCATAAATGGTGCCATTTTCCCTACATCTTGTTGTGAGAGCTTGAAGTTGCTTTATTTCGACTTGTATGAGTTAATATATGTGATTTTTATGATGTATGGAGATTCATTAATGTCTTTAAGAAGTTTCATATACATTTCATAAGCCTTTGGAACATAAATCTCGAATTTCATAGAAAGTGGTAAAGTTTACTAGTATTTCCCCCCTATGTGAAGACATGTCCACAAACTTATGATTTATGGGAGTTACAGAAGCCTTTAAAAACTGATTGAAGATGTATTTGGGATCCCATTGAATTCATTTAACAGTACCATGTCTCTGTTCTGAAATTTGGGAAGTTCCTACAACATTTGGATATCCATATTTGACCACTACCCTTGGGGGTTTTGAACCTCGATTTGACTAGTAAAGTTCCCTATTTTTCCCTGATTGTAAATGAATGTTGTAGAAGTATTTTGAGAGTGTAAAAGCACCTATTAGCCTAATTTTTATGTCAAAATACCTTTCAAATTCCTTCAGACCCAATTTGTAAGCATTTGGATCCATTTGGAAGCATGGGAGTCATAACTAGTCTAAGGGTCGAATTGGCCAAAAATTGCAATTTTTTCAATTTATCCAAATTTCTTAAAAAGGGACACTACAGAGTAGAAACCATTTAGGATAATTTTGAGCCTTGTATTGTAATTTCTTGGTAGGCAATGATAAATATATTCAGAGAAACAAATATAAACATGGTGTCATCCCTCAGGCATTTTTCAATTTATATGATGAGTGTTACGATGAATATTTTGGTAGGGAGAGTACTTTACCTTATATTAGTACTAAGGAGTTAAATAGAACACAAAATATGCCTAATTTTTATCCTATTTTTAAGTTCAACAATATGATCATGTTATTGAGGAATTTCAATCTAAGGAGAAATCCATATCAACTATAATTGAGGATAATAAGTTAACTTATGCTAAAGGCTATAGTTTGTTGACAGAGATGGGATATAATGGAGGAAAATATTTTCACAATAATGAGTACGGGGGCTATGGAGAATGAAATATGTGAATAATTTTCCTTATATAAGATGTTTGAATGGTATTGATGATGTCATGTTGTTCGTAATCTAGATTTAATTTCAACCTTTTGAAAATACCAGGTATTATTGTTTGATTTATTTGGAGGAAGAGAGCAGAAGAATATTCTTCTATTGTTGAACATTGTAATTTTAATGAGGATAAACAAGAACTTCCTCCTAATATTGAACCATATGATGTTGAGCCAATACAACAAAGCTAAAAAACTTATACTAGTGGAATGATAATCTCGTATCTCACGTGGGTGATCAGTGTGGAAGATATAGACTACAAGGGTGATGTTAAGAAGAGGAAAATTGAGGGAGGAGATGAATATCAACAAACCCAAAGTGGTTGAATGTGGATTAAAGTGGGTGAAGGTCAACCATATATCAAAGATATGAAAGAATACAAAATTGAATCCAAATTTGAACAATCCTCTACTTTAGGGTTTGAAGGTATGCATGACTATGAAGTCCCTTTGAATCAAATTGTAGATTTGGTCCATACTTTTGAAGACAATTTTTTGTTTATTGAAATTTTTCCTCCTTATACCAAGGTATTTTATCATTATACAAATGTTTGATATTTTAATATAATTGTTTCTAAACCATTACTTGTGACACCTATAGAAAAAACTCTCGTGTTCACTATTGTAACGACTAGTGAATTTTTCTCTACTCTTGTTCAATATTTGCAATTGGTACCAATTATGATCTTGTGTCTCAGCCTCACCAATATATATTTAATAATATTAGTTCTTTGACATATCTATATCCCTTTACATATTATACAAAATTAAAATAAAAAATAAAGTGTTGGTTGAAAAAAAATTATCCCTCCTTAATATCTACTAATCTAGTTGTCTCTATGATTCTTTGCATTTCACCTTGAAAATGATATTATAACTATCATTGCATTTGATATTGAAGATGATATTATAACTATCATTTATTTGGATCCTTTAGTATCCAAGACAATGTCAAGTATGTTTCACCAAGACTACAAGATCACTTATATTAAGGTAAAGGTTGATGAATTTCCCCTTGATCAAATTATGATATCTAATAGTGGCAATTAGTTTCTATAAAAGGTTATTTGACATTCTTTGGTAGAAAACATAAATTGAAAAATATGATCAAATCTTTGACTAAAGAACTTGTTAATTTGAATCACAATGAGAAGGTAGTATGGTCATAAATGGTGGCAATGAAATGGAAACCAAGTTGGTTACAACAACATTTCAAGTTGGTAGAACTAAAAATATTCACGCACTTATGGATAAAAACATAGGTGTAAATCAAATAAGTGAAAACTATGTTGTTTACTCAACAAACTGACCCTTTTCTCCTTCCCGAGGTAAATAATTTGTGATAAGAATGAATTTGATAATAAAGTGGCATTCCTTAATTCTAAGAATTCATATTTTAATTCTACCATACCAACACTGAAAATACATATTGAAGAAGCCATGAGTGAGCATAATAATTCAATCTAATTTCCAAGTTGAAATAAATAAGAGTAGAGTTATCTAACTTAAAATACAAGTTACAACCCTTTTCTAGTGAAGATTTATGAACTTCTCCTTAGCCTACTCTTGTTAATATTCCCACTACATCAAACAAACCTTCTCTTGATAATATTCCTCTTCCATCAAAAAATGTGCCCACTAATATCATTGTTATGCAAAAAGATCTATCTTAAGCTCAGATTATTAGTAAAGAAAGATAGGAATTAACTAGCAACTAAGTTAGTTATAACAACATTGGGAGTTGACATAGATAAGGAAATTTAAGAAATTATGGATAAAAAGGACGCTTAGATCAAAGAATTGAAAGCTCTAAGTTTAGTTGGTAGATTGATCCTTTTTTTCTTCTTGAGGTAAATGATTTATTGCATGTTAAGAATGAATTCAATAATGAAGTGGTATTCCTTAATTCTAAGAATGGAAATTTGAATTCTACCATACTAACACTAAACATGAATACTGAAGGAGCGAGGAGTGACCATACTAACTCAACTTAAATTTCAAAGAATTTGAACGAAGCAAGAGTAGATTTATCTAACTTAAGACATAATAACCCGTTTGTAGTGAACATTCTTGAAATTCTCTTTAGCGTACTCTTTTGCTATTCTTGGTACATCACAATAACCTAATCTTGTTAATATCCCTCCTACATAACATAATGTGCCTACTCATTTTAGTGTTATGTAGAAAGATTTATCTCAAGCACACACTTGTAGTAAAGAGAGATACAAAATATTTGATTTGAACAAGGAAATAGATAGGTTGAAAGAAAATATGAAGTATTAAGGAACTTGAATTGACATGTGTCATCCAATGGTAAAGGAACTCAAAGTTGAGATTACTTATTTGAATCTCAGATATGACAAGGATTGGAATGTTTCTTTGTTGAAAGATAAACTAATTGCAATTAGTAATTCCACGTGGAACATTATCATCATATATATTTCTTCTCTCAAGCCTAATTTGTTATTCTATGTTGGGTATATTATGTCCGATTCTCGATTTGGATTTTATGCCCTAGGCACAAATTCACCAATTGTCCATGAAAAGTGTAAGGAGACGAGTTGCAACTCAACATAAAACTATGATTGGGGATGGCATCGAAGAGTTATCGACTGATGACAAATTACATAAAGGGGTGCCTATATACCATGAGTTCATGTCTCGACAGTTGTCTTATTCGGTGATCTAAGAACTATGGTTTTTCTTAGTAAAAGACAATGAAAATTTTGCATTACAAAGTCAACTTTGGAAAAAGCTCGACCATCGAATTGTGGGTAGTGTGCCCATGCTAGACCTTTCCAAACACATTTGCAGAATCTTATGGAACTTAGCTTTGATGCTTAGTTTAGGTTCTCTTTCCAAGGCACAAATTGACTAAGTGTCCTTGAAAATATTAAGGAGGTGAGTTGTAACTCACCATAAAACAATGACCGAGGATTGTATCGATTAAACAATGAATCCATCAGAATCATGACAACAGAATACACCTAGTGGTGCCTACCTCTCATGATTCCATGAACCAATTCTTGTCTTGTATGTCCATTCTATAAACTAGGGTTTTGCTCAGTAACATATGTTACACCTAAATCTTACCATCATGAGACTTAGTGTATATACCCTTGAAGTATCCATGACCAGGAAGTCAATTTGAAAGAGTTGTTGATCCTTTATCCTAAAATCTAAGTGGATCGTCGCAACTTGCTCTCTTCCAGATTGCGACGACCAGGATCATCGCAGGTACCTCCTTGATAGAGTGCGACGATGTAGCATGTTGTCCTTATACAGCCTGCACCGACCTCACCTGTCGCCTGTTTCCCTATTACAACTTGCGACGATGTCGGTTAATATGGATAAAAGGATGCTTCGAGTGATTTATAGAAGGAGGATGACTTGGATCTCTATCCATAACTCAGAGGTTGAGATTTCCTTCGGTTCCTCCATTTTTGGGAAGATCCCTTAGTCCTCTCTCACTAATCCTCAACTCATTTCTATCCTCCTAGTCCTATTTATATGAGGCTTCTCTTCACTCCAAAGGGAGGAAGTCTATGAAGTCTATAGTACTTACATGCTGGTGAAATTAGCTTAGAGAGATATCTATCCATCTTTGGGAGATCCATTCTTCCTTTGGAGGCTTTGGCATTGGCTTGATTGGAGAAGGATTGCCACGTTAAGCCTTGGTTGTAATCACTTCCTTCTATGTACTTTCCATTTTTATACAGTAATATAAATGCTTTCCACCAAATGTTGTTGCATTGATGATGCTTGTGTAGTTTTCCTGCTTAACTGCTTACTTAGATCTGTTATTGTTTAGATGCATTTTGTTGTTCTGTATGTTTTGACAGGTTTTGCAGTTGAGATCTTAAGACCATAAAGCTTGGAACAACATCAAGGAGAAAGGATCCACGATCTGAAAGGTAAGGCATCTAGTCACTTGATCTCTAATTAGATATTGGAAATTTATTTCATATTCTGTCTTATTTGTTCTAGTCTTGCATTAATCTATGGAGATCACACCTTGAGTCCGCTCTTGGTAGATTGTCCGATAAACAAATTTGGTGACCATATGGGGGAAGAACATTGTTTTTAGTTTTCAATTTGAATGCCATTTTCATTTGATTTCTTTTGCAATCTCATTTTCCTCCTAAGCCTTTTTACCATCAGATCTTCACTTTGAAGAGTATGTTGTCTTACCATGAGTCTGTACTCATGATCTTTAAACCCTTTCATTGCTCATTTCTTGGAGGTTTGTTGATCATTGAGTTTGGATCTCTCCCGTCTCACCTGGGTAGTAGAAACATAGCAACAATCTGTCATTTTTTGCACTTTGCTTTTCTGTCTTCTGAGTTGTTGTCGCAGCTTTACCACTAGTGTCCTGCAACATCGTCGCAATCCCCGCACTGGTGACCTGTGACAGTCGCTCTGTGTCTGAACATAGACTGCGCTGATCTGTTAATTTCGATATAAGGTCATCCCCCCTCCATTTTTTGATTTGAGTTTTGAGTTGGTGTGTAGACCCCTCTGTGCTGCAAAATCCAGTCAGAGACCCTTTTTTATTTGTGTGTTGAAAGTGTTTGGATTTTGTGTGGATTTGTATTGGGCCCCATTTTTTAACAAGCTTAAGTTTGTTAGTGGTGGACACTTTGGTCTCCCCCACCTTCATCCGCTTGGCCTTGTATTCCCTTCTCTCCTCACCTGATCTAATCCTTCCATTGGCTTAGATCCCAGACCTCCTTTACACATGTCATTTAGCTTTGTTTGCATTCAGTTGTTTGTTGAGTGTCTTGAGTGTTTTCAGTTCATATGAGTGCTTGCTTGTCATTCTCTTGAGAATTTCCTGAGTATTTAGAGTGCTGCAAATCAACTTTATTTTCAGTTTTTCATGCTTAAAAATATCATTGTTATCAAGTTGTAATCTTGGCATATCATTGAAAAATTAAAAGTGCATCATTTTCCCGTTGTCACATGCATTTGAAAATTGTTGTAGAAATTGGTTCATGCATTGGAATGTATCATTCATTGGTCTTTTGAAAAGTTTGAGAGAAAAGTTAGTCATTTGTGCTTTTCAGGAATTATGAATCATTCATTTTCTTGAAAAATTCAAGTGAGATCAAGTTTTTACAAAAGAGATTCCATGCTTGAGAAAATTGTATGCATTCTTGATTTTTTATGCTTTTAAGCCATCATAGTGAATTTGAAAAGTTAGAGTGCTCTAGATAGGAAATTTCTCTCTTTTCATCTCTTAAGTTTTGATTCGAAAAGACAAAAGAAAATGCTTGAATTTGGTTGTGACGCTTGTTGATTTTTTGTGTTTTGCTTGGAAAAACGGAAAAAAGCGAAAATAATATTTTTGTCATCAAATTTGATAGATTTGGGATTGTGTTGCATTGTGTTTCTTTGGTAAAACCACTTGGAAAAAGATTTCTCCTTCCCATAGATAGACTTCATCAAAAGAAAAGTATATTTTTTTGCATGTAGTTAGGACTTGCATTATGTTTACAATTATGTACTCACCTCATGCATTCACCTAACCGTCTAGATAAAATTAACGGTAGAATTAGGGTAAAATTTTTAGTAACTTGTGTGTTAAGTTAGAGACGTGTTCCGGCGTCGTAAAACGTGGCAGCTGTCGTTACTTTTCAGCACTGTATTCCGGGGATATTGTAGTCTTCCATGTACCAACCCGGTATATCGAAGCTCTTTCACGTACCCACCAAGTACTTCCTGTACTTGGCGTATATCGAAAGGCGTTTCACGTACTTGGCATATATAGAAAGGTGTTTCACGTACTCGGTAGTATATAGCAATGTATTGTGTCGTACGGTTGTGCATTAGACAACACCACTACAGATTTGAGCTCCCATGTACCTTGTGTATATCGGCATTAGGATTCCTGAAACCAACTGAGCTATCCATTTGGCCGTCTTGGCAGAGCAATACACCGAGAACAACACTCGAGGAGATTACTACGCACGTACTGTCCAGGTAGTCGGGTATTCAGGCAAGGGTACGGTCCCAATCCTCCTTGTCGCATTTTACTGTTGGACCCTGCGGTATATAGCGACTTGCGAAGCCTTGACAATCCTGTGAGGTTCCAGACTTTTGAATCCACTCCTATCACATAAGTTTGCTTGCGGCCTTAGTTTGTGTAGGATTTTTCTGGACTGCTTTTCTTTTGTTTAGACTACCCTAGGAGAAAATTTTGTTTCAGTCACTCTGGCTGACTTTCCTTGGAGAAGGACCCATAGGATTATGAACTTACCGCCTGAATATCCCCTTAAATAGGAGGTAATTTTGAAGGTAAGAATGGACGCACAAGCCACGATCGTGTCACCTGAAGTAGAAAACCCTACTTTGAATATTGGAGCACACATGTTCCCTCCAGATTCACTTGCCTCCAACCCCCCGCAGGGTGAAGAGGTGCAAACTTCCACTTCACAAGACCTACCTTTCATTTTACCGAGAGAGCCTGGATCGGTGGAATGGTTAAATCCACCCCAGGACTGCCCTGCAGCAGCTGTTGGTCCAGCTGTAGCTTATTGGACATCATCTCTAGGACACCCTGTGGCTCATTTTGTCGTTGCATCCCCACCCAGTTGGGCTACAACCACTTATACTATGAAACGAGATCTATATACTATGAACGAGAACTCTAGCCATAAAAAATCACTTTTTAATGTCAAAAACACAAAAAAAACAACCTCAAAACCAAAAGTGATGATACTGGCATCAGCCTTTTTTGTTTCGAGGTTAAAATTACAACTTTTTGGTAACCCAAGCGCTGTCATTGCAATCGAAACCCTAAAATTACAACTTTTATCACATTGTGGCATAAACAACTAGCATTGTCACAACAAAAATACCAAAATCAAGCCCCAAATCCAAAAGAGGTGCTAGCAATGTCACCTCTTTTTCCTCTTCGATTGTAATTACACCGTTTCGAAACCATTTCCTAAAAATAAATAAACCCCTAATAAAATCTAGAAAAAAACATATTTAAAAAAAAATGAATATTTAGAAAAAAAATACAAGGAAATACACAATTAAAATAATAGGAAAAAAAAAACAAAAACACCTTTAAAAATACAAAATTAAAAAAAAAAAAATTAAAAACCAAACAAACTATTAAAAAATACAAATCTAATAAAAAAAACAAAATAAAAAAAAATAAAAATAAAAACTAAACAGAATATTAAAAAATGCAAATTTAATAAAAAAAACAAAATTTTAAAAAAATCTATATAAAAAAAAACAAAAATTAAAAAAACTATATAAAAAACCAAAAATTAAAAACCAAACAAAATTAAAAAAATCTAAATCAAATAAAAAACAAATTTTTTTAAAATATATATATATATATATAAAACATTTGAATTAAATATGAAGTGGAGTGGTGGAGTAAGGGAGGAGGCGGAGGGATAAGGGGGCGGGTGGCGGAGGGATAAGTAGCAGGGCGGAGGAGGTGGAGGGATAAGGGGGCGGAGGGATAAGCAGCAGAGTGGAGGGGGCGGAGGGATAAGGCGGAGGGGGCGGGAATGGAGGGATAAGGGGCAGGGCGGGGGGGCGGGAATGGAGGGATAAGGCGGAGGGATAATGAGCAGGGGGGGCAGAGGGATAAGGAGGGGGCGGGAATGGAGGGATAAGGGGATGCGGAGGGATAAGGGAGGTGGGATGGAGGGATAAGGGGAGGCGGAGGGATAAGGAGTGGCGGTGGAGAGTGCTGGATGGAGGGATAAGGTGGTGGTCGGGACTGCTAGCGTGATGCTGGGCATCGAGGTCGATGCCGGGCATCGACCTCGATGCCCAGCATCAACCAACAACGAATTAAAAGGATTTTTTTTAGTTTTTTTATTTTTTTTGAGTTTTTTGTTTGGTTTTTTTGGTTTTTTTTTGTGTTTTTGTTGGTTTTTTTTTTTGTTTTTTTGTGTTTTTGGTATTTTTTTGGGGGGGTTTTGGTGTTTTTTTTTGTTATTTTAATTTTAATTTTTTGTTTTTTATTATTATTTTTAATAGTTTTTCCTTTTTTTAAGTTTCTAATTTTTTTTTTTGTTTTTTCAAAAAAAAATTATTTTATCTTTTGTTTTTTTATTTTTTGAGATTTTTCAAAACATTTTGTTATGTCTTTTTTTGTATTTTTTAGTTTTTTTTTTTAAATAATTCACAATTTATATGGTTTTTTCATTTGTTTTTTTTTTCTTTTAAAAAAATTTAAAAACCCACTTTGTAACCCGACGAAGGAAATAAGTGCTACTAGAAGCACCAACTTTCGATTTAGAGGTTAATTTTGGTTTTACTTACAAGGGAAGTGGATGGGCTTTCAAAATAGTTGTAAATTTAGCCTCGAAAAAAAAACGAATGATACCGGTAGCACCACTTTTCAACTCTAGCCTTAAAAAATGCCTCAAAATGAAAATCTGTGATACTGGTATCAACCCTTTTTGAAATAGAGGTAAAAATAGCTATTAAAATTAGGAGAGAGAAAAACGAGAACTGTGTCGAGTTCTCGTTTCATAGTATAAGTGGTTCTACTCCCAATGACCCTCTAGCACCTTATCGTGAATAGTTGACTTGATTACGTGCTATGGGTGAGGAGTTTCGAAGACAAAGTCTTTTATGAAGGGTTGAAGACCTGACGTTACCTCCTTATCACAATCATCATTTATCTTTTGACTCACCGGAATCATCCACCCAACACGTGACCACTTCTGAATCTGGTCAACCATCGACTCCTATACATAAACCCCCTAGACAGGAGGCCAGTCCTATACCTCAGACGACTCAACCTATTGAAGGACAACAATCCAACACACCTGTCACTACCACGGTTACATTATCCATTCCTCCCCCACCCCACAACTCGCAGGGAGGATACTCTCTACCCCCTACCTTTCTTGCGGGTAATGTTAACCCTGTAGTAGATAATCAACAGCCCATGTTGGGTCGACCTTTGATTAGTGGTCAGGAAGTTGTTGCTGGGGGACAACCCCCACCTCCCAACCATAATACTAGAGGAGGAGTTCCCATCGGTCCTTTCGTTGGTAATTCCTTACCTATCGGACCTTCCACCACGAGATTATATCATGTTAGGGGGCCATCCAACGTAATTCAACCACCATGGAATCAAGCATATCCAAGTTATCTTAACCCTGTGTCGGGACAACTCAATCCCGGAAACGCACTCTACGAGATACCTTATCCTAGAAATCCATACACTCTATGGGGGAAAAAAATATGTTTTACAACATGGACCCCCAGCTACAGTCCCTCAAGTGCCACCACCCTCGCTTGGTCCACCCCCACCTCCCGTCGGAGGCGACAGGCCCACACACAATTCCGGGGGAGGAGGACCTCTACCTTTTGGCATAGGCCCACCTCATTCTGGAAACCACGACCCACCCCACCCTGGCGGCGGAGGTGGGAGCCCTCCCCCTTTAGGCGGAGGTGGAGGGCCACCCCACGTGGTGGTGGAGGCCCATCCTATCCTGGTGGTGGTGGTGGAGCACCATCCCATCCTGGTGGTGGTGGTGGAGGACCATCCTACCCTGGTCGAGGTGGCGGAGGAGGCCTTACCCTTCCAGCGGCGGCGGTGGACCACCACCTCCTCTCGGCGGAGGCGGTGGAGGTCCACCCTATCCCGGTGGCAATGAAAGACCACCACCTCCTCCCAGTGTAGGAGGTGGAGGTCCATCCTATCCCAGTGGTAGTAGTGGACCCCCACCATTTGGAGGCATCCCACCCCCTCCCGACGGTGGAGGAAAGCCCCCACCTTACGGTAACAGACCACCTTATTATGGTAATGGACCACCTTATTATGGTGGCGAACTTACCTATGGTCCAGGTGGCACACCCCCTTATGGTCAGTTTCCCTCGAGGACACCTTACAACCAGTCGATTCAAGGTCTTACCGGTCCATACATGCCTTATCAGTACTATCAGTACCCCCAGCTGAACCAACAACTGCCATTTATGGCTACTTTGGACTTACTGTTAGGATATTCCAATACTCCATCCTAGTCCTACTAGCTTTCCAGTCATTTTCATTTTCAGTCATGCATGCAAAATTAGGGTTTGCATGCATTTTGCATGCATTCTAGGTCATTAGTCCCAGCACCTAGTCCTCAACAAACTAGCCCCTGGAGCTTCTTTCAGATCATTTCTAGGCCTCCCAGTGACTAATGTGCCCTCCTTTGCTCCACTGCATGACAAGGGTGCCTTATTCACCTACCAGTCCAGTTATATTGAGTTATCTTCAGTTATTTCCTTGATTTAAGGCTTAACTGACTCTTTACTGAGTTTATCACTCTGTTGGACCTCCAGTGAGACTAGATTGACCATTCTGACTCAAGTTAACTCCTATGGCGCCCTCCACTGAGCCTCCTTCACTATATTAGTGCTTCCATGTGCTAGGTACACCAACCACATTCAGTTAGACTCAGTTTGACTCCCGGTTGATCATTACTTGTGCATTGATGACTTCACTGATGAGAAGGTGGACTCCTAGTTAGGCATTGATGACTCTCCACTGATTATGGATCTGTGCATGAAGGCCAATTCGAATTCCCCCTAGTGAATTCGAATCCTCATACTCAACATTGTATATTTACCAGTTCATTACTCTGTTAATAGCAACATGTGTAATTATTCTACCTCAATCAGAGTTTCTTTGGATCTAAGTTCTATTGCTTGTCTCTTCTTCTATTATTCCTGAATTCTTTCATTGTGAGATTTACATCATCTCTTTGGATCTTATGTGGGCAATTTCACATGGTATCAGAGCCTTGAGAGTACATTCTACCTCCATTCTTGAGATTTTTTTGCAAGTATTTTGAAGTTCCAGCAGTTGCGGCAGCAGATTCAACAGCTCTCTATTTGCACTTGTTCAAGCAGTCAAGATGAGCAATTCGAATGCTCCTTCTTCTATACTTCTCACTCCTTTCAATTATTTCGAATGGAAGAGGAAGATGATAATACTCTTGCAATCAAGAGGGTTTACTAGAATAGTTGAGTAAAAAGATGCCATACCACATCAAGCAGAAAAGAGAATCAAGCACCTAAACAAAATGGATGAAGCCTTTGGATGCATATGCCTTTATATATCTGATGATCTATTGTTTCATACTGATGGATTGAAGTCTCCAAATGATTTATGGATAAAATTGAGGAGTCTTTTTGGAAAACAAGACGAACTAAGAGGATACATTCTTGAGAATGAATTGGTTTCCCTTCAACCTAGCAATTTTGAGAGCATCCAAGATTTCTTCTCCAAATTTCAGAATTTGGTTTTGCATTGCAAGCAATGTGGCATCACTAAAAGTGATGAGCAATTGATACTCTCTATATTGAGCAAACTTGGATCTCAATTTTCTGTCTTTGTATCTACCTTTCATTCTGTTCGAATGTCCATCCCTGGATGGAAGTTTCCCACCTTAAGTGACTTTATTGAAGCTCTCACTCAAGAAGAGAACAAACTGTTTCAAATGGTTGCCATCAAAACCTCCAGAGATCTAGCTCTTTTAGCTGGTGAATCAAGTGGAGTGAATGCAAAAGGGGGACAAAAAGGAAAAGGCAAGAAACCTTCAAGATCCAAGAATGACAAACAAAAGAGACCTAATTGTACCTACTGCAAGAGAGGAAACCATCTTGAGCATGCCTGCATGCATAAGAAGATTGATCTTCTAACCAAGCTTCTTGAACAAAACCAAATTGTTGTTCCAAAAGAAGCAAAGATGTCTGATTCTGGAAGTGGATCTGATGATTGTCATGCATTGATGGCTGGTTTTTCAAAGACAAAATCTCTCCTCATAGATTTTGGAGCTTCCAACCACATGATGGCACAAGAAGAATCCTTCTCCTCTTTAGATCTCCAAGATGGGCCTACCATTCACATGGGAGACAACTCTCATATTTCTACCAAACATTTGGGTACAGTTCATATGGAGCATGGTAAGTTCAAAAATGTCTTATTTGTTCCTTCTCTTACAGCTAATTTGTTGTCAGTATATCAAATGACTCACACAGGATCTCCAAAACAAGTAATTTTTGGTCCAGACACAGTAGAGATTACAGAAATCTCCACTGGAAAGGTTATAGCGAATGGGATTGCTAGTCATGCCTCAAAGGCATATGAGTTCTCACACTTCATGCCCTTCTCTCCAACTATTCCTTCAGATTCTGATGAAGATCACAGTGACTTCTCTTCCAGTGACTCCTATTCTAGTGAAGAAGAAGATCAAGATTTTGATGTTGAGATCATGGTTCAAGAAGATTCAGAACCAACACCTATTCTCAGTCCAGATTCAAGAGAAATATGTTCTCACACAGTCCTTGCTACTACTGAGAACACAGTTGATGATTTATTTGCTTACAGAACTACTAGACTTCAGCAGCATGCTAACCTTGCATTATGCCATCCATCTCTCCATAAGAGATGCAGCATGATGATGGGATTCTCTCTTCCATCTTTTGGGAAGACTACTCATGTTCCATTCGCTCCAGATACAGAAAAAGTTCCTGAAAGACTTGCTTCATCCTCCACACAGTGGGAGACCTTCCTACATGGGATAAGCTTGCCAAGTCTTTTACAAAAGTTTTCACTGATGAAAGCTTCTTTCTTTTCTGCATGATGGTTCTTTGAGTTATTTACTGTTCTTTTGAGGGGGGGTATTTTTCCCATGAGGTTTTCCCCATTTTCTCAGTTTATGGACAGTTATGTATTTTATTATCATTTCATTTATTGTATGGGTGACCTTTGGTCCTAGTTACCAAGGCCCAGGATGGATTAAGGGGGGGTGTTAGGATATTCCAATACTCCATCCTAGTCCTACTAGCTTTCCATTCATTTTCATTTTCAGTCATGCATGCAAAATTAGGGTTTGCATGCATTCTGCATGCATTCTAGGTCATCAGTCCCAACACCTAGTCCTCAGCAAACTAGCCCCCGGAGCTTCTTTCAGATCATTTCTAGGCCTCCCAGTGACTAATGCGCCCTCCTTTGCTCCACTGCATGACAAGGGTGCCTTCTTCACCTACCAGTCCAGTTATATTCAGTTATATTGAGTTATCTTCAGTTATTTCCTTGATTTAAGGCTTAACTGACTCTTTACTGAGTTTATCACTCTGTTGGACCTCCAGTGAGACTAGATTGACCATTCTGACTCAAGTTAACTCCTATAGTGCCCTCCACTGAGCCTCCTTCACTATATTAGTGCTTCCATGTGCTAGTTACACCAACCACATTTAGTTAGACTCAGTTGACTCCCGGTTGATCATTACTTGTGCATTGATGATTTCACTGATGAGAAGGTGGACTCCTAGTTAGGCATTGATGACTCTCCTCTGATTATGGATCTGTGCATGAAGGCCAATTCGAATTCCTCCTAGTGAATTCGAATCCTCATACTCAGCATTGTATATTTACCAGTTCATTATTCTGTTAATAGCAACATGTGTAATTATTCTGCCTCAATCAGAGTTTCTTTGGATCTAAGTTCTATTGCTTGTCTCTTCTTCTATTATTCCTAAATTCTTTCATTGTGAGGTTTACATCATCTCTTTGGATCTTATGTGGGAAATTTCACACTTACCTGACTTGTCTTGTTTGATGAATGATCCCATCTTCCATGGACATAACTGGACACCCATTCTGGTTAAGTTACCATTATATATCCCCAAATTTGATGGCAAGCCCGATGAGGATCCTAAAAACCATGTGATGACATACCATTTATGGTGTTCATCCAACTCCTTGATGGACGACTCGATTCGTCTTAGGTTATTTCAACGGACTCTCACCGGCCCAGCTTCCAAGTGGTACATTGAACTACCACCCAATTCTTTTCAATATTTTTGATCTCTTGATATGTCATTTTTGACCCACTTCCAGCTGCCCATTCGCTATGAGACTAGTACAGACTTATTGACTTCCCTTCGCCATAACACTGCCACTCATATTTCAGATCATATTCATGAATGGTGGCGAAGACGACGTCTTATTAAGGCTCATATTCCAGACCAACTCTTAGTTGACTGGTTCACAAAGTCACTTTTACCCGTTGTAGCTCAAGACGTAGCTATGGGAGGATCCGTCACTGAGGAATAGGCTATTTCCCGTGCCCATTACTTAGACTTGGTCTATGCTCAATCCAACACATTGTATGAAATTGTTCCTGACGCACCCCGCCCTATGTATGATCCTGTGAAACCACCCAAGGGGCCACAGACCGATGGCATCATTGGATCCCTTGCCTCACAGCCTTCTACTCAAACTGGTGGCTCATCGAACCCTTAAGGTTCTTCCCCATCACCACCACGGGATGGAAAAAACACTACCAAGTCCACCACTCTTGCCTCCACTGAAGAGGTGAATTCTATGCCATCAACTTCATCTCAGAAGTCCGGTGGTAAGAAGAAGAACAAAGGGAAACCTAAGAAATATTCTAACCAACAGGAGCCCAAGCCCACTCAGGAAGACACCAAACATAAGAGGAAGTTGAAGTATCCTTGTTTGCTGTGCGGCGGAGACCATTTCTCAAAATAATGTCCCTACTGAGATGAAGTTCAGAAGTTTCTCAAAGGAAACTCTACTATCAGAGTTCTCAATGATTCCTTCCCCACTTAGAACCAACAACTAATTGCACACACAAGAAGACAACAATGCCCAAGAACATGTGATTTATTACTTAAGTAAGGGTCTCATTGACACCGAAACCCGTCACTCACATGTTGAGAAACTCCCTCTCGTGGTAGTTATTGCCATCCAAAAGTTCCGACATTACATCTTGCTTCGCACCACCACCATCATCACCGATTAAACCTCATGTACCACGTTTTGACACGTCAAGTACTTGGGGGCAAGTATTCATGCTGGATTGTGATACTGCAGGAATTTGATCTCCTTTTCGAAAAGGCTAAGTCTAAAAAGTATTTGGTGTTTGTTGAGTTAATCTGTGATCTTCCTCGTCCTGATGTAGAATTTGAGCCCAATGATTCTCTCCTAGACGAATCATTGTTCCTCATTAGCACGTCTAATCCGTGGTATGGAGATATCACTTTATATCTTCAAACCCAACGTTTCAACCCCCAATTGTCTCGTGACGACCGTCGTAGAATACGCCACGATGCAAAGTATTACCTGATCATCCGTGATACCTTGTACCATCGTGGTATCGATTCTATTCTTCGACGTTGTCTCACTCATGAAGAGGCTGAACACGTCTTAAATGACTGTCATGCTGGGGCGTGTGGCGGTCATCTCTCTGGGATGGCTATAGCCCAGAAGATACTTCGCGCAGGATATTATTGGCCATCTATCTTTAAAGATTGTATCTAGGCCATAAAAAAATGTCCTCCATGCCAACACTTTCAAACTAAGAAGCGCACCCACCCATCCCCGTTACACACGGTTATTGCCGTTGGCCCCTTTGCTAAATGGGGCATTGAATTCATGCACTGTAAGCCTACCTCAGCCGGGGGGCATGGTTACGTCATAGTAGTCGTGGATTACTTTACAAAGTGGGCCGAGGCTATGCCTACATACATTGACGACGGAAAAACCGCCGCACTCTTCATGTTTAATCATGTTATAGTGCAATTCGGAGTTCCTCAAGCTATAGTTACCGACCATGGTTCTCACTTTATGAACGACATGGTTGATGAATTGAGCACTAGATTGGGTTTTCTCCATGAAAACTCAACACTGTACTACCCATAGTCCAATGGACAAGTAAAGGCCATTAACAAGGTCTTGAAAACCATGATCCAATGCATGGTGGGTATGCACAAGTCCAACTGGAACAACATGCTCTTTTCCGCATTGTGGGCTTATTGAACTTCCATTAAGACCGCCACCGGATTTACCCCCTTCCAACTAGTTTATGGATTGGAGGCAGTCCTACCAATAGAGTGCAAGATTCCGTCCCTCAAACTCGCAGTTGAACTTCTCCCTAACACTACTGCCGAGGAAGAACACTTCCTCTACCTAGAAAAACTCGACGAGACTCATCGCGATTCCGCTCTTGCTAACGAGGCACATAAGAAATGCATCAAAGTGAAGTATGACAAGTCGGTAGAACCTCGCGTCTATAGCGAGGGTGATTTGGTCCTCACATATGACCAAAGACATGATAAGCTGGGGGCAGGAAAGTTTGAGTCCATGTGGCATGGACCCTACATAGTGAAGCACGTCCTGGAGAAGGGAGCCTACAAACTTGAAGAGTATGATGGGATATCTTTAGGTGAGCCCCGCAATGGGATTTACTTGAAGAGGTACTATGCCTGATTCTTTCATGCATAAGTACGTTGTATATACTGTACATGGTGTGTGTTTTGTGTGGTGTGACGCTTTGATTGTTGCATGATTAGGTCTTGTTTCATTACTTATACCATGTTCTATCTGCGTGTGCAGATGGAAACTTGCTACGGATTCGCGGATGACGCCAGGCGACATACCTGTAACCTTGCTTCGGCAACTTGGGTGCTCTATTCTCCCATTGATGAGCTTATTAGCTCAGGAGGAATGTGTCTAGGTTTCACAACCAACAATGCTGCAGAATATCAGGAAGTCATTGGAACCCTAACTGACGCTCTTTCCTTGGGTATGGACCACGTTGTTATCTATTTGGATTCACAACTGGTGGTCTCTCATCTCAACTGGATTTATGCTATCTGTGACCCTCTCCTACTCCATCTCTACAGACGAGTCCGTCTTCTGGAAAGGTCCCTTGATTCCATTCAATACCTGCACATTCGACGAGACAGGAATGCAGTCGCCAACTCAATGGCCAACTTCATTCTAGATTGGTACATCGCACACATGTAGCATATTCATGAACTATAAAAGAAAACATAACATGTAAATAATTCATTGTATAAGCAAACACATAAACACGATCTCATATGGAACACAAATGTATAAATCCGCCAAAATGTCTGTATATATATAAATCAAGATAAAGTAGTGCTGATACAAAATCTGAAGCACAATGGCTTTTAGTGAGTCTATACAAAATATGAAGCCTGATAGCTTTCAGTAGTACAAAATATGAGGCTCACAAGGTCTCAGTACATACATAATAACATAAGGCCTAACGCCTGGCCCATGCACCTCTGGGTCTTGCAGCCCTCTCTTGCTGGCTGTGGAAACAATCAACCACTCTTGCTACCTTGCAGAGAAACACACTGAAATGCAAGGTCATGCCAACCGTCTACCTTTGCATGGCCCATGGTAACTCATGCACTACCGGATATGGAACCTCTAACGTCAACCTAGTGAGGTTCTCATAGACATCTTCCATCTCTACGATGGCATCATGCATGGCTGGGGCTATAGCTGGTGCCTCTCCCCTTCTTGCGAGAATTGAAACTTCGACTGGTAGTGAAGGGCCCACGTCTACACAAACATTTTATTAACTCATCAGCACTACCCCAAAAAATTATAAATACACAAAATGAAAAATACAGTGGTCATTGTTCTTATCGATATCTCCCCACTCTGCTCCCTCAGGAAACACCAGGTCTGGATCCTCCCTGAAGTCCGTACCACTATACAGATAGTCCTCGATCATGAGCAGTTGGCCTTCCAGCTAGGTGAAGAATCCAGAGCCAAATCCGATGATCGGACCCCCACCACCATGGCGGGCCATCACATTCGTCCATCGAATCATATGAGGATCCTTGGGATCCCTATCATCCAAGGTCACCTATGGGCATAAGAGAGGTACATGCTCCAGCAAGAAAGAGATCACTACTGATCTGTAACCGAACTGCTTGAGTTCACCACGCTGACACTTGGTCAGCTGAGCTCGAAGGTTGGTGAGGAGTCCCTCACACCAGTTAAACACCTTAGGAGACATACACTCCTTTGCATATAACATTTGGGACTTGGTAGCTAGGTGATATGCTTGGCTCCCTGCTATCCCCACTATAGTGAAGAGTATGACGCGCAATGAATGTTCTCAAACTTTATTTATGGGAATTTTCCCACTAGAGGCAACGACATCTGGAGTACAATGCTGAGCAATCAAGTCATCCACCATCCAGTCACTCCCCCGTGATCCAGTGAGAGACACATTATCCCCCCTCCGGGAAATTCCTGTCAAGAAATATATGTCTTCAACATCTATATTCAACACGTGTTCCCCAATCATGAAGTATTGATGCGCTGGATTCCAACTCCGGATCATGCACTCTAGTAATGGGACTTGGGCCCTCTTGCCTTGAACCTGGAAGTACTTCAACAGTCCACAATTTCTCAATGCATCCACACATAATTGATCATTTTCCGCTTGTATATCTTCTACTTCGTGTTCACATTCACGCCATTCAAGAACCATGGCAACGACCGTAAACCTGTCAAAGGAAGCATCTAAACACTATTAGAACTCACCCAAACTATTGAAATTTTTTCTTGTGGGCTAGGTTTTGAGTTGAATTTGGGAATTTTCGCCATCACACCCGTCATTGCTGATAGGGCGACGTCGTCGCAAAGCGCCCTTACGGGTTTTACGACGACTCGGGTTCATCGCAGTTCCCGTAAAGGAGGATTGCGACGACCCGAGGGCGCAAAATCCCCTCATAAATCAGCCCAAAACCCCAAAAAATGACCAGAAAACAAAATTGTAAACCGCTAGAAAGATGTTGGCTAAGGTCTAGGTTTACCTGCTCCTGACAGTACGTGAAATGGTCAATCGTAGCTCCGGCAATCGACGAATGAAAATCTGCTCCAAATGGCACTTTCTTCTCCCCAAACTTGGAAAATGACAATGGTAATTATTTTTGGTCCTTTTTCCTATTTTATAAACAAAAAGGGAATATTCTTTTTCAAATTTAGATGCTTTATAGGTTATTTTCTATAGTTTGGATTATTTTAATATCTGGTTGACTATTTGACCTAGTTTTCAAGCATGCAGGAGACGTTAAGTGTTTCATTTGCGCCATTCTCGCATCGTAGCGATCATCTCATAAATGTTGTCAAGTATGAACAACCTGTTTGAATATTTTTGTTGTTATTTTCGTCCATTAGAATTCGGTTATTTAATGTTGATGATCTAACTCTTTGTTCTTTCTCGTGCTCATAAAACCATGAGAATAAGTTACCGAGTTATGATTTATCACTTTTCCGGGCTCGTTAAACTCCTACGGAAAAGGAACCCCCCCGGAGTCTATCTTTAAGCTCTTTTTAGGCTCTCAAAATACGAAAAGATAGCCAAGCGAACTTGTCGCGTTCACGCTTGCTAAAGTATTTGAATGGTCATCTCCCTGGTGATATTTTACCCCTTTTTTGGACCAGGGGGCACTACTTATGAAAAAGGAATACTCCAGCCAATCATGACTGGAAGAGTCCTCTCTCGCGTTGTTTTACCCTTCTTCGGGCGAAGAGGCTGACTTTACGAAAAAGGACCGTTGGAGTCTTCTTTATCTCTTTTCAGACTCTCTAAACATGAAATGACGACCGAGTTTACCTTCTATGGACTCATTAAAATTTAACATTGAAGGGCCCGCTATGGGACGAACCCCTCCTCTCCCAGGTTCGAAAAATATTTGGGATTGGACTCATCTATGAGATGAGCTATACCGAGCATCTAGTTACCCTCATCAAGCTTGTAAAAAACACATGAGGCACTCATCAGTCATGATGGGGTAAAAGGAAAGCTTTTATGTTACACTTTTTACCTGTGGCAGTACCTAGTCGTTCTTGAACATGGCACTCATTTGCATTCGCATACCGTACTTGGGTCATCCATTTTTCCTCAAGTTTTACCCACTTCCTGAGTCTTGTTACTCCTTTGGGTCATCCAAAGAATACTTCCATCATCAGTTGCATTAGGAATCGACGTCATTCTTATCATGTCAATACTTCCAAGTCATGCCATGCCCATGTTCAAGAATACTTTCACTACTCATCATTAGCAGTTAACACACCTTCCTCCATGTCATGTTTACTTTGAGTTAGTCCTATATGTTACTATACCATCCGATCTATTCAAAACATCCTTTGTCATGTTTTGTGTCGATGATGGGGGATTCATCATGGCCCTCCTTCGATGGATTCATCCTTGTCGACTTCAACACATTATCCGAGGATTTGAATCTAGAAACCAATCGAGTACCTTGGACCTGGATTCCTCAATGGAAAGTTATCTCGCTTTCGACATGAGTTTACATCATTGACTCTTGATCGAGAGATTTCATCATGCGTTCGATTTCAGCTCATTCATTCGTGCTTGATGATATGTAATGTGATACCTTGGGGATCATTGACATTAATGGTGATTTCCATCGCACTAGTTAACGGTATACATCAATGGCCGGTAATAAGGTGGTTTCTACCATGTTCGATGTCAAGACATTTGTAATCACATGGATAGATTCGTATCATTGCGGGTTCGACTTGAAGACCCCGGGGAAGTCTTGTTGTACCCAAGTTGCGATGGAGATTGTTTTTTGAGTCATATTACATGGATCCACATTTGTATTGGTCGTGGATATGTTATCATCTCATCATGGATCTACGCTTGTATCTAGTAGCCATGATTGTGTTCAGTCGATTCTTTACTACCATGGATCTGTATTGTATTGGTCAACAGCCATGTTGTGAGTCATACAAGAATGTGTTCTTAGAGTCAGTTGTACTGCAGCAACATTTCCTATCCGACAAGCCGTTGCCATTCCTTCTTTTAAATCATTTCACCTGTCCAGTTTCATCAGCTTCATGCTTTGGGGGGAATTCTTTTACACCTAAATCTTACCATCATGATACTTAGTGTATATAACCTTGAAGTATCCATGACCAGGAAGTCAATTTGAAAGAGTTGTTGATCCTTTATCCTAAAATCTAGGTGGATCGTCGTAGCTTGCTCTCTTCCAGATTGCGACGACCAGGGTCATCGCAGGTACCTCCTTGATAGAGTGCGACGATGTAGCATGTTTCCCTCATACAGCCTGCGCCGATCTCACCTGTCTCCTGTTTCCCTATTACAACCTGCGATGATGTTGGTTAATATGTATAAAAGGATGCTTCGAGCGATTTCTAGAAGGAGGATGACTTGGATATCTATCCCTAACTCATAGGTTGAGCTGTCCTTCGGTTCCTCCATCATTGGGAAGATCCCTTAGTCCTCTCCCACTAATCCTCAACTCATTTATATCCTCCTAGTCCTATTTATATGAGGCTCCTCTTCACTCCAAAGGGATGAAGTCTATAGTACTTACATGCTGGTGAAATTAGCTTAGAGAGATCTCCATCCATCTTTGGGAGATCCATACTTCCTTTGGAGGATTTGGCATTGGCTTGATTGGAGAAGGATTGCTACATTAAGCCTTGGTTGTAATCACTTCCTTCTATGTACTTTCCCTTTTTATAAAGTAATATAAATGCTTTCCACCAAATGTTGTTGCATTGATGATGTTTGTGTAGTTTTCCTGCTTAACTGCTTACTTAGATCTGTTATTGTTTAGATGCATTTTACTACTTGTGTTGTTCTGTATGTTTTGACAGGTTTTACAGCTGAGATCTGAAGACCATAAAGCTTGGAACAACATCAAGGAGAAAGGACCCGTGATATGAAAGGTAAGGCATCTAGTCACTTGATCTCTTATTAGATCTAGGAAAGTTATTTCATATTCTGTCTTATTTGTTCTAGTCTTGCATTAAGCTAGGGAGATCATGCCTTAAGTCCGCTCTTGGTAGATTGTCCGATAAACAAAATACAATGCAATTATAGCATTATGAGGTCAACTTTGGAAAACCCCTAACTGTGGGATTGTGGTTAACATGCCCACATTGGCCCTACCAAAAGGAACTTGCAAGAGCTTACATAACCCGAATTTAATACTCGGTTTTCCTTTTATGCCCGAGACACAAATTCACCAAGTTCCCTTGAAAGGATTAAGGAGGTGAGTTGAAACTCACCATAAAATGATGGTTATGGCTTGGATGAATGAATCGTTGACTCCTTTACACTCTCGACATTTGAATACACCTAGGGGTTCCTCTCTCCTATGATTTGATGGACCCATGCTAGACTTATTTGGCCATTCTAGAAACTAAGGCTTTTCTCAGTAAGAGACAATGCAATTTTTTCATTATGAGGTCAACTCTGCAAAACCCTTGGCCATGGCACTGTGGGTAGCATGCTCATGTCATCAATTCCAAAAGAAACTTGTAGGACCTTCTGGAACTCAATATGTGAGCATAAATGGCCTCAGAGTGGTAACCAACTACAAGCAGGAGCAAGGAGATTACCAAATATTTTTATTTCACTAGAAGGAGGAATAGTGTGTTCAAATAATCACCTACCGTTGTGAGTGGAAATAATTTCCCAAAAGTGGGTTGTAAAAAAAAAAGCCCCTGTGGGAACCTGATGAGTATCCGTTATGTCTTTATTGCTCTAGATTACTATTAGTATGATCTAGTCGGATTCATCTACAAGAAATATCAAACTAGTGTCGAGCATATGATCAATTTATTTTTTCACCTTTTTTCACTTGAGGATTCAGTCTGTATGGTCGATTCTTTACAAGTTTGGTGTTTGGTTTTAGTGCAATTTTCATTTCTCCTGAATCCACTTGGATTCCTTTGAGATCTGTGAAATTATTTGGAAAAAGGTCATCATTTTCCTTCAAGAGAGATGCTATCTCATATATAGTTTCTTCATCCCAATAATATCTGATAGCCACCATCTTCTAATTATCCTCCATGCGAATATTGATTTTTTGCAGTTTCATAGGCTGTGTGTAAAGTGCTATGGTCTCCTCTTGTTTTGTATATCACACTTCCCTGTATCCTTCAGACTCTTTGAATTGTGAATGTCGCAAGTATTCCAATTCGTCCCGATCTGGTTCCTCCTACTCCACCTTTGTACAACAAAGAGGGGATACCACTTTAGGGTGTACTAGAGAATTCGTCCTACGGATAGTTAAACTCTCTCATGGGATTGGAAAGGTCCCTATATGCCTAACACAAGGCATAAAGGACACAAAAGTTTATCTACTCTCCTAGGTCAAGCTTACACATGAACTTTTAAGCATGGAAATAAGAGAAAGAGGTAGGTCTTACCTCGAACCTGTAGGTTGTCCTAGTGCTTGCTCCAAGCTTGATCTCCAAGGCTTGAACCTATAATACAAGACAAAGGAAAAAAAATCCAATCAAATATATGTATTAATATAGATCTAATATACAACATATTACACATCAAATAACAAGATACACAATATGGGAGAATAGGCCAAGTTATCATTGATTAGAAATCCATGAAGAAGTACATTACAAAGCTATACCTGATATTGTAGCTACCATAAATTCTCCAAGCTCCCCTTCATTATCCGTTCAAGACTCATAGGATCATAATCTCCACCTCTCTAAGTGTTTCCCTCTCTAAGAATTACAAGATCAAAATTTTGGTGTTGTGAGCATCCCCCCTTAGCTCATGGATGGCATTCCTTAAGTAGGATTTGGGAGGCCAACCAATTAGAGAAGATGATGGATATAAGTGATGGATATGTGGATCTAAGATAATCAACATTCTAAAGGAGGAATATGAGAGAGTATTTGAAGAGGGACCTCTTCCCAAGAAAATCTCCTCGAGATCCAAGATCCAAAAAATAAGGGATAAGCCATAATAAGGATTTTTGCTCCCCTATAACTGAGCAAGGATCAAAATTTCTCTCCCTCCTAGGCATGTAGGGTGCACAAATAAGGTATTTTCACTCCTTGCATACCAGATAGGGCATGAAAATATCCCTAGGAGGCCAAAAAGTGGCTTAGGTCAAGTGGTTTTCGACCCCTTTTTTCATGGATTTTCTTCCAAGTGTGATTAGGGAAGGGACCCACATGTTATGAAGGGACCCATGGGACCCACATGTTATGAAGGGTCCTAACACCCTTAGGAGGCCCAAACATTATGTTTCTCATGGTGATATGACATGAAGACCCTCAATGATACATGGTGTGACAATTTGAGGTGTAAAAGGTGTGCCGTAAAGTGTGAGGTCAGAAAGAATATGATGGTTGAAACACTTTACCAAAAATAAGTCTGCAGGGATATCTGAAACAGAATCGAAGAAGAGATGCAAGCAAACATCAAACAATATTTCTAACGACCCTGAGGTAGGCATGCCCATGCTCATAACAAACTAACTCGAAACATGGCTTCCGACCAATACATTGCAGACCCATGACAGTAATGACCAAGGATATAGCCAATGACATACAACGTGGATCCATACCTGAATGATTGAACACAATCATGGCTACGACCATACAAAGTAGATCCATGATGAGATTATGGCATAGCCACGACCAATATAAAGTGTATCTATGTGATAGTACATCAATGAGGTTACCAACATAATGTCCATGTGGGAACCTACTAAAAATATCACCATCACAACTTGGGTATGATAAAAAGATATCAGAACAACCCAGGGTCTTCTACCCGATCCTGAATAGATATAAATATAACCATGCGATTACAAGGTTCTGAATTCGAACATGGTATAAACCACTTGATTATCGATCAATGATGTAAACTGTTAATAAGGGCGAGGGAAATCACTAATGATGACAATGATTCCCAAAGTATCACTAGTACATTCCGATGAATGTGAATGGATGAGATGGCGTCGAACATTCGTGAAATCATTCAATCAGAGGTCAATGATGAAAACCTACTATCGAAAGTGAGGAAACCTGCCATTGAGGCATGTAAGTACCAAGGTACTAAGGTGGTTCCTAAGTCTAATTCACAGATGATGTGTTGATGTCGACAGGAATAGACTCATCGAAGGAGGGTCATGATGTATCCCACATCAACGACAAGAAACTGACATAGGGAAGTGATGTGAAGTAATGAATTAGATGATTATGGACTGACACAAGGATGTAAAGGCTTATGATATTACAGAGGCTAACTCAGGTAAACTTACTTTGAACATTGGATGGCATGACAATAACTGACTTGGAAACATTGACTTGACAAGGCAGAGACCAAGACATAATGTGATAATGACTGATGCATTATTCAAATGAATCGAAGGAGTAGGGTGAGTCATGAATTGGCATGAATCAGAGGAAAAGCAGATTCCCAACTGTATGACAAGACGCAAATAGGTTCCATGTTCAAGGGCGACACAAGCTTCCATGAAGCTCTTAAGAAATAGACTTGGCTTATTTCTCCCTAATCCCCATAATGATGGATGAGTACCCATTTGTTTTTTAACGAGCTTGAGGAGGATAATAGATGCTCAGTATAGCTCATCCTTCGGACGAGTCCAATCTCACATGTTTTACAAATCTGAGAAAGGAGGGGTTCGGTCCCATATGGGTCCTTCGATGTATAAGTTTACAAGTCCAAAGAAGGAAAACTCGGCGATGTTTCACGTTTAGAGAGTCTGAAACAATCAAAAGAAGACTCTGAAAATGCTTTTTTCGTAGAATTAGTCCAATGAGCTCGAAAAAGGATAAAATAATGCAAAGGAGAACTCTCTTAGTCAATGGTTGACTAAGGTATTCCTTTTTCATAAATAGTCTAAACGGTCCAAAAAAGGGGTAAAATATCACCGGATAGACGACCTTTCAAATAATTTTACGAGTGTGAAAGAGACAAGTTTTGTCAACAATCTTTTCATGTTTTGGGAGTTTGAAAAGGGATTAAAATGAGGCTCCAAAGAGTTCTTTTTTCGTAAATTAATCCACCTAGTCCAAAAAAGGTGTAAACTAATACTAGGCATATACTTAATCGTTATTTTATGAGTACAAGTAAAGAAGACTATACTCGACACCTTTTTACTTAGTTTTGACAAGCATGTCTAAGGTATCAAAAGCACTTGGAATCTTTTTCATGTTTCAATCCAGAGCACGAAGAAGGAAAAAGTAAGCTCAAACCATTTTTCATGTTTTTAACCAAAGCACGAAAAAGTGAAAAGTAAGTTCGACACCTCTTATTGTTTTTAACGAGCTCGAAGAAAGGTTGAAAGAATGCTCGTGGTATCTGATTCATTTTTTAACGAGCTTGCAACAGAAAATGAACTATGCTCGGGATGATGGTTTCATTTTTTAGCGAGCTTGAAGTTGAAAATAAACTATGCTCGGAATGAGGCCAATTGACGGGTTCCCTCCCAACTTGATGTCCAGAGGTTGGTACTTATGTTGATACTAATTAGCAAGTTTTTCCCCAACATGATGTCCAGAGTTTGGAAATTTTCCCTCAGCATTATCAGCAAAAGCTAGCGGCTTAAATCCAGTATGAGTCCAGAGGCTGGAGACATGCCCCCCAAGCTTTGTTTTGTCTACCTACTCTTCTTGTTCACTCAATAAAATTCCTGGATACTAATAGGAAAATTTTCACCATAGGGGTAGGAAGAATGAGGATCAAGTGACACAGGTAGATGAAATGAAGGTTCAAGTCCTAAGTCTAATGCAGGACTCGACTCAAAGGGAGAGGAATTTGTTTCATTTTTACACAAGCTTGAAATATAAAAGAACCATGCTTGAGGGTCAGTTTTATTTTTAAACGAGCTTGAAACCAGAATAAACTGTGCTCGAGGTGGTATGTTTCATTTTTTAATGAGCTTTACACAGAAAGGGAACTATGCTCGTAGTCATCGGTTTCATTTTTTAACGAGCTTGACACATGAATAGAAATTTGCTGGTGGTCATTTTTTTCATTTTTTAACGAGCTTGACATAGGGATAGAACTCTTCTCATGATGACATTTTTCATTTTTTAACGAGCTTGACATTGAAAAGGAACTATGCTCATGAAGCTGGTTTCATTTTTACGCAAGCTTGAAACATAGGTAAACTATGCTTGGGAACGGTTTCATTTTTACATAAGCTCGAAACCAAAAGTAAACTATGCTTGTAAAGGCTTGTTCTATTTTTTAACGAGCTTAGACGAGATCAATATATGATCATAAGGGATGATTTCATTTTTTAACGAGCTTGAAACCAGAAACCAAACCATGCTCAAAGGAGGCTGGTTTCATTTTTACACAAGCTTGAAACCAAAGGTAAACTATGCTTGGAACCAGTTTCTTACCAACATGATGTCCAAAGGTTGGTAGCGCACCCCCCGGCATAAAAACATAGCGGGATAATTCCATCATGATGTCCAGAGGAGACATGCCCCCCAGAGTGCCCTCCGAAAAGGAAAGAGCTATCGGTTTACTAACGATTTAACTCTAGCATGATGTCCAGAGTCGAGAGACATGGTCAACAATGGGGGAGGAACCACTAGGACATGAAGAACATTCAAGGAAGTCTAGTGGCTAGCAGTCATACAATGATTCTGTGTAACAAAGGAAAGTTGATCGATGGTCACTATGTTTCCACGATGAGTAAAATACATCACTCGAAAGAGTGTGGACACTCCAACTTTCATGACATATACATAATATTTCCCACGAAGCAGATTAAAATCTAAGGGACCTTGGACTACCATAACATCAATGCAGACAGTTTTCCCTCTTAATATGATAGGTAACTGAGGAAGGATCCCTAAAGGTCTAGTAGGTATTCTAGTAAAATACAACATCTGATCAGTGGCTAGCACAAGCTGAGGAGAACCTATATATTTCCAAGCATTTGAGGATAAAATACTAACATAATCCCCTTCATCAACAATAGTGTGAAGTACATTCCTAACGGTAACTCCTACATACATATAGAAAGGAACACCTGAAGGAAGACGAGGTTATGTTAGACTACTCCAATCAAAGGAAATAACCTCAGTGCTTGGAGGGGGTTCCATCGAAATGGGTAAAATTCCCCCTTTCCCAGAACAATCTGAACTGGCTAAGAAAACATCAATGGTTTTCAATTCACTCTCAATTGGAAGAGTCAAAGGAGATGAATATTGTTTCATGGTGACTACTTCAGTCTTAGCATTATCCAATGAAAGAGTGGTATCAAGTGGAGATGAAATCGACTCGACCACTTCAACTTCACTCTTCAAAGAAGGAGCGGGGTGAACTACTTTTTATTCACTCTTTGAGGAAAGAGTGGGATCGACCGAGGATGGAGCTAGATTGACTAATTCATCAACCAATGGGGGTTCAAGAGACAACTTACGATATCTTGCTGGAAGATGTTTCTGGGATACAATAATGTCTTCCAACAACTTCGAAGCTTCATCCATGCGAGGACACATATAAGTAAGGTGCATGTCCTTACATAACAAGTAAGGATACTTGACTTTAATCTTTTGACTCTTACACATAGAGTCACTTTTCGATGGGGTATCATTAGTATGATGTACATAGGCTGATGATATAGGTTTTTCGGGGTATTTAAACCACTATTCTAATACTTTGGAAAGACCAGGACAATCCTTAATAAGGTGATCACCCCCGCAAACCTTACAAGGGAACTTGGGTTTACGAGATGTTTGAATAGAACGAGCACCATTAGAGGCAGTTGATTGATTCTTGGTATATTTATTATTCTTATTATTCTTCTTAATATTCTTCTTCTTCTTCTTATCCTCCTTACTACTAGCATCACTGCTTTTATCAGGCGAGAAAGAAGAAATGGCAGAAGATACATCTGACGAAGAAGGAAAAGGATCAATTTTGTATTGATGCTCTTGTGATGGAGAGTTAACATTTGAAACATTAGGTGCATCTGGGATCACCAAATTGGATAATATCCATACTGGTAATCCTATAGAAAACCCGAGAATATTCAAAGTGACAATAAAGGGAGGACCAATATCTCCAAATGGAGGAAAAACAAAAGGTACCCCTTGAAAAGGGGTCTGTTGATTGGTAGTCCCAGAAGAGGTTTCCATATCTAAACTCTCTAAGGCCTTCTAAATACCACACACGATAAATGCTACTCAAACTAAAAGCAACAAGAAAACTGGTGAATATATGGGATATCAAAGTCGGAATCCTCACGGGTGTGTTAAGCTATCACAATTGGCGATATAATGTAGGGTCCAATAGTTATAACCGACCCAATTTTTCAGAGCACTAACTAAGGAGGATTGAGACCATACCCTTGGATATATAACCTGACTACCTGACAGTACATGCGTAGTGATCTCCCCTAGTGTTTTTCTCGGTGTATTGCGACAACAAGGCGACCATAATGTTTACTCGGATGGTTACAGGATTCTATAGGGGTCTCCCGATATACACAAGGTACGTGGGAGCTCAAATCCGTAGTAGTGTTGTCTAATGTGCAACCATTCGAAAGAGGCCTTCAGATATACTCTAGGTACATGGAAGAACCACACAGTCCCATGGATGCAACACAAGAAAAATAACGACAACTCCTATGTTTTACGATGTCGGAACACGTCTCTAGCCTATCACACAATGTTGCTAAATTTTTTTAACTTAACTAGCACTTGATTTTATCTTATGTGGTTAACTGGACAAATGGAATTTGGACCTCACTCAAAACCATTCAAGTATGATATGTAAATATTCTTTTCGATGAATTCCTACTCAATAAGGAGAGAGAGAGTTTTTTGTTCCCAAATGCACAACCCTATGCAAATGGAATTTTAGATTTTCCAATGAATGCCAAGAAATCCAAAAAAAACTCAACTCATGCACACAAAAATGAAATGCAAATTTTTCAATTTCAATGAATACTATCTATAGAAAGGAGCAAGCAGTTTCAAGCAAAGAAACAAGCGTGAAATTCAATGCAAGAAACATAAACTCTTCTTTGAATGTAAAATGTATATAAGTCAAAGAGACTGTAGAATATACGATTAAAAATGCAATCTAAATGGTGAAAAAGAGATATTTTAGAGTTCTCTAATGATCAATACAAGATCAATTAGATGTTAAGGAGGGATTAAGAGAGGGTCCCAAAATTCTGAACTTGTTAGGGATTTATAACTTCACCCAAAACAAAGAAAATAGAAAATTGGACACAAAAAATACAACTCAAAGCTTGATTCCCAAACACCACCAAAGGGTTCCAAATTTTCCCAAACAAGGATTGAGGGAAACCAAAACAACCTAATAGAGGTCTAGGTACCATTGGTTAGGAAGAATAAAAAAATGGAAGAGGCTAGAACAACATAGGATCACACTACCTTATGTGGGCTCCAAACCTTCATGGATCGAACAAGATCAAGGTGAACCAAAATAGTTCTAAAGAGCACTCAAACTGTGGATGCAAGAGCACTTACAACTACTAAAATATAGTAAGAGGTCATGCAAAAAAACTTGAACCAATATACCAAGTAAAACCCTACCAAAGAGCTCTCAAAAACCTAAAACAGGGGATTTTCTCCCTAAACAATCATGCACAGAGCGAAAAAGTGGGATTTTCGCACCTTGAAAAAATATAGGGGAGCAGAAAATAGGTGATTTTTTCCCTCTGGTATATTGTGGGGGAGTGAAAATCAGAAAATTATCTCACCTAGGGTCACTAGCAAGGAGCAAAAAAGGGAAATTTTCGCTCTGTAACCTGTTTTGGAGAGAAAATTCTCCTGTAGGTGTAAAAAATGATTTTTTTTTCCTAGATAAGAGCAGGGATGAAGTAATGGGTTCAAAATGGTCCTCAATGATGACCAAATAGGATCTAATGTGATTATAAACAACACTTAGAAGAGGATTTAATTATCTAAACAAACAATCAAGCAAGCAATGAAAGGATTGAAACTAGGGAAAGGTCCCCAGTGGAGTCGCTAATTTCTGTACTAGAGAATTAGTCCTAGGAATAGTTAAACTCTCTCATGGGATTGGAAATGCCCCTAGACACCTAACCCAAGGAATAAAGGAAACAAATGGTTATCTACTCTCCTAAATCAATCTTACACATGAAATTTTAATCGTGGAAAGAAAGAGAAGAGGTAGGTCTTACCTCCAACCTGTAGGTTTTCCTAGTGCTTGCTCCAAGCTTGATCTCGAAGGCTTGAACCTGTAAGACAAGACAAAGGACAAAACATTCCAAGCAAATATATGTATTAAGCTAGATCTAATCTATAACATATTACACATCAAATAACAAGATACACAATATGAGAGAATAGGCCAAGTTATCATTGATTAGAAAGCCATGAAGAAGTACATAACAAAGCTATACATGACTTTGTAGCTACAATACCTTCTCCAAGATCTCTTTCAGTATCCCCTCTATTGGTTGTGGAGCATGATAATCCTTATTCAAAGTTCGTGTTTCAGTTGTGTTTGGATCCCATCCCATGATGGGGGGGTTTGGGGGGGCTTTATCCCCCAAAATAGTCATTGTGGGGGGTCCAGGGGGGTCGGCGACTTGGTCAATAATGGGTGATTTATGGGCCCATGGTATTGGGTTTTCCATAGTATTTTCCCATGGTAATCATTCTTTAAAAGGAAGGCATTGTAATACGGTTGTGTATTGTTGCATTGTAAATATCTCTATCATTGTTTGAGAGAGACTGTGAGAGAGTGAAGAGGAAGTTGCAGCGGATGTGCTACAGGTTGTATCCCTTTAATTGTTGGATGGTATAATAATAAGGACTAGAAATTTCTGTGTGGACTTAGCCCATTTTTGGTGAACCACGTTATATTGGTGTCTCTCTTGTAATGTGTTTTATGTGATTTATATTTGCATCTTGTTTATTGTTATTTCTCTGTGATCATGTTGTTCTAACACCTTCAAGACTCATAGGATATTAATCTCCACCTCTCTAAGTGTTTCCCTCTCTAAGAATCACAAGTTTGATCAAAAGTTTGGTGCTGTGAGCATCCCCTATTAGCTGATGGATGGCCTTCCTTAAGTAGGATTTGGGAGGACAACCACTTAGAGAAGATGATGGATCTAAGTGAGGGATATTTGGATCTAAGATATTCAACATGCCAAAGGAGGAATATTAGAGAGGATTCAAAGAGGGGCCTAATCCCAATAAAATATCTTCGAGATCCAAGATTCAAAAATCAAGGGATAAGCCTTAAAATGGATTTTTGCTCCCCTATAACTGAGTAAGGAGCAAAATTTAGCTCCCTCCTAGGCATGCAGGGTGCAAAAATAAGGGATTTTCGCTCCTTGTACACTAGACAGGGTGCGGAAATATCCCTAGAAGGCCAAAACATGTGTTAGGTCAAGTGGTTTTCGACCCCTTTTTTGTTGTATTTGCTTCCAAGTGTGATTAGGGAAGGGACCAACATGTTATGAAGGGTCCTAACACCCTTATGAGTCCCACAAATTATGTTTCTCACAGTGATATGACATGAAGATCCTCAATGATACATGGTGTGACAATTTGAGGTGCAACATAGGGTTCACTAGGGTGAGCTCCGATATTGCTTGACAGGCGGGACACATGTATGAGTGTCCCACTTTCACAACTGATTTGTGAAAATTTTTCCCTTGATTGTTGTTAATGCGTATGTTACTGAGTTAATGGTCGCCGAAAAATAAAAGTCTAGAAAAAACTTTGTGCGCATTTCCTTTGAACATTCAGTCTGTCGCCTTGTCTCCTCATGTAAGTACCAAGCCCGAGGGATAGGTCCCAACTCATGGAAAAATTGATTAACCCAAAATCCTGGTTGCAGCTTATTTGATTCCCATTGTCGTTCACACAACTCAATATAGGTGTAGGGATTGGTATCCCCCGTGTAGACATCCGTCACTCTGTTGGCATGCATAGATGGATTGAACATGATCATTAAGGCCAACATGTTTATTTTCTAGTCAGGAATATCATCCTTATGTTTCTCACAATCTTACAGGAGTTCCTTTGAGTGTTATATCTGGGATGTCCATGCAATATTCTTCCGCAATTGAGGCATTCATTTTTTTTAATAACATGTCCAAGCCACGAGTGTCGTCATATCCTAGTGGGTTTCTAAATTCAACCCCAATCCATAAAACTGATTTAATTATTTCACAATTCCTGGAAGAGAGTTCGTGTCACCCATTCTTTCAGTTGTCCTAATCTTCTTCAGAATCATTATCGAATGAGTGAATACTCCTCCAACTTAATAAGCCCTCCTCTATTAGGTTCACATAGTCTTCTCGCTTTCCTGTTGTCAAGGAGAAAATATTATCTAGGACTTCCCTTTCCATATTTCCCTGCATTGTATTGATATATCATGATACTTTATGGGGGTCTAAATGTTGTGTCACCTTCATGCCATCAACTTCAAAGGTCATCGCTCAGTTCTTTAAATTGATTACTCCATAATTTTCATAATCCCACTTGATCCCTAACAGTGCTGGGTAAGGACCAGTACCTCCCATGATCTCAATTACTTCAAAATCTATGGTGGTTTTGACACATCCTAGATCAAATTCAACATTCTCTAATCGACCAATCAAGAAAAATGTGATATTTGTTCAACATTTTTAGCTGAATAGGAGAGTACACCATTGGTGGGATCCCCATTGCTTCCTAAGATTTCTTTGGAAGTATGTTCACATCAGACCCAAAATCTAACATCACATTCTTGATGTTGTAACCATGAACTTGTGCATCTAATTGGAATTTCTGGCCAGTTTGATTCATTCTTTTCTTTTGTATCATCTGAATATTTCTTTTAGGTAGCAGGGCACATATCTATGTGTCAACTTCTTCAACTTATTGTATCCCATAGTGTGTTTTGTGCAACTTATGGGTGGCACCTTCATCTTCTAATATATCATTTAGGATTGAAAACCACATAGAAATAGGGTCCCTTACCTTATCAGTATCAAAATATGGAGTCTCGCCTCTTATGTCTCGATGAGAAGGCCTTGCCTCATCCCTAGCTCACGGGGTCATAATCTATCTAAACATCTTGATCACACCATGGTAAATTTCCTTTTACTGGATTAGGATGCATTTAGTATTCCTCAAGGCTGATTTTCTTATTACTGGCGAGGTTTAGCTACACTGGTCTACTCCAATTCCTACCCCTCCCTGGGTAACAACAAATCCTGCTACACTTTCGTTTCTCACAATTCTCAGTTAATAAATTTAGGTATATTTCTTGCACAATCCTCCCATTTGGCGATAAGATCTGGGCACTCTCCAAAAGTGTGGGTGTTTGTGAGACAATATGTGCACTAGAGTCTCTTTAGCTGTGTGAAATATCGCGCACGGTGTCTAATTTAATTATAGTTGTAACAATGAAGCGACCCTATGGGACCTCCTCCTCATCTAGGCCCAAATCCTCTTCCTTATACCCCACTGCCTCCTCTTTCTAAGGGTTGATCTCCTACCCAATATATGGAGTGGTCTAACCTTTCTATTAATGCTCCCAATTCTCTACATTTCTCAGTGTTGTGAATAGTAAACCCAAAAATTCACAATAATACCTTATTGGACACTGAAGAATAATTTTTCAATATCGTGCAGAGTCATGGAGGATGGCAAGATGCTTTGGAAATATCACAATAGTCATTTGGAGAGCAGCTAGTTGGATCTACGTACGTTGGTTTCCCTGCTAAATGGAAAGGGTTTGTCGCAACAACTTGTGCAAGAGTCTCACTTGGTCCATCTTCAAGCATTCCTCTTAGTGGGATTGGTACTCCCTATGTCCTAGGACATTCTAATGCATGATGGCCTTCTACATACATCTTGTACACCAGAATTGCGGTTTGTTTGGCTTTTGTATAGCTATTTCTTGGAGTTTCTAAGTTAACTTAGTAAATTTGGTGTGTACTTGGTCCAATTCCCTGGAAGATGAGGAAGTCCCTATAGGGACATTTGTATAGTTAGCCATGGCCTCAATATTCATATCTTGTTCTAATATTGTCCTCGACAAGTCTATTACTTGTTGCGACAACAACATTCTAGTCAAAGGAAACAATCCTTGTATAAACCATTATTTATGATGGGAATCATGCATTAGAAATGATAGTTGTTTTAATACATTTTTGAAGCATTGTGCATATTCCCAGGAATATTCTCCTTGCATCTGCTAGATCTCTCTTAGTTCTGCAATACATTGCTATTTTGACTTTGGTTGCGAAAATTCATCCAAGAATAATTTATTTTGTCTCTAAATTAGGATCTGGTGTATTTGGGTTAGTCCTTTCAATCAACTTGATGTACCACTATAAATATCTTCCTCATAAGGTAGTTTGAAACTCAATCATTTTGGACATTTTTGGGGTCACTCTAGATTTCCATATCGCCTCACAGAGAAACCAATGTTGTGCTTCATCATCTTCTCCTCCTTTATCTCAAAATTCTGGATATTTTAGGGGTGGTCCTACTGGTACTCTAGCCATTGTGATGGCTGAAGATCCTACTAGCACAAATACTTGAGTTCCTGCTTGTTCTATAATGTTACCACTAATCTACGAAGAACTACTACTACTTCCTCTTGCTAGAGATGCTTTGTAAACTATTTGTACTGCTACTCATTTGACTATGCCAAGGAAATTGTAAAACAAAGTTATGATATTTTTTACCAAATTTTGCAAGTGTTCCTAGGGGTTGATCAAAGGAGTGCTACTTCTGTTTCTTTCATTGTGTACTTCCATGACAATTGGGGTTCACTTTCAAGGGTACTTCCATTTTCCGTAGGTCATGATAGTTCGTAATGTTCCGTAGCTACATCCAAGGCTAGTTCTGGTGACTGATCCAGTAATCCGCTACTTATTGACTAAGTTCCACAATCCTCTTTTCAACTTGGTCCTTCTCCCCAACTTCCTCTTACTGGGATGTTCAAAACTTCTATCCCTCTTTCTCTTAGCCTTGATCTAGTTAGTGCTTCTCTCTACTTCATCTGACGTAGATGATTTTGAGTTTATTCACTCTTTTCGACGTTCCACATCTCTTTTTCCATATGCGTGCTTCTTCTTCATGCCTTTCTCATATGCAATTTTCATGATTATTCAAATATTTACACCCTTCTTACTAATATATTACTGTCAATCCCCTCTATTGACAGTAGTTCCTAACTTACACAATGTAGTAGCATCCCCTTGACCTTTCCCCCTGGGCGTGAGGGTTTTACTCCATTCTAATCCAGTTCAATGGTAAGAACCCAAATTCAACCATCAAGGTCTTAATCCACATCGAAACTTATTTTAATAGTCTATCTCTATCTTCCCTTTTGATCTCGACTTCAACCTTAGACGTCGATTGGTTGTTTTCGGCTGCAAATTCTAGAATATAACTAGTAAGAGTGCTTTCTACCTAGAAATCAACATCTTTGGTCAGGGGTGAATCTAGAAAATTCAATTCAATCAAATCCCTTTGTGTCCACTAGACACTTCTTGTTTTTCGGCAATGATATTCAGGTGCTTCCGCAAGTATTCTTAACCACTCCATAAGTACTATTAGAATTTCAACCCACAAAATTTGTATTGAATAGATCTAGTGGTGGCATAGAATATATTTCCTGAGATTTTATACTTCCCACTCTTGCAATTCGACTTCTTGTGTCATAAAATCGTCAATCTTCTTATCCCACCATAGTTGGATATGGCTCATTGTCCATATGTATCCATCCATAAATAATCTTCTTAGGTTTTTTATATGTTCTTTCAACCTTAGGATTGTACCTAATTTCCACTTGACATTGTACCAAAATACTCCTTGATGATAATTTGATAATATATTCTAGGAAATCCACTGCCCTAATTACCTCACACATTAGGGGTGCATGTTATCATGTTAATTTGGTCACCTTATACCAAGTCAAGTGATCATGTAGATAATTATACCTAATTATCCACCTCCAAATCGAATTCACCTCTTCTTAAAGAGAGCATAAACTCATAATACTTCACTAAGAAGGTTCAATTTCCCTTAAAAACCATGTCATGAGTGCTTAGTCATAGGTATCCTTCATAAAACCCATGACCAAGAGACTTAGTTGCACATAATGAACTACGAACCCACAACCGACCTAAATATAGGGGAATGTTATGCACCAAAGTCCTAAAATAGCATAAAAAATAAAATTAGAGTAACCCAAAGCCTTGAGAATGAAATACATAGATGAATAAGAAGCTTCTTCGAGGGGGGAACCTCCTTTTATAATGTATCAAATGCACAAGACAAGATGAGATGATTATACAAATAAATATCCTTTATTATAAATAGGAGATGAAGTGATCATGATGTAACCTACTACTAAGCCAACTTAACCATAACTAATATATTAATAATGAATTATGGTTAAAGCTTTAACATGGAAAATATCTAAAAATACAAAATTCTTGGCATTTGAGAAATCCTAATGTGATGATGCCAATTATATGGTTAGAGTTTAGTCCCCTCCAAGTAGGTTACCTCTCCCAAACCGAATTTCTCCCATATACGTAGGATCTAAAGGGTAGATGAAAGGAATTTTAGAGTTCTTTAGATCTATTCTTACAAAATCTCCATTTTTTTAGTTATGGATATGAATTGAGCATTGAATTTGCTTATTATTGTCTATGAGAAATTATTGGTAGTTGAAAGGGTGGAGGATAATGGGAAAATGGTAAGGAGGTATATCTTGATTGGATGAATATGTCACCTGCTAGACTAAAATCTATCATACGTGTATTTATTTTCTTAATGAATTTAGAGATCTATCTTCTCTCCCCTCCGGGCCAACCAACATAAAAAACATTAGATGCTCTTAATGTCATATTCAAATTTGTATCTTAATAATTGATGACTATTTACTTTCAATGGATTTTAATTCAATTACCCTGCCTATATCTAGTTTTAGTTCCTTCAAGTAGTTGGTTATAGTATGATTTAAGAAGGATTTATATCCATTTGGATTGAGTAAGGTATTTATTTGTTTGCATGTGTACAAGAGTCTTGATTATCTAAGTTGTTGGATGGTTCTTTGTCTTGTTCACTAATTTGGTAATCCAAAAGTAAGACTTCTATGTGTCACATAAGGTTCTTCTCCTTGTTCTTTCTCTTTCCTATTTTTTTTGTAAGGATAGTGCCCACAGAGTTTCAAATTGGTGACCTTACACAAGGAGTGCCTTAACAATACACCCATTCACCGTATATTCTACACATTGTGGGACTTTCTCTCTCCTACTTATTTTCTTAATAGAAACATTATTTCAATGGCATAAGAATATTTTCCAAATCTTCTATATATTTTAGGTTTACCAATCAACCATACTATGGACTTAATAATTGTTTCTTGATTGTGTAATTAATTTTGTAACTCGCATGTAGGTATTAACATATCACCCCCTATGACATTTTCATCATGGAAAATTTTAAGGGCTAAATTCCACCACTTAACTAATTTTTGATTTTTTTTTCCAAAAATGATGCATCAATTTCCATTTTAATTTAACAATACAATTTAACTTATATAAATATTTCATTTCCAAGAAAATAACTATATATTTATATTTCAAGGGGAAATGGAAATATACATATCATTGTGCCTTGCCACTTGCTTCTTCAATATGAAACATATCAAGCAAAAATATGAAACGTAACTCAATATGAAACACCGCAAGCACAAATATGAAACCTATCTACTATCCAAAAGATGTTGTTATTAAAATTTTACCTCTATATCTAGGCTATAGATCCCATTAATAAACAACTAATACATAAAAAAAAACTATAGTAGTCCATTGGTATTACATTCTTCCTTTCTACTTAAAGAAAAAAAAAGAACACAAACTTCTTTCATTTTGCTTCTTCTTAATAGAGTGGCATGACATCTTTAGGAAGAGGTCCCCTCTCATTTTATTTAGTAATAACACCAACAATCATTCATGCATTGCTAATGCTTCTTTTAAAATCTTATCAACATTCTTATTGATCTATCTATATATATGTTGAAAGGAGACCTCTTCAAACCTATTCCATAACACTTATTTTTTTTCTATGATTGGGATAAGAACTAAATTCTCAAATTTGATGATGCCCTTTTACTAATCTATTATTAGCTTCAATTCCCCAATGATTTGTAGATTAACTACACGGTCCTTTGTATGTTGTTATTCTTTAACATCACCCATGGAGCACATAACTCAAATTTTTTGTTTGATCCATGAACAAAACTTGCTTTGAAAGTAATGACATGTTTCTCATTGAAAATTAATGCCATTAGATCCACATATACTAGGTGTGCCTTGGCATGCTCCATAAAAAATACCCCCATGATTTATTATAGTCAATTTTTGTATCTTTAAGATTTTAGGAGGCTTAAACTTTTGGGGATTCCAATTTTTACCCGATAGCTTACCTATAATGCAAATAATTATTTCCCTTGAAAATTCATGTCATTATTGGCAAGCCAAAGTTCTCATACAACTGTACTTGGTAATGCTTATGATCATGAACCTTTCTATCCATGCATCAACCTTTGGAATATTCATTGAGAGTGTCTCTTACCACTTTCCATTAAAGTTTCCAATATTTAGAGCCTCATTCCATACTTATTTTGCAAAGTATCAATGCACAAATATTATATTTATTGATTTGCCATTAAATTTATAGAATACACATCTACCCTATCCCTCCCATGAGCTCTTCTTATTGTTGTCACATGCCATAAATTAGATAATTCCAACCATAGAAATATTATATATTATAGTTTCTAGAGGGATACTAAATTTCGAAATTGCCTTCCATCACTATTTCTTTTCACCTTCCATATTCTCCTCTACTCTTTTCTCATATCCTAGGTTCATTGTGTACATCCTCGATGCTTTGTTTTTTTTACCATAGGATCACATATTTTCATATTTTAATATTATTGCATATTATTGAGGTGTTGGACATGTGTTTTACTCTTTTTAGGTTCTCATAAAAGGGGGTTTGGGAGCAATGGCCCTAAACGAATTTTTTTGGGTTTGTTTTTGGTCTATTTGAGCTATTTATGGTTGTTTGAAAACTAATTGTGGTTAAGGAAGTGGGGTTTTAATATAATCCAAGTTAATGGATTAGGGTTTTAGATGCTATAATATTGTATTGTAAGCAAAAAAATTAATGCAATTAGATAGAGAGTGGAGAAACTCTCAAGAGTGCTAGTTTTCTTGGTTTTGGGTTTCCAAGGTAAATCTTTTTGTAATGTGTGTGAGCCATTGTTAATTCTTGTGTTTTAGATTATATTTTTTTTTTAATTTTCTTACATAGGTTTATCAAAAATATTCATCTGTTATCTAATCGAGGTTATTGGCTTCAAGGGTACACCTTTGTTGCTAGGGTTTAACTCATCTTGTGAAGAGCAAGGGTATCTAGGGTTTGTGATAAATCTATGTTGGACTGGGAGCTTTGTGTAGCGAATCTTGTGCAAAGAAAATGGCTAGTGGTTCAAGGATAGAAATAAAGAAACTTTTAATGGCTAGATCTTTGAGTTGGAAGTTGAATATGGAATATATTCTTGTAGATAGAGATTAGTGGATTGCTATGAATCTAGGTACAAAATCCACTATTATGTTGAAAACAAGATTGGAAAAAACTGGAGAGAAAATGCATAAGCATGAATTGACTTTGCCTCTTAGATTCATGGTTCTTTAATGTATTTGGAGAAAAAAATGCAAATAATTTGTGGGATAAGCTAGGGAATTTCTATCAATTGAAGCACCTGGTAAAGAAATTATTTCTTCGAAATAAGTTGTTTCATCTTAGAGGACGATGACACCATGGAAGATAATCTAAATGCCTTTAATACTCTGGTAATTCAACTGGCCTCTGTTGATATTAATATGGAGGAAGGAGATACATGTATTACCTTGCGATGTTCTTTGCTAAACTCTTGGGATAATATGGTTGTAGCAAATGGTAGTGCTACTCAATCCATGTTAAAGTTTGAGAATGTAGTTGCATCCTTGTTATCAAATAAAAATGAGGATAAAATCCATCGAGGGTGTGACCAACGATGTTTTATCAATGAGAGTATTCCAAAGGTAGGGAAGATAGGTATTATGTGGGTATAGGGTGAAAACGTGAAGTTGGGAAACAATTTTGGCTTGTTTTTGACAAAAAAAACTGCTAATTTTTATGTTTTTCAACTTCGACCTCTTCAAACCCATATCTCCCTTACGAATTTCAACTTGAAGTAAACACAAAGGTTTTACAGAATTGAATTAGCTTTATAGTCGTATTTTATTTTAATTTTTTTTATGGACATATTGTGAGACAAATTTGTTGTCAACCAACGACATATACTTGAAAATTTTAGGTATGGATAATGAGTGACCTGTGTTGACGACGGTTTTTTGATAGATGGTTATTCATTTTAGGGAAAAAAATTGTATGCTCATAATCTACACACACTAAAATTGATCCTGGACTATATTTCGAGTTTTTTAAGATTTGGGAACTATTTTTTATTATTTATCGAAACAACGTATGTTCAGAAAATGGTGCATTATCGACACATGTTTTTGTCTTCACATTTTCTTTCAAATGTTACTATTATCAAACAAACTAAAACCAACCCATTGAAGAGGACACTTCAAGGAACATCCTTGTATTTTTTTTAAAAAAATTGGCTTCGTCATTGTGATATTGAATTTTCATTGTAACTGATTTTTCAGTCACTTAATTTTTTAATGATAAAGTTTAGTAAAAAAATAGAAAAAAATAGTAATCCTAAATGAAATTGAAAAAAACTTATATTACTAGAAAGTAGATTGAATGGTGAATCTACTGGTATACAACTCCGACATGTAATTCTCATGTTTTGCAGTGGTCCGACCTTGTTAAAGTGACACATTTCTGAATTCTGCAGAAATGGTGCTAGAATTGTTGACCAGAAACTCTCGGGCGAGAAATTGTCTTCCAAACTCTCGGCCTAGAGTTTAGTTCAAACTCTCATCCAAGAGTTTTTTTTAAAATACAGCACAACAATTGCTTCAAACTCTTGGCCTAGAGTTTTTTTAAACTCTCGGCCCAAAGTTTGAACTCTCAAAACTCTCGGCCTAGAGTTTGAGTTTGACTTTTTTTCGCGTGATCATCCGCCCGCGCTCTGTTTTTTTCACTCCGTTTGTCACCAAAGTGTTTCCCAGGTTCGCGATTTCACCCTATATTTAAGTCAATAGGTAGATCTAAATCTCCAAGAAAATTTCAAAGGAAATGTTGGAAATGTGGTAAAGTTGGGCATTATAAGAAAAATTGCAAATATAAGAGTGTTGATAAAGGTAAGGGATCTAATGATTCCCTTTCCATAGAAATGAAACCCTCTATAGAATAAGGGAGTGATGTTTACTTGATATCTATAGGTACACATATATATCATGATGTAAATTTGATCAACTCAAGTGCTTCATTTCATATGACTCCTCACAGGGAGTGTTTTTTTAAATATGAAAAATACAATGGAGGTGATGTTTTCCTAGGAAATGACTCGACAACCAAAATCATAGGACATGGAAGGGTCAAGTTTATACTCAAATATGGAAGGATTAAAAATATTCCTTGGGTTTTACACATTCTAGATTTAGCCATAAACTTGATATTTATAAGTAGCATGGGTTCATGTAAGTGTGCATAATGTATTTGAAAAGGACACTTGCAATATGGTTAAAGGATAAATGGTTATGATGCATGGAGATTAGATTATAACTCTATAAAAGCTATTGGAAAGCACTTTTAATGATGGGTGTAAAAATTATGTTGTATTTTAGGATAGCAATGAAGAATACATGACTCTTATTGTTCATGTAGATAAGGAAATGCTATGGAATCAGAGATAGGGACATATTGGAAAGAAGGGACTTCAAGCATTACATGGTAAAGGTGTGGTAGAATGTATGTTTGATTGCTCATTAGATTTAAATTTCTATGGACATTGCATATATGGTAAACATAATCATAAGATTACCCTTTGGTGCTACAAGAGAGAAAGAATTCTTGGAGATAATACACAATGATGTGCTTGGACCTATTCATATTCCATCACTAGTTAAATATGTGTATTATGTTTCAATCATTGATGATTTCTCAAGGAATAAATGGGTCTATTTCCTCCATAATAAATTTGTGGTTTTTAGTAACTTCAAAGAGTTTAAATCTCTTGTAGAAAGCTAGGTAGAGAAGAAAATAAAAGTGTTAAGGATAGATAATGGTGGAGAGTTCCACGGAAATGAGTTTGGGGAATTCTGTAAGAAGTGTGCAACAATAAGGAAAAATGATACTCCACACACACCTCTCAAGAATGGAGTTGTAGAAAGGTTGAATTGGATATTGATGGAGAAGGAAAAGAGTATGCTCAGTGGTGTAGGGTTATCACGTAAATTTTGGGCATAAGTAGTGTATACTACAAGTTACTTGGTAAATTGATCGCCTCCATTAGCATTGGTTGACAAAACTGCACATGAGACATGGACTAGTAAAAATCCCTCTCTTAAATATCTTAGCATTTTTGTTGTGATGCTTATGTGCATTTTCCAAAGGAAAATAAGAGTAAGATGGATGATAAAGAAAAAAATTGTATCTTTATTAGTTATAAAGATGGTATACAAGATTATAAACTTTGGAACTCGTCAAATAAGAATTTTATTTATAGTTGGGATGTTGTATTTAGGGAGGTTAAAGTTCCTCTCAAACACGAGAATTCCAACCAAAGGAAAAAGAATCAAAGATAATAGAGTTTGAGTTGGAGGGTAAAGAATCTGACTCAAGAGAAGAAGGTGAACCAGAAGAGGAAGAACCTCAAGTTCCAACCTTGAGGAGATCTATTTGTGAAAGAAGGAAAATAGAAAGGTATATCCCACTCGATTTTTCTCTATTTTTTCTCTATCTAATACTAATGATCCTAGATATGTTAAATGATCCTAGATATGTTAGGGAGGTAGTGGATTCAGAGTATAGTAAAATTTAAGAAGGAAATGGTTGATGATCTGGACTTATGAAGGAACGCAAGGGGTTACAGAAATACACATAAACGCAAAGGTGTAGCAGAAATAAGACTTCATTTCATTAATATCACATAACGGAAATATGCGTACAGACAGAATGGAAATGAACTAGCTAGAGCGTTGGTAGCTATCTCTGAGAAGATATGTGCTAGCTACTGGCCTTTAAACTCCCCTTACAATGGGGCTAGAAGCCTCTCTATTATTGAGAAACAAAGGAAAAACCCTAAACATCCAAAAACCTAACCCTAGGAGATGAAACCATGCCAAACTATGGGCCCCGTTGGGGTAACTTGGTACATCAATTTCCTGGCGCCGTAACTTTGGCATACGATCTCCGTTTGACGCAAATGATACCTCGTTGGAAATATATATCCGAGGAATACGGTGAAAAACATGAATGAGGACATTCCCCGAGCAAGATTCCCCAAAAAACGTTGTTTAGGGCCTCAAAACGGCTAGGGTAGTTTAGGACCCGAAAAATTGCTAAAAATAGTAAGTTGTGCTATAAATAAGGAAACTGAAAGAAATGAAAGAACAATGTTGGGGCCCCAAGTGGAATAGGCGGGTGGCCACCAATATCCACTTGGATCATTCCTCCCCCCTTAAGAAGCGATGGTCCCCATTGTGTGGAGTTCTTCCATGAGATGAGGAAACTTCTGCTGAACTTGGTCCCTGGTGAGCCACTTGCCTTGGTGCAGGAGTTGGCCAGCTTTGACAACCCGATACAATTGGATTTGTTACTGGCAAGTGTTCTTGATTTGAATGTCCATGATACGATCTGTGGTGGCTTGTTCCTGCAGTCTGGGTATAACTCTGTCGCTGTGAGTTTTTCTGCAATGTCGGAGATGTCTAGTATAGGTGGAAAGTAGGGTCGAAGGTGATCCACATTGAACACTGGGTGCAGACCAACGAATGGTGGAATACTGAGCTCGAAGGAGTTGTCCCCTACATCCTTGGTGATAGTGTAAGGACCATATCGGAGTGGCCAAAGCTTACGGTAGGGTCTAGTGAGGTGCTACTTCTGCAAATGTAGCCACACTTTGTCTCCCACCTAGAAGTTGTGTGGCACCCAATGCTGATCATGTCGCTACTTGTATTTGGCATTGGTTCTGTCCAATATGTCATGAAACTGTTGGCGGATGTGTTGAATGCGCTCGATGAAGTTGTTTTCCTTGTCAACTTCCGACTAGAGATGAGCCGAATCGGTCGGAGTGACCGCAAAGGGCATGATACGTCGATGGACATAGTGGTTTGAATCCCAATCCCACCTGAAAGGGGCTGTGGGCCGATTGAGCTGTGGAGACTCGGTTATAGCTATGCTGTACATAGGGTAGGCTCTCATCCCATGTGTGTGGATGCTTTGAGTTGTACATGTGCAGAATGTATATGATCATCCTGTTGACGACCTCTGTCTAGCCATCAGTATGGGGATGGAAAGTTGTGGACTTGGTGAGCTTGGTGTCCGCAGCATCGACCAAAGGCTGGACCAAAATGTACTAAGGAACCTGCTGTCCCGATATGAGATGATAGACTGTGGGATCCCAGAGTGTACCCACAATCGTTCAAAGAAGACTTTAGCAGTGGTTTCTGTTGTGATATTCTTCTTGCGAGCCACCATAATGGCCATCTTCGAGAATCTCTCGACAACCATGAAAACACAGTCGTTTCCATGCTTAGTAGAAGGAAGTCCCGACATGTAATCCATGGAGATGGATTCCCACGGTCGACTACGGGTAGGCAGCGAAGTGTAGAGGCCTTGCTTCTTGATGGTCAGTTTGGAAATGGAACAAGCAATGCATGACCTGATGTACTTCTCGACATCCTTTCGAAGGTTTGGCCAATAGAAATACTTCTGCAACACTGCCACTATTTTCTCGACCCCGAAATGCCCAACGACCAACTGTAGTGGGCTTCCCAAATAATCTTGGTGCACCTCGCTTGAAGGAACACAAAGGTGTCCCTGGTGACATAACAGTCCATCCCTGGAGGTGAAAATTGGGAACTTGCTTACCCTCCAAGAGCGGTTGTGTACGCGTGGCCAAATTCTGGATCGCTCTTGTAGAGAAGTGGCCAATCAGAAGTCTCATTCCCACAAGAGTGAGTGTTAGGATATTCCTATACTCCATCCTAGTCCCACCAGTATTTTGATCATTTACATTTTCAGTCATGCATGCACCTTTAGGGTTTGCATGCATCCCAATCATCAGCCTAGCACCTAGCCCTCAGTTAGCTAGCCCCCAGGAGCTTCTCACTATTCAGTTTTATCCCTCCAATTGCTTAATGTACCCTTCTTCCTTGATTTTAGGGAGCAACTCGCCCTTCTTCACCTACCAGTCCAGTTGTCACTCAGTTACACTCAGTTACAGTCAGTTATAGTCAGTTACACTCAGTTACAGTCAGTTATAGTCAGTTACACTCAGTTACATTGAGTTACACTCAGTTACACCTACCAGAGTTAGTTTGACTGGTGGTTGATAGTTACTTGAGCATTGATGACTCAACTGATGATGATGAAGACTTCCAGTTGCGCTCCGATGATCATGAGGACACCTAGTTGTGCTCCGATAACACTCTATTGATCTTATGATCACTCTAAGAGGCTAATTCGAATTGCCACCTTAGGAATTCGAATCCTCTCTACCATTGTACTATTTATGTGTCCATATTGTGATTAATTAATTAGTGTGTGTGAAGTATTATTGCTTCTATCTGATTTCTAATATACCATATTATTTTGTTGCTCATTATACTATATTGTTCACTCTTCTTCTATTTTCCTGCTTAATCATAATTACTCTTGTGAGGTATACATCATCTCTTAGATCTGCTGTGAGGATTTTCACATGGTATCAGAGCATGTTGAGAGTATTTTTTATCTCCATTCTTGAGAGTTTTTTGCAGGTCATTATCCAGATTTCGAGTGCAGCAGCTGCAACAGTTTCTGCATTTTTGCAGTAGTAGCAGTTGCAGTTATTCTATATTGTTTTTGCAGGTCTTCTACAGCTTCAATGTATCCTGAATTAGAAGAAATCACTCCTCTTTCTCTATTAAACTATGATGAATGGAAACCAAAAACAATAGCATATTTAAAGAGCCATGATCTCTTTGATTGTTATTTTGAAAGAGAGTTCGAATCCTCTGATGAGAAGATTGACTGGTTGAATAAAGGTGACATGCACATTGGAAGAATGAAGCTTACTATGCTGGATTACATATTGCTCCCAATCATTATTGATATTGAAACTCCAAAAGAGATATGGGCTCACCTGGATGAAAAATTTAGCAGAAAGAATGAAGGATTTGGTCCAAACCCCTTCAAAAGCAAGCAAAGTGATGCATTCACTCTTCTTGATGGTCTCTCAGATCATGAACCAGTATCATCTCATATTGAAGTTGTTGACAAAGAACTTGCAGATTCTCCACTCATGCTCAAACTTTCTTCTCTTTCTGTGCCAGCTCACACTCTAGATATTGCAGAAGGTCCTAAATCCTCTCTTGCACCAGAATCTATTGGTTTGCATCATGATCACATGATTATTTCAGAGGTCAAAACAGCTTTTGAAGGTAATGCATTCATTCCTCTCCAGCTATCTCCTCTTTTATACTACTATATGATCATAATTCCATGCTTTCAGAGGGTCATTGAAGAATATGGCCATTGCCATTCGCTTGGGATAATTTCTCATGCATCTACTGGTTTTGATCTCACCTCTCATGGTTCAAAGGAGATCTCAAGAAACCATGATTCAAGTCTTGGATCTAATTTGGATTCTAAGCAATTACTGCTTGGGATAATTTCTCATGCATATGATACTTTTGATCTCATCCCTGCTGGTGCAAAGGAGATCTCAAGAAACTCTTTTTTAAGTCTTAAATCTGATTTTGATTTCAAGCAAACATGTAATAGTTATTTTTGGCATAATCTCACCCATGGTGGTTCGAAGGAGAAGACAAAAGACTATATGCACTTTCACAGATTTGATCCTACCTCAGCTGATTCGAATCATAGGTTCAAGGATCATTCTCATACTGTTGGATTTGTTCTCATCACATTCGATCTGAAAAGCAAGTACAAGCACATGCTTTTTGAGCATGATCCACTTCTTCCCAAGAAGAAGATACCTCCAGACATATGACCAAGCATCACACATGCTTGAGTTTGGAGTATTTATTTTTATGTGTGCCTTACAGTCTATTTTTTGAGGAGGGGGTATGTTTCCCCATGAAATTTTCCCACTTCCTTGGTTTGTTGATTGTTATTATTCATTGTATTGGGTGACCTTTGCTCTTAGTTACCAGGGCCCAGGATGGATTAAGGGGGGGTGTTCGGATATTCCTATACTCCATCCTAGTCCCACCAATATTTTGATCATTTACATTTTCAGTCATGCATGCACCTTTAGGGTTTGCATGCATCCTAGTCATCAGTCTAGCACCTAGCCCTCAGTTAGCCAGTCCCCAGGAGCTTCTCACTATTCAGTTTTAGCCCTCCAGTTGCTTAATGCGCCCTTCTTCCTTGATTTTAGGGAGCAACTCACTCTTCTTCACCTACCAGTCCAGTTGTCACTCAGTTATAGTCAGTTACACTCAGTTACACTTAGTTACATTGAGTTACACTCAGTTACACCTACCAGAGTTAGTTTGACTGATGGTTGATAGTTACTTGAGCATCGATGACTCCACTGATGATGATGAAGACTTCTAGTTGCGCTTCGATGATCATGAGGACACCTAGTTGTGCTCCTATGACACTCTATTGATCTTATGATCACTCTAAGAGGCTAATTCGAATTGCCACCTTAGGCATTCGAATCCTCTCTACCATTGTACTATTTATTTGTCCATATTGTGATTAATTAATTAGTGTGTGTGAAGTATTATTGCTTCTATCTGAGTTCTATTGTACCATATTATTCTGTTGCTCATTAAACTGTATTGTTCACTCTTCTTCTATTTTCCTGCTTAATCATAATTACTCTTGTGAGGTATACATCATCTCTTAGATCTGCTGTGAGGATTTTCACATTGAGCACGGTGGTTAACACCACGATTGGTGGTCGGCTGAGACAGTCTGCAACATTATTGGTGCTTCCCTTCTTGTACTTGATATTCAAATGAAATTGTTGCAGATATGTGGACCAATTCTGATGGTGATCGTTCTGAAACTTCCCTTGGGTTTGCATGAATTACAGGGGTCGGTGGTCTGTGTAGATGGTCGTTTCCTTCCCCAAAATGTAATGCTTCCATTGTCGGCAAGCCTGCACAATGGAATACATCTCTTTGTCATAAGTGGGATACTTCTGGACTGTGTCGGAGAGTGTCTCACTGTGATATGCCACTCGATGTCCCTGTTGAGTAAGAACTGCCCCAATAGCATAGTTTGAGGCATCTGTCTCGATCTCAAATGGTTGTTGCAAGTTTGGTAATGTGAGCACTAGGGCAGAGCAGAGTCGATGTTTCAACTCGATGAATGCCTCATGTTGAGATTCGGACCAAAAAAAATTTGCTTTCACCCCTCCCTTGGTGACTTGGCTCAAGGGCCAAGTGATATGAGAGAATCCCAACACGAACCTGCGGTAGAAATTGGCAAGACCTAGAAAGATGCGGAGCTCTGTTAGAGTGATGAGGGCTGGCCAATCCCAAATGAATTGGATCTTGTCCGGATCCACATGCACCCCTCGCTCATCAATAATGTATCCCAGATACTGAACTTGGGTCATGCCGAAAGTGCACTTCTCCAAATTGGCACACAACTTGTGTTGGCGCAGTGTTTGGAGGACCTGTCGGATGTGGTGGAGGTGCTCCTCCCATGTTTGGATGAAGATCAGGATGTCATACAAGTACACTACTACAAATGAGTTGGTGAATGGCCGCAAGATATCGTCCATCATCCTCATGAAGGTTGCGGGAGCATTTGTCAGCTTGAAAGGCATGACCAACAATTCGAAAAGGCCCTCCTTGGCTTTGAAGGAAGTCTTCCACACATCAGAGGGTTCGATTGGTACAAGGTGGTATCTGGACTTCAAGTCGATCTTACTGAAATATTCCCCCCCCCCTGAGTTGGTCCAGAAGGTCATCAATCCATGGGATCAGGTACCTATTCCAGACAGTGATCTTATTCAGCCCTCGATAGTCAATACAGAGTCTCTAAGTCCCATCCTTCTTTTGCACCAGCACAATCGGGCTCCCATAGGGTGATGAACTTGGTTGGATGTGCCCTTTTTGCAACAGTTCCTAAATTTGCCTCTTGATTTCATCATTCTCCATAACAGAGTGGCGATAGATTGGTCCATTGGGCAGCGGCGCGCCTGGGGTCAGATCGATGGGGTGCTTGACCTGACAGTGCAGAGGCACCCCTGTGGGTGAGGTGAAGATGTCCCCGTACTCCTCCATGACCTTGTCCATCTGTTGTTGTTGGGCGGAGGACATCTGTCTGGAGTTCGTGGCCACAGTCTTATTCTTTTGCTGAGGGCGGCTTACCAGGAAAACAAATTTCCCTATTTTGGAAATGATTTTACTGCATTGTTTTCCAGTAACCAAAGAGATGGCAACAGGCGGTGCTACCTCTGGTATCCTGTACAACTTATTTCCCAAAGTAATAATAAAAGCGCTAGGTCGGGACTCATACACATCATGTCGCTTCCACATGTATGGTTGGCCTAATAATACATGGGAAACATCAAGAAGAGAAATGTCACATAATATCTCATCTATGAAGGGCTTGATGTTGTAGGGGAGGCGACACTGTTGGCTGGCATGGAGATCCCGTCCTTGGTGAAGCCACCCAATGGTGTACGGTTGTGGCTATGTTGTGGTCGGCAAGCCTAGCCGCTTCACAACCTCTGCTGAAATGAGGTTCTTTTGGCTATCGCTATCGACAATGAACTGCAGCGCGAAACCCTTTACCCACATCTGGGAATGGAAGAGGCAATCCCCCTCCTCCGGATCTTCTGGTTGCTCCTTCTGGACCTTCGTGGTGGCAACAGTGGCAGTGGGATTCACATCGATAATTTGCTTCCCCCTGTCATTACCCTTTTCGGGTTCTGGTTCGAAGTCGGAGCATGCATCCGATTCAGAGGCCTTCAACTCGGCCACCAGTGACTGCTTGGCCCGACACTCACTTGTGTTGTGCATGGAGCTCTTATGAAACTCACACCACTTTCCCATGTCCTTCTTTGGCTTCGCAGTGTTGTTCTTTGGTTGCGGTTTTGGCGGGTTATCCTGGGCTTCCCCGCCTTGGCTTTGTCCTTTATTATGTGGTTTGAAGGCACTTTTCCCTTGCTTCTAAGTCACAGATCCAAAGTCTCGCTTCTTCTGTTTGAACTTTTGCTCAATCTTGGCTGCAAACCGATATGCTGCACTAAGCAAGGAGATGTCGAGGAACTCCATTTCCTCCTGGATGTATCTGTGCAGACAACTGCGGTACTTCAGCACCAAATGTTTCTTCGAATCTTTGATACCTAATTTTGTGTGCAGGGTATGGAACAGGTTCGTCAGCTCATGCACATATTGATCCATTTGTTGCCGTAGTGTAGTCCATTGTATGTACTTGTCCTCATAGCTTCCCACGAGATAATATTGTTCCTTGATGGTGTCTTGGAAATAATTCCAAGTGGGTGCGGCCGAAAATAGAGAGGGTTCCCTCTTATCCTTCTGCTCACAGTAGGTTTCCCACCAGTCCTTGACATGGGGGAAGGCTTTGAGGAGTGCAAAAGCGATCCTTTCCCGGTTGGAAAATTCATGCACTGAGAAATACCCTTCTAATAGATTCAACCATCTGTCTACGACGTCTGCATCTATTTGGCCTTCAAATATGGGAATGTCAAAATTTACTTGTACCTTAAAAGGGGTTTCTCCTCTAGAGTGGCTGCTGCTGGGAAGTCGTTGAAGGATCTGGGCAAAGTTATCCATCATCGCGTTCCTTTGTTGCTCGAGGGCCTCCTCGAGAAATATTTTGATAGGATCTCCTACTCCCTCTTCTTTCTTTTCATCCGCCATGGGTGGCCGTCGGGGTTTGCGAAGCTAATCTTGCAAGGGTTCAACCAGGTCGAGCCCTAACTCCTTATACCCTGACCTTGTTGGGTACATGCAAAGAAGGATCGAGAAAGAGTAGACTTGCTCGGATACCACTGATTCGGACTTATGAAGGAACACGAGGGGTTACAGAAATACACATAAATGCAGAGGTGCAGCAAAAATAAGACTTCATTTCATTAATATCACATAACGGAAATATGCTTACAAACATAATGGAAATGAACTAGCTAGAGCGTTGGTAGCTATCTCTGAGAAGATATGTGCCGGCTACCGGCCTCTGAACTCCCCTTACAATGGGTCTCAAAGCCTCTCTATTATTGAGAAACGAAGGAAAACCCTAAACATCCAAAAACCTAACCCTAGGAGATGAAACCATGCCAAACTATACATCAATTTCCTCGCGCCGTAACTTTGGCATATGATCTCCGTTTGACGCAAATGATACCTTGTTGGAAAGATCTATCCGAGGACTACGCTTTAAAATGCGAATGAGGCATTCGCTAAGAAAGATTCCCCAAAAAACGTCGTTTAGGGCCTCAAAATGGCTCCAAAAGTTTAGGACCCGAAAAACTGCTAAAAATAGTAAGCTGTGCTATAAATAAGGAAATTGAAAGAACAATGTGGGGGCCCCAAGTGGAATAGGCGGGTGGTCACCAATATCCACCTGGATCAGTTGAAGAAATGGATTCCTTGGATAAAAATAAGACTTGGGATCTAGTTGAGTTGCCAACTAGAAGAAAGCCTATTGGTAGAGAATGTGTTTAAGAAGAACTTGAATGCAGAAGGTAAGGTGGATAAGTACTAATATTGTTTAGTAGATAAGGGATATTCTTAGGTGGAGGGAATTGATTTTGCTAATTTTTCTCCTATTGCTAAATTAACTTCTATTAGATTTATTTTGTCTATTTTTGGTTCTTTTGATGTTGAAGTAGAGAAGATGGATGCGAATACATCTCTACATGGTGTTTTGGAAAAGAAATATACATGAAACAAATATATATTTTTATAATGAAGGAAATAAGGAGATGGTTTGCAAGATGAAGAAGTCCCTATACAGATTAAAACATCACCAAGAATGTGGTATCAAAATTTTGATACCATAAATTGAGACTTAGTTTCTCAAAAAGAAAAGTTAATCATGGTGTGTATTCCAAGAATTTTGGTGGCCATTTTATTTATGTGGTCTCGTATGTTAATGATATTTTGTCGATTGGAAACAACAAGGAAATCATCAAGGACGTCAAAGATCAATTGTATTTTAAGTTTGATATGAAAGATCTCGGTGGTGAAAAATATATTTCAGGCATGGATATTAAAAGATACCAGGCCAATAGAAGAATTTAATTGATTAAGATGAAATATGTTGAGATGATATTATAGAGGTTTAATATCCAAGAATGTGAACTAGTAAATGTTCTTATTCGTGTAAGTAAAAATTTATCTCAGGAAGACCTGGACCTCACAAGGAGATATATATACAAGGTTTGGTTGATGCAGAACAGGATGGAGATCTTGACTATAGAAAATTTGAAGTGGTTAATTTTTTTACTTATTTGGTCCAGAACAATCAGTTGGATGAGTGAGAGACAGGGTGTAGTTGCATTTCAAACTATACTAAGAAAAATACATGGAAGCCACCCATGGAAGTTCAGAATCTGTATGGTTGCAAATATTGTGTTCAGGTATTGGTTTTGTTAAGAAATAAATGAGAATAGGTTGTGACATCTCAAATGCAATTTTTCTAGAAAATAAATCCACTTATCATTCCAAGACAAAGCATATTGATGTTTAGTACCATTTTGTTAGAGACATGGTTAAGCAGAAAAAGTACTATTGGAGAAGGTAGATACCTTGACGAATGTTACAGATTCATTAAACATTTCTACAAGTACTGAAATTTTCTCTTGGTTTAGAGAATCAATGGGCATTACTTCCCTTAGTATCTGATTTCATGAGTCCTTCCCCTTTAACTCCCTGTTTCAAAGAATACAACAAATGGGAGAATATTGGACATGTGTTGTACTCTTTGTAGGTTCCTAGAATAAGGGGGGTCCAGGAGGGATGATTAGTCCCCTTGGCTAGGAGGGCGTAAGGGGGGTATTTCCCCCAAAAGTAAATTTTTGGGTCCATTTTTGGTCTGTTTTGAGCTATTTTCAACCCATTGTAAACTAATTATGGTTAAGGAATTGGGGTTGTAATATAATCCATGCTAATGGATTAGGGTTTTGGATTATATAATATTGTATTGTAAACATAAAAGATAATACAATGTGATAGAGAGTGGAAAAAACTCTCAGGAATGATGGTTTTCTCGATTTTGGGTTTCTAGGGTAATTCTCTATGTAATGTGTGTTGAGCCATAGTTAATTCTCGTGTGTTAGATTCTACTTGGCTTTCGTTATTACATAGGTTTATCAAAAATATTCATGAGGTTGGAAATATATCGATGCCATTGTTCAACTAATCCCCCTTGAAGACCTAGTTGTGTAACTAACTTCCAACCTTGATGCCATGGAGCTAGTTCTTTGTGTTGTTGCATATGCCAAAATTAATATCCATGATATTAAGTGAATGAATTGAAGGGTATGATCATATAAAGTTGGAAGGACATCTCATATAGGGCTCCTCCCCTATTTTTACTTTGATTCCTCTTTTGATCTTCCACACCAACCACTTTCCTACCAAGGGAAAGGATTTAACTAGTTCCTTCCACACAACAAAATCCCCTCCATAGTCCTTCATTTCTTTAATAATCTAGTCCTCTATAGACCCATGTACAATATATCATGCTATCCTTCGTTGTGCATCAATATCCACATGATTTTTGTTGCTAAAGCGTGTCCAAACATATGTATATTTTTCAAACCCTAACCTCTAGCCTCTTTAGGCATCACCACATTTCTTCACATAACCAAAGGAACACCATCCTTCTTCCTCTTCCCTATGCACAAGAAGGTAAAAAACATATTTCTTATTTTTTTCCTATATCATTTTATGAATATTAGATCCCTTCAATAACATATTTTACCAATGTCAACCATCATTCCATTGATAGCCACTTGTAGTTTGTCACCTTGCCTTTTATTTTCTCATATATCCTTACCAAATATTTAAGTCTATATTAATAATTAGGCTTTATATAAAATGATAAGTATTTAAGCCCGATTAAAAATTAAGGATAGAAAGAAAAAATATGCTTCTGTTATCTTTCTACTTTTTCTCCAAGTCCATTAAAAAGAACAAGGACCTATAAACACTCATGTAAATCTGGCTATTTATTTAGTATACAATTTCTTTTACTATTCATTTTCCAATAAAATGACATCATCTACAAATAATAAATGATCTAGAGTTATTGAGTTCCCTATGCTAATATCGTTAAATGTACCTTATGCCTTTCATGTTGTTTACCATTCGGCTTAACCACTTAGCTACCAATAGCAAAAGGAAAGAATACAATAGAGACACATTACTTAGGCCCCTTATATAATAAGAAACCTTGAAAGTGACACACTAATCAACACTACAAAAACAAACGAGGATAAACAACTCATAATCCAATTGACTATTTGAACTATCAACAAGAATTTAAGATGCAATTGATTAAATTAATAATAAGCCTTTGCCAAATTTCATAAACATGACTAGTATCATTCTAACCCTTATAGTATGTGATCCTTATTGGGTTTTTCCAATTGCATCACAGATTTTTCTATTGTGTAAGAATCTAAAAAGATCCCTGTTAGGTGAGTTATATGTCGTAATAATTACGTTGCAGTAGGTTGCCAAACTATTTACTTGTCAATCCGGGGTACGTAAACTGACAAAGCACGTGCACTGTTTGTGCAGGACTGAAGTAGATCTAATCTAACTTAATCTAATTTGCTGAAATCAAATTAATCTAGGAAAACATGGAAACACTAACTAGGAAAGCATTGAAATTGTGTAAGAGAAATACAACATGTGAAGAGTTAACAACAATGACATAAGTGAGCTCACATCCACAAATCAATAATCAAATGACAAGCATGAAAGCATAACAATGGAAGCTTAAATCACATTAAGAATCTCAAATCAAAGACTAATCTAACAAGTACAAAATCCAATCCAATCCAACTTCATTACATCCCTTCTTACAAGCTTAATCTAACCTAATTCCAACTTAATGGAATGGAGAAGGAGCACTCTCCTTTATACATGAGAGTCCTTAAGAAAAAGATAAGAATGCATTAATTACAGATCCATTATTCTCTCAACTACTCTCAACCACTTTCCTATTATTACAAGATATGGTGCCTTCAAATCCTCCACATATCTCTCATGAATCCTAGATAAGATATGCCAACCAAATCTTCCATGATCTTCTCCTTAAGAATAGGCTTGAATAATTATCTCCTTTGGAATGGTGTATGAGATATTTGAGAAGTCTCTTTGATTTAATCATTCACATATTCCTACACATTACAAAGCTCACACATAATTGAGATATATATGAAAACATGTATATTTTCTAATATTTAATCATAAATTCACTTTTAATACTAAAATGAATAAAGTGGAAAATAATAATGTGAAACCCAAATGTATTTATGCAAATGATATGATGAAGGTTTAATAGGGCGATGAAATGTAAGGAATAGTGAAGGGAAAGGTGGATGAAAATACGACATTTCTGAGTTCTAACATCCTCCCCAACTGAAGGTGTTGCATGTCCTCATGCAACCATGCATGGATCTTCTGAAGAACCTTTGGCATCTAAACTTTGGCTTTGATTGATGGTGTCTTTTTAATGATGAATGTTTCCAAGATATGTGGGAGACATGAGTAACAGCTCATGAGTAACAGCTGGCATTTTCCTATGGTTGGTTCTTGTGTAACAACCATGAATATAAGAATGTTGGTTCTTGTGTTAACAACATTTTTTTTTTTTTTCTTTCGCTTGCTGTTATGATAATAATTGTAACCACACACTTCACTGGAAATCATAAGCAATCAATGTGCATAAGAGAGCATCACTGAGTATAAGAAAGCCATTTTTTCAATTTGGTATGAATCATGCCAATGTATATTAATGCATGAATTAAAGTGCATCAGGGGATTGTTGGAAAAGAAATTTTTGGGAATGGTAAATGGGATGAAAATGGAATGATGATAAAGGAAAAAATGTGGTGATTATGACAATAGTTCCCCCTCCCCAACTGAATCGGTTGCATGCCCTCATGCAACATAGTGTAGGTCATGGAAGGGAAAACGAAATGAAGTGTGGTGAGGGAATTTTCCAAAATATTCAAGTCAGCATAGAAGGAATTTCATGATCAAAGCTTAGAAAACAACATACCTCCACTCACCCAAAATGTAGATGAACTATGCAATAGAAATGTAGTTGTTGGGGCCGCTGGAGCAGAAAATCATGACTAGTACTGTAGCTGCAACTACTGTAACGGCTGGCAGAAAGAATATGGGACTGCGACGGCTGGAAGATGGAAGGTGTCACTGCTGTAGGATCATGTGAAGGAGACTGCTACTGTAGAAGTACTACTGTAACAACAAGTGCTGGAACGACTAAAACAACAGCTGCAGGAAATGATGTAACTAATGGAACAGTAACTGCTGTAACGATGACTGCTGTAACAGCAATGGCTGGAACTGCAGCGATGGTCACTACTGAATCAGAGCATGTGAAGTGGAGAGATCTGAACTGGTGCTGATGAATCATGAAAATGTGGAACTGTCAAACTCTCATAGATGGATTCAAGCTGCTGGAACTGCTGAGGGAATCAGGAAAGAGTGTATAGTCTTCACCTGCTACAAACCCAATGGTACAATTCTAAGCATGCGAATGGATGTGTCGATGTCGAGCATGAAGAGAAATCACTGGATTACCGACCATTGATGAATGTCGTTAACCAGTGCGAGGCAACTCACCATTGATGTCAATGAGTTCCAAGGTACCCGAGTACATCTTGCGAAGTGCGAATGGATGTGCTGAGGTCGAGCCACTTGCAAGATCTGATGATCAAGGGACATTGATGTATTCCCATGATCGTCAGCGAGAGAACTTGCCATTAAGGCATGCAAGCCTCTAGGTACTCAAAATGGACTCTAGTATATATCCCAGATAAGGTGCTGAAGTCGATGGGGCAAGACTGTTGAAAGGTGGGCCTTAAGGAATCCCACATCAGTCAACGCGAGTTTTTACAAAAAGATTGGTAGGACTATAGAAAAGATCTCAGTAGCAACAATGCTTATGGAAAGGGAATGTAATTATGGAGAGGGAGCGGAATGGTTTTATTGGTGAGGAAAAAGATGAACTGAAAAATGGGGTAAACTGTATGCAATTCAGAAAAATAGGCATGTGTGAAGTCATGACAGATAAGGTAATGGAATATTGGACTCCAACAGGGATGACTAATGTGCTTTGAAGGAGAAATGTGGGTAAACAAATCATGACGCAATTGGTTTATGTGTAACTGCAAATTTCATGAAATGTGCGATGAGAAGCAGCTCCTTCAAGCTATCAACAAATCATGTTTTCTCTGTTTTTTTTATTTTTTATTTTTTATTTTTTATTTTACTTATTTTTTATTTTTTATTTTATTTATTTTTTATTTTTTTCTCTTTTATTTTATTTATTTTTATTTTTTTGAATCACTGCAGCATTAAAAATGATCGTCTGTGAATCTGAAAAGAAACTTAGTACCAATTCTGCATGAAAACTGTCAGAGTTTCGAAAATATAATATGCAGAAATAAGTATTAATGCGACAGATTAAAAATAAAAGACATTGTTACCTGTTGCCATTCCGCTTGCACAGTTGTTCAACGCCCAGCTACACTCAAATGGCCGTTTAACGTGCATTTGTTCAATGCGCAGCTGTTCAATACGCAGCTGTTCAATACGTAGCCATTCAATGCGCAGCTATACAATGCGCAGCTGTTCAATACGCAGTTGTTCAATGCGCAGCTGTTCAACGCGCAGCTGTTCAATACGCAGCTGTTCAATACGTAGCCGTTCAATGTGCAGCTGTTCAACGCACAACTATACAATGCGCAGCTGTTCAATACGCAGCTGTTCAATGCGTAGCTGTTCAATGTGCAGCTGTTCAACGCGCAACTGTTCAATACGCAGCTGTTCAATACGCAGTCGTTCAATGCGCAGCTGTTCAACGCGCAGCTGTTCAACCAAAGCATGTGTCTTTGAAAATTTTTGTGATTCTCGAAAATCATTTTGGCATGAAATGTGATTGTCTCCGAAACCTGAAAAATGTGAGTACTAATCCTGCTGCAAATTTTGTGTGAGAGCATCGAAAACTATAAAATGCAGGAAAAATATGTGTTTTAGGAAATCAAATTCAAAATAAAATGAAATGCATTTTTACCTGGCGGTCCTGGCGAATCTAGTTTCTTCGTCAATTCCTGTTTGAAGTGACTTGAGAAAAGCAAATTAGTGTGAAGCGTAAATAACCATGCATTTGTATTGTTTTCAGGAATGATGGAAATTTTTAACATTTTTGACAGAAAAAGATAGGCTGTTATTGTCAAATTGCAAAGTGAAGCAGTAAAAATAACTATCGAAATCATGAAAATCATAGCAAACCGTGCATTTCTTCTTCTTTTCCTCTTTGATAGTTTTATGATTTTTATTGTTTTTGTTCTTCACACAAAAAGAAATTTAAAAATGATGCAATATGTCAAAAATACTCAAAATCAAAGAACTGATCTGCAGATCTGCATGCCCTCATATCCTTAAAGCTTCCAACAACACTGCTTGTCTCAGCTTCATCAAATCTTCCCATGGGCATGAGTAACAGTTTGTTGATTCTCCTAGCAATTGTCTCATCCTTAAGCCTGTCAGTTTTGTGCATGTGAGTAATCGCCAAGATCGTGGGAGATTGGATCAGTCAACAAATATTTTGAGATCCTTCTTTCAACCTGCGGCCTCATACCATTGTAAGAACAATACAAACGAAATACTGTTTCCGATCATAAAAAAAAAACACACAAAACCAAAATGTAGAATGATAAAAATGGTTCATTAATACTCGTCTCCTTCATTCAATGGGTGTTTTGTGTTGCTGCAGACTTGGAAGAGTACACCTCTTAGCCCCAATGGATTCATATATCAACGTGACGTTGCTTTGGCTGTTGAGTATTCGGAGCTCTTTCCTTGAAAATTTCATCGTGTGATTGTATCGTCGCAACAAAAAACATTGTGTAATTCTCCATGTGTATCGGTCGCCGTATATCAGCATGTATTATCCCCCTAAGTAACTGAGTAGAAGGCACTTGAAAGCTTGACTGAAGCATATCGCAAATGAGACAAAAATTTCTATGAATATAATCAACGACCAACGCTAGATTGAGATATATTTATTCATATTTATATTAACTTAGTCAACACTGCGTGTTCCGTGCATTCCATTTTAAAAATATCTTGCTCTACAACAGGTTCATAGTGTACGTCGTCAAGCTTCAGTGTGTAAACATGACACTTTATAAAGAAAACAGTCATATAATATTCAAGAAGACGCTTTGCATGTTCAGTATTAAAAGATAGCCTGAAAGGCGTACTGTCAGAAGCTCCAGGTGCAGCTGGACCATCATCTGGATTTTGAAGATCCCATTAGATTTCTGTATATGTGAAGCCAAGTGTCCTGGGGAAATCAAAATAAACCGCATTTTAATGCTAACACCTCGACCTCGCCAACACTGATAAAAGTGTCTTCGACACCTTGTACCACTAGCAAAAGATTACGCTCGATCTGTTCATGGAAAAGGTCATGGGTAAATCAACAATGTAAAACCAATGTAAAAACATGAATAGCATAATTCTTCCCTGGTCCCGGCTAGTCTGCAGGTTAGCTTTGGGGTTTCTTCAAGCAGTAATGCTCCATCTTGATAATGTGCTTAACCTCATTAACCATTATCTTCACCCGATCCTTCTTCTGGTGTGCTATCATTTTTCTGTCGTGTTATGTGCAGATGCCGTGGCTTTGTCAATTTTCTCCTTGGTACTAGTAAACAATTAGGGTGATCAAAGCATAAACTATAACACGTGTAAAATAAATGTAGCAGGCCACCATAATGCTCTTTATAGATCAGACAATAGCACAATAACAGAACATGTCAACTAACAGAAACGACGCCTTCCCTGCGATCCAGCCTTGGCAGATGCCCCTAGTCTCAGCAATCACGGTAGTTTGGCTATTACCCCTTTGTGACCAGCATGATCAATTGCCTGCATATCAATTAAATTAAGCGGCCATTCTTTTTACAAAGCAAAGTCCCCCTAGCTGGGTAATCTCTCGACCTTGACGTTCCAAGGGTCTCAATTGGACCACTTTACTTTGCCAGCTCTTCATGTTCCCATTCACAAGATTGATACACAAAAACTGTCATCAAAATCCATGTTTAACCATAGTAAACTTCATTCAAACCTAAGTGTAATGTATGGCAGTTTACACGGCTGAGAGGTGGTGATCAAAAGATACATGGATCAGCACTTTGTTGTTGATGATAGTCTGGCTTTTGTTCAGGCTTTGGTCATCATGATTCAGGATACAATGGTGGCGATGGCTTTTAGGTTGTGATCGACTTCTAGACGGGGCAGAACTGAAAGCTGGTTTTCACATTATTCTTTTATTAAAATCTTCTCCAGGCATAATGGATTGGATGATCGTGAAATTAAATTTTGAATAGGTTGAGCGAGTTGGGCAATGAGACGAGCTTTGAATGAAATTATTTTGGTCACACGCATCCAATCCATATGCTTGATATACACTCATACGCTGTAAGCAATAGGAAACTACATTGCCAGAGAATGATTTTTTTTCTTCAGTGCTGTAGCTTGCATGTTTTTGACAATATTGATCGATCCAGAATTTGTGAGACAGAATCCATGAACCAATAGCTCTAATATAGGCAATCCGAATATTTGGATTTACATCTCGATAACGATGCATAAAAAAAACCCTGTAAATATTTTATGCATCATTTCCTCAGCCATAGTTATCTTTTCATGCGTCACAGACAACGTCTTATTTAATGACTCCAAACAAGGACCATCTTTCCTTTTCTTTTTCTCAGCATTCAATTGACGTTGTGTAGTCTCACGCTGTCCACCAAGGGTTTTCACAACAGTAACAAGTGATGTCACAAGCTGGAGTCCTGTCGAAAAATTCTTGGAGGGGTACGTGAAAGAGCAATGACATAATCTATGCATTTTGCTCTTGATCAGATGACTGGACTACCTATTCCTTCCAGTGAATGCATTACCACAGCAAATGGATGTTTAGGTGGACTTACAACTTGGAAAGAAAAGCAACGAAAGGAATATGCAAGGACCGCCTACCTGGATGTGAATAAAAGCAAGCTCGACAACTAAACTTATCGTTTAAGCCTATGATGTGTTGCACGTGAACGAAAGCTGGACTTCATTGCTTGGCAGTATTGGGACAGAGATTTTGAGCAATCTCAAAGACTGTTTAGATTTACAATTGGGATTATTGTGCTCTCCAAGCTGTCAATTAGGTTTTCATTAGAGGTGAGCCTCGATACTGATAACGCAATCAGGTTTCCTTTTCTTTATTAAGGGCATGGCTGAAAGAAGATCCATCTTTGGTTTTAATAGCAATGTGTTGATCACAGGGATGAAAGGTCCCACTGTGGAAGATAGACATATTTCTAAATAAGTTAGAACCAATAAAAATTAAAATCGTACAAATTCCGCAGCATGTCAACAAAATTGCACTCATAGAATTGTGAAGATCTAGATTATCATGGGCAGTTAGTATTTTATCGATACATGAGTAGCCATCAAATGCCCGGAAGGTCTGCAAAAATATCGGGAAGATTGAGGTTGCCAAGATTGGTTGTAGTTCAGATTGCAACAAATATTCGTGCGTGGCTCTTATCCTATGTTAGTGCAACTTGTTCCAGATGTGGATTTTGTGCAACAAAAGTTAAATAAATATAGCTTCGGTTGTGAGCTAGCTAAGGATCTAAGCAAATAACCATCATCACTTATTAATGCTCGAATCATTGGTCAATATTTCTCTCGCAGCTTAACTTCCTCCGTAATAGGTTCTTAGTCAACTACTTGTGGTTGAGTCGATCATGGTAATGAGAATTTTGCAAGGCGGTATGGGAAAAAAAAATTGTTTTGATTTGCAGGTTTATTATTTGCTGGGATTTATTCAGAGTCAAAGGATGTTCGAGCAGGTGGATGAAGTGTGCTGTTACAGCAGATTACAGAAATGGTTTGGACAGCAATCTTCACACAGTTTCAGCCATATAGTTGTAGCATTCGTTTGTGCAGACCATTTTTTATTTATTTATTTTTATTTAAATTTTCGTTTTTTTTTTTATTGTTCATCCTAACGAAACTAGTGTTTTATTATTTTGTAGATCGGAGGAGGGGCGCGTAAAATGTCTATGCGTAAAATCTTTTTTTTTTATTTTTTAAAAAAAATTGACAGAAGGAAAAAGAAAAAGAATGCGACAGTGCTGCTCTTACAGTAGCTGTTCCAGCAGCACATTTTTATTCCTAATTTGTTTCATTTTTTTGCAAATGGAGTTAAACTGTTTTACAAATTAAATACGAAATCAACTAGGCATGTTTGCAAAACAGTAATTTATTCATTTCTGAAAAATTTAAAGGCATCCTACTTTCTGATCCTCGCGATTGCACGAAGCGCAGAGGAGAGCATACTTATTCAATACTAAAGAAAATATGAAAATGAAAGCAGAAATTGAGAATGGAATCCTACCTACTCTATGCTAATTAGGATTTAGAAATATGCTACGTGTAGTCAAACTTCCAATGGAACCATGCACGTAAAAGTAACATCAACATGTTCAGTGGTAATTTTTCAAGTGAAAGATGAAAATTTAGAAGAATGAGTGAATCTTCTTGCTGTAATGGCAAACTAACTAAATAAAAAGAAAAACTAAATTGATCTAATTGCATACTTACCTGGAATCATCTTTCGATATGGCTTTCGTAAGCGCATTTTCCCTCACTCAGATCATGCTGCAGCTCCTTGTCATCTTCCTCAATCTCTTGTTCGAATGATTGTTCGTCATCAAATATGCAGGAGTCTTCAGATGCTGATTCCTCGTTCGTTTCTGAAGGAGTATTTAAACTTTCGGCTGCTGACAGGATCTCCTCTTCCAGAGAAGAGGAGACTCCGATTTTTGCAAGGATGTGAGCGAGTTGTTCCAAGCTGACACTCATAGTTAAATCATACTGTAAAAGGGGTTCTTACATCATCCAAATAAAAATCTGAAAACTGAAAATCACACTTGCTGAAAACAAAACACTCTTGTTGAAACACATGAAAACCTCTTCACAGTTGCAGAAATTGAATTTGCAAAAACATGCTTGCAGAAATTGAAATTTACGCTAATTTGCAGAATTTGAAACACACCCTTCATGCCCTTACCCATATGTCACCTCAGAGTTAGGAGCATGAATAATCACACTTGCATGAAAAAAAGAAATTAATACCTCAATCCCTTGTGCTTCCCCGGCAACGGCGCCAAAATGTTAGGTGAGTTATATGTCGTAATAATTACGTTGCAGTAAGTTTCCCAACTATTTACTTATCAATCCGGGGTACGTAAACTGACGAAGCACGTGCATTGTTTGTGCAGGACTGAAGTAGATCTAATCTAACTTAATCTAATTTGCTGAAATCAAATTAATCTAGGAAAGCATGGAAACACTAACTAGGAAAGCATTGAAATTGCATAAGAGAAATACAACATGTGAAGAGTTAACAACAATGACATAAGTGAGCTCACATCCACAAATCAATAATCAAATGACAAGCATGAAAGCATAACAATGGAAGCTTAAATCACATTAAGAATCTCAAATCAAAGACTAATCTAACAAGTACAAAATCCAATCCAATCCAACTTCATTACATCCCTTCTTACAAGCTTAATCTAACCTAATTCCAACTTAATGGAATGGAGAAGGAGCACTCTCCTTTATACATGAGAGTCCTTAAGAAAAAGATAAGAATGCATTAATTACAGATCCATTATTCTCTCAACTACTCTCAACCACTTTCCTATTATTACAAGATATGGTGCCTTCAAATCCTCCACATATCTCTCATGAATCCTAGATAAGATATGCCAACCAAATCTTCCATGATCTTCTCCTTAAGAATAGGCTTGAATAATTATCTCCTTTGGAATGGTGTATGAGATATTTGAGAAGTCTCTTTGATTTAATCATTCACATATTCCTACACATTACAAAGCTCACACATAATTGAGATATATATGAAAACATGTATATTTTCTAATATTTAATCATAAATTCACTTTTAATACTAAAATGAATAAAGTGGAAAATAATAATGTGAAACCCAAATGTATTTATGCAAATGATATGATGAAGGTTTAATAGGGCGATGAAATGTAAGGAATAGTGAAGGGAAAGGTGGATGAAAATACGACATTTCTGAGTCCTAACAATCCCTTTTAATACGTTGGCTAGCATCTTTGTAATAATTTTGTAACACATAGTTACACAAGGAAATGGTCATTTAATCATAACGGTCATTTAATCATCACAGATTTTTGAGTAATTTTTCATAGGCATTAGAGTTATTCAAGTAGTATTTTGAGTTCTTGATATATTTTTCTTGATATGCTTCACTCCTCAATATTAACCCTTAACAGATCTTCTTCATGAAAGTCATAGGGCTCCAAGTAGTATTCAATTTTCCATCTAGGTGGATATGGACTCTTTGCTCTCTAAAAAGCATGTAAGATTACTTTTAGGTTTTCCTTATACCTCAACTTCAAAGTGTTCATTATGCTAATAATCAATAATGCTTGGAAAGAGAAAATACTTTTCGAATCTCAACTATATTAGTTCTTAGGGGTTCTTGTAATAGAGATTTAAAGTTTTTTTCTCATATTATTTCTTTAAATGTTAAGTCCTATATATTGTGACATTACAATTCTATTATTATATTATTATTATAATTGTATGGTCGGCTAGGACCTTAATTGTAATTGTATCCTTTGTCTCCTATATATATATCAAGAAAACCTAGTTTTAGGATCATCTCATCTTGTCTTGTGAATTTGATACATTGTATAAGGAGGTTTCCCCCTTGAAAATGCTTCTTATTCATCTCTTTTTTTCATTCTCAAGGTTTTGGGTTACTCTTTCTTTCTATTTTTATGCTATTTTGAGAAATCAATGCATAACATTGAATGCCCTAACCCTTGCTCCTTCATTTGTCCTTATCTCCCATATGCTTGGCAATGTTTTGGAATATTTTCGTATTTTCATCATCCTCCACTAGCCAAAAAGACAAACTCTTCAATCTTCATTCTACTTCTTACTCTACCAACAATTTCCTTTGTACATCGTCTAGTCCTTTCAAATTTTCCATTTCCTCTTATGTGATCCTCTTCCAACCATTTATGATTAAATTTGAAGGACCTTGAGGAGTTTTAGTCTTCTTTCTCCATTTGCAATAAAATGTTTGTAAAATGGTGGAGGCCCCTCCACCTACCCATGAAGTTAATCTATTTGCTTCCTCCAAAACCTTCTCATCTACTAAAATCCTATCCAACAATTTCCACACTCCCTCCCTCCCACTTCTAAAGTTCTAAGTTTGATTCCCCCTCCCTCCCACTTTTAGAGTTCTAAGTTTGATCCATACTTCAGAGTTTCCATATTAAACTATCTCAATCAACTTTTTTTTTCCCATCTTTAGATTTAATATCTTAGATACATACAAATAACATTGATGAATTAGTAAGCTACATTAATCTTTCCATGAAATTACAAAGTAGATACTTAACATTACATTAAAATATTTCCACCAAATTACAAAGTAGATACTTAGTAATCAAATATCTTTTTATAACATTGATGAATTAATAAGCTACATTAATCTTTCCATCAAATTACAAAGTGGATACTTAACATTAATCTTTTTATAAATACTTAGTAATCAAATATCTTTTAAGATACTTATAAGTAACATTGATGAATATGACCTCAATTAATCTTTCTATCCAATTTTCAATTACAAACTGGATAGTTAATAATCCATAAATAATAATCCAATTTTAGAAATGTGGTAAATTTTAGTTAACTAATGAGTGGCATTAATCTTCCATCCAATGTGACATTGATGAATTAATGAGCTCCAGTAATCTTTCCATCTCACCTTGATGAATTAACGAGCTCCATTAATCTTTCCATCCAAGTACAAACTGGATACTTAATAAGTCAAATTTCAAAATCTGGTAAATTTAGTTAACTAATGAATTCTATTAATCTTTCCATCCAATTACAAAGTAGATATAATGGATATTTAATGATCCAATTTTAGAAATGTAGTAAATTTTGGTTAACTATTGAATTCCGTTAATCTTTCTATTACAAAGTAGATACTTTAATCAAGTTTAAAAAATGTGGTAACATTTTTGTTATCTTTTCATAAGGATTAAGAATACTTAGTAATCGAATTTTTAAAAAGTAGTAAAATTTTAATTATATCTATAGATGTTTAGATATTATCTGAGATTTTGGACTACCTTATCAATTATCAATGTTCATTGACCACTTTACTTTATGGCTGTGCTAGTTATCTTTCCAGCAAAAATAAGAATAAAAAGTTGTTTTATGAAGCCAAACTCAGTCAGTTCGTTTCATTTAGGGTGTATGACTCTTGGTATTCCCCTCCCAACCTTTCGACAGGTTAAGGAACACCAACTCTCTACTTGAAACAGAGAGTATACTTTAACAGCTTCAATATTACTAACTCTATGTTTTATCATGTGTAAGAGAAACAACTACCTGTTGCGTCTGGGATAGTTGAAATTAACCTCTTATCCTCAAACCCTCAGAAATAGCCTGGAAGATTAATCATTTTAGGTGGTCGTATATTTAATTCTCAATGTGGTTCGGGTAATTCAGTACCAATGTAACCAGGCAATGAAAAAGGCTTTTAGCGAAATTTAAGTATACAGGCCAAAAATAACCAACTTAAGACTCTTTTAGGCATCAACCCAACCCAGAAAATATCTAATTTACAACATATTTTAGATCCCTCCTCACCTGCATGACATCTCTTTCATTCTGCTGCTGAATTAGGACATAATTCCATGTACAAACATCCAAATTTGCCTATATTTTACAATATCAGCAGCTTGTGATACAGCAGGAAAATAACTGTTACAGTTGTGGCTATGGCAATAGTTTAATAGGACTTTCAGTGTTATGCAGGGGATTAGGGCCCGATGGTGTCTGTCTCTTGGATTCCGCTAAACTTCGCTTGCTAAAAGATCTCGTCTCGATTTCACTCCGCCCACTTGAAATATGATCAAGCGCCTGCACAGATTACAGCCAACAAACTCTATTATACATAGTATAAAACATCCACAAAACCAAAATCAGACAATCAATGTTAATGTATGCAATGCCTAATGCCTAATAATTATAGTATTGATCCATAGTTATTAATATAGTATTCTGCCTCACCTGAGTTTCAACTACAAGCTGTAATGTCGAGCGGGAGCCATGTACCCTCAAGGCTATAATACACAGAATGGTTGTTAACAGTACTAGCCGGATTATTGATCTTGCCATTGTTGGGAAGGAACAAGGAACAAATTTCAAGGAGCTCAGTGAAGTCAGGCGATCAATAGGAATAGAATTTGTATGGATATTGAACATTTATCAGCAGCCACAAATGCCATGAGAAGAGAACCGCTGGAGAATGGAGTTTTAAGGGGATGGATATCGATGATGATGGTGGTGGTTAGATTTAGAAACTGCAGAAAGTGGCGGCCGAGATAGTAGCACGTTAAAAGTGCTGGATGATGCGGAGGTGGGCAGTATGGAGAGTGTGTGGAAATGAGGGAATGAAGGAAGAAACCCTAACACCCTCCAAAGATAAAGCAAGCAAGCAGCTTTATTGTTTAATTAAGGAGAAAACTGAAGGGTTGGAGAATGGAGTTTGGAGTTTTAAGTGTGAAGGATGTCCAGTAGTTATCAATAATTATTTTAATAAAAAATATTTCATTTTTTAGTGTCTAAATAATTAATTTTTTTCATTTTTTAGTGTTTAAATAATTAAATTTTTTTTTTTTAAATTTAATTGTTCATTAAAATAGAGAATTCGTATCCATATTACACTACATTGACGAAATTTATTTATATAACTGAATTATGCTACTATGGCTTTAAGGGTATGGATGATAATGGTAAGAAACTGCAGAAAGTGGCGGCCGAGATAGTAGCAAGTTAAGAGTGCTGGGTGCCACGGAGATGGGGAGTATGGAAATGAGGAATGAATGCATAAACCATAAACGCACCTCCAAAGATCGATAAAGCAAGCAGGTTTCTTTTTTAAGACGTTACATGAATGAAGGATTTAAGGACAATGCAGGATAAACATGAATGAATTAAGGTAACGTATTGATTTTTTGCCACATTAAACTAGCTATCATTACTCCCTCAACGTATTGATTTTTTGCCACATTAAACTAGATATCATTACTCCCTCAACGTATTGATTTTTTTGCCACATTAAAGTAGCTATCATTACTTCTTCTCTGCTTGCAGATTCTTCAATGCTTAGCTTAGAGTGAGTGGTATGGAAAGGAGCTAATTTTTACTTTTTAGATTTTTTGGTTTTTTATTAGAATTCGATTTTTTATATAATTCAAATTATATTTTTGCAAAAATAGATTCAACTCTCTCAAAAACTCTGAAATCAACTCTGAAGTCATATATACTGAAGTTATATATACTATATACTCAACGTTCTTGTACCCCTTCACCCTTCAAGTAACCTCAACACTCTTACGCATTTTAGAGTGTTTGAATAATTTTAATATAGATAATCATTAGAATAATTTTTTTTTCTAACTTGATGAATCCTTAAAAATAAAAAAAATTAACAATTCTAAAGCACTTATTGAAGTTATCTTTTCACTTTACCTTGAAGATCGAGCCTTTAACCAAGGGTGTGTATGAAACTTTATTCTGTAAACTATGAGATGAGAGGTGTCTCCTTCTATATGAATTGGATTTAAGCAAAAGATGATATGCTTCAGGTTATGTCTTTACTCTTCCAGGTGGACCTATTTGTTGGATGTCAAAGATTCAAGAAAAACACATTTACATTCAACACTCTTCCACCTCAACACTCTTCTACCTCGTGGTATCTTAATTTCCCATAAAACTTTGTCATAATTGCAAAGCCTAATCCTCCTAACTATGCGTTTGTGTGGGATTTTAATTTCCCATGGTACTTTGTTATAAATGCAAGGTATACGCTCCTTGTAACAACTGGTTGTTGGGTGTGTGGGTTACCAAGTTTTGTTCGATTGCAATCTCGCAATGCTAGAACGTGGGATCTTAATTTCTGAATACAACTTGGTTAAATTTGCAAGCTCTTTACTCTTCGTAACAATTAGATATGGAACCATAACTCTCCACAAACAAATGAACTTTGCTTTTGGAAACAATTTTGTGACGCAATGGAATTATGACTCCCTACAACAATGGGATGTTGCAAACTCCTCTGGCTTTATATAACAAATGTTGAAAAAAAGGTCATTGTGTTTCTTTGTAGGAGGGATTGTGTGGAATTCAATCTTTATAACTACCTAGGATTTATATGTTGCTGTCAAATTTGGATTTTTATTAGGGTAGGAGGGATGTTGCTGTCATTGTGTTTCTTTGTAAGAGGGATTGTGTGGAATTCAATCTTTATAACTACCTAGGATTTATATGTTGCTGTCAAATTTGGATTTTTATTAGGGTAGGTCCATCTAATACAATAAGTTCATACAACAAATGTAGAAAGAAAGGTACTGTGTTTCTTTTTTAGGAGGGATTGTGTGGAATTCAATCTTTATAACCACCTAGGATTTTTATGTTGCTTGATACATTATGTTAATTTTGGGCTTTTCTTAGCATAGATCCATCTTAATACAATAGGTTAATTAGTAGATTTGGAGTTAATATGGATTTAGGTTGGTGATAAAACTATATTAATAAAATCATAAAATGTGAATTAGACATAACCAAACTTGTATAGTTGTAAGCATATATGAATGCCAACACTATTATTAAAAAAATGGATATAACCAAACTTGCATAGTTGAAAACAATATCGATTAGTAAATTAGATAATATAAGAGTTCTAAACGAGAAAACCTCATCACAAGAAAGAAGTATTCAAGTTTCATTAATTATATATATATATATAGTAAAACCTATAATTGGTGATTCCACTTGTAAATTTCATAAATATTTTGTAGCCAAATATATGATATAATACCCTCTTAGGATATCCAATGATTAAATCATGCTCTCTATTATCCAAATAAGTTAATTATAAAATGCACCCATGATATATTTTGCAATCAATGTTCTAAAAGAATCTATCTATACAACCTTTTAGTTATTCCAATCAATTTTACAACGCTAGTTTTCTTATATTATTCCAATCAATTTTACAATGTTATTTTTTATTATTCAAGATTTTTCTTTGATGGAAATTATTTAAGAGGCATATTGTCTATCTAATCTCAAAATTTTTATCTATACAACCTTTTAGTTATTCCAATCAATTTTATAATGCTAGTCTTCTTATATTATTCCAATCAATTTTACAATGCTATTATTTATTATTTGATTTTTCAGCTTTGAGGGCAATTATTTATTATTTGATTTTTCAGTTTTGAGGGAAATTATTTAAGGGGCATGTTGTCTATCTAACCTCAAGATTTTTTATAGGATTTTAGGTTCTAAGTACATCAAATATTTTGTATATTTGCACCGAGTGAAACGAGGTGCTCTACAGCCTAGTATAGGGGAGATGTTGTAACATGTATGAAGCGTTATTGCACCTAGTGAAATGAGGTGCTCTACAACCCAGTATGGAGATGTTACATGTAGCGTTACATCTAATAAAACGTAAAAAGTATTTTTTTAATTAAAAAATAATTAAAAAAATTCATGTTGGCTCATAAAATAAAAAATTATGAAAAGTATTTAAAAAAATTTATGTTGGTTCATAAAATAAAATATTATGAAAAATAATTAAAAAATAGATCTATGTTCATTTATAAAATAAAAACTTAAAACTTAAACCCAGATCTATAAATAAAGATCGATCAAATTTCTTGAGTTTAAATTTAAAAAAATACACTTCAAGAAATTGGATCCATCTAAATGTTTAATAGATATGGGTTTAAAATGGATCTATACTAGTTATTTACAATTTTGTAATAATGTTTATTTTTAAGTCTTTAAAATATTATATTTAAATATTTATAAAAAGATATTTTTATGTAATAAATTTTTTATCACTTCTATTAGTACTTTAAAATCTAAATTGAAATTTAACCATCCTCATTACTCAATCTATAGAGGCGACATTGGGTACTAAGTGTCTTATTAAAACTTTTAGTTATTTATTTTTATTATTTTTTTATTTGTGTTGTGTTTACATTAATAGTTAGTACATGGTTGTTCCATTTGAGTGTAGGAACTTTGTATTAGTGTTATTTATTAGTTTAAATCTCATTTTCAAAATAATATATAAATGTAATATAATTATGAATTCTTTGAATTTTAATTAAAATTATTTAAACATGATTATTTGTTAATACATCATTAACCAAAAAATTGAGTAAATTGGCAGTAATTTTTCTCAACAATCATAAGATTAGAAAAAATCATATTTACAATTGAAACTCTAATAGTGTAGAATAAGATATAATTTTAATTGACCCTTAACCCAATAAATTATGTGCTAGTTCAACTGTACTATAATGTTAAAAACAAAAATTTCATACATACTTAGAGGAAAACGATAAAACCACCTCCAATACTTATTGAGCTCTGTTCCAAAAGAGCCTTTACCTTTGTAATGGAACATGGAAATGCTACAAAATTCCTAATAATATACTCTAACTCCATCATTTATCCATTAATTCTTCTCTGCTATGTAAATAATATTTACATCTTTTGATATATGGGAACCAGCTTTGAAATTAAGAGAAAGAAAGACTTATAAATCAGTAAACATTATAATGTAAGTATAGACGCAAGCCTTTCTCTCGCTCTTATTGATGTTGCAGAGAGGTGAGGCGTGCTGAGCATTGCTCCATTATGCTGTGAATCTAAACATTACATCACCGTGTATTCCTGTAGTTGTGGACTGAATCTAAATGTTGCATGGGTATAGTGAATATAGTTAGGCTCATAGCAGACATGGTTATCACGTTGTGGACTACTTCAAAGCAATTAATTTCATAATCTCCTCATTTGAGCCGATCCATTATTACAGGGTTTGTAACTCTATCTCATTAGGTGTGTTATCATTTGACCCGATCCATTATTACAGGGCTACTTGGCAGTTGTATCTTGAATACCAATGTTGAATATATATGAACAAATCTTGTTGCTAAATTTAAGAAGATAGGGAAGAATGATTTCCATTGTTGTTGCTAAATTTAAGAGGTTCTTTACAAACATATCATGCCATGCCATTGGAAGAGCAGCAATGGGAAGGATGATTTTAAGAAAAGAGAACATAAATAAATATTTAAGTTCTTTACAAGCATATCATGCCACTGGAATGCATGATTTCCAAAATATATACAATAAATGATTTCCAAAATATATACAACGATTATTGTAGTGGTAAGATTTCAGGAACTTGACAGGGCAACAGCTCATTAAAATTATTAATGAGGCTTTACTCATACTCCCTCCTATTGCCTGAACCTGGAATATTTACAAACATATTGATCCCACTTGATGTGGAATGGGGAAGAAGAATTTCCAAAATCTGAAATAGAATATTGTTGCTGCTACAGAAACAAGAAACAATGAAACAACGTTTATAACTACTGCTGAGGAGGATGAGGAATGACTTGTGAATATCTAATACCATGCACATTCTCAGAGGCAAAAATGACTTGACCTCCAGTATCCCTTTTAAGTTTTATGTTCTCCATCACGATATTTTGACATGGAACAGTCTCGCTACAGGCAAGTGTTATTGCTTCTTTCGTTGACGAAGTGCCGCTGACGTCTGCGTATTTCACGTTGCTAACTTGCACCGCTGAATTCTGTATTCATCACAACAAGAACGAGGAGATTGAATGCTCACAAGCAACTGGATCCGAGCAATGATCCAACAAATTAAGGAAATTAAAGAGACCCACTGCTTCGTAGTTAAGTATGTACCTGAATTTGGCATGGAATTGGAGAGTCACAGTAATATTGGTTTATAATGATAGGATGCGAGACATTGATCATTTTCACATTTTGGAAAGTAACTCCTTCGGCGTATCCGGAACCCCCCTGTATCATCACAATTAAAGGCTTAGACCACTTTGATGATCAGTTTTTTTTGCTGAATGCCAAGTATAACTGATCAAAATGGAAGAATAAATTAGAGGGTTTGATAGCAATAGGGGTTAGTTTAATCGTTATTGTTGTATATTTGACAGAAAAAGTGTTCCATTTTAAGAAATTTGAGATACCAATTTTCTATAATCTAGTGAGTTCCTCGCCAACAAATACCCAATTCGTGAAGGAAAATTTTGAAATTTTAAATAACATCTACCTGCCATGTTTTTATACGTAGTCCATTTGTTGTGCCAGTCAGAGAAGCTCCATTAACAACCACGTCTGAAACGGTATCTTTTGCATTATTTCTGCCAAGGCTTCCAATGCTGTTCATACAAAATCATATTATGATTAGGAGTAGTCTGCACTTTTCTGTTATTTTTAATTGGAATTCTGTCAATTTTTTTTCCAAAATCTAAATTTTGAATTCTTCAAATCATGTTTTAAAATATATAAATGGATTCAGCATCTTTAAATATCCAAAGATATTCAGATTATACAAATTTAACAACGGTCTTATGACAACCAAAAATGACAACCCTACTGCACTTGCATTTAAAAGAAAAAACATTCAAAAAAAAAAAAAAAAAGCAAGCACATGGCAGAATTGGAATAACTTGGCCAACATTTATGATAATAATGGTTATTCATTAATCAACATTAATTAAATCAAAACTCACATTTGACTCTTAATACTTGCAAGGAATTTATGCTATCAAATCTCTACCATCAGTTTGATGGAAACGACTATGAATATTCCTCATTATGAAATCAAGATCACCCAACTCATAAATACAATTAAAAGCATACAACCTTAAAAACATGCAAACCCAGTCTATGTATTGAAATAAGTACGCCTTATCATGTAATTATCGGCTCCAAAAAGTCAAAATTCTATGCATCACATCTATCGTGAACACAACTCTTTGGCAGACGAGCTTTCCAAAGCTGCTTACACTGGAGAAGTAGGAGAAATCTTATGGGAGGAATTTCAGGAATCACAACTGATTGATTTTGGCTCGATTCAGATTTTTCTTTTTTAATTGCTGAACTGTTTTACACTTTGACATTTTTGTTAAAATATGTAATGCATGTTTCTGTTGGTCGGTAGGTTAGGATCTTTGTGTCTTTAATAAGACAAATGTTTGAAATGGGTTGCAGAATAGCAGCATATAAGTCTCGTCTATCATTCTTATATATGATTGTATAGTATGGTTTTTTTCGCTGAAAAAAAAAATCGATATTAAACTAGAACATATCGGTACCTTATTCCGTGACCAGGTCCACAAACTAGCTTGTTGATTTTGATATCTGAGCTTTTTGTAACAATAGAAATACAATCATCTCCTGTGGAATTTCATAAAATTTTGATTAAATTACAAGATCTTGCATTCGTTTTCTGGATAACAATTCATTGCAAAGAAAAAAGAAATAGGAAAGATGCACATAAACGGTTTTAGAGACCTGTTGCGATTGTACAATTCTGAATCAGTACATGTTGGGAGCCAGAGACGTGAATTCCGTCGGTATTTGGACTGTGTCCCGGCGCATAGATTGGCAAGTTTTGGACTTGAACATTTGTTGAATAAGCTATTACGAGATGCATCTGCTGACTGTTCTGGAAAGTCAAATCCCTCAATATTACATTTACGCTAGTATCAATGGTCATTGCCTGTTACAATTTCCCATTACGAATTCCCACATCATAAGCAAAAGGCTAAGAAATTTGAAGTTAATAATGTGATTTGTATAATTCAGTTTAGCAGAATATTGAAGAAAGTTTTGACGAGCTTACAGTTGGAGCTTTTTTGCAAGGCTGTGAAGCACAAGAAGAAATGGATATCAATAACAAAACTATTATATTTTAGAAAACAAACTTATAAGATTGAAGAGATTCACAGATTCACAGTAGTTTGCCATGCTATGTGTTTTACCTTCCTTTTGTCAATCTTGCAAGAATTTGCCCACCATTTCTGGCCCGACCCATCGATAGTCCCTCCGCCCTTGATTGTTACTCCTTGGAGATAGGAGAATTTTAGCCATATGGAGGGGTCTAGGTTATTCCAAACAGCGGGATCGTCTGGGGCAACTATCTTCCCTGATATCTGTTAGATATTCACTCAGGATATGAGAACAGATGATATTTAATTCTTACAATTTCTCTTCGTATATATATTGCAAAATGACAGTATGTCGATTATTACCTGGGCAATCAAACCACCAGCCTGACAAGGACCCTTCAAGATGATTGGTTTAACAAGGTATGTTTTCCCTTGTGGAACAAGAAAAACAGAACTCGAAGTGTTGGTGCATGTTGCATTCCATGCTGCCAAGAATGCCTGTCGATGAACACAATTAAGGTTAATATTTCATGAAGTGGCTTAAGTAATACACGAAGTATTTAAGTGAGAAAATTAGGGAGCGAGTCATATCTATTCAGATTTAAATTGGAGGTCATTGTGATAATGATTTTTCTTATTGTAAAGGATGATTAAACAATCTGAAAACCTAATTTTATCTTTTATTGAATTAGATTGCCGAACTAACAAAAGAATCCAATCAAGATGAGCAATAGAACACCGAACACGCACTATTGAACTAACCCTGGGGACTTCTAACAGCAACAACAAGATTACTTATAAAACGAAACATAATAATAACTAGCACAGCCACAAGTAAAGTAGTCAGTGTGGACCATTTTGCCCGTCAAATTTCAGCCCTAGGAGTAGTTAACTACTTAGTTTTGTGGAGATAGTTAGTTCTTAAACAAAAGCTAAACATTAAACTAATTAATATAAACATAAAACAAATACTATTTAATAAACATACCCATTTTCTTAAGCATCCCCTAACTTAGCTTATTTAAATCTTAATCAATATGCATAACAAGATACAAGGACCATGAAATAAATCCCCATTGTACAGTTGTTACACTCACGTTAATCTTGTCACTAAAGGAAGTCCAAATCAGATAATATCTAAACACCTATCGATGTAATAACCATTTTTGTCAATGTTAAGTTTTTGAACAGACAAGTGGACACTTTTTATTTTCAGAAAATCACCATAAAACTGATTCCAGGTGAAAACATCCACTTAAGGTTTCAGCCTAGTCAGCCATGATCAATTTGATGAATGATACCCTGCCTTGTTTGTGGGATAAGAGAACTCTCCTTGTCATTTGAATGTTAAAGTCTATTGATCAATTGGATGTATAGACACCCTTGTTTCTTGTTTGTGGAACAAGTGAGTTGACTGTTAAAATCTATTGATCAATTGGATGTCTAGATACCTTTGTTTCTTGTTTGTCAAACAAAAAAAACTAAAATCAAATCTACTGATATGTACATACCCTACCCCTCCTTATTTAAATCTGGATTACTTGTGAAAAAAGCAGATATTATTTGAATCTATGATTACTTGTTGGGCAGAAGAGACTCATTTTACAGCCCAGTAGGGGGTGGGTGTGTAACTCCTTCTGTGCTCATCCTAGAGAGGTGTCCTTTTTAAAAAATAATAAAAAAATAAAATGTCCACTCAAATTATATTTAAAACATTTATGACGACATATATATAAAATTAAAATTAAAACTAGAAACATTACACTACATACTTGAATAATGTCCATAGCACAAATAGAAACATTACACTACATACTTGAATAATGTTCATAGTACAAATGTTGAGGAAGGGTTTGTACTTCAAAGAGATTTGATCCCTCTGAGCATTTGGTAGATCCCCTTTTAAATAGATCTATACTAGAAAAAAGAACAAATATTAATAAATTACCTCGCTATCATCAGAGGTGCCGTCTCCTTTGGCTCCATAGCTATCCACGCTAAAGACTGTAGCAGACGGCTTTCTAAAGTGACCAAATACTCGTTTATGGCAAGAGTTGAAACTGGATTGCTGTTGTGTGTCTTCGCTGTAATGGTGTGTATGGAGAAAAAAGCTGATTATGCAGATTAGCGCCCAGAGGCGGAGGTTCTGGGAGTTTATGAACATCATACTTATTTATACCCTGTTGGCCAAAAAACTTCCCCAAACAACACTGTTGTTAGATATGAAAGAACAGAATTCTCCCAGGCTGTTGTTAGATATGAAAAAACAGTGCCCTGCCAGTAGTGTGACTCATAAAGAGTGTCGTCGACGATAAAATCTTGGAGAACCCGTTTCGCACGGAGATGATCGTTACACGTAAAACGATCATTCGCCTGTTCGTACTGCTACTTATCTACTACAATTTACACGTTAAAGAAACAAATTTTGGAAGATTCTAAGCTAATACATTTTAGCATTTGTACGGACTTGCACTATTTAATATGCTACCCAAAGATTCTTTGATACTTTGTAGGGATTTGAAATATTTAAAATGCCACCCGCTGTGTTGGGACTTGGAAGTTAAAAAAGTACGGGTTTAGGTTGTTAAAAATAATATTTGTAGGAGTGTTAACCGTTGAAATTATGTTTCAAAAAATAAGTTTTAACAAATATTTAAGTTCAAAATTTTAAGGTCTAAATTTTTTAGTCATTTAATATGAATTAATATATAACATTAAGTTTACACTTTGTTGTATTCAACGATTCTTCGTTTTGTTTGTTAAATCTATGACTAGCATATTTGCAGAGATGAAAAACGCGTTATATGTATTATTTGTTATGATTACCTTGTTATTATTTGCCACAAACTATGGTTATCTATTCATTACTTACGAGTTATCTATGCATTTATGCATCAACCATCAGTTATTTTTTATATTTTGTTTAAGGTTGTACTCCACCCCAAATTCTAAACTAAAAATGCCTATCCGTCTAATTAAGATCTAGATATACCTTAATTTAATAGATCAAATCATGTAGTTTAGTTAATATTTTCATTTTTAATTAATTCGATTATATAGAACACAACAAGAAAATCCATCTTTTAGCACCACAAGTTAGCACCACTTATAGTTTGTGGTGTAAATGTGATGTTATTGGCACCACTTACAATTATGTGGTGTTAAAGTGGTGTTATTAGCACCATTTATATTTGGTGGTGTCAAAGTGGTGGTATTAGCACCACTTATATTTTGTGGTGTTAATATGATGTTATATTAGTTAATATTATTGGAAATTGAGTTTTACCTTTATGAGAAATGCCATGTTGGCAAGTACCATAAAGTGGTGCTAAGCTATTATTTTCCACATGGACATGTACACGTAGGATTTAATTATGTGGATTTGCACCATAAACAAATTCACAAATAATTATTTTGAAAATAACTCAATTCAATATTTATTTATTTTTTCATCAATTTAAATAAATTATCAAAGATTGATTTATGAGTTTTTGCACCATACTTACAAGAAGTTCAAATATTTAGATTTAGAATATTTAAGCAAATAAATTCACGTAGAATATTTAAGCAAATAAAATCATGTGATTCATTTATGAGGTTACACCACAAGCACAACAAATTCAAAAAAATTGTTTGGTAAATAGCTCAATTCATTTATTATAATATTTTAAACATATAAATACAATTGACAAATACATAAAAACAACTATTTTTAATTTATTACTATTATAAAGTAGTGAAAAAATTATTTTAATTTAAATTTGATTATTCATTTGAGATAATTTTATCTTCTTAATTTTTTTTATGGAAATTAGTATTATTATTAAGTTTTTAACACAAGACATGGGTCTTAGATCCATCTATATGATCAATGGAGAAAACCTCAAGCTAAGGCCCTAAAAGAAGCTTTTAAGAATCTAGGACCAAGAAAGACACCACAAAGGTCCCCACATATATTCCTAAGAGTATTCATAGCCTCTAAGTATGCGCATTCACACTATTATAAGTTTATAATCAATAGGGATAGGTCCAATGGCCCTCAACATTGTTGAGTGAATGATCATAGGCCTTAGCCTAAAGGAATCATAAGCATAAAGACATGTCATGTTGTCAAGTACCATATAGTGGGGCTAAACTCATATTCGTCACATGGACATGTACAAAAAGGATTTAATTATGATGATTTGCACCATAAACACAACAACATCACAAATAATTATTTTGTAATAACTTAATTCAATTTTTTTCATTCAAATAAATGCCCATGATTAATTTATGAGGTTTTAAACCACAATCACATCAAATTCAATTTTTTTTTTATCACTATTTAAACCAACAAGCTCACATGATTCATTTATGAGGTGTTGCACCACAAACAAAACAAGCTCACAAATAATTATTTTCTAAATAGCTCAAGTCGACTATTCAATTTCAATATTATTCAAGCAAATAAATACCCATGATTCTTAAATTTCACAAATAATTAAATACAACCATTTTTAATTTATTACTATTATAAAATATTAATAAAAATGATTTGAATTGAGATTTCATTATTTGATAGGGCATATTTTTAATGATATTATTAATTTTCCTAATGGATATTAATATAATTACTAGGCTTTGTGCAGAAGGCATGGGTCTCAAATCCTTGGAGATGTTCGAGAGAGGAAACGTCTTCCTTGGGCCCTAAATGAATCTTTTAGGAATCTAGAACCAAGAAATATGGTCAACACAAATATATTCCTAAGAATATTCTTAACACCGATGTGTAGATATTGATTGCATTATAATGTTTTGATCACTAGTGATAGGTGTATTGGCCCTCAACCTAGTTATGAGAAGAAACCTAGGCCTTAGCCTAATTAAACCTCTAGGCATGTAGGGATAATAACGACTTGTCACACTAACACAAATGAATTTTTGAAAAGATCTATAGCCTTATAATATGGATAGTAGGGGGAGTTGGAGGAACTAAAACTATGTGTAAGTCTTTAGGGCATAGAGATGATTAAGGAAGGAACCCCATGCCTTACCTTAGAGGAAACCTAGGCATATAAGATTAACAAGTATATCTTGAAACACCACATAAGGCCTCCTAAGGATATCCTTGGCTTGATATTGGGGGCATTAATGTAACTAAGAGGTTGCTTTTAAGCACTATATATGGATGTTTAAGCCCTTAACATGTTTGAGAGAGGAAACCTAGGCCTTATTCCCTATTAAAATATTTTGTGCATACAAGGAAAAATACAACAGCTCAAAGCACTACACATGACATATTGGGGTTATTATTTACCTCTAAGTAAGGAAATCAACACCATTATGAGTTTTTTGCTAGTATGCACAGGTCTTAGGTTTTTGTATAATGTCATAGGAGGAAACTTGGGCTTTAAACCCTAGGAGAAGCTTTAAATCGCACCCATAAAATCCAAACACTATACTTGGCATCTGAGCATTCATATAAGTGACACTAGGTATGCAAACCTTAGACATAGTCATGAGAGGAATTATAGGAACTAGGCCCTAAAGGACAGTTTTAAGCATATCGGGCTAATAGCAATGACTCAAACTATCACTTAGCAAATCATGCAATGTATAAGATAGCATTATTCTCAAAGTGGGATATGGGTGGAAATATGTGGTTTTGTGTACTAATGGTGGGTCTGAGTAAATAGTTGGGGAAGAAATTGAAAGAATTATACCCTAACATAATATTATTGAGGTAATGGGCAATGATCAAGACCATGAACCATAACATACACCATTTAAAGTTGATATTTGACACAATAGTTGGATATGAGCATAATCAAGATTTTTTGCATAGAGGGATGGATCTCAAGTCCTTTATTGGGGTCATAAAATTAAAGTAAGAGCCTTATGTAGGTGTCGCAAAGATTTTTTAATGATATTACATAGAAGATTACCATGACTTTATCCCTAAATAAACCATTAAGGAATCCAAATCCATTGAGACACTATGTATCTAGGTCTTATGGCCTTCTAGCCTTAGATAAGATTAATGGAGGAGACCTAAATATCGACCACTAAATGAATCTTCTAGCCATCCAGGGCGAAGAAGGTTTCCTCCACCAAGAAAGTTTCCTCCAACAACAACACATGGTTAGTGGAGGATACCTTAACCTTTACCCCTAAAGGAAGCTTGTAACTATATTGGGGTAATAAGTTTGCTTCCACCAACCATACACAACCTCCTAGTTGTATAATTGGCCTATGATTGAGGATGTTGTTATAGTTAGGAGGTGTTAAGTAGCATGCACATGTCTTAAGCCCTTTGGAATTATGTTCCATGGAAGAAGACCATGTTTTTGGCCCTAAAGAAATCATTGATGCATGTAGATCCATGAATACTACCTAAAAGCAGCATTGATTACTTCATAAGGGTATCTATGGAACTATGTATCTATGTATTGTGGTGGTACTTACACATGGTTAGTGGAGGAGAGATAAATCTCGAGATCTAAATGATTCTTTCATCCATTTAAGGCTAAGAATATTTCCTCCACTAAAAACACATGGCCTCTTGAGGGTATCATTGGCCTATGATTGATTATGTCATTGCGATTAGGTGGTTTTGACTAGTATCTACATGTCTCGAGGCCTTGGGAATGATGTTATAGGGAAAACAACCATGCATTTGGCATTAAAGAAACAATTGGGGCATCTAGAGTGATGAACAATGCCTAGAGCACCATGCCTGACCTTGCATGGATATCCATACCACTATGTATCCATTTCTTGGGGCCTTGGGGACTTGGACATGGTCAAGGGAGGACACTTGAAGCTCTAGCCATAAAGGAATATTATAGCCTTCCAAGGCTAAGAAGATCGCCTCAACCAACCACACATGACCTCTTGAGGGTATCATTGTCATATGATTGAGGATTTAACACCATTATGTGATTTTGAGAAGTATGTAGGTGTCTTAGGACCTCAGGAGTGATGCTATAGAGTAGAATACCATGCCTTTGGATCTAAATAGGCCACTAAGGAATCTAGAGCCCTGAACAATGCCTCAAAGCACCATGCATGAGTTTGCAAGGGTATCCATTAAGCTTTGTATCTAGATCTTAGGGACTTGAGGTCTTGGACATGGTCAGTGGAAGAAATTTGAACCTTGGGCCTTAAAGAAATCTTTTATCCATCCAAGGCTAAGAAGGTTTGCTCTACCAACCAAACCTGGCCTCCTAAGGGTGGCATTGGCCTATTATTAAGGATGGCAATTCCAGTAGGTGGGTTTGAAAATATGTATGCCTCTCAATGCCTCGGGAATGACATTCTAGGGAAAAGACCATTCATTTGGCCCTAAATAAACCATTAAGGCATCCAAAACCAGGAACAATTCCTTAAAGCACCATGCGTGACTTTTCAAGGGTATCCATAGCGCTATGTATCCAAGTCTTAGGGACTTGGGGGATTGGAAATGGTCATGGGAGGAGGAATGAAGCTCAAGCTCTAATGGAATCTTCTAGCCATCTAGAGAAAAGAAGGTTCTACCCACCAACAACACATCTCCTTTCAAGGGTCATTGACCTATGATTGAGGATGTTAGTGACATTAGGGTGTTTTGAGGAGTATGTACATGTCTTGGGGTGTTGGGAATGAAGTTCAAGGGAGGAATAACATGCTTTTATTCCTAAAGAAATCATTAAGGATTCCACGGCCATGAACAATGCCTCGAAGAACCACACATGACTTTGTAGGGATATCCATGGCATTGTGTATCTAGGTCTTGTGGCCGTAGGGAATTCAACATGGTCAATGAAAGACACTTAAAATAGGGCCCTAAAGGAAGCTTCTAGCCATCCGTATCAAGGAAGGATGCCTTCACCAACCACAAATGGCCTCTTGAGGGTATCATTGGTCTATGATTAGTTATTTTAACTCCAATAGTTGGTTTTGAGCATTATACACATGTCTCAGAGCCTTGGGAATGAAACTCTATAGAAAAGGACCATGCCTTTGGCCCTAAAGAAACCATTTAGGCATACGAAGCCATAAATAATGCTAGAAAGCACAATACATGGCTTCAGAAGGTATCCATGGCACTATGCATCTAGGTCATTAGGACTTGGGGCATTGGACATGGTCAAGGGAGGGGACCTGAACCTCAGGATCTAAATATCTACTAACAAGGGTTTTCTCACCCATCTGTAATACTTTGTTTAATTTAACCTCAACCCCAATGGCCAAATTCATGCAAGGTTTATGCATTTTCAATGCATTTCTTTTTTTTAGCCTTGTGACAATAATATATTTCCACCACTTGTACATGGGGGGATGCAGCTAGGGTTTGAGTAAGAAGAGGAGTATGATAAGGGTATCAGGGGTCTATATAAAAGAGGTGTGAATGCATGAATATCAATGTCACATGCCCCCCTATATTAGTTTCTTGGAAAAAGGTAACTGCTAGAAATAAGAGTCCTAGACTTTGTTAATTGCTTTGGAAAGAACTCTGATCAATGTGTACATCTGGATCAACATACAATATAACCATCCTAATGGAATCTTCTTGGTCATTAACCCTCTAGTAGTGCAACCACAACTAGGTGTTAACAAGCCTTAACATGGTTGAGAGAGGAAACCAAATCCTTGATCCCTAAAGAAATATTATGGGCATCTAGGTCCAAACATGATACCTAAAGCCATCGTGCATGATTTATTGGGGTTATTCGTTACCTACAAGTAGTGATATTGGTGCCATTATTATGGTTTTGAACTAGGTATGGGTCTCAAGGCCCTAGATATGGTTGGGCTAGGAAACTCGAACCTTAGTTCCTAAAGGAAGTTTTTAGGAATTCAAAGCCATGATTAACACCTAAAAGTATCACATATGACCTCCCAATGATATGTGTAACTTAGAGTGCTAATATGTGCATCATTAGGGATTTCTTAGGGTCTCAAAGTCTTAGACATGGTTAGAGAAGAGTACTCGAGGTGCAAGCTATAAAATAATCTTCTAGCCATCCAAGGCTAAGAAGATCATCTCAACCAACCACACATGGACTCTTCAGGTTATCATTTTCCTATGATTGAGGATATTAATGGAATTATGTGGTTTTGAGAAGTATGTAGGTGTCTTAGGGCCTTGGGAATGATTCTATAGAAATAAATACAATTCCTTTGGCCCTAAATAAACCATTGAGGCATCTAGAGCCATGAAAAATGTCGTAAAGAACCACACATGATTTTGGAAGGGTATCCATTGAATTTTGTATCTAGGTCTTGGGGCCTTCAAGACTTGGACATGGTCTATGGAGGAGACCTAAACCTTGGGCCCTAAATAAATCTTTTATCCATCCAAGACTAAGAATTTTTCCTCCACCAACCACACATTTCCTCCTAAGTGTATCATTAGCCTACGATTAAGGATGAAGATTCCATTAATTGGGTTTTAGAAATATGTATGTATCTTGATGCCTTATGAATGACATTCTAGCGGAAAGACCATGCTTTTGGACCTAAAGAAACCATTGAGGCATCCAAAACCATGAACAATGCCTTAAAGCACCATGTGTGACTTCCCAAGGGTATCCATGGCACTATGTATCCAAGTCTTTGGGAATTGGGATCTTGGACATGGCCATGGGAGAAGGAATGAAGCTAAATACCTAAAGGAATCTTCTAGCCATATAGGGATAAGAAAGTTGTCTCCACCAACCACACATGGCCTTTTGAGGGTGTCATTGGCCTAATATTGAGGATGTTAGTGTCATTAGGTGTTTTTGAGTAGTATGCACAAGTATCAGGGTGTTGGGAATAAATTTCTAGGAAGAAATACCATGCATTTGGCCCTAAAGAAATCATTGAGGCATCTAGAGCCATGAAGAAATCCTCGAAGCACCACACATGACTTTTCACAGGTATCAATACCATTATGTATCTAGGTCTTATGGCCATAGGGCCTTTGACATGGTCAGTGAAAGAGACCTCTAAAGGAAGCTTCTAGCTATCCATGGATAAGAATGTTTACTCCACCAACCAAACACGGGCTCTTAAGGGTATCATCGGCCTATGATTGGGGATGTTAGTGTCGTTAGGTGGTTTGCAGTAATACACATGTGTCTTGGGGCCTTGGGAGTGACATTCTATAGAATAGTACCATGCCTTTGGCCATAAATAAATTATTTAGGCATCCAAAGCCATTAATAATACCACAAATCACCACACATGGCTTCGTAGTGCATCCATGGCAGTATGCATCCAAGTCATGGGGACTTGAGGCATTGGACATGGTCATGGGAGGAGACCTCAACCTCAAGCCATAAATGAATATTTTATCAATATTCCAAGGATACGAGGGATACTTAAACAAGCCACACATGGACTCCTAAGGGTATCATTGGCTTATGATTGAGGATGTTAGTGCAATTGGATGGTTTTGAGTAATATCTACATTTGTCGAGGCCTTGGGAATGATATTCTAACCAATACGATTATGTGTTTTTCCATAAATTAATTATTTGGGAATTTAGAGCCATGAAGAATGTGTCAAGGCATCATCCACGACTTCATAGGGGTATCCATTGAAATATGTATCTAGGTTTTCTACCTTGGGGTCTTGGACATGGTCAACAAAGCACACTTTATCCTCAATCCCTAAAGGAATATTCTAGCCATCTAAGGCTAAGGAGGTGGTATCCACCAAGCACACATTACTATATAATTAGCATATGATTTAGAATGCCAGTGCCAATAGGTTGTTTTGAAGAGTATGTAGGTGCCTCAAGGGATTCAGAATGATGTTCTAAGGAATAAAACCATTCCTTTGGCCCTAAAGAAATCGTTGAGGCATTCAAAGCCACGAGAACTACCTCAAAGCACCATGCATGGATTCAAAGTGGTATCTATGGTACTATGTATCTATGTATTGTAGAATTAGGTCCTTAGACATGGTTATTGGAGGATACCTAAACCTCAGGCTCTAAAGTAGTCTTCTAGCCATTTAGAACTAAGTAGGATTTATCCACTGACCCCAAATGGACTGTTGAGGCTATCAATGGATTATGATTCAAGATATTGGTGCCATTAGATGGTTTTGAAAATTATGAAGGTGTCCTAGGGCCTTGGGAATGGAATTACATGGATTTAGGTCGTGCCTTTGGCTCTAAAGAAACCATTGAGGCATCTAGAGTCATGCTCAATGTCTCAAAGAACTATGCATAAATTTGCATGGGTGTCCATGGTACTATATTTATAGGTCTTGTGGTTGTGGGGCCTTGGACATGGTAATGGAGTAGACTTGAAACTCAATCCCTAAATGAATCTTTTAACCATATAGTGCTAAGAAGGTTTCCTCCACCAACAAAAGGTGATCTCCCAAGGGTATCATTGGCCTATGATTGATGATGTTTGTGGCATTGGGTGGTTTTGATAAATATGTATGTGTAGTAGGGTATTGGGAATGGATTTCTAGGGAGGAAGACCATGCCTATGGCCCTAGAGAAACCATGGAGGAATTCGGAGGCATGTCCAAGCCTTGAAGCACCATTGGCTTTTAAGTGGGGATATTCATGCCATCAAGGGATTTTAGAAATTAGCAATGGGACTCAAGGCCCAGGGCATGGTTAAGAAACCAAATGCTTGTGCCCTAGAGGAAGCTTCTAGTCATCTACATCCAATAACAATGCCTTTAAATACATCACATAACTTATTGATGGATTCGTTTGCATTTGAGTGGTGATATGGATTCAATTAGAACTTTTGAGCTCTAGGCATGGATCTCGAGTCCTTTGGCATGGTTGGGGTATGAAACTTGAGCCTTAATCCCTAAAGGAATATCTTAGGCATCTACATGGAAATGAATGACACTTCAAACTAGCACTCAAGTCGTTTTTGTGGGTATATGTATGGGATTATGTGGTTTTTAGTAGTAAGAGTAATTATTGGGGCCCTAAAGATGATCAAGGGATGAATCCCGTGTCTTGTGTCATAAAGGAAGTCTTAGGAATTTAATTCTTAAAGGATGAATTGAAGCACCACACTTGACCTCCAACAGAATCATTTCCCTCCAAGTGTGAATGTTAGTTCCTTTAGATGGTTTGCATAATTAGGTATGGATCTTGGGTCCTTGACATGTTCAAGGGTGAAAACAAAATCCATGACCACTAAATGAATATTCTAGGCATCCATGTCTAAGTGACACCTTGAATCACCACTCAAGATATCCAAAGAGTGTCCCCTCTCTCTCCCTTCCTCACCCATTACCCTCTCTCTTTCCCTCCCTCCCTCCTCCCCCCTCTCTCCCTTCCTCACTCGTTCCCCTCTATCTTTCCCTCCCTCACTCCTCCCCCATCTCCTCTCTATCTCTCTCTAACACTTCCCCTCTATCCCTTTCTCACCCATCCCCCTTCTCTCTTTCCATTCCCCCTCTCTCTCTATAACACCTCCCTCTCTATCTATGTCCCCCTTTACCTTCTCATGGCCCCTCTCTCTCTTCCTCTCCCTCTCTTTCTTCCTCCCCCCTCCCTTTATCTCTAATCTTCCATCTATTTCTACCTCCATATTCCTTTCTCTCTCCCTATGCCTCCCCCTCCCCTTCCCCCTCCCCCCCCTTTCTTTACTTAACCCCCCTACCCCCTCTCCCTCTATAGTTGTATTGGCATTTGAGTGGGATATATTGTAATCCAAAACCCATAGCCAGTCAAACAAGTTCATATAAAATTTGTGAATGTGTACATAAGAAGGATCTAGAGATAATTTCAAAACTAAAGACATTTAGTTGTAAATTGTTTTGAAAGCAAAGGGAATACAAATTTAGAAAGTAAATGTTATTTTACTATACTTTACTATTGGAATTAGGTATTGGGATCTCCATGAATGGATCTTTTAGTGCTTCTTAAACTATTGATAAAAGTCCATTGGATGTCCTCCTCTTCCATTGTTAGTGAATAAAAAAATTAAAAAAGAAGAAGAACCCCTATACAAGTCATTTGAAGTTGTCATTTAACAAGCCAATGATAAAAACCCAATAAGAAACAATGGAGTCATCCTTTCCCAAGGTTTCTGGCATAAACATAGAAACACTATTCTTAAGTTGAGTCAACCTCTTCAAAGCCAATTTCTTCTAGTGGACCCCCAACCCTCTAATATTTAAAGAGAGGAATTCCATTGAGAACCTATGCAAGAGGCCAAACCTACTCTAAGGGCCCTAGTAATGAGTCTTTTCTTTCCTTGATTAAGCTCCTTCATAAATTTATCCTAAGATAATTTGAGAGCTTAATTTCTACTTGCTATTCCTAGACCTAGATCTTTGTGTAAATACTAACCTAGACCTCCTAAGAAGAGGCACCCCTCTAAGAGGAACTTCTAAGAGATCTTAAAGAATAATTTCCACCTACCAATGAAGAAGTGGCCCTGGAATTTACATCAACCCCCTCTAAATTTGGATCTACATCCCACCTTGACTAAGAAGAACCTTTTGATTAAACAACCTCCTTAGCTTCTAAAACAACCCACCATGATATCAAATAGTATGCCCTTTTTCTCCCCATTTTTCTTTTTTGTCATTTCTAATATTGTGTCTCGACAGAACAAGGAACATGAGCAAGCACTGTACGAGGAGACTCCTGGTATTATTTTTTTCTTTGCACCCTTTAGGATTGATTTTGTATTATTATGTGATTTATTCATGCTTTGTAAATAGTAGATGTCAAACATTTACGTTTAAAGGAAACGTGACCCAATTTTTCGAGAACTAGTGGATTTATTTTTATTAGATAGGACATATGATTTTAGTTAGGTTGATATTAGATTATATATAGGGGATATATATACTATAGACATAAAATGTGGAATAAGAGCATGCATATAATGCATATTTTTCTTATTTTGTAGTCTCAAACAGAGCTCATTTGTGGCAAAATGGGTGATAGATTGAAGATGGTTTGTTGGGTTTGGATGGACATGAATCTAAACAATGGAATGCTTTCATTGACAAGTTGAAATTGAGTTTCATTTACTTAAAGTAGGAGGAAGATACCTTGTTCTAGACATGGAAACCTACTAGAGATTACACTACAAGCCTTCATTACAAGGCCATGTTCTTGAATGAGGACCAAGAAGTAAAGTAAGTGGTGGAATTCCTTGTGGAAAACCACAGCTCATCTAGAAACCACATTGTTGCAGTCACTGGAACTATATAACAAGGTGTTGACTTGGGATATATTCAAGAAGATATCTTGGCATGGAGCAGGTTTATGAGGTTTATGTATGTTGTTGGAGGTAGATCTTTGAAAATTTGGTAGTGTTTTTTGGTTGGTCATTTTTCTCCATAAAACCAAGGACCTAAAAAAGTGAAAGTAGTCACAAGTTGAAATTGCCATTGCTTCATCTTTCTATCCAATAATTATATTTTTGAGACCACTTAGAATTATGATATGCCTTAAAATCATTTCCCTCTCAACTACCAACATGTCTACATACCAATGGTGGTTCTACATGGCCGTTTTGCTTCCTGTATTACAATTAGATTTCAACATAGCCTATGGAACACAATATAGTTGAAAATTTTCCATGAGCAAACTGATAAAGATATAGGAAAATTATTATTGTTAGATCCCTAATAATTGGCAAGCCATAGTTCATGTTATGGTTATAAAAATTTGTGACATATGTCTTAGAACCCCTAGTTCTAAAGCTACTAGAGATAAGATATCAATAAAGTTGATCTAGGATGTGAAATAAATTCTTACATAGCATTATGTCTAACTCGTGGAGTGATTAAAAAATAGAATCTTTATGAATTTGTCAGTCTCTTCCTCATGGGACCAGTGCTTCTTAATCTTTTGAGTGGTTCTAACGAGTAAAGACTTCTCAATTTGTCACACATTTTGGAGTCAATGGTGTTGGAGGTGATAGTCTCACAAATTTTTATTATGAAAAACACGTGCCATTTTTCAACATTTTGCATACCTAGCAAAAGAAATTAAGCCCCCGCCCATTTTTCAACATTTGGTATACCTAGCAAAAGAAATTAATCCCACGTAAAAAAAAACCTAGTATTCTTTCAAAATATTTGCTTTAGGGTTTTGAAGTGTTATGCGAGGCTCTGGGCGGAAGTATCAGTAGAAGCAGGGGCGCGAGAAGCAGAGCATCATCTGAAATGGTTAGTGGGTTACTCGATATTTTCAAATAGGCATGGCCATCATTATCCCTGGGAGGATTTCATCCCTGGTAGGATTTCATTTTTAGGTCACAATGTCTTTGTGCTATAAAATTCTTGGTAAATCCAGAGAGTAACTAATGATTGATAAATTCAGAGAATAGTTGGTGGGAACATTAACCACTTGATGTTGTGGAGCAACTGGCATGCTAGCCAAACATTCCTTAAATAATTGATAAACTCAGTCAGCGTACTGGCCTGGCATTTCCTATTCGAATGGTTGTGGAGTAGCCTGCGTGCTGGCCCAACATTCATTATTGTATCCACGGGAAATCCAATGCTTGGAAAGCAAAGAAGGATCCTGTGGGATAAAGTGAAGACATTCAATAAAGATAAGTATTTGGTTATCTTGCAACTCTTGCTTATGAATATACGTGTGTATATGATTTAATTATGTTTTCTTAAACTCTTGTTTAGAGATAAACCTTACGAAAATACACTAAGCATGTGAATTGATTCAATGCTTGAGTGTAGGTACTGCTGGAAACAAGAACTATGAAAGCATCTGGAGGATGCATGTGGACATGTGACCGTCCTAAAGAGAGCTCAGTATGAGCAATAATGAAAGATGGTGCTAGTGGACATGTGTGGGTCCTAGCAGCCAAAGGTTCTGTAAGTAGCAATGGGGAAGGGTACCCTAGCTGGAAAGCATTAGACAGACCCTAGACACTAAGTGTCATAGCCAAGAAAGCGCAAGTCAAGCATTCACATTGAAGTGAAAGAGGATAAGGAGCATAGAACCACAAGTGATGGTGTGGCTCTGGATTGGAACAAGACTAAGAGGGGGAAACTCTTACTCTTCTCTTTCCTTATGACTGATGCATCTTAGAAACAAAATATTGTTGAGTGCATGTCATAGATGAAGTTGATTGTGTTTATTGCTTGAAATAAATTGTGAATGTTGAAATAGTTATATACTTGTGGAAGGATGAACATGAGTGAGTTCATGTGTATGTTAAGAAAGCATGAAATATGTGGAAGTCTCATGAGTAAAGCATGGACATTCCAAGTCAATTGGGAAAATAATTGACTAATTTTAATATTGTGTTATGCTTGTCCTAATAGGAATTGGCATGATGAGTCTCACAGGTGATAAATTGAAAGCCATTGATCGCAACTATTACTAGACAAGTGTTGCTGGTGAGAAAAGAGAGAGCCATTTGTGCACCGTGATCATGGTAGTAGACCAAAGGCTATTTGTTTTGGGCTGGAAATATTCCTCAACAAGTTGCTAGGATGGTAAGAAAGATGGCATCCATGAAAATTCCAGACTTGTAGATCAGCTGGAAGGTGAATAAAAGGAAGGGATTGCTATGGAGCAATGCCCACTTGCAAAGATGGAAGATCAAAGCCAACAAGAGCAGCTTGAGGAAGCCAAAGGACTTGATCTTGAAAGTTCAAATTCAAGAGATGAAACGCAGGACAGACCTGCCACCAGTTGTGAATTTTGAGGCATGTGTAAAGTGGGTATATACTCTGAAGTATTGGAACATCGAGGATGGTGTTATTCTAAGGGGAGGGGAATGTCACGTCCCCATCTAACCCTATCACATTAAAATTGTAAATGATGTAATCTTGTTATATAATCATGGTGAGGAGCTCAAGGCCAAGGCCCCGCCATCAATTTATTGATGCATATGGTTTACGTGCTAGTCCAGCACAATGAAATTGTAAATATCATGTAAATATGCATTTAATAAAATACCCACAACTAGCTATGCAATGCAACAAGAGATGGGGGCATGATTTTACAAGGAATTGGGAGGGAAAACATTCAAACCCTTGGAGCCAATCAAGTCAAGCCAAGTGTCAATGAGAGAACCAATCAAACCCTCAACTACCCATGTTGAATTTTGTACTCAATCATTGATTTCTCCCAAGAGTTGGTTGAGGTAGTTAATGCCTTGGGGAATGGGAGGTATGGCTGTCCAATTTTGGGTATGGGTAAGCCACCTTGCATGGGAAATCGCGTTTTTGCTTCTTGGGCAAAAAAAGAGCCATGAATTACTCCCCAAGCCATTATCCATCAACCAGTTTGACTCCCTCATGAGTTGGGAGCTACCTGGGCGTTTTTCTCCTTGGATTTCCCATGTTTTCCTTCATCTTTCCAGCTGGGAAGGGCGTTTTTGTTTTGGTTTCCCATGGGGAAGAGAAAAGAGGGATTTGGGGTTTCAATGGGGATGTTTTGGCCAATTGAAATGCTCATAACATGTGGGAGAAATTGGGTTTCTCTTTGAGGATGAATTTCCCTTCCCACAGTCCGTTTTAGTAAGCCACGATTTGGGAAAAACCCATGGAGCCTGTTTTGTAAAATACCCTTGTTGTAAATGTGTATCCCTTCCCAATGGTCGTTTTTGCTGTGTGTAGAAAGAGTATGTTGGGGTATGGGTAATGGGTATCTGTTGCTTTGGCTTGAGCTTGAGTGCAAGCATCCAAGGTTCAAATGTACCCTGATAAACCCAGCTGTGGACTGGCTTGGCTCAGATGAAATGATTAATTGGTTGTGAGAGAGTGTATGTCCCCTTTTCCTTGTAGGAATCATGCCTAGCTTGGGGGTGGCAGTTGTGTTGAGAGATTGATGAACACAACTAGCCTATGGTTGGGTGGAACATTGCAGCGACATAGCTAGTTGTTTGGGACAATTGCAAAATGGAGATAAGTGTTTTTCTGTCTATGTATTTACTTCTGCAATGTATTAATTTGATGACTGTTGATATGCTGTATGCATGAGTAATGTGTGTGGATAAGTTTAATTCCACTGTGCATATGTAATGTCCCAAATTTGGCATTGGGTCACAATGGCCTAATCACATTGTCCCTATTCAGTAGAGTTTGTCAAATTGATGCTAAAGTTCAAATAATTGCCAAGGAGGAAGATTACTAGTTTCCTAGGTTTGGGGTGGAAGCTTTGGGATTTGGAATAATGGGGATAATAAATGATGTTTGAACATTAGAGTGGCATAAATATTTAATAAAGGAGCTAAATAAATATATACAAGTGAAAATCAAAGTGGCATTTGATCATGAAGACACATGGAGGAAGTGGGACCCACATATGGCTAGATTTCCCCACTACACTTGGCATCATTCTCTCACCAATTCGAATTCAAGGTGAGTGGTAACATACTTGGGGGAGTCCAAAAGCTATTATTCATGGCATGACTCATCCAAGGTCGAAATATAGAGGAAGAGTAACTCCCATGGAAGAGGAAGAGGCAATTTGGAGCTAGTGAGACACTTGGGCTAGATTCCCTAGCTCTATGACAACAATGATGAAGATGCTATGACACCTATGACACAAATCAGACTTGAAGGCTGAAATATGACATATATGACATGTCAGGGCTAAAAATAGACTCCAAGAGGGCGCTCAAGGGTGTTAGGGCAGCTAATATGCTTCCACATGTGATTTGGTGGAAGTGGGAGACTAGGAATTGTTGTACAAGTGGCGTTCTTTGGAATCTCTTCCCAACTTGAGTTGGCATGAGTCTCTTGGAAGGAATTCGACCCATGGAGGACATTAGAACTTTATAAATGTCAATAACAAAGAATAAAACCAGCTTTTGATCATTTGTAGAATTTGCAATTGCATTTGTGAAGAGGGAGAGCTAGTGGATGACTAGTTTCTTGCCTTAGCCAATTTCGAGGGTGAAAGATTCCCATCCAAGTTGGTAATTGGAAAGGCCATTCAGAACTTTCATTTGTAGCTTTAATGGAGTCTTTATTTGCAGGTGTAAGCTATAGGGAAGCTCATGGTTTCTTCTATTGCAACTCACTCTTTCAACCATTTCCAGTTTTGATGGCATATTCTTGATCCTTGAGGGAGGGCATTTTTGGTGAGATATTATACTCTTTTTGGGAGATTATAATGCCCCATTTCTTTTTTAATATGAATTAAATACTCTGTTATTCATCTCCAGAAAGTTTCAGGTCTAAATTCCAAGTAGAAATGTATAAATCTCATTTTTAAGGGAAGAACAATGCCATTTCCCCACTACCTTGTTGTGAACCAATGTATTGATGATGATTTCGAATGAATGGATGATTATCTGATGCATTTGTGATTAATGGATTTCCATGGATGTATTTTACAAGTTTAATGTACTGTACTTGTGCATTTGAAGTATTTTTACTCAGTTTAATTGCATTGGGAGAAGAAATAGTGCCATTTCCCCAAGGGTCGAATTGGTGATTTTTGCAGTTGAATGGGAGAGGGTTGGAACAGATATAATAATCAATTTATGGTGCATATGAGACCTTAATAACATTATTAATACATTCCCTACCTCTTTTCATAAATTTGAGTGGGTTTGGAGGCATTTGGGAAGCCATTTTCAGTACTAACCCCAAGGGGATTTGAACCCCAAATTACTAGTAAACTTGCATACTTGGTCCAGAATATTAAGAGAGTTTGCAGATGTATTTTGGTGGTCATATATCATCTCTAAACATAATATTCAAGTCCTAATATCATTCATACACCTTCCTTGAATATTTGAAGGCATTTGGAGTCAATTCAAGACCTAGAGACCAATACTAGTCAAAGGGAAATTACTAGTAAAGTTCCCTACATTGGCTAGAATTGAAAGAGGATTTGCAGAAGTATTTTAAAGGTCCAAAAGAATCCCTGAAATACATATTTATGTTCTAACATCATCCATATACCTTCTCAGAAGATTTGGGAGCAATTGGAGCAATTTGGGGACCTAGAGCTCAAAACTAGTCAAAGGTCAAACTAGGGAAAAAAGTGAAAAATTGCCATTTTAATAAAATTCCTAACAAGGGACATTACAACATACTTGATTAGTTTTACATCTGCACACAAATGATTTACTCATATCATTCTAATGAATGGGCTGATAGAATGTGAAAGCCCAAGAGATTGGCATCATGTTCCCTCCCTTGCCTTGGATGGATGGGTGGGTACGTGACATATGGATCAATGTCGTGCACAGTTTGAGGGAAGGGTCAACTTCCTTTTTTCTTCAGAGATTTTTTTTTTAGCTCGATTTCTATCCATGAGGTCATCACTTGACCACCTCCCTCCTAGGGATATGAATGAGGTGCAGATGCATATTTTGGGAGAGACGCTTCCCAAGAGGGGCTAGGCAATGTTCCCATTAAGGATCACACCATAGGTGCTAGAGTTACTGGCCAATGAGGATGACTATACATTGGACTTGTGCCATATCCTTACGCAAGGTTGGAATGGAGAGGATGCCACACCATATTTTTCACCCAGGACGAGCCACCAGATGATAGAGGTAATATTAATGTTATGTTTATATTAATTTAGATGCATTTTATTGTCTTACTTAATGCAAATGAAATTTGTTCTAACATTTTCTTTAAATTATTTTATTAAATTGTTAAATGAAATTGTTTAATTATTATTGTGTACTATATATTTTGCAGATATTAGTGCCTATGATGGGGAGGGGACTCCACTAGTGTAGGTAGATGAAGATATGGAGGAGCTGGAGTTTCCTTATATGCCCAAAACTGGCCTGCGACGCAAGACAAATTCTAGGTTTTGAAAGGATGTGGTAGATAGGTTATCTGCATTGTTGGATCGACATGGAGTCCACCCTGTATGGGTTCAACAAATCATGCAAGAACCTGACCTTGTAGAGTTATGGAGGATGCTTCCTTGTGATATGAGGCATTTGATGCAGTATATCATCAGTGTATCCAACCTTCTATATTCTAGGAGATATGACCATTCTACATCTGATGAGAGCGACAATCCTCCTCCATCTCCTCCTTCTGATCATCGAGATGATTGAGTGTTGACATATCATCCACCTCCTCCTCCTCATAATCATCTTGATGACCAACTAGTATTTCCTATTTTACCCCCACCTGGACCACCACCATATCCAACTCATCCATGGGTCAAATGACCAGCCTCTTCTCCTCACCAACCCGACTATGAACCATCTCGTCCTCCACTAACCTCAGTTCTAGATAGAATGGTCATAGAAAGCGAGATGCATCTTCATGGAGATATCTATTCCGTTCTCCATTCTACTTTTTTTATTAGTAGAGGTGCATCTGATGCCTCTGGATCTGCTAGCAAAGGAAGTGATGCATCTGGTTCTGGAGGTGTACCAAGTATCTCATAGCATTTATTGGGCTTGAGATGTATATTTGGCATGTATCATGAGTTTGATATTATTGTTCACGCACACACACACATATTTCATGTTGATGTTGATTTTTAATTATATGTTGACGGTGATGTGTATGTTAGGTCAGGTTAGATATGTTTGCTAGGTGTGCTTGATAGATTTGTATGTTAGATAATGTTTTTTAGAATTTTGTGATGTTTATGTTAGATAATGCAACTTGTGTTTTGTTAGATATTGTTATTAAATTTGTGTCTTAGATGATGTTTAAATCTATTAAATGTATATGTTGGATGATGTTAGGTAATGCTTACATGTGTATGTTAAGTGATGTTTGATTTGTATGTTAGATTATGTTATCTAATTTTGTATGTGTATGTAAAATGGTGCTTATGCTTAATTGGTGATGATAGATGTGTATGTTAGATGTTGTTTTTCAGATGTGTGTGATGGTTATGTTACATGATGTTTATGTTTGTTAGGTGGTGATTATGATGATGTTGATGGTACATTAGATGATGTTAGGTGATTTTAGATATAATTACTAGATATTTATCTTGGATAATGTTAGGTGATATTAGATGTGAAAGTTCATGTTTGCTAGATGTGTACTATCAAAAACAAAGTCCTCCAATTTTATATTGTTTATAAACATCATGCATATTAAATTGCGAAAAACATTATGCATATTTATTTTGAAAAATTGTGAGAGGTGTTTATTAAAAAACATTAATGATAACTTCTTCCTTATGGTGTAGTTACTCTCATATTCTTACAATTAATGTAAAAAAAAATGAACTTATATTATAAAATAAAATAGAGAAAGATTTCGCATCTAATATCTTAATTATATTTAAATTAATTAATTTTAAAAATTATTTTAATAATAAAATGCATTTTATTTCCCTATAACAAATATTTGCTTATACTAATTTATCGTGAACTTGTAATATACATTTAATGCATCTTAATTTTACATGTAAATAAGCAAAAATCATAGCTAATCATGAAAATGGATTGTTATGATCACAACCTTGAAACATGTTTTAATTAAATCATTACAAATAATATCTTTGCTTCTATAACAATAAAACAACACAACAAAATGGTATTACAATGCAATATGAAAATAAATGATGCAAGGTTAACTAAAACAATGATAAACATGATACACATTGACTTATATTTTTACAATATAATCCCTACAAACCATATAACCTTTACCTATAAAATATATAACCCATATCAATTAATAACTCTTAATCCCTCACCATACCCCTTACCTATAAAATGTCCAAATCCATGCCAATATCTCTAGTTTAGTTGACATTGTTAAATATGTTGCACATATTTATCTCTTATGAAATTGTGGGTGTCTGCGAATTTGATTTGTATATGTTATGTAGACTTTGTGGACTTTGTGTGGGCATTTCCTTTCTTTTTGCAACATATAACGTTATTGAAAAATACAAATGTTTATATTTATTGCTATAATTTTTATTTCATTAACCATATTTAAAAATAGAATTATATGTTGCACTACTACAAACTGAGATCTACACACTTTTATTTACCATAAAAAAATGTTTTCATTATGTTCAACCCCTCAAATGTTTCAATAACACTTGATGTAATCACAGGAACTTATCGAACTTTAGTAATTTAAATAGCCATAAAAATATCTTTTAGAAATTTGTAAAAATAAGTTTGAACTACTAAAATCGTCCTCTCTATTTGTACATTTTTGTTTTGAAACATTCCAACATTTAGGTTCTAAATTGATGTACATATATGAAAATACAATTTATATTTTGTAGGAGAGAAGAAGAAAATATCTACATCATCAAAAAATTTATTTGTGTATAGTTATACAACTTTTTATAAATAAAAAGTGCATATTCGTAAATATAATTATAATTGTCTATCCAAAATATAATTAGATTTTCTATATTTTATATTGTTACAACATGTTTAAATTTTTGTGTTGGTGCTTCAAATCATTAACCTTATTATTATTTACTATTTGGTGAAGAAACAAAAGAACCATCAAATAAATATGCAAAATGCAGTAAAACATCAAATTACAAGTTCATCGAATGTTTTTTTATCAAATATTTCATCATTTATCAAACCCCTATTGCAAACTACCAAGTGCCAATGTATGTTTTTTCCATGGGGAAAAATGTCATCTTTACTCCTCTTTGAAGTAGGGTATCAAACTCTTGAATGGAATTTGTGTCATCATTCTTCATTTGGCATTGGTATCAAATTGATTTGAAATTTTTTATTAATTAACATTTATTAATGATAAAATTATTTACATTTAATCTTAAAATAAAATAATTTTCTATTTAATATTAAAAGTCGTTTGATTTGGAAACTTATATTAATCATAATTCATCAATGATAAAGATCGCATTTTTAAGTATAATTAATTTGTAAATGAAATAGACATTTGAAATTAATATTAAAATCCATTTATTACTTACTAGTTAATATTAACATAATTAGTATAAAATGACTATTTCCATATTGTTAGAAATTCATATTAAATATCGACACACAGATGATACACATTGACCTATATTTTTTCAATATCGACACATAGATGATGCCACAATAATTATAATATTTTATACTAAATATGCAATGAGATAAAAATACTTTTAAGTAAAATAAAATTCTTTTTCAATTAATCATTCCACACAATCAGAAATTACTTGATAGACAAACATATTTTGCATTAGATTGATTGTTAACCAACTAAAATTGTTTAAAAACATATGGTAATTAAGTTTCCATTCCCATTATCAGAAGATGAAAAAACAATATAATTAGATAATTAAAGATAACAATAATAAAATGATACATCAACACTGTGAATGATGAAATAAACATGTACATATCACTCTCTATTTCCATCACATTGATTATCTTCCTCACTTGGCATGATAGCACTGTTGTTCTAAAAAATATGTTTTGGACTAAGGTCATGTCTTAATATGAACCACCAATCCCTATCCAATACATCTAAGTAAAAAACCACTTGGTTGCAGTGTTTAGGGAAAACATAAGGCTTCTTAGCTTCATCCCACTATCACGACCTCCGTTTACATTATTTTGGTCAAAGGTGTCTCACCACTTGCACCTAAAAATAACACATTGGAAAGATGAGAAGTCCACTTGAATGATCTCTTGTGTCTTTTAAACATAACCCAACTTCCCCCTATTAGGTTTTGATCACAGTGGCTAACAAGAATAGATTGGTTGAACTTGATTTCCACTCCATAGTCTTGTGTGGCACGTCCATCATCGACATCCTCAGTGAAAAAATGATTCCCATATGTCCGCATAGATGGGAACAAATGCACTTGTAAAATTGTGAACAAATTACAGTGTCATATGTCTAATAATCCGACCATTAATATATAAATTATAGATTTTATAAGTCAAAGGTGCATTATAAAATTAAAAATGTACACAAGAATATTATTACTAACTTGTTGCACCCGATCCCTATATTTAATGCATCCTCTTTAGCAGGTGGGTAATGACTAGATGCATCATATTTCTCTCTGACTTGGTCAATGTTGATGGGAATATCTAACATGCTCATCAACGTAAGGGAAACAATTCAATCCAAGTATTTTCTAGGTCTCCATTTGTTTGGTCTGGTTGTTTCCGATGGGATTATATTGGCCCCGTGGCCAATAACTGGGTTGCTCCTCAGAAAGGAGACATTTGTATATTCGTTTGACTAAAACCTAAATGAAATTCTAACTAAATGTGCATATGCAGACCTAAGGAAGATCTAACCCTAAAATATCTATAGGGAAACCTGCTAAAGGGAAATTAACTAAAAGAGGGAAAGGTTAATAAATGATCTAAAGGAAATAATCTAAACAACTTATATAGATATTAATTATGATGTCATTATATCAAAGATAAACCAAAGATCAAATCAGAACACGTTATTTTTTTGAATTTTGTAAATTCAGTAAAACATTAGTAAAAATACACAACCCATGTAATAAACAATTTGTTTACATAGCTATGATATTTATTTTTGAAATAAATCCAAAATACAAATATGAAATAAATCACCATAAAATTATAAGATTAATAAATCATTAGCTCTATTATGACTAGAAAAGTCAAATAGATCATGTCATAGGAAAGGCTTAATGGAAATATCCAGAAAAACTTGTTCATGAAAAAACCGTACTAGATCAATACTAATTTTAATGAAAAATCCAAAAATCAAAATATAGTCTCATTATAATGCAAATCAAATAATGACTTATATTCTTAAAATCATTCCAGGAAAATGAGTTAAAATAGGATCATAAGCACAATAAATGAAACATTAAAAGGTTCAAATTTTACTCATCGGGCTAAAACCAGATTGGAGAAAAGCCTCCAAGTTCCATTAATTAGCTCCATAAAAACATTACAGAGTTTCTCCAAAGAAGTTACATGCTATTCGACAATGTATGAAGCAAAACCATTTCACCAGTGGTCTGATCTAGGTCCCGTGATCTATTACATTAGAAGAGTTACAAATAAATATAAATAAGTGGATAAGACAGCTCCACAAATCTAGTAACATACCTCATAAAACCTAGAGAGATCTAACCACTATCATTACTAGGATTACACACATAGCCTTTCCCCTTATCATGCATTTCAAGTACATGATCAGTAATTTCCTCATAAATTGCATGCTTTAGTTGAAGTTATGCCTTGAGAATAAGTGAACGAATATCCTTCTTTCTGACTTTACTCCAGCTTTGTACGAAATCAGTGAGATGAGTCTTCATAGCAATTGGGTGAGAAATAAATAACTTCACAACTGGCAAATCGAGTTGACTAAGAGTATTGATTTGTACAACTAAGTCATATCTAATTTGATCAACATCATTTACCTTAAGCTTACAAGGTATTGAATCAACTAACTCTTCAAATGCCTGCATGCCCATATCTTCCAATATGTTGTCAATTTCTTCCCAGAATCTACTACAATATTTTTGTCCCTTCTCAACCATTTATGTAACTTCATCACAAACAAAGTTCCAAGTCTTAAGGGAAATATTTACTTTATTTAATTGCATAGCATCCAATATAGGTAAAGTTCCAGGAGCATTTTTCATCAAGGTGATCCAATTGACTAACTATTCAAAATCCCTATAAGAGATCATATTTTCCTCCCTTTCCTCAACCACTAAATAAATAAAAAAGGTGAACAAATGCATTGAAATCATCCTGAAGATCATTCATCTCATAAAGGAACCCTATTTGGATTTATCTATACTCCTTTTTCACTTCTAATGATTCCATTTTAAACTCCTCTAAAGTAAGGTTACAACACTGGCCAGAAGTAGCCTCATGAGTAAGTTGTTAAATACTCTATTGCAAGTCCCAGATTTGATTGTTTTTCTTAGCAACAATTTATTCGGATTTCTTCTTTTTATCGAACAAATAATCCAATTCATTTTGATGTTGGATTTTGAGATCATTAATCTTCTTGGAAAATTTTGCACGAAGAGACATATTTTCAGCTTATAAAGAGGATACTTTAGCCCTTTCATCATCAATCATACTATTCAAAGTGGAGCCTATTAGAGGAAATTTGAGGTCTAAAATGGGCCTCCTAAGGAAAATAATAAAATAATAGTTAAAATAATGAAATAATAATTAAAATAATAAAATAATATTTATTAATTTTGGAGGAAGAAAGAAAAAAACTACTTTTTTTGTTCGTATTTTCAACATATATCCCTGTGTTTTTACTCAAATTTCGAGCAGGAGCACTCGTTGGATGCATAATTAAATTCTGCATCCAACGAGTACCCACACTGCATACATTTGACTGACCCCGCTGCCCAAAAAATAAGAAATACCTGAAAAATGTGATGATGATGTCATGATGTCATCATCACATTTTTTCAGGTATTTCTTATTTTTGGGGCAGCGGGGTCAGTCAAATGTATGCAATGTGGGTACTCGTTGGATGTGGAATTTATTCCTCATCCAACGAGTGCTCCTGCTCGAAATTTGAGTAAAAACACAGGGAGATATGTTGAATATACGAACAAAAAAAATAGTTTTTTTATGACAAATATCTCAAGTCAACCATTATGGTTGACTCATTTTATTGAAATTCTATTGGTTCTTGAATTCCAACTCATAAATAAATTATGGTTGGCTCATTTTTTTATATGATGGATCGTTTTGCTATAAGGCCCATTTTAGATCCTAAATTTCCTCTAATTGAGAGTATGATAATTATCCCTAGCAAAAGATCCCATGGCATCTATTGTCTCAGTAGCTTCTTTCTGTACATCCATGGTTTCTTGTTTCCAGATAATCTCATGCTCTAGAGGTGCACTGGCAGAATCATCAACCCTTGATCTTTTAACACCTTTCTTAATCACAACCTTCTATTTCCTACTAAAGAAGTAATTTCCCAAAGAGAATACTACATCTTCTCCAAAATCCACTATATCTTGGGAGGATGTGACCAGAATCCCAACATATGACACAATAGGCACGGGTTCAGTATAAATAGTAGAAAAATATTGGGAAGAAACATAAGAAACATGAGGATTGGTTGGAGTTAGTAAAGGGGAAAGGGTAGAAAAGTTTCCTAGTTTAGATTGAGAGTTTTGAGTGGAAGGAATGGTATTCTCAGACTGAGAAGTTAAAATAGCACTATCTTTAGTTAAAGTAGTGCTATCGAATTCCATAGGTTTAGGTTGTTTCAAGGCAGGAGGGTTTTGTGGAGTATGCTGAGAACTTTGGATTTGAGAGAGTATTTGTTCAACAAGATCGTATAGGCGTTGATTTTGAGTAGATGGAGAAGAATGGGGCATATTTATAAGAGTCTGAGTAGGAACATTGTTAGGCTCTTGAGTGATCTGGCCATTGACTTGATATGAACTATGATGGGAATCAATAGCCAAAATAGTGGATGGAGTACTTATAGTAGATAAAGGTAAATGGTATGGACCTTCTTGAATGACTTGGGTAGATTGGAAAGCTTCTTTAGGCTTCTTCGTGTCTAAATCAATAATTTGGATAGAGGAATTGGTAGGGGAGGTTTAGGCACTATAGTGACTGAAGTGTTCTCATATTTAATCAATATGTTGGAAATAGTCTTAGAGCTAGAACCAATAATGACAAGGGTTTCATAATTCTTAGGTTATGTACCTTTAAGAGACCGAGTCTTTGAAATAGGATTGGATTCAAGTTCAATAGGTGTATGAGGCTTGCATGTGTTTTGTTGTCATTACTCTTCTAATTGTTGTATAAGATCCTTATTCCATGTAGTACTTATCACTAAAGCCTTGATGTTTGTTTCTAGTTCTTCTATTTTAGCTTCTTCCTCTACTGCAAAGTATATGTTCCTCTCTTCCATGACTAAGACCTTCTGAGTTTTCTATGATTCATGTATCAAGGCGCTTTCCATAGGATCAGTCACCTTGCTTAACACCTTTTCAAAACTCAAAACTCCTTGATAAATTAAATCATTGGGTTATGTTTCATGAATATAAGTCGACTTGATCTGAGCTACAGAAAAATGGTTTTCCACAAAATGTAGTGGGTCATGTAGTGTCTTCTTACTCCCATGTCCAACTTCAATTCCTACAGCCTCACAACCATCAAATGTGCATGGGGAGCATTTTGGATTACAAGATGTCGCAAATAAAGTGGGAATCTAGGCCATGCATTCCTTTTTAATGTTGTGCATCTGTCATGGATGCATTCAACAACAGTATGATATGCAACTTCTTCAAGGACCATTCTATCTGAGAAAAATATGGGAAGTAAGTGGATTAAATTATGTACCCAGATTCTATTGTAAGTGAAACATTTACCACAATACCAATATCCCAAGGTGGCTATCAAATTTCTTGCATCTTCTGAAATTCAAGGTGCATTTGTCTTGAAATAATATACCCAAGACTCTAAAATGTTTCACATATATCATATATATGAGACTTATAGTTGTCTTCCCACAAAGTAGCATAGTGAATGTGTATAGGGGGTGTTTGAAGAGTCCAATGCCACTTCATAAGTGGAAATGTTAAGGACGAACACATGATATTGAATAAATATGCAGACATATTAAATTTGGGTTTCTTGGTAACTGGAGCATGCTTGTATGATACCATAGAAGCCTTCAAATTTAAAGAGAATATCTAGGCCCAATTAAATACTTAGCCATGGGTTATAATGTGACAGACTAGAGGCACCGATTCTAGTATGAAGTGTGTGCAATTTTCTGTCCCATAAAATCGACAAAGCATATAGGAAAACAACTTAATAGGATCCTATATATGTTGGATGGGATACTACATGTTGGGTTTAATCTGAAAATTGTCCTCATCAAACCACCATCCTTTCACTAGTTCAACCAAGTTGATTTTTTTCTCATATGAAGCTACCAACCCTTGTGTAAGCAATTGTTGAGGAGTATTCGGGGCATATATCTGAGCAAAATTATCTGGCTTGCAGAATGTAAAAATAGTTTGGTTCATGTCCCTGAAGGTTCTTGAGGGCATGTTTGTGAAATAAATCATCCACTTGACTAAATTAGTGTACGACATCACAACTAGGCATGCAACAAGGGTGCGAAGGTTGGAGTTCCTAATATTCTATAAGATCTCAGCATCATCAATGAAATGAGAGAAGTCGTCATTGTCGAACAAGCTATAAATGGATTCCCAATCTAGGCATTAAAGGTCACCATTCCATTCATTTGTATCTGAGTAAATCCCAAAGTTAGAGTCTTTGGTTTTAAATCCATCAGGGGTTTTTTTACACTTTCCTTCTAGACCCATGGCACTCTACAATCTTGTGCAACACAACAATCAAAATAAGCAAAATTTGAATTTAAAAATGAAATTAATGACAAAATAACAGTAAAATCTATTAACTGAACCAACTGTAACAATTCTAGCAAGTAAAATCAATCAGCCGTAAATTTATAGTTCTTAGGGTTTTACGCAAGGTAAACAAATGAAATCGAGAAGTAATTTTCAAAAATATTCTGAGTACCGAAGTTTTATCAAGGTAGATTTAGCTTCCATTGTAATAAAATGCGTGAGGGCTAAAATGATAGTTAAATAATTAGTGGACATTAATTCCATATTTGACCGGCACTTTTTTGAAATTTTCTGTACAAATGTCGGGACGGGATATGTTGGGAGATAACCTTCCAATGGTGAAATAATGATTCTGATGTAGAAATGCCGATAATATCGGGCGAGGGATGTCGGAGATCAGAAGGGCTTAAGATGGTCAAAAATATTTCATCCACAACACTGGACCCATAAAATATTAATTAGAATAAATAGTTACATAGGGTTTGAAAACATTGGAGGAACAAATTGCTAATTTAGAATACCTGTTCGACGTAAAAGATCTAACATCGCGTAACTAGAGAATGGGTTAGTGCCTAATGTTTATGTAAGTGGGGGGACTTAGAAACTTCTTAAAAGGGTGGATGGCATGCAGGTTTTTTTGGATGTTTGTATGTATACATTTATTTCAGAAATTTAAACCCCTAATGTCATAGACATTGCCGTTGCTGTCAACATGCATCCATCGCCTCGATAGGGTTTCCTTTTAGTGATTTTTACCCAAGTGCTCTGGTCTGAAATGATCAAAACAAAAGTAGTTGATGCCATAATTAATGTTTAAAATAATCTCAAAGGAGATTGTCTAGTGGGTGGGAAGCAAATCCAAAAATACTTAGGAGAAGGGATGGCGTAAAGAGATTATTGATAACTATCCTTCACCATTCAACTTACCCTTTCCAGGATATTCCCTTTAAAGAAAATTCAATATTCTTCATTTTCTTAAAATTAATGTGTTTGAAATGTGTGGATAATGGATAAAAACCTTTCCATATGGTAGTAGATTATTCAGTAAATAAATATTTATCAGAAGTCAAGGAAGTATTTGACCATAAAGAAAACCACATAGCTTGCATTTGCCTTTACTTAGCCCCTTGAAACATTGAATTCAAATGATTGATAAATAATCAAGATGCAACTTAGTATTAATTTAGGGTAGCCATTATTATTTAAAAGAAAAGTAGACAAAAAATAAAACTTGAATTCTATTAGACAAATCCAAATTGAAAATCAACATGGAGAAAAAAACTAAAAACTAAAGAAAAAAAACTAAAATTATGGTACATTCCTAGTCCAAAAGATTAGGAGAAATATTTTTTGAGAATCTCTACATTCAATGGATATGTATCAAGTCGACTTTCCATTGTTTGCAGTCAAAATGTGTTGGGACCAAGTTTTTCTGTAGTGATAAATGGCCCCAGCCACAAATGTTGAAACTTAGTGTGCTCACCCTTGTCCTCGTGAGCTTTATCCCATTTGAAAACAAGATCACCTACTTGGAAATTCCTATCAAAAAAATATTTCTCATCAAACCATCATTTGACAAGTTTTTGACGTTGATAAAGTTTATGCTTAGCCTTTTCTTGTTCTTCTTCTAATTTTAGTAAAGTGTTTATCCTTTGTTCCATAGCATGGCAACCTTCTTCTTGAACAAATTGGGATAATTGTAAGGAAGGTAAAAGGATGTTAGGAGGAAGAATAGCTTCTCTCCCATACACAAGGAAAAAGGGTGAGTTTCCAATGGAAGCTTTGGGTGTTACCCTATCTCCCCACAAGACTTTAGACAATGCATTTTTCCAATTCTTGTGGTGACTTGCCACAATCCTTTTAAAAAATTTGATCATGTTTTTATTGGTTGATTCGGCTAAGCTATTTCCATGGGGGTAATAATTTGTTGAATATTTTATTTTGATGCCTTTACCTAATGAAAATTCAGTAACATCAATAGAAGAAAAGTAGGGTGCATTATCAAAAACAAAAAATTATAGGATACCAAACCTAGTGATGATATTAGTTTCCAGGAAAGAGATCACTTGATTTGTATTTACCGAATGGAGTGAAATTTCCTCCACCCGTTTGGTAAAGTAGTCTATGGAAGTTAAGATACTTATGTTTTGGATATGAATGGGGATTGATTGGTCCAACAATGTCCAAACCCCACTGCTAAAAAGGAGCATCAACAATGATTGGTTGGAGAGGGAATGCTACTTTGTTCACTTTGCTAGAGGCTTTCTTGAAAACTTGGCATCTGCACACAAATGCATGAGAGTCCTTAAACAATGAAGGCTAATACTATCCACCATGAAAAAATTATCAGTGCTAGTTTCCCCGCCAAAGTGACCTCCAATGAATCATGCATGAAATTCCATCAGTATCTTATCAACATCATCTTTTTCAACACAACATAAAAACACTCCATCATAATTTTTTCTGAATAGGACATTATTAATTAATTGATATGGAGCAACTTTTAATCTAAGGGCTCTCCTCCTTTTAGGTTCTATAATTTTAGGATCATAGCCATGTGTTAATAATTTTTTTATGTCATGATAGCAAGGGTCAGAAATCACAGGAAAAAAAAAATTCATTTAAAACTAGGGATTCTTCATTTTCCAAGTCAAGTCTTGATTGTTGTGCTTCAATGGAGTTTGTTGCAAGACTTCGGCATAGACATTGTCCTTTTATAATTTTAGCAGGTCTGATTTCAAGGCCATACTCTTGTAATGCAGTCATCCAGTGTGCTCATTTTTCCCTGAGCTCCTTTTGAAACAATAAGTTTCAGATTGCATAGTAAGGAACTAGAACTTTGGTTCTGTATTTTAGAATGCAAGGCCTGAAATGTTTGACAACTTTGTAGACATCATAAGCTTTCTTTTCCACTTTTGGATAGTTTACCTTAGCACCTTTGAATACAAAACTCATAAAATATATGGGGATCTCATCCCTTTCCTGATTCTGCTATGTTAAAACCACAACATAAGACATATTAGAGAAAAAAGTATACAAAATGAAATCCTTTGAAAAATCAAGACTCGTCATTGTGGGAGCTTAAGCAATAGATTCCAGAATCCTAACAAAAGATTCATTTTCAATGTTACCCCATTTAAACACAACACATTTCTTGATCATATCCTAAAAAGTTTTAACAATTTGTGCAAAACTAAGAATGAATCTCTTAACAAAATTGATTTTCCCAAGGAAAGATTGTATTGATTTCTTTGAGATAGGATGGTTGATGTTTAATATGGTTTGGGATCTTTCTCGGTCTATCATCATCCCATTATTAGAAACTACAAATCCTAACAGTTTCCCTTCCGTGAAAACAAAAATAAAATCCTTAGGATTAATAGAGGGGATGAACTTCCTACAATGCTCAAGCACTTGTCTAAGGTGGGAAAGATGGTCACATCTCTTCTTTGAAAAGATAGTAACGTCATCCAAATACACAAGAACAAATTTATGGATCAATCCCCTGAAATAAATTCCCATTTCTCTCTGGAGTGGACACCCTCTGTAGGATTTGTTCCATGGGTCGAATTGGATGATTGTCTTTCTTAGAGGCCCTATTACGATTGCAAAAATCAACACAAAGTTAGATATACCCATTCTTAGAGGTACTAGGTTTTCTATCCATTGGGTGTGTCGAACTAGAAAAATGATCCTAGCATCCATAAACTTATCTAGTTCCCTTTTTACTGAAGGTTCCAGGTTGGGATGCATTTTCCTAAGTTTCTATTGGAAAAACTTAGAATGGGGTTTCATTGGGATATTGTGTTGCATTACATTTGGGTTAAATATTGTCAAATTTTCATAAGTCTAGGCGAATACATCCTTGTATTACTTGAACAACTTGAATAAAGACGATTTTTCAATGGGTGTGCACTCGATTCCAAGATTAATGTTCTAGGGGTTATGCTCAGTGCCTAGGTTGACAGTTTCATAATTCATGCAAGAACTGCTTGTTTTACACTTCGTGACTTTACTAACTTGTCTTGCAAATCATAAAAATTCTCTAACCTAACCACTGATTTTGGAATCACGTTACTAGGGGTTTGCAGAGTCTACGCGGTGTGATCGAAATCTGTTGAATTTTGAAAAGATTTAACATGTATAGCTTCATCTTCAAATCAATTTCCTTCCCGAGGCCTTGTATGAGGACTTCATACTCAACTACATTATTAGTACAATCGAACTCTATTCTACAAGCAATAAAAATTTTGGTTCCTAATGGATCAATTAAAATAAACCCAACCCCAACTCCTTCTTTAGATATGGATCCATCAAAAAATAACATCCAACAATAATTATATAACCTAAAGTTGGTATTTACATTATATACATTATGTGCAATTGATGAAGAAGACTCAATTTGAGTATATTGAAGAATCTCATACTCGTTAGACGAATTGGAAAAAGGTGATATCTCCATAGGAAGATCTCCAAAGAACACTTCAATCCTATAATTTCCCAATGATGAGTCTAGGAATAGAATGGGATCACTAGGATTCTGGGACATCGACCACAATAATGTCAATAGTATGGTAGACTCAAGGATTGGAGGATAGTCTAACCAGAACACTCTTTAATTCACCCACAACTTTAACTTTTCACCTATCTAATTTGACTATTTGTGTAGGACAAGGTTTCATAGTAGCATTCAATTTCCCGAACACAGAAAAAGGCATAACACTCGATGATGCCCCTGAATCCACCATGCAATTGTGTACATTCCTGTTAAAAATTTCAAAGGTAAGTAAGAAAGGTGGGGTTCCTAATTTCTTACCAATTGAAGGAGAATTAGAGTGGATTCCCTAGGTATACTACCATCATTTCCTGTGGGTGTTTCAAGATAGTTGTTTTAGCAATTTTTCCCTTTCCAACATTATTTTCCGCAAGACTTTGGAGAACCTTCTCTTGAATAGGGGGGAACTGAAAAATTTCAAAAATAGAAATATTAGCTTTTAACTTCTTGAGGTCCTTTACAGGATCATATTCTTTATCTGGCATGGCTATTTCTCTAATGGTTTCAGGATTTGTTTTAGTGTTCGGTGGAGGATTCCTATTGGAATTAGATGAGGATGGAGGATATTGGGGTATATGTGCCTTGCCATGGGTGTTGTATGGATTTTGAATAGCATAAATTGACCCGGTATATTCTTCTTCATAAATTCCAGGAAACTTTGAAAAATGATTAATGTTCTGAGGATATTGAGCCTCATTAATGTTCCTCTCTATAGTCTCCCATTAGTTCATTAAAGTTTCCTTCAGCCTTGTTAGAAGGAGGTTGAGGACTGTAATACCCCAATTTTGACCCTTATGAAATATTGGCTTTTAATGTAAATATTGTATACATGCGATGTATGTTTCCCTAGCATGGATCTCAAGGCCAAGGCCCCACTAGTGTATGTTCGTATTTTATTTAGAATGGACAAGCATTTGATATTTTGTTACCCATGTGCTATTAAGCCATGGAATATTGTAAATGATGTAAATATTTGATAATTGCAATAAAATACCAAAACTGGCTATGGAAGCAACAAATGAGAAGGGGCCATGTGTATTCCACTAGGGAGTGTTGAGGGGTTGTGGGGATGAACCATATGCTGCCAAATGTCATTGTGAGAACCCATTTGACTTTCCTTGCTGACATTTAATTCTGTTGTAAGGAAGTTGTTGAAGAATTCAGCCCATGGCTTCAATGGAGCATGGGCAGCCCAAGAATTCATATGGCAGGTATGGGATCTGTTTTTCTTGTACCACAAGTCACTCTACCTCATGGGAATGGGTTCTTCCTCATTCCCATTCCATTGTTGAACACCCAGCTTTAGTTTCCAGCCATTACGAATTCCCAGCAGTGAGCAAAACCAGAAATCGCAACTTTGCAAGAACCCACGTTTTGAAGAGCCATAAACTCTCAGGATTTGGTATTGACAGTAAAATCCAATGGGGGATCCATATATATGAACCTTGGGGAGAATTTGAGAGCATTAGATACCCCGAAATCCATAGAAAAACCCAGTTTTTATAGCGCAGAAATCAAGTGACGGGATTGAGTTATTGGATGACAGAATTGTGAGAAATCCAAGTGTGAATCACTGAGCAGAGTTTGGGTTTGCTTGATAAACCCAGTGAAGGATAGAATCTCAAGGAATTAGCAGCTGGACCTTTGTATTCCCACCCTAAAGAGGACTGGAGGGAAGGGACGCCTGAGGGACTATGCAATAGAGAAGGGGACCTTCCTTGTGTTGGGTGTGGTAGGTGTTGGCAGGCGGTTTGATGGGGAAATGTTGCGATACCGCCGACGCTGCGACTCACAGGAGGAGGGCACGAAAGGATTATTTTGTGTTAAAGAATACCGCAGTTGGTGGGTTTTGGGTCACTTGGACCACATAGTATGTAATAGTGAGTCAGTGTACCGCGGTTTGCGGGTTTTTGGGGTCAGTTGGACTGAGTCAGTTAGATATTGGGTCAATTGTCCATAGTGTTGGCTAGGAAGTCAGTTGTAAGTGGACAAATATTGTAATGGCAGAAGCCTATAAATACATGAGAGTTGTAAGTGTTAAGGGGAGACAAGCATAGAGACAGGAGCATAGAGGAAGAAGACCAATTGTACGAGATCTGTGTTTTTTTTTTCTGGTATATGATCGCGATGGTAATATGATGATGATGTTTTGGTAAAAACTTTGTGCAATGTTGTGATGAATGAATGTTGTTTGATGCAATGTCTGTTTACTGTTGCTATATCGATAGATGCTGCGATTAAGTAATATGTTCTATGTAGAATGTGATGATAAATGCTGCGATGAAGTAATATGGTATAACTCCTTGCCGAATGTTTAAAGTTTCTGGTTAAGTATCACAATAGAGTTAGCCCATGCAACCACAACTCTCCTCCTCCCTCGGCAGAAACATGGTTCCGTCTGCTCTTCCTGGACGCCTCGGGTGAGACCTCATCCGCTCTACGGGTGTTGCTAGGTGGGCTCAAACCTGCCTGGGCCGGTGCCCAGGGAGACTGCGGTATGTGTCGACAGTGAGGCGAACCCCTGTCAACTGAGGTCGCGTTGGTCAACAAATGGTTCCATTGCCGGGACTGTGTAGAGTAGAAGGAGGTCATGTTGTGGCATCCGACGAAGCCGGAGATACAGAAATGGTTCGATCAAAAGTTGTAGGAGTTTGTTGAAGAAGAAAGCCGGAACACGCAACTGACAGTAGATCACTAGTTGGGAAGATATATTCACGACGATCTGCACGAATGGTTTTTTTTGTGAATTCCCGGTCATTTTGTATGAATGGTTGTCAAAGCTGACCTTCCAGAAGAGGAACTTCTAGGGTGGTGAGCCGACGGCTTGGACCCCGGAGTTGATTTAGGAGCTGTAGGAAGTCGATAATAAGGCATCGCGGGCTGTCGAAGTTTGGCTTGATAGCATCTTGGAAGGATATATCACTGAATTTGCGGTCGACACGAAGAGATCCTATAGTGAAGCTGAAATATACTTCTTCTGAGGACCGAGGGGAAGGTTTCTGCTGTCGCTCCAACTGTCGATTAAGATGCTAATCTGCGAAAAGGGTATATTAAAGATGCACCCTTGATCAGTAGACAGCCCGGTGGGTGGAGGCCGTGGGTACCGCGACTGCTGGGGGGCGGTATATGGAATGGTAAGGGGTAGATGGGTGCAAACCATGAGGAGACTGTGAGTGAAGCTGAGGAAGAAAGTGGTCTTACAAGAGGAGGAGCGAGGTTTCGACAGGAGAAGAGGCAGAGGATGAGAGAAGGTCTTGCTGCGATTGAACCGCAAAACGACGAAGGAAGACCACACGGGATGAAGCGACCTCACAGTCCTGATAGGGACAGCCAGGCTACACCTAGGATAGAGGCAGGACCAAACCCCGACACCAACGTACCCACACCTCCGCTCACTGACTCTCAACCAGTAAGAAATACTACTTCGACACCGCTAAGTTCGTTAATTCCGCATAAGTTAATTGGTAGTAGCAGAGCGACAGGAGGAAGGAAGCCCAGAATGGTGGGCGATGATGCTAAGTTACCATTGTTCCATTGAAGTGCGACAAACAACCCAGAACAATATTGGTTTTTGTGTGAAGCGGTTTGGACCATGAAACAGATCACTGACGTTGATGCTAAGAAAGGACAGTTAGCCACAACTCTACAAGGTCGCGCATTAGATTGGTTCATGAAGTTTATTCTAGTCCCTATAGGGGCCCCAAAGAAGTCCCTGGATGAGATTCGGGATGGGCTAATTGCTGAATTTAGACGGCCTAAGTCGGAGGCTCAATATATTACTGAATTAAAGGAAATTAAGCAGTATCCCAATGAGACGGTATGGGATTTCGACCAGTGATTCAAGACATTGATGGCAAAGGTTAGTTTCGATATGAGTGCCGTCCAACATAAAGAATGGTTCATTGTGGCACTGCTACCCCACATTCGGCTGTCGTTGATGCAACAAAACATATCAACGCCTAGTGAAGCTCTAGAGCTTGTAATGCGATTGGAGGCATCACTGATTGGAGATAATGCAGCTGGGATGTCGCAAATATAGACACAGCTCGCTAACTTGACTATACAGTTGCAAGATTTGAAGAAGAACAAGGAACAACGTGATGAAGTATGGTGTACGCGATGCCGAGGAGAAGGGCATACGAAGGATAATTGCCCGGATTTCCATAATTATTTGGTGTCAGGTGCGCCAAACCCGTTGAATGGCGGCAGTATGTCGTGGTGTTGAGTTTGTCAGGTGTTTGGGCACAATCACGATAATTGCCCATATATACAGAAAATGGTAACAACCTCGCAAAATATTTATAGCACATTTTGCAAGTCGATGGGTCACGATGACAAGGATTGCCGTGCATATGGGTTGTTGCAGGAGAGGATGTGTGATGCATTCTACGTCAAGGACGAGCAGCGCACCGTGCAACAACCAGGGAAAATTTTAGGGGCGAATTATAGCCCATGGGCGAAATTATAGGGGTCACCAAGAAACCATGGGCGAATTTTTAATATTAAACAGGTTTTTTGAAATTTAAGAAATTAGCCCACATTTTATGAAACCCCACATGGTGAAAAATCGGATAGCCCACCCAGCGAGAGAGGGAAAACGCGATTTAGCCCAGTGAAAGATGGAGGAAATGGTCTATTCGCCCCCGTCATTCCCGTAATGGAGTCCAAAAGTAGTGGGTTCGCCAGTAAATTTTCATTAATGGAGGCGTGAGCAGTTCGTTCGCCCATGGTTTTCATTCATAGAGGGGATTGTTAGTTTTTTCGCCCCGATTTATGGAGCATAGGGCATTTTCACTGGTTATTTCGCCCTGGATTCGAGGTTTTCATGGACCATAGGGCATTTTCGTTGGTTATTTCGCCCTGGATTTGAGGTTTTCGGTTGAATTCGATGCTGTTTTTGAGTCTTGACCTCCCCATTTCATGGTTAATGAGAAAATTGGGGTTTTAGCTCCCAAATTGGTTAGTAAGATGGGAAAACGTGCAACGTGAACGGTCTAGAATCCTGAATCAGTGAAATGGGGACGTTTTTTCCCCTATATAACGCTGCAAGGGTGAACAATTTATCCCATACAAACCCATGGCATGATTTGTATCTTTGCATGAAGCTTGAGTGTAGTTACAATTTTACAGTGGCTGTCGCTGAGTGGAAAGCAATTCACGCCTCACGGTGGCTGAGTGGAAAGGGTTACAATTTTACAGTGGCTGTCCCTGAGTGGAAAGGGTTACAATTTTACAGTGGCTGTCCCTGAGTGGAAAGTAATTCACAATTTCACGGTGGCTGAGTGGAAACTGGAAAATATATTTGTTTTTTCAAGGACAAGTCCAGGGTTCTCGTTGGTGGACAGCAAAATATGACTTCTGTAAGTCATTCATTAGTTTTCTTTCACATGTTCATATTTATGAAAATGTATTGTTTCATTACCAACTCCTATTGCCCTTCCTCTTCGTACTCTGATAACAATCACGTGGTTCAGTTCAAGTTTTCTTTCACATGTTCATATTTATGAAAATGTTTTTTCTTTACCAACTCATATGTAAGGTCAGAACTGCCCCAAAAGGCTTCATGGAGAAATAATTAGGATTAGGAGAAAAAATTCATGTGCCAACCCGAAAAGATATCCTGTAATTACATAGCTGTGATGTCTCGTAGGCCTCTTGTGATGAGAATCCCTATGTGGAAGTCATGAAAGTGTTCTTATCTTTATATATGATGATTACGAATGTGATTGTGTCCCATCAGGGTTTACATAATCCCATTGTTAGATGCTTGAATTTCAATTTGCAAGAATGCAAAGACTATTTTGTGCTTGATCTGCAATGGGACAATGTGATGCTATATTCTGAAGCTTTTGTACATTATAGTTTTTAGTACCATTTGGAATACATTTGTAAGAACCCTAGATCCTCAAGGGGTATGAGGGGAAAATCTTTAATAGCCATTCTTTATTTGTTTTAGTTTTTTTTCTTTAATTGTTTGTTCTAGTTTGAGTTCCTACCTTCTCTGGTAAGGTCAGTGTGATCTTGGTATTTTGCATGCAACTTCATGCTACTAGTAAATTTAAGAATATGCCTATGAATTGGTGGAAGATTTGGATAAAATTGGTAGTGGGAATTTTGTGTTTGTTTTGCTTGCCCATATCAGTGGAGCTCTAACTATCAATTACAGATCTTTTTTGCTCCTACTTTGTGTCTTAAAATTTTTGGTTTCTTTTGGTTTGGAAAGTGGATGCTTAGTTGTATGTTTGAATCATAATTTTTTGTTATTTTAGTACATGCTATGCATGTCCATATGTTGTCCCAATGTATATTCCCATAATCACTAATGTTGTTCCATAAAGTTCCCCCCATTAATGCAAGTGTTTGTTCATTGTTTCTCTTGTCATCGTATTTTCTATCCATGCTTTCCAATTATCCATAAGAAGTGGCATCATCCTCATTGTCATCTATTGATGTGGCATCACGTTGGGTCATAGTAGAGCAAACTCATTTATTGACTAGATTAACCAAATCCTCCAAGTTCTTTCTAGGAACACTAGAATTCAACTTACAACTAGTAGAGTTATTGCTAGAACTGGTGCTTGACCAAGGTTTTCTATTGTTTGCTTAGAATGATGCTTGTTAGGCTCACCATATGCACCCAACACGGAAACTAGGAAACCCAAGATGAACTTCAAACCTTCAAGGTGGTTTTCATCAGCAAATGACTTGGGTAGGGGATGAATATGTAATGTTCTGCAACCAAGCCTTGCCAGGTTTTAGTTTCAAGTTCTTTCCTTCCTTGGTGTAGTAAGAAGGTTGCTCCACTGTGACCTTGCAATAATGTAAAATAATGCATAGCATTAATGTTATCTTAGGACAGGTTGACGGTGAAAACTTGGCATAAACTACTAAATGATCCACTATTATTATTTGGTAAAATGTCCACTCATTTGTTTGGTTAAAGATTCAATAACAGATTCCATAGCTCCAATTTAAATTATTCACCTTATTGAGTCTATCATGATCACGACTCGAATCCATTTAGGCCATTATTGGCAGTTAGTTCAAGTAGAATTGAGCAAGATCCTATGAATTATTTCCCTTAGGTAGATTTTTTCTTAGAGTTTTTCTTGTTTCAACCAACATTTATTTTTCTTATCACCAGCACGTACTATTGCAACTTAATTTGCTTGCAGCCAATACTACCTATTGTTCCCACTAGTGAAAACGAAAAAGGCATTTTCCCTTGTGCCTAATTTAAAAAATTGATATCAGAAATTGGTAACACTAAATTGAGATAAATTCTATGACAATTATAGTACATAAATAAGAAATGAGAACATGTGAAAATGTCAATGTTTTGTGACGAATTTGTTATATTGTGCCATGTTAGCAGGTTGAAAGTAACCAAAACTTTCTCATGCATTAGAATCAGGAGACACAAATAACTTCAACCATCAATGTAAGGTCAGAACTTCCCCAAAAGGCTTCATGGAGCAATAATTAGGATTAGGAGAAAAAATTCATGTGCCAACCCGAAAAGATATCCTGTAATTACATAGCTATGATGTCTCGTAGGCCTCTTGTGATGAGAATCCCTATGTGGAAGTCATGAAAGGGTTCTTATCTTTATATATGATGATTACGAATGTGACTGTGTCCCATCAGGGTTTACATAATCCCATTGTTAGATGCAATCTATAGCATGCAATAGAGGCAAGGTTGCTTGATCCTATGGAGAGATGCAACTCGTTATTTGTGAAGGAAAAATGAAGGGTTGATAACTTGATACAGATTGCAACACAAGGTAGGGTCAAGGTATGTAATGTTGTTCCAACTTTAGAAGGATGAACTATGTTTCATCCTCCAGTGTAATTCCATGAAGGGCTTGTATGTCAAGTCAAAGGAGCAGAAACCAACAACCAAAAGGAAAGTGCAACAACTGATTGATGAATTGGAAGATGTCTTCTGAATCTTTGATATCTACCTCATAGACTGTCACTCAAGATGGGACATGGACACATCATTGAGCTAGAACTGTATCCAAATTGGTCATTGTTTCTCCCTGTATATATCCAAAATTATTTAAGGACAAGATAGAAAGAATACTGCAAGAATGATTGAATATGGGTCATATAGTGCCTAGGAAAAGCCCCTTTGCATCTCTGTTAGTGTCAATAAGGAAGTAGGATGGCTCCTTCCATATATACTAATACATTGATTACATGGAATTAAAGAAGAACTATTAAAAATAGTTTCCCTATCCCACATATATATGAATTACTGGTAGAGTTACATAGGGCAACAATATTTACAGAAGTTGATTTGAGATCCGGATGTGGCTTCATGTGAAACATGTCGAAGGGATAACACATATTGTAAAGTCCAAAATTGTTGCAATCTTTTCCCATTTCTCATGAATAGTTGTAATCCATTGCTCTGGGTGGGAGGAAAAAAAACTATTTTTTTGGTAATTGATTGATTGGCTAAGCATGATCATTTTATTTCAATGGGTATTGCTATCAAAGCCTCAAAGGTTGTTGAATTGTTTATGCAACATATCAATAGGATGCATGAGCTTCCAAGGAATATTGTTAGTGATCGTGACCTGAAATTCATAAGAAACTTTCTTAAATTGTTGTGTAAACTTGTTGGTACCTCCTTGATGCCAAGTACCAGTGACCATACTCAAACAGATGGACAGACAGATATTGATGAACAAATATCTAGAGGGTTACCTGAGAAACTACCTTGTATGGCACCAAACTTCCTGTCCAAAATGGTTGCACTTGGCAGTGAATTGGTAGAATGCAACATACGACATATCCATTGGAATGTCACCATTTAAGGCCCTTTATAGTTATGCGACTCTTTTGCTAATTGATTTAACCATTGAAGACACTCAATTGCCAATTTTTAGAGATTTCTTGGAGAACAAAAGCCATCAAATATTGAGGGCTGAAGCAACTAAAGGAGAACATCAAATTGGCCCAAGATTAGATGAAGTCCCATTACAATGAACAGAACAGTGAGCTGGAATTTGAATTACGGATTTTGTCTTCTTAGGACTACAATATTATAAGCAGATATCTTTCAAAGGTAAAGAAGGGGTGGAGAAACTTGGGCCTGGATACTATGGGCCTTATAAGCCTCTAGCAAGTGTGCAATTGGTTGCATATGTTCTCGAACTGCCAATAGGGTCACAGCTGCATACTACATTTCATGTCTCATACATAGGGAAAACATTTCAAATATCTTGCCTTCCCTAGATAATGAAATACAAGTTATGTTGATTTTGAAGATCATTTTGGCAACCTGAGAGAAGACGTTGAGGACTAAGGTATTGCTAGGACACCTCATTCAGAGGAAGGATTTGCCACTGGAAGATGCTATGGAGGAAGGCCTTGAAAATTTGAAATATAGCAACATTCAACACTAAAATTGTCTGGTGCAAAACAATTTCAAGGGGGGGATGTTACGATGTCTAAGGAAACCCATTTCAGTGTTAATCATTGGTATTTTGCATGAGTCATTAGAAATGTTTTATTCATGTATAATTCTCTGTTAGTCCACCACCTTCAGGTTATGATAAAATTTATGATGGTTGTACTTTTCTGTTAGTTAATGGAGTTTTATGTAAATTGCAGTTGTCCCACATGGAAAAGCCAAATGCCAAAGTGGGATCATTAGCTATGAAAAGACTCTTAGGCAGGAGGGTAGGGGTGTTTTGGAGAATGTGCTATTCCAGGCAGTCTATAAGAGACTATTATTGGCCATGTGTAGTGCCCATACTGCGCTTGGATTTGGGCTTGAGTTGGCAACCATACTTATCAGGAAAGTTTTAGTATTTGTGCTGTAGTTTTCAAATATTGAGATGTTGTTACTACTGCTGGACTTTTCTTCTGCCATTAGAACTCTAGAATTTTCTATCAAATGTTTTACTGAACATTGCTGGAATTATACCTGAAATAATGGAGCATACTGCTGTTAGTGCTAAATTTACTGCCTTTACTGTGACTTCTCATGTTGTTTACTACTGTTAGTTCCCTATTAGTATTATATTTAATATTAGTTTCTAAGTTCCAACTTCTGTTGTGAGTTTCTTTCAATTTAGATTTCCAGTTAGGCTCAAAATAAGCTAGGACATTGAAAGGAAATCATAATAATTCATGGAATGGAGAAGCATGGTTAACTATAAGTTCCATACCTGAACAAGTGAAAACATGCTTTATGAGATACTCTCTAGGAGTTGCTTTTGAACTCCCATAGTGTCTTCACACTGGATGTATCTTTAAGTCCCATTTACCTACTTTTTGTGGTCATTTCTTGAACATGAATATGATTATCTTATCTTATGTGATTTTACAGTCAACCTGGGATTATCTAAATTTATTAAATAATATTGGTTGGCACTATCTTTTCACTCCACTTTCTCAATGGATTGGCACTATCTTTGGTCCACACTCCACCCATCACTTTATAAGAATTCCATACTATAAATTTAAAATCTGTTTGCTAAAGTTAACTTCTCTGTTTCACCTTGAGCTCCCATTGCATAACTTTAGCAATCTTATTCTTAGGGATATCCCCTGTGCTGGAGGAGAACCGGCCTAAAGTGAGAAGAAGGCTGCTGTAGTTACAATGGGAAGCCCTCTTGAGTTTCTCTAAGGTTGCAAATAGCATTTTAGAAAATTAGCATGTTCCATACCCTTATTGGTGACTAGTTCCCTATTATTGGAAATATTACCTAGTTCCCTAGTTGCCAAACTAATCATAAGCTACAAGATGAAATCATTGACCTTATTAACAATTTCATTGACAAGATTCTAGATAGGTTCTCAGAGCCTTTTTTCAGCAACACATTGGCATTGATCCTTCCAAGTTCCAACTCCAAATTGAGCAGAAATCTAGGTACCAACCACATATACTACCTGAATAATTCCAATTCACATACTTCGAACAAAATTCCAATCAGTCCACATGCTCTCAAAAATAACAGAGCCTTGGACTTACAATTGAGTTTCTTGTTTGATGAAATTTATCTGATATTGTTCAAATGTGTTGATTTTGTAGAGAGATGACCAGCCATCACTGTCAAGTATATCATCCTTCTATGGGGAATGATTGGGACCTGTAGCCTCTACCTATTGTTTCCAAACCAGCTCCAAGATTGTTTCCTAGGTTCTCCCTGTTTCTTCCTTCTGCTTTCCAAGTTCTCCCTTGTTTCTTCCTTTTTCTTTCCAAGTTCTGTTGTTATTTTAGTGTCTAGAAGATCCGTCTTAAAATGCATCAAATATGGCATCATTTTAGATTTGGGGATCATAATTAGCATCTTGAATTTTGGTTTCTATTTTTTTATTGATCTGCATATATCATGAGCATAATAATGACCTAAACATTCCCCATCCATCTCTTCTTTGCTGCCATTGCAAATGTCCAGATGATCTGAATAGTTATTGTGGCTAGGAAGTACATGTGTCAAGTTAAATCAAGAAAGCATCATATATAGATGTACCTGGCAACAGATAAAGTTGACCCTGCACCCTTTGAGAATGCAAAATTCATTGCACAATACCTTGAAGCAAGAGATTCTTCTTTTTCACTGTTCTAACATGCAATTGAAATATACACGACATCTGTTTCTCTTCCTCACCGTACTTCTAACAGAGGTTCAAACATGTCAACAAGAATATAATGTAAAGGATAGTAATAAATATATGGAGCAAACTCCAATTAAAAGACCATGCCATCTCTGCACCCTTCATTCCATGGTCTATCAATGTCAATAAAATCATTAATTTTATCAGTGGGTACTAGAACTCATATCTAAATGGTAGACGCATATCCAAGGAATAGGAAACATAATCACAATACTTGTCAGTGGGTTTTGGTAATGAGATCTAGTTGGAAGTGAGCTTCTTGGGAACAATAGCTAAGATACACCTGTTTTAATAGAGCATATTTCCCTTGACATACTACTGGCACCTTAAAAGGGTTGCTAGAATTCCTTTAACTCAGAAATTTTCTATAAAAAATAGTAGTTCTCATGTAGCTAAACTTTGTATTTAAAAGCATTCTTAGATTAAGCAAACTAAATGCAGTTGTAAGTAGAATAGCTAAAAATGATGTTTGATCACTTCTACTCAATGGGAAGGCTTGAAGAGAATTTTGTTCCATCCATAATAGAAATGTAAATGCATATAGAGAACAACCATGAAAATATTTGGTGTTTATGTACATTATTTCAGCACAATTAGTAACCATAGAAAGCAAGAACAAGGATTTTCATGGGGAAGCTCACCAAATTTGGATGAGGTGTGGCATATTCAATGTACTTCTGATGTATGTCCAGAAAGGAATGTTTTTCCATACATAAAGTAAACCAGAGATTAGGTAAAAGTTAGAAAGCAGAGAATATCCTTTACTTGCATTAAATTAGGAATTTTGATTCTTATCCTCGGTTCTGCTTTAGTCTTCTGTATGAAATTAGGCACTTGGCAGATACCCTTTCCTTTCATAAATTTATATTTGCAGGCTTTCAATTTGAATTTTTCAAACTTGTTTTCAGGATAAAGAACCCTTGGGATCTTGTCACCAAGAAGTGTAGACTTCCAAGTGATGGAAGTGGGTAAGATGCTAACAACAAAGATTTGAGGACCATTCCCAAGGCTTGTTAAAAGGACAAAACCAGAACACATGTTTTACCATTCCATCTTTATGAAAAAAATGGCATTAATTCGCAAGTATTGAACACATGTAGTAAGTATTGAAGTGACTTGGTTTTATGCATTAATTCGCTGCTGTTATATTGGCTTGCAAGTTTGTTTTCATGCTTGAATTTGATTATTTAGATGTTCTTATTCTTTTGTGTGATATTTTTACCCTTGAATGAGAATGTTTAGCAATGGTTATGTTGATCACATTTTTCAATTTCTCTCATCATAAGACCGTGATGGATTTATGTCTAATTTTGAAGTTAATCTTGGATGGGTTTAGGTTACTAGGTTCAAATTTTCTAGCCTCTAGAATTCATGTCATCATGGATAACTTACAAATTGTACTAATTTTATATCATTTTTCTCATGCAGGTTTCACTTTGGGTTTCTAAATTGATTTGATATCTTAATAATTGTGGAATATTCAACGAAATGTCAAACAAGGATTGTGGAAAGAAAGCATCAAAACAGAGGGATGTATTATCATACTTTTAGAAGCCTCAATCCAAGAATCTAGATTCTCTTCATGATTCAAACTCTTTTGAGCAACCCATCAGCGAGACAAATGTCAACTCTTCTGAGAATCCAACTAATAGCCATATAACATATGATAGGATGGGTTCCTCTAGTGAACAAATTGGGATAAATGCAATTCAACCAGAAATTGGCAATGACAATGTTGAAGGTTCCTCTAGTGCACAAATTGGGATAAATGCAATTCAACCAGAAATTGGAAATGACAATGTTGAAGGTTTTACCTTGGAAGGCAACAAAAATGATTCATTATCACGAAAAAGGAAAAAAGGCCAATGGGACATAGGGAGAAAATTCCAATCGGAATGGGCCTCAAAATTTCCATTTATTGAACCAATACCTCCAATAAATGAGAAAGAGGCTTCACGAGAAGTTAAATGCATTGTATGTAGTTGGAAACTTGGAAAGGTAGTAAAAATGAAAATGAAGATAGATACAATAGAGAAGCATGCAGGAAAGTTGTATGTTAAGAAAATTGAAAATGGCGAGGAGAAGTCTATTACCAAATGGAAACCTTCTGATGAATGTCGACATGTCAAATATCAAGAAGAATATAATAAATACTTAATAAGCAAGAGTAAACTCGAGGCAAGTGGAGGGACCATCACATCTCTATTTGGAAAGACAATGGAGAGAAATTTGTTATCCAAGACGACACAATTAAGCACTGTACTTCACATCTTATCTAGAGGTCGTCCTATGACAGATTATCCAGATTACAAGAACTATGTATCTTTTCTTGAAGTATCGAATTTTCCATCTTCTCATTGGTCTATAACGAGTGGTTGGGAATGGGAAAAATATCTAGCTCAAGTAGAAAAAGATGATTTGAAAGAGAAGATTGCAAATGCTAGGTTTTTTTCACTATCTTTGGATGAAGTTACAGCTGTTGATAATACTTCATGGATCTGCATGAGTATTTATATGGTTAATGATCATATTAGGCATTCATATTTACTTGGGATTCATAAAATGAAGAAGAGTTCTACAGCTGGAAATATTTATGAACTTGTTATTAAGACTTTGAAGGAAATTGGTGGTATGGATGATTTAATGATTGCAAAAAGGTTGGTATGTGTCGGAGCTGATGGAGCATCAATCATGCAAGGACAAAGGAATGGTCTTTGTGTCAAACTACAAGTATCAGCTTCACCATTTATGATTAGTATTCATTGTATGGCTCATAGGATGAATCTTGCATTTAAAATAGTAAGTAAGTTTCCACTGGTTTCAAAAGTTGAAGAACTTGTACGTGAGACTCATGGATACTTTTGTCGTAGTCCCAAGCGATTTACAGAGTTTCAACAATTTGCTGATGGTGTTACAGATGGAAAAAATCTATTAAAAGATGTCGATACAAGATGGATCTCATTGAATGGACCAGCCCAAAGGCTATTTAGTGAATACCGATCATTGGTAGGGGTGATGTATGAACATCGCTTTAGTGTAGACAAAGCTCAAGAGCTTCTCTTTCGACTAACTAATATAGAGACATTATTAACATTGGCTGGAATTCTTCCTTTGCTTCATGAAATGAATGTCCTTGTGAAAATGGCTCAGAGTCGCACAATGTATATTGCAGAGTACACAAATGCAAGAAAATTGGCATGCCTTGCATTGGATAATTTGTATACGATGCCAGATTCTTTTACGGGTCAAACATTTAACGGTTGGACTACTATCATTGATATAGAAAAGAGTGAAAATTATTTGAAGTTTGATGAAAAAGGGAGACTATGTATGCAAGTGCGTGGGTATATGGTTCCCTTTTATTATGTTACTAAGAGGGGACAAACCACCGAAGAGTGCCATGTGTCAAGAGACCAATTCAATGATATTGTGATTTCAGTGAGACGCAACTTGATACAAATTGCACAATCACTATCATTAGAGATAAGAGAACGATTTCCTCGAGATGAATTATTGGAAGCTATGTCTGTGGTATACCCTCATTATTGGAACTCTGAAAAAAAAATAGATCCTTTAAAAGTTGACTTTCTAGCAAAATTGAATACTTTAGTGCACCACTTTGGCAGGAACGCTAAGGTAGAAGGAGAAGAGATTGGAGGTATATTAGATTCATCAAAATTATATCAACAAGCCACTTGCTTTGCTCAAACAATGTCAGGTCAATATCATGCTTTGCCAAAACCTATAGAATATGGTGCAGTAATCAAATTATGGACTATTTTAGGTGAAAGTCAAAACCTACAAGAAAACATGTCAGAGTATTTCAAATTAGTCGATTTATGTCAAACCATGATTTTGGGATCAGTGGAGGATGAAAGAATGTTTAGTGCACTGTCATTCTTGAAGTCAAAGTTGAGGAACAAGCTTGATAAGAATATGGATACTTGTTTAAGATTATATGTAACAAAGTATGACATTACCAATTTCCCATTCAATAGAGCACTGACACTCTGGCGATCAGATTGTGAGAGAAGAGGAGAATACAATATAACAAATGTCTCCAATGAACTTGATATGGAACATAATGTTTTGGAGGCTCATAATGATATTTCATCTATAGAAGATCATGTTCAAAATGTAGAAAATGAAGAGCGACATGAGAATTGGGAATTTGATATGCCACAAGATATAATCTAAACCAATATACATTGGCAATGTATAAATAATGAATGGAATTTAATAGATCATGTGATTTTTTTTAGTTTGACTTCGATGGTCCTCTATTCTTGGAGCAAGTTGGAAAAGGAAAATTCTTGATGGGAGAAAGATTACCATACATAAATTTGAAGTTGCATTTCAGGTAAAAATAGGTTCTATAGTCTTTACTTTGTATTAAATATAGTAATATTAGAGCTACATTTCCTTGATGCAAGCTATTTTAAGTTTGATGTTTTGATAGTTAACTAATGCATTGTTTTTTTTTCTTATTTGTGACAGGAAATGAAGTTGGGACCTATCTATCCATAGATAACGTCCTAGTATTAAAGGTTAAGTAATTAATTTAACAATACTTCCGCTTAGCAAGAATGGGCTCATTCAAAAGTTAAAACTCAAGTACATGGAATTGCTTGTATTTCTAGCTTTGATATCTTGGCAAATATGAATGGTTTGCTTGTTTCTTACATTTGGAGCATTTTTTCAAGTTTGGAAGTTTGCATTTATTTTGGTTAAATATATTTTTATTCCCTTGATAATTGATTGCGGTTTGAGCCCTTTGTACTAGTTTGATTCGTTTCATAAATTATTTGTTTTTTTCTTACATTTGGAGCATTTTTTCAAGTTTGGAAGTTTGCATTTATTTTGCTTATATTTTTTTATTCCCTTGATACTTGACTATGAGATCTGAATTGCTAAGCGAAGAGAAAAATGGTCTATGCATTGGCTTACTAGGTTCCTATGCATCCATCGTAGGAGACCTATTGGCACGAGACCGACATTTCTCTAATGTAATTGGCATAATTTTCATATGTCCACATACTGTCAATACAGTATTCACTTGAATCTCAACAGCGACAGTAAATTTTGAAAGCTAGTAGATGAAAATAGATGCCCAACAATTGAAATTAGTCAATTTCTTGCAGATATTGGTTGTATAGAAGTGATATTTGTCCAATTAAGCAACAATTTGACAGATCAGGCATAGATTTGTATTTTTCTGATGTCTTTTCCATAAATATCAGTCTTTGCATAAATTTGGCAGATTCATGGCAAATACAGTGGTTTGGCAGTAAATTACAAGGTTTTTCAGCAAATGTTTCAGTAGACATCTCCCTATTTCAAATTTCAGTAGTTTGAGCATGTATTCTCTATTTTTCTTCCAGTATTTGCAACTTTGCATAGGAAAGATCATATTTGTAGCTCTACATCTATATTTCAGCAGTAGATATAATGATAGATTATACCATGAATTGTACCAACAATTTCCTGGGAAATACCCTCAACTAATCTTGAAAGGTGTTTCTTTGTTTATGCCCTACACATGGCGCTAGACCGTTGCATCCTTTATGGTACAATGCAGTATGGCATATTGTAAAAATAAAATATTAAATGAAAAGGCATAATGTAGAAAGAAAATATTGAATGAAAAGGGTGGGATTTTCTTCACTTTCTCCCGTAACAAAGAGAATATATAAGAAACAATGATTATATGGTTATAATGTTATTGCTGCTGCACATTCTAAACATGATGCACTAGATGCTATTCTGGTTTTTGTAGAAGCACTTTTAGAGCTTGTTGTTGAAGTATATATTGTTGTGGCTATTGTTGTTACAAGTTCTGTGCTTCCCATCGAGGAATATGTTGCAGATTTGTTAATGGTAATGATGTGTGATGTCCTTCTCTCCTAGTTCGGCTCATCAAAGGACTGGCCACCCTTTGATGAGGTACCTGACTTCAGGAAGAAGTTAAGGACCGAAGGATCACATCATCGGGATGATACCTTTAGTACTGTGATGACAAAACTTTCAGTAGATGTATGGAACATGTGAGGACACATACCGAGAGAGAGAGACCTTGTCACCCTATCTTGTTTGTCCTTGTGGTTATCCTGCTTATGGTACTTGACCTTATCGGGTTGGTTGTTTGTCGAGTCACCTTTGTTGTTTTGGTCTCATGATTGACCTTCTAAATGGTCATGAAATCAGGGGGCGAATTAGTTTGGGTTCTGTTTTTTCGGCCTCCTTCTAGGGCATTGTTTGGAAGCTGGTTGATGGAACATTTTTCTGTTTTTGATGTCAAGGTTTGAGCCCTGTAGGGCTGTTTTTTTGCTGCCGTTATAAGTCCTCTAGGGATGCGTCTTTCTCCTCTGAGAGGTCCTCCTAATTCTGCTGCTATTTGATTATTTGTTTAGCCCTTCTAGGGCTGTCGTTCTCCATTCTTTTTGCTTCTCCTGTTAGCTGCCGCCACTTTGGTGTTGGGTCTATTCAGGTTGTCATTGAACCTTTTGGTTAGGGCCTATTGAGGCTACCGTTAACCTATGGATTTCTGGCTACTGTTATCAAAGACTATTAGAGTCTGTTGAGGTCTCACGTTGTATTATGAGCCCTATTAGGGCCAGTATTGGTTATTGCAGCTTGACTGGTGGTTGACATTGGTTGTCTCCTAACTACGTTAGAAGGTCTGCTGGTGCTTGAAGTTTGTCCTAACTCAACTGTACCTATTGTTGACACTCTTCCTTGGTCTCTCTCTCTCTCTCTCTCTCATAGGTATGATGTTGCCCTTCTAGGGCTATTTATGTTTCTATATCTATTATGCCTTATTGGAAAAACTGAAAGCAGATCTGAGTACATTAGAGAAGGGCTCATCCCCAGGTAAGTACTTATAACCGTGTCATTTACTAGCATTCTTACTTTCAGTTTATTATGGATTATTGGCACAGTGACCTATTGGTAGTGCCCTAGTTGAAATAAATGAAAATTATTTTTTAAATTTATTGGCACGGTGACCTATTGGTAGTGCCCTAATTGAAAGAAATGCAAATTATGTTTTTAAATTCTTACAGTTGTATTGTATGATTGATTTACATTTCTGATCTACTGCATCATTGTTTAAAAGTTGTTCTTTATTTTATCAAACCCTAACTTTATAAAAATCAACATGGTATCAGAGCTAGTTTTGTAGCTAACTCTATTTTGCAGCCTATCAGAATCTACAAAGTTCCTCAGGTAAGGGTTTGAGCACTAACAAATTCGATTGCAGAAGATTCAAGTCTGGTCAGTGGAAGAAATGCGAGCTGGTGTGGCTCACAACCACAGTGAAGCAGATGAGATGTTTAGGTTCTTGGACAATAATATCCGAGAAGTAAGTCTAATATATTATCTGATTCTTGGGTCTCAGTATTTTGTTTGAATTCCTTGTTCTGTTCATTAATCACTACATTATGACAATTTCAAGGATATTACAAGGGCTGTATTGTTTCCTCCAAATTTCACGATATTCCATTTTTTCCAAGGAATTTAGGATGCTTTTTTCCAAATTTCATGATAGGCAACATTAGACTAACAATGTCTATAAAATGTCAATTTTGATAATTTGAAAACTATGCAGAATTATTTTTTCAATTTTAAAATTATATAATCCAATTCAAGACTTGGTGCACAAATTTTTATATACTAATGGCTATAAGTCTGAGGTAAAACATTGGTCTCACTCTCCTTTCCTTTTGGATGTTCATACAGGTTAGTGAATGCCTATTAATTCCACCTAATGTAAAATATGGGTCTCACTGTACTTCAAGGGTTCTCAGAGGAATGAAATATTCCTTTCCTTTTGGAAATTCATACAGGTTAGTGAATGTCTATTAATTCCAGTGCATGTAAAACTTTGCTTGGGATGAGCTGAATTGTTGGGAGGTAAATATTTGCTTTGGATGAGCTGAAAGGTTTTTGCATTACCATCTTTGGATGAGTTATTTTGTTGTAATAAAATTATACTCCATGTGAAATAGAAAGAGATGTGTTTGTTGTCTCCAATTGTGTTGCAGATCGATTTTAGAGGTCTCATGTTTGGGTGATTTTGCTGCAGATTTATTATGGTGATTTAATGAACAACCAGGTTGATGCCAAGCTCATTTAACATGATTAGCATGCATTTTCAGATTTGATTTTGTTGCTAGTTTAGATTCTATTTGCTAACATAACTTTCAGATCCGATTTGAAGATTAGATCTTTCCTTTAAGGCTACTGAAATGATCTAACAATGATGTGTTTGCAATTTCTACCCTGTGTATCTTAGACCATTCAGGGTTTGAATATACACCATGTACCTCGAATCTCATGAAGCACCCCCAAACATGGTGGAGATACTTTTGGAGTAATCCAAAAATCTAACATTGTTGAGCCATTATGGTGGGCCTAATGCATGCTGAAAACCTAAAAAGTGGCCCCATGAAGTGGACGCCCATATAAGTATGGGCCATGGTGATCTCTATCTGTGCACCTCGGAAGTAGAAATGAAAGTCAACGAGAGCACTTTTCTGTTCATTGAAGATCATAACTTTGGTTGTACCCAAGTTTACCATCAATTGTAAATAAACGCAGAAATAGATAGGGCATCGATCTGTCTTTGCAAACCCTCAAGTGAGGAGGCCAAAAGAATTAATTTGTCAGTGAACCATTTCTTTTATATAGTAGACACAACACAAATACGACTTACAAAACAATTTTGCTGCATGGATACAAAGGGAAACAGTAGCAGTAATGAGCCCTAGAGAGAAATTTGTTTGTGCCCTAAAACAAAAGACGTTTTTTAGAAGAGAATATATTTAACAACAATTTGATTGAGTGTTTGTAGCTTGCCTAATATCAGTAGTGGAGAAATCAGATAGATAGTCGAGGTGAGTCAAGATGCAGCATAGAATCAGTGGGACAACAACAATTCAAGAAATGCAGCTCAAAGAAACCTCAGATTGTAGAAATCCTTCAGGATGATGCACCTAAGGGACAAGTTGTTGTGAACAAAGTCCAAATTGGTCGACATACCCTAGGGAAGGCCCTCGCAAATAAGTCAGTCCAGTCAGGAACATCATCAGAAAGCCCTTAACTTTTCCATTGTATTTTATTGTATTTGGCAACTTTTATATTCATTTGACAAAGCATGCTGACCTATTAAATATGTAACTTCCTATCCCGTATAGTCATAGACCATTTGGCCTCATGGACATTTAATAGAAATCTATTCTATTCTTGTTAATGGACTTTAATATGCTTATTTTACTTTTTTTCCAAGGAAAAAAACTTATGTTTTATTCTAGGTAGAATGAAAAATACGTTCATTAGGTACTCTGGATACAATTCAAAAAAATATGATTCTCCTATATTCCTGAAACATTCTATCAGCTACTGAAAATAATCAAAAAGTCAACAAAAATCACTAAGAAGTTAAAATTCGTCACAAAATATAGAGGTTGTGCACTGTCCTTTTTATAAATGTACAGTCATCTTAAAGGTGAGCTGCAAAGTTCAGTAGTCCTCTAAAGTGGTCTGTCTAGAATCTAGACTCTGAACACCTGAAGTTGTCCATCAACATACTCCTCCAGAAGAAGCTGGTTAGTCTGTAAGTGAAGGCCCTTCTTTGAGAGTCTATCGGAAATGGTGTTTAACTCTCTTTTCACACGAGAAAATAAGATCCTCTTAAAAGAATCTGAATTAGTCTTCAGCTGAACTGCTAGGGCCTGTAATGAGATATCTTGGATCTACATGAGATTTTTCATCCAGTTTATGGTCATGAAAAAGTCTCCCATGACTTGTAGTGGAAGAGTGAATCTGTCCATGGCAGTTTTAAGTAAGAGGAATAATGCCATCAGTACTCCCACATTATTTGTACCCTTCCCCAAATTTTCTTTAACCTTAAAGTAGTGATCATTTGTAAGGTACATAATACAGGAAGCACTACAAATCTTCTCAGGCCACTGATAGGTCCCATCAAAATATCCCCAGGCATAAGACTGGTCAATCAACTTGCCCTTTAAAATTTTGGCTGGTTTTGTATTATTTGGAGATTCTTTGAAAAACTGGAAAAGAGCCATTTCCTGAGATGATACCTGAAAGGTGGGAATGACTTTCTCTTCATAGAGAGTAAACAATAAGCAAACAAAGTCATAGTTTTCATAAATGATCATCAGGGGCAAGAAGGGGTTTCTCCAAATACATTCATAAACCCTTGATACAAAGATGGGTTGTCATTGACTAGCCTAAATATGGTAGTTGGCCCCTTCAAGAGGGAAAAAATCCATTTTCCATCCATAGATGCACACGGTGCCAACACTGCCCTAGAAAAACAAGTGTTTTGGTTGAAAAGAGAGAGAGGAGTGTGCTGCCCTAGAAAAGGGCACAATTTTTTGCAAAGAAGGGTATTGATGTGGAATTTTTGCAAAGACAAGGGAATACCATGCAAATCAACATTCAGATATTTTTTTATGTCTGCAAAGAAGTTCTTTACAATGGACCTCATATTATGTAGGAAGGGATGTTATTGAAAAACTGGAGAAGCTCTACTCTTTATGCATGAGACAAAACTGTAATATTCCTATTTAATGTATCAGGAACCTTGTTAGTTCAAATGTATCAGGTTTCAAAACCCCTGAAAAATATAGAGCACTTGACTGGACAGTCTGGGTTACAGCAGGTTGCAAAGTTTGTTGTTGTGGTGAAAGGCTGTAAAGAATGTTTTTTTCCCACTAAAACATCAAGATGAAAACACTCAAGAATTTATCAGTCTGCAAGAAGATGCAGCAAGTATTTTGATTCTTCAAGACATCACGAGTGACATTGTGCAAAATATGAAAAGGTCCATAACTCTTGGCCAGATTGGAAGATTGCAAGTATTACTTCCCTTTTTACCAAAGGATCTAAGTACAGATTATGGAAAGAAAATTATGGAATGCCTCAATGACAAACATTATTGGAGTGATCAACTGCTCTGGCTAGACATGGACACATCTCCATAAATTAGTTTGCTAGATAGAAGACTGTATCTGGTAAAAAGCTTTGGGCAAGCTTTATCTTCTACTTTTAAAAACTGGGAGAAGATTGATTATATTTCTCCACATATTTTCCTCATTCTTCTTGAGAAGTTGTTCTTCCTTGCATCTTCATGTGAACAACTCTTGACAAGTCTGTTTCTCCCAAGATCTTTCTTCATTGAATTCATGAGTGGCAAACAAGGGGAATTCTCCCGCACCTGGTTGCTTCAATCACAGAGTCAGTTGAGATTTGAAGGGAGTTGTGAAAAAATTTATGATCAGATGTCAAATATAATTCATCACCTGTTATCTGATAAATATGGAACAGTTAAATGGATTGAAGCTTCGAATATTGACAGCAGAAAGTATTTTCCTGAGTTCATACTGCATCTGATCATTATGCTTTGCTTGATATGCATCAACTGCACAGGAAATCTGCCAAATTATACCCAATTACCGAGGCTAATCTTCAGAGATAATGAGATTACAAAGAATTTTCCTTTCAAATTCAGAGATGGGCTGTTGCAACTTTTGGGAAAGTGGTCTTCCAACAGAAAAATATTCTTAATTAACCTTTCTAAAGCAATGAGTGGTATTAACAAAACCCTTTGGTGATGATTAGTTTGAGCAAATCTCATGAGTCTATCGATAATCATAAAGATATAATAATTCTAACAGAGGAGAGCCTTGTATGTAAAGAATCTGTCTTGCGAGATAATCATACAGATATAATAATTCTAACAAAGGAGAGCCTTGTATGTAAAGAATCTATCTAGCGAATTGTCTTTTAGGAAAAAGATGTGAATGCTAGGAATGAAAGAAATATATGAGGATATTAAGAACCATGATGTTTTGAAAGATATTGAAAATGACTTGTCATCGAATAGTAAACGTTCCATAAGTAATACATGGCATATTCTTGACTCTGGTGCAGCCAAAGAAACACATGATTATATTACAGATAATGCTGAGCTCCTCATACACAATGGAAAAAAGGAGGGTGTTTGTCTTACAGACATGTCAAATACCGAGACTGAGGAACAACAAAAAGTTGATTTTGTAAGAATTGAGATAACCTCCACAAGTGACCATTCTGAGTGATAACAAGAGCCATTACAATCACTGTGCATTATCACTTCTAGGTCAAGGTATAATTATGTTTCTATCGGTTTCTAATTTATGCAATGACATGGGTGTTATGTTTGGAATTTTTAGCAAATGCGCCAACAAGCCAATGAAACTGGAGATTCTCCTGTCATATGATCCCAAAGATATAGAGACTGCCATATTTTCATCCTTGTCACTTCTAGAATATACGATGGTGTCATCAATTCTTTGTCTTGCAAATCACCTACTACAGTTTCAGCATTGACAACAACCATGGTTTCAAGGCCATCTGAATCAATTGAAGTTGTCAGATCTTTATACAGAGTCAATTATAATAACATAAATAAATTATATTTTGATCATAATGATAGCATTGAATTTATTCTTTAAGAACATTTTTGGTTTCTTTTCTATTTAGAACAAATCCAATGTTGAAGTAGAGGATTGTTAATTCAATTATTGGTATATTTCTTGTAATTTTTTATTATTTTGGAAATCTTGTGGCATTTTTTGGAGTAATAGGGAATGGTTCTTTATTGAATCCACGTTCTAGTCCAAATGTAAATGGCCTTTTACATGCCCATCATTTTGTTCAGGGTAATCATGATTCTTACCATCACCATCTACACAGTCCAATTATGTGGTTACTTACATTCATGTATGCACATGGTGTGCATGTATAGCCTCAACCACAATCACAGTCATGGCCACATGGTTTTCTAGCTATTCACAACCACATGGTTTTCTAGCTAGTCATACTCATCTAAATAATGTGGTGTTACCTTCACAACATCACCATGTTGGTTCAACACCAGTTACCAATCTCTCACATCTAGACAAGCAGCCTGGATATATGACAGAAAATCCAAAAACATATGTTTTCTCCCATCTCACTTGGAGTTGTAGGATTATGTGGTACACATGGAATGCATTTGTTGCAATTTGTAACTCACTCTCTTCTGTGAACAGTTTCTGGCAATAGTCATTTTGTTCATTAACTGTTTTCTAAATCCTTTAAGCACAACTTAGGGTCTGAATTTGATTGTTATAATTTAAATTTCAATGCTCATGAACAATTATGTTAACATGGATGCAGATGAGTAAGAAGGTTATTTCTATCTGTAGAAATAAGTGCTGAAAAGTTTGACAGGATTTCAGGTATGCAATACAACTGTTAGAAAATGAACTCCTGCTTTTGCTGCAGGTGATGCGAAAAAACCTTTTAAAGTTGGTCCATGTAAGAGAGTTTTCTCCAGACGCACAATTTCAAGATCCTTGCCTATCATTCACTCTTCCTAATGTGATTTGCAGGTAAAGAAACAAAACATGCTGAAGACTTGATTTATTTATTTTTGAATCAAAGTGCATTTATATTATGGAAGGGAACATTTCTTTTGACAAGATGTTTCCTATTATCATTGTGTGACAAACCTGACCTTTAATCAGGGACTATACAATGCACTATAGTTGGCTTAGAACACTAGAAGGATCTGTTTGGCTAAGAAACAATGGGTTGAGGTATCTATTCCACAAAAGTCACCCAGGACTTGCATCTGGCTCAAAGTGGATGCTAGCTCATGATGTAACCTCCATTTAACAAGAGATGTCCATTTAGCAACCCAACAGGATTCTTCAAGGTATGTGCCCCAACTAGAATGTGCAACTAATCTCACAAAAAGGTGGCTACTCCACCAACATGTGCCCACTATGAAACCAAACTTAGCTTCAAAGGGAAATGCCCTTCTCAACATGATGTGAAGACCAAGAAAATGAGGTTTTGATGATCCCCCAAACTTCCCCTTAACTCCAACAATCCATCTCAAGAATGATGAAAGAACTTTCGTTAGGGCAATGCTACAATGTGAGAGTGTCCGCATGGCAATGTGAGGCTGTATGAGGGCTGAGAGGTGCCCAGAATTGCAGTTCACTTTTAAAAAACACCAAATTCATATAAGAAGTTCCCATGCTGCATCATAATTGCAAAATTATATCGCTTATGAAAGCATAATTGATTGTATTAGGAAGCCATGCAAAAAGGTTAACAACTCATTGAATCATGGGGAGACAGTGGCATTAGGAGGTGCAACTAGGTATAGTGCTGTCAAGAGCAAGAAAAACCTTATGTAGATTTAGATCATTGGAAACAAGCTCACTCAATAGAAAGCACAGTGCGTCGAAAACCAAAACTGAAGTTATCCCTTCTGCCCCAGCATAGTTGTTGGTTGTAAGAGAGTGCCAACAAGAAGGTGCCAAACCTGTCCTTTGTATTTTCGATTGTATCATTCTTTGTACACTTCAATAAAAAGGCTTACCGGTGCCTTTTTTGGGCACCACACATACATGTGTTGTCTTGTGTTTTGCTTTCTTGAATATTAACTATGTAATATAACAAGTTTAAGTGTAACCAAGTAACCAACACACATACGTTAAAAAGTCCAAGAGTTGGGCAAGGTCATTGGGATTAGCAGGTCCAAGTGACAGGTAGACTAGCCTTGAGTGAAGAGGCATAGTCCACTGCGAAGTAAGTGCGAGCGACCAAGTTTTTATTCTGAAAGACGGGTAGTGCCTCATGATAGCTAGGGACCAACAATCAAAAGTTGGGTATGGAGAGGTGCACGATCTAGTGTTGTGATAGATGGTATCAGAGCAAAGAAGAAGACCGAAACTGAACTGAAAGTGAAGTTTCAAGAAGCTCTTCACATTTTCCTCAAAAGTGACAGTTGGTATTAGAGTATAGAAGAAGACCGAAGGTGAACCAAAAGTTAAGTTTCGAGAGTGCTCTTCATCACTATCCTAGAAGTGACAGATGGTACTAGACCAGAAAGTTTGTTGAAGTTGAGGTTTCAGTAGAAGGCGTGCCCAGAAAATATTTCGCTCGGGACACATCACTAATCGGTAGAGGTGCAGTAAAGGTGCACCTGGATGAAAATGCACCTGTGACACAACACACATTGGTAGAGGTGTGCCTAGGAAAAAGTGCACCTAAGAAAACAGGGTGTGCCCATAAAATAGTGCACCCAAAACATAGTGTACTCAGGACGCAGTGTGTCGATAAAGGGTGCTGAGCATATCAACAGAGATGTTCCCAAAAGACAGAGCACCTAGAAGAGGGATCAAAAGTCAAATCACATCAATAGAGACGCACCTAGAAGACAGAACGCTTGGAAGAGTGCCCAGAAGATTAGTAAGTCCATTCATTGTTGATTTCGGTTTCACACAAGTTAAGTGTTCTTTGGGTTAGTTGGACATGTCGAATAAAGGAAACATCTACCAAAGAAAGGAAACATCAACATTGTGGGGCAAAGATTGGCACAAGAAAGACAGTCCAACGCCCGATAGTGTCAGGTGCAGCGGTAGGCGAAACACAAAGAGTTTGGGCAGAAGCCTCTTTGAGAGTGTAGGTGTAGTAGCACGGAGGACACATTTGAGGAGCAAAGGAAGACAAGGCAGTCGTCAACACACATCAACATAGAGTGGTTGTAGTAGGAGGGGTGTGAGCTAATTTAGAACTTCTAAGCAAGCCAACTACAACACACATGGATAGAATCCTCGTTGAGTCAGGTGTAGGTGGCTATAGACCAAGAAAAGGGTCTCCTGCAACCAAAGTTGGGATCCATCCAAGAAGAGGAGGATGCTAAGGATGATGGAGTCATCATAGGGAAAGAAGCTCAAGATGTGCCTAAGTACATGGGCAAGAGGATTTTGGGCTCACCTTGCAAGCAAAACCATATGGAAGAGGGCCCATTTAAAGGAGAGATCGATAACCTTAATAGAAGTTCAAGGGAAATGGCCTTTGGAAACAAGATCACAGGGTTTGAGTGCCTTAACAAACTATTTGGGTAGGTCCATGACAGAAAGGCAAGACCTAGGTTTGCAAGATGAAGAGGTTATTAAACTTTGTTTTGTGAACATGAGAGTCAGTGGGTTGAAGGTGGTGGCATTGGACACCGGTTCTACCCATAGTCTCATTAGTGAACATACTGCAAAAGGGATTCTTCGGGTGGCCAAAGGTAGAAGTACCATGTATAAGGAAGTGAACTCATCAATGAATATATCAATAAAACTAGTTCGTGAAGCATAGTTGAAGGTTGGGGATTGGCATAGTGCTTTAGACTTGACGGTGGCATACTCTCGCCAAGTTTTTCAAGTACCCCGATCAGAGATGTTTGGCTCTCTACATGCAGGAGGCTCTCAGATTTTGAGCACATATTCTTCAGCCTCCCATCAAACCGGACCCCATGCAGAAGATCACGTCATTTTTCAGGGTATTACCCTCAGACAGGGGCACCAAGAGACCGACCAATATCAGTACATATCCAGCCTCTAGATCAGTGAGGATCCGTGGGACCTCACCCTGACCCATGAGATCTCAGCAGCAGACTCCGTCCTGAGAGATGGACTAGATCCTCCCGACCTAAGCAACGTACGAACCCCCCCAGGAAACAAGTTTGTGGGCAATCCGCACTCTCTACTAGCCCTTCATCAGGACAACAGACTTTGTTGAGTTTTCTTCAGTCCTCTTCTTTCAACCTCGGATGTTAGGAGAGATGGGTCGGATCCTCAAACCCTTTCGCTCCTGGATCTTTTTCGATAGGACATCTCCGCCCCATTGCGGGTTTTCTGGATTCACGTCTGTAGTCAAAGCTCTCTTACTTCAGTCATGTTCACTTTTGTTCACTCTTTTCTTGTGTCTGGGGAAAGTAATGAAGTGCCTGGGAGAACATTGAAGTGGATGGGGGCGTTTTTATCTTTGATGGGAGAATTTTGAAATGCATGGGGAAAATATTGAAGTATCTGGGTGTTTTTATCATTGTTAGGAGAATTTCGAAGTGGCTGAGGCAAGTATTGAAGTGCATGGTGTGTTTCTATCATCATTGCGTCAATTTAGAAGTGCATGGGGTAAGTATTGAAGTGCCTCGAGGGAATGTTGAAGTGCTTGGGGAAAATATTGAAGTGCATGGGGAGTTTTTATCATCCTTGGGAGAATTTAGAAGTGCCTCGGAAAATATTTAAGTGCTTAGGGCATTTTTATCATCTTTGGGAGAATTTTGAATTCATGACCCCACATGTCCATTGCGCCATTAAGGGACGAGATAAAAAGTAGAGTCCCTACTTGACCTGAATCTAGTTAGTACAGTCGTGTTTCGTCAACACCTTCTAGTTGTGAGTGATCAAATACTGCTTGTGAAATGTATAAATAAATCCATCATTTCCTCATTCATACACTTTTTCATTTGAGATTCTAGGAGTCGAGAGAGTCCAGAGTTGAGCTCTGGTGTATGTTCTTTTGTTGCACAACCTTAGTAATCTACAAAATCAAAAGCTTGAGTCTTATTGGAAAAAGATTCACCAATTTTTACTATATTTTATAAATCAGTGAAAGATTCGCCAAGTTTTTACAATTTTTTATAATTAAGTGAAATATTCGCCAATATTTTACAATATCTTATAATTTAGTGAAAGATTCGCCAAGATTTTACAGCATTATATAATGAAATGAAAGATTCGCCAAAAAAATTATATATACATATTATATTATTGATAAAATCGCCTTCAAGTTTTCCTATACATCGGGGAGATTCGCCCATTTTTTATACATATAAATTTTGGGGGGGTTCTTAAAATTATCCCTGGCAACAACCACAACTACAACCGCAGGTAGCCCAGCCGCAGATGCAGTTTGCACCACAGCAACAGCAACCGCAACAGTTTATGCCGCAATACACTCCGATGCAGATGACCCCCCCATAGCCACAATATGTACAGCAACCGCAGTATGCACCAAAGGGCAAGGGATTCCACCAGCACCAATGCAGCAACAATACCAACAGCAGGGAAACTACCGGGGAGGATACAGGGGCGGGCGCGGTGGCGGATTTGGTCGTGGAGGAGGAGGCCGAGGTGGTCTTGGACCTGTTCAATGTTACCACTGTGTGGTATGGGGGCATTATCAGCGTGACTGCCCACTGCTACAGAATCAGTGCACGTTTTGCTTTGGTGATGATCATACGGTTGAGAATTGTCCACAGTTAATTGCACGATGGCAGGCTGGGAATGCTCTGCAGCTACAGAATCAGGCCCAGCCACAACAACCAGTACAGAACCCAGTACAACAACCAGTACAGAACCAACCCCCGCGACCACCGCCGAATGCTAATCAAAATTTCAATCAACCGGGGAATCTGCAACAGAACCAAACGCAGGGTGCAAATATTGCGACCATTTCTGCAGAACCGCGACCACAAGATGCTTCGATGGCTGTTGTCATTCATGGAGGTAAGACGGCTGTGGAATATGGTTTGCGACCACTGATTCGGTTGGCTGGTCAGAATATGGTACCCTTCGACATTGATATGGAGCAAGAGACATTCCTGGAGGCACGTTGCACTTTGGAGAAAGACCGCGGTAAGACTGTTGTTTGCAATATGCCACCTATCTTTGATGCTGCATCAGATGCTGATCGACCACCACCACCAGGGACATTGCAAAAGTTCCTTGAAAGTTGTCTGTCATTGGCACGAGACCCGATTGCCTTGGTTGAGATTGAGGGATGGTTGCAGCGATTTCCGAAAGGACGGTAGGAGTCGGCAGTAAACTCCCTACAGCGATGGAAGACTGGCAAGGAGATGCGAATGAATATTCAGATTGGTGACTATGATGTTGACTCTGTGATTCTTGACCTTGGTTCGGATGTTAACATCTTAACCAAGCAGGCGTGGAAGAAGATGGGGAGTCCCCCATTGAGCTGGTCTCCTGTATAGCTCCGGTTGGCTAACCATGCAAAGGTAACACCAATTGGGCAAGTTCTGCGGCTCACGATTGATATTGAGGGCATGAAGACTTATGCTGACTTTGATGTTATTGAAGTGGTTGAGGGAGGAAGCTCTTATCCGGCGCTCTTGGGGATTGGATGGGATAACAATAGTGGAGCTGTAATCAACTTCAAGAAGTGCATGATGACCTTTGAGAATCGCGATTTTAGAGTTATAGCCCCGTTGGATCCGGCTGAAGGACGCCGCTACGTGGAGCCTATAAAAGATGACGATCCTGCTAGATGGGACCATGCATTCAATATTTCTGAAGATTATATTCATCCTACTGCCTACGGTGAGTTGGAGTGGTGCAGCGAGAGCTCTACGTCTTCGGACTCTGATGATGCATTGGAACATTGGCAGAATCGAATGCATGAAGTATCAGTCTGGAAATGTGGTTTAGTTATGCAATCCTTATGTCGTGTTGCGATAGAAATGATCATATTGCCTATCTACGAGGGGTTTCCTGGCCTAAACACCTTTTTAGACGAATTTGAAGATCGCATCCCAGAACCACAGCGATTGCTGGCCTTGGAGGAAGCACTGAAGGCTGCTCTAGCATGATGGTGGGCGACACATAAGAAGTTCATTAAAGGTTGGCCACAATGTTGAAGGTTGATGATGGTTCGGTTCAGCGATACTGAGGTTTATCACACTGGCAAGTATGATGGCCGGACTGATCCCAGTGATCATGTGATGGAATGCCAATGCTTATGGGTAGCGCGACCCAGAGATGAGTGGGTCCATGCTTTTTCCCATACTTTGGATGAGATACCGCGCTCGTGGTACACTGCAGCTGAGTTACGCCGAGACATTACAACATGGGGGGAGTTGACGATCTGTTTCACTCATACGTTCACTTTTGCGGATGCCAACCCTGATGTCCATAATGCCCTGCTGCTCATCCGCAACGTGATATTTCAAGTTGTTCCGGCGGCCTACCCTGTCGACCCGCACACACACTGTCAGATGCAGTCTCTCATGGAGTGCTTCAACATCAGTGGTGGCCCAGAGGACGATGATGATCCCCGGAATGTTAACATTCCCGAATCTGAAGGAAGTCGCGATGTGGTCCCACTTGTTGTGCCATGTAATCCGTTCAGTCAACCATTGCAGCTTCGCAAGATGAATATCGGCACCGAGGCTACTCCCAAGTTTGCTAATGTTGGGGATTATTGGGACAATGAGATGATGAGTAAGGTTACTGAGTTACTTCATGAGTTTCAAGATGTGTTTCCCACGAAGTTTTCTGAAATGAAGGGAATCCTAGGTGATTTAGGCGAGATGAAGATTCCACTGAAACCAGATGCTAAGCCAATTCGATAGCGACCTTATCGGCTGAATCCGTGACATAAAGAAAAGGTCAAGGCAGAACTTGATCGCATGTTGGATGCCGGTATTATCAAACCTGTGGAAGAGTCCGAATGGATCAATCCTATGGTGGTGCAGGACAAGAAAACAGGTGAAGTGAGCATTTGTATCAACTTGCAGAAGTTGAACAATGTCTGCTTGCATGACCCTTTTCCGACCCCGTTTACTGATGAAGTACTTGAAGGAGTGGGTGGCCAGGATATGTACTCTTTCACTGATGGCTTCTCTGGCTACCATCAGATTCGCATTTCCAAGGAAGATCGCCATAAGACAAATTTCGTTACTGAATGGGGTTGCTTTCAGTACACGGTAATGCCGTTTGGTTTGAAGAATGCACCTGCGATATTCTCTCGGGTCGTTATTGCCGCATTCAAAGATTTTATTCAGAAGTTTTTGCAGGTATATATGGATGATTGGACCCTTTATGGATTGATTCATGATCATCTGGCCAATCTGCGGTTAATGCTTGAGCGATGCCGACAGCACCAAATATCGCTGAACTTGAAGAAATGTATTTTCTGTGCGTCATTTGGGATATTGCTGGGTCATATCGTGTGTAAGCAAGGATTGTTGGTCGATCCAGCCAAAATTGCGCTCATTTTGGGGTTGCAACCACCAACCACCGTTAAGCAGTTGCACGCAACATTGGGTCATACGGGATATTATCGCAAGTTCATCAGGGGGTATGCTGTGATTACTGCCCCTATGGAAAAATTGTTGAAAAAGGATGCGGCATTGCTGTGGAACCTGGAATGTCATGATAGTTTTGAAACGCCCAAAGAGAAGATGGCGTCAGCCCCAATATTGGTCTTTCTGGACTGGAGTAAGGAATTACATGTCCATGTTGATGCTTCATCGGTTGCATTAGGGGTTGTGTTGGCTCAACTTGGAGAAGGCGACCTTGATCATCCCATTGCTTTTGCCGGTTGGAAGCTGTCCTCTGCAGAACGTAATTACACTACCACAGAACGAGAGGGTCTGGCCATGGTTTACGCGCTACAGAAATTCAGGCACTATTTGTTGGGTGGCCACTTTAAAATGTTCACTGATCATTTTGCATTGAAATACTTGGTCAATAAGCCTGTGTTGGGGGGGAAGATCTGCCGTTGGCTACTTTTATTTCAAGAGTTTGATTTTGAAGTCATTGTGAAACCGGGGCGCTTGAATGCTGGACCCCATCATTTGTCACGGATTGACACAGGGGAGGAACCGACTAATATCGAAGATGGGTTGCTGGATGCCCAACTATTTCACATTGCTGCCGCTGATCAATATTTTGATGACATCCTTTAGTTCTTGGTGACCGGCACCGCACTCGCGGAATTTACCACTACTAAGAAGAAGAAGTTGGTTGTCAAGGCTGCTAACTTTCAACTAATTGCGGGAGAATTGTATAAATTGGGTGCTGATGAGATACTACGCAGATGTGTCTTGCCGCATGAGCAAGCGCAGATATTGGCTGAGGCACATGGTGGAGTAGCGGGAGGACATTATGGCGGTCAGGCGACTGCTTGGAAGGTACTGCGTGCAGGACTTTGGTGGCCCACATTACATAATGATGCGACAGACTATGCGTGGTCTTGCGATGTTTGTCAGTGAACTAGAAAGCATCCAGACGCGATGAGATGCCGCTGCTACCTCAAGTGACATTGCAACCGTTCGAAAAATGGGTTGTGGATTTCGTAGGACCGATCCATCCACTAGGGAAACGCACAGGTGCACGGTATATTGTTATGGTGACAGAGTACTTGACCCGATGGGTTGAAGCAGCACCTGTAGTTGATTGCTCCACCGCAACGGCTGCTAGATTTTTGTTCGATCACATCATCACTTGTTTCAGCTACCCCAAGATATTGCTGAGTGATCAAGGCAGCCACTTTCTTAATCACACTATTAGCGCATTGACGACGGAATTGCAGATACAACATAAGAAGAGTACACCCTATCACCCACAGGAGAATGGAACGGTGGAGGCATTTAACAAGGTGTTGGAGCATGCGTTGACAAAGGTGTGCAATGCGAACCGTGACGACTGGGATTTGAAAGTCCCAGTAGTGTTGTGGGCCTATCGCACCACATGTAAAAGGTTGACTAGTCAGACACCTTTCAAGCTGGTATATGGGAACGAAACAATTATGCCTATGGAGTACATTGTTCCAAGTCTACGAGTTGCGGCTGTTACAAGCATGGATGACGTTGCAGCATTAGATGAACGTCTAGCACAATTGGTGGAGCTGGAAGAGGATCGATTTATCATTGGCTTTCACCAAGGGGTGGAGAAGGATCGCCAGAAGGCATGGCATGATCGCCACATCAAAAGTAAATAGTTTCAGCAAGGCGACTTTGTGTTGTTATACGACAGCAAGTTTATGCAACATCCAGGAAAGTTGCAGATGCATTGGTTGGGTCCATATCGCATCAATAGTGTTACTTCAGGAGGAGCGGTTCAGTTGCAGTGATTGGATGGGGCGATGCTCCCCAAGCTGGTAAATGGTCATAGGTTGAAGCCCTATCTCTCGGGCTTGGAGCAGTGCGATGTCTGAGTTGCATCGATGAAAAAAAAAAAAGTGTGTTGCAGGTTGCTTGGTGGCTGATGGTGCACCAACAGAAGAAGGTATGCGGAAGCAGGGAGACTTGTGCCACAAGTTGGAATAGTCGGAGACTCATGGCAGTATGGCGACTAGGACTGATGGCAGCTTTTGTTGAAGAATTTTTGTGATGATTACGGAGGATTTGGGAGGTACTGGGCAGCGTTGTGACTACTGTTCCACTCATATCTTGTCACCATTTCCCATCATCCCTATACATGATTGCACCAGATAGGTTCGACCGGATTCCCACACAACGATGGCATGTTTTGCACATGGCACACTAGGCCGGTACGATCAGCACGATCTGAGGAGATTGCTCACACGTCGGCACGTGGGATCTTCGGTGACAGTATGGTCACCCCCCCTGTTGCGTCAGTCGATGGGGTTCCACACGTAGATGAAAGGTAGTGGGGCATCATTCCCCCTGTCATGACCCGAGAATGATCCTGCTATAAGTAACTGAGGTAGCTGATAGTTCGCTACAACGAATTTGTTCTGAAATAGGGAGGTTATGCTGGTTGATCAGTTTGTGAGTTGAGTTGTGAGAAATTCCAAGGAGGCTATGGAAATGCTTCACTTCGCTTCCCGTGCCAACACCCCAGGGGCCCTGCGAGCCCGAAATGTTCGGATATCCACATCATCTTTTTCAGGATCTTGCATGCAATTAGGGTTTGCATGCAAATTCTAGGGTTTGCATGCACTTTGCATGCATCCCAGTCACCAGGTTGATGCCTCCAGCACCTTATCCACCTTATTCTAACACTCGGGAGCCACTTACTTCAGAGTTTTAGCCCTTCTAGTCAGAAAGGCACCCACTTCTCACCTACTACCAGAGAAGGGTGCACTTCTTCACCTACCACTGCAGTTCCACTTCAGTTACACTCAGTTAGCTCCGATTCTCCCTGATTTGAGGCTAGTTTCACTCCCGACTGACTGTTTCACTTCTGTTGGACCTCCAGATTGACTAGATGACTTGTTTTGACTTCAGTTAGCCTCCCATGTGCCCTCCACTGAGCCCACTTCCCTATATCAGTGATACACACTTCATTTACACATGACACACCCAGTTAGACTTAGCTTGACACCTGGATGACTGGTTCTTGTGCATTGATGACCACCACTGATTGATGATGAGGACTCCTAGTTGGAGTCAAGCTACTCCATTCAGTGATTCGAATGACCTCCTTAGGCAATTCGAATTGCTCAGTCATAGTTATTGTATTCTATTGTAATCATTCACCCTTACTGGGATATTGAGCACTGATGCATGTTTTGCACAGTTTTACACCATATTTTCTATGTTCATCTATTGTGATTGATTTACTTGTTCATTAGATCTGCTGTGACTAATTTTACATGGTATCAGAGCCATTGCAGGGACAAGATCTCTTTTCTACAAGTGTTTCTACAAGAAGATTTGAGTGAATTGCTCAAAAATTGCAAAAAATTTTGGCATGAAAGATCTCAAGGGCATTCGCTCCTATGCATGCAAAGCTTGAAAATACATCCAATACCACTCTAGAAGCTTGAGTTTCCACATAAATCCTGGATCTGATACATTGGACCCATTCAACATTGTTTGATATCCAATCCCAGGTGTGATGCAACTCTAAAAGGGTGGATTGTTCGACCTCATTTTTCTTGGTTTATTGTGATTTGCAAGTTATTGTCTCCATCATTTGCATTTGCTACTCTGACCTTGCAAGCTTCTCTACATCAGTGTGCACTCGCTCCTAGCAATGGAATACTCTTCTTCAAAGCCTATCCTCACCCCATTCAATTATTTTGATTGGAAAGATGATATGGAGATCATATTACGTTCAAAAGGTTACTACCGAGTCACTCTTGGTCTTGAATTGGAGCCAAACAACTTGTTAGATAGAACCAAACACTACAACAAGCTTGATGAAGCTTATGGTCTTCTTTGTCTCTCCATCTCCAAAGATCTTCACTTCCATCTCAGCAGATTGAAGACTCCAAAAGCTATATGGGAGCAAATTGAAACACCATTTGGCAAGCAGGACGAGCTTAGGGCTTTTCAATTAGAGAATGAATTGATTTCCCTTAGTCCTGAGAATTTCGAGACCATTAATGAATTCTTCACAAAATTCAAGAACTTGAACTTGCAGTTGAAGAACAGTGGAGTTATCAAAGAGGATAAACAATTGATCCTCTCCATTCTCAGCAAGCTTGGTAAAGATTATTCGGTATTTGTCTCTACTTTCAATTTCGGTCGGCTAACTACCCCGAATTGGAAGATGCCTACCTTGAATGCCTTCATTGAGTCCGTCACAAAAGAGCATGACAAGTTGATTCAAATGGGGTCCATAAGCTCCAAAGATTCAGCCCTATATGTTCAAGGACCCAAGATCTCGAATGGTAAAGGAAAGCAAAAGAAGGAGAATCCCAAATTCGAACCTCAAAAGCAAAGAGAGAAAGGCAAACAGACGGATGCACCATCCAGTTCAAAGTTCAAGCAAAAGGGCAAAGAAGGTAACCAAAAATATAAATGTACTTATTGCAACCGTGGATTTCATCTCAAAAGTTCATGTATGAAGAAAACTATAGATCAAATGGCCCTCCTTTTGGAAAAGAACAACATAACTCTTCCTGACGGTGCAAGGAAGAAGGATAGGAATGATGATCATGAAAGAGGAAAAGCACTCATGGAAACTGTTTCGAAGCCCACTACTCTCTTGATAGATTCGGGTGCATCGAATCATATGGCTGCAAATATTGATTCTTTTTCTTCATTCGATCCAAATAGCTCCATCCCCATCCATTTGGGAGATGACTCAAAAATTTCTTCAAAGGGAAAAGGTACGATTCATGCAGATCATGGAAGCTTTCAGAATGTTCTCTATGTGCCTTCCTTGGCTTCAAATCTTCTTTTTGTGTATCAAATGACACACACTGGTGAACCGAAGCAAGTTACATTCATCCCTAATACAGTTGAAATTTCTGATATCAAAAGTGGAAGACTTGTTGCAATCGGAAAGGAAAACCACACTGCAAAATGCTATGAGTTTTCACACTTTATTCCGCTTGCAAAGTCCACTGCTCTTTGCACACATGGTAATGAGGTTAGTAGGATTTGGCATGAAAGATTTGGACATCTTAATTATAAATTTTTGCTGCTGCTATCAAACAATTCCATGGTAGATGGTCTTTCACAACTCCGTTCCTCGAAGGGAATATGCACTGGTTGCATTATTGGGAAGCACCCCGAGCACAGATTCGACCGCGACAAAGCTAGCAGAGCTTCTACAGTTTTGGGGTTGATACATTCTGATATCAGTGGTCCACTGCCCCATACATCATTAAATGGTTCAAGGTATGTTTTGACATTTATTGATGATTTTTCCCGCTTTACATGGGTATTCTTTCTCAAAAACAAGTCAGAAGTGCTTGGAAAATTCAAGGATTTTAAGGCTTCTGTTGAGACTGCCACTGAGAGCAAGATCAAAGCTCTTGGATCTGATAATGGTGGAGAATATATCAAGGCTGATTTGCTGCAACTTTGTGCCCAAAGCGGAATTCATATCCAACATACAGTTCCCTACAAACCCCAGCAGAACGGTGTAGCAGAAAGGAAAAATCGATCACTGAAAGAGATGGCTACATGCATGATTGAATTAAAAGGTTTGGCTGCAAATCTTTGGGCTGAAGCAATCAATGTTGCTGCATACATACAGAACCATGTTCCACATTCATCCGTGAAAGGTATGACTCCTTTCGAAGCATTCTTTGGTCACAAACCAGATGTGTCAAATTTGAGAGTTTTTGGCTCTACTGCATGGGCTAGAATTCCTTCCAAGAAGAGACGAGCTTTGGATCCACAAAATATTGAGTGCATACTGATAGGATATGGGGAAGAATCAAAAGCATATAAACTCATGGATATCATATCTTAAAATATATTCATAGAGAGCAGTGTGCAATTTGAAGAACCGCTTCAAGAATTGCAACTAGTCGAGGAAGAGACTGCCGATTCACCGCCTTCACCAGAAGAAGATCCGTGCAGCGATAATGAAGGTATGAGTTCTGATATTTCTGATATTTTAGCAGCACATGATGATCATGACATATCAGGTTCGGAATCCGACCATTATGATCCTCCTCAGTTACCAAAGTGGGCCCAAAACACTCTTCAATCTGCTGGTTCGAACCTTGGAAATCCTGCTGATCCAAGACGAACAAGAGCAGACTTTCAAAGAGCAGGTATGGCTCTTTCTATTGTTGATCCATTACTTCCTGAGATTTTTTATTTGATGGCTGGTTCAGATCCCACATCATACTATTCTTCCCACCGAGATTCGAGATGGCAAAGTGCCATGGATGAAGAGTACAGTTCTCTTCAAAAGAACAATACATGGGAGCTATTTTCTCTTTCACTTGGAAGAAAATTAGTGAAGTGTAAATGGGTCTACCACACGAAATTTGCTGCTGATGGCTCTATCAGCAAATACAAAGCAAGGTTGGTGGAAAAAGGTTTCTCCCAAGTCCAAGGAGTGGACTACACTGAGACCTTTGCACTGGTTGCAAAGATGGATTCCATCCGCCTTGTTTTGGCTATTTCCGCATCCAAGCACTGGGAAGTGCACCACATGGATGTGAAGAGTGCATTTCTACATGGAGACCTTGCTGAAGAGGTATATATACAGCATCTAGAGGGCTACACATCAGATCCATCATTAGTTTGCAGATTGAAGAAATCTTTGTATGGGTTAAAACAAGCCCCAAGAGCTTGGTACGCAAAGATGGACTCCTTCCTTCTTTCTCATAATTTCCAAAGATGCAAATCTGATCCGAATGTGTATCTTCAGTGAGTTAAAGGTAATTTTTTGGTTATTATACTTTATGTTGATGATCTTCTCATTACTGGTAGCACTCTTACTTCAATAAACAAGCTAAAAACTGCCTTAAATCTAGCTTTTGACATGAGCGATTTGGGCTTGCTGAGTCATTTTTTGGGCTTGGAGATAGCTCAAAATTTTGATGGGATCACTATATCTCAGCAAAAATATGCTTCCGACCTGTTATTGAAGTTTAATATGGCTGAATGTAAGGCATCCCCATTCCCATTCCTCTCAGGAATCAGTCTTGAGGAGGGAGATTCTACACCGCTTGCAGATTGCAGTATGTATCGACAGTTGATTGGTTCACTACTTTATTTGACACACTCAAGGCCTGATATTTCACATGCCGTGAGTACCATGTCAAGGTATATGCAGCATCCCCATGAGATTCATTGGTGGGCAGCCAAGCGGATCTTGCAGTATGTGCAAGGTACGAAACATTTTGGCATACATTATGCTGCAGATTTTGAGCTTGATTTCACTGGTTTTACTGATTCAGATTGGGCAGGTGATAGCATTGATCAGAAGTCCACTTCCGGTTATTTTTTCATGATTGGTCATGGTGCTATTTGCTGGTCCAGCAAAAATCAAGCAGCCATTGCACTTTCTTCAGCAGAGGCAGAGTATCGAGGGGCAGTTAATGCCTGTATACAGGCAGTTTGGTTGCAGGGTATTCTTTCCGAGTTTGGTTTTGGTGGCACCACTTCGACTGTCCTATTTTGTGACAATCAAAGTGCTATCAAGATCTCCACAGATCTAGTTCAGCGGCAGAGGACCAAACACATTGAGATTCATATGCATTACATTCGACAGTTGGTGCATGATCGCACCATCATTCTGCAATATTGCCCTACTGATGAGCAAATTGCAGACATCTTCACCAAGAGCTTCACTGAGAAGAAGTTCTCTTACCTCCGTTCACTATTGGGGGTGAGTTCCATCATGGTGGAGACAGATTGATCCATTATTATGCTTTAGCTTGAGGGGGGGCTTTCTTCCCACTGGGTTTTCCCTCTTTCCTCACTTAGTTTATTTTCAACATTTTTTGGATTATTGTATTGGGGTGACCTTTGGTCTTAGTTACCAGGGCCCCACATTATTTTTTGCACATCATAGTCTAGCTTGAGGGGGGGTGTTCGGATATCCACATAATCTTTTTCAGGATCTTGCATGCAATTAGGGTTTGCATGCACTTTGCATGCATCCCAGTCACCAGGTTGATGCCTCCAGCACCTTAGCCACCTTATTCTAGCACCCGAGAGCCACTTACTTCAGAGTTTTATCCCTCCTAGTCAGAAAGGTGCCCACTTCCCACCTACTGCCAGAGAAGGGCGCACTTCTTCACCTACCATTGCAGTTCCACAGTTACACTCAGTTAGCTCCAATTCTCCCTGATTTGAGGCTAGTTTCACTCCCGACTGACTGTTTCACTTCCGTTGGACCTCCAGATTGACTAGATGACTTGTTCTGACTTTAGTTAGCCTCCCATGCGCCCTCCACTGAGCCCACTTCCCTATATCAGTGCTACACACTTCAGTTACACATGACACACTCAGTTAGACTCAACTTGACACCTGGATGACTGGTTCTTTTGCATTGATGACCACCACTGATTGATGATGAGGACTCCTAGTTGGAGTCAAGCTACTCCATTCAGTGATTCGAATGAACTCCTTAGGCAATTCGAATTGCTCAGTCATAGTTACTATATTCTATTGTAATCATTCACCCTTACTGGGATATTGAGCACTGATGCATGTTTTGCACAGTTTTACACCATATTTTCTATGTTCATCTATTGTGATTGATTTACTTGTTCATTAGATCTATTGTGACTAATTTTAAACAAACGACGAGTATACCTGAGCGCCTTGATATGGAGGGTGTACTTACACTGTGGTATGCCCGAGCGGAGGGCCGGTTCAACATGGTCAAGTACGCAGTAGTTGTTCGAAGGATTGTGCTCTTCTCTACCCCTAAGCGGGTTGGGGTGGTAGCTCCTCGCCCATAGTAGGAACCAGTTGCCAGTGCGAAACAGATGTGCCAGAGTCATCTGCTAATTTCGCACCTTGGTACTGTTCGTCCTCTTTTTCTTCCCGATAGTACCTTTCCAAGAGACTCAAGGATGAGTTTGAAAAGTACATGACAACAAGTTGGGCGATGACGATTTTGGGTTAAACATACAGCACAATGAGTCGACAATCAGTGTAGCAGAAGGAGTGGGCCAACACCGCGTGATCCAGATAGCAAGAACAGTTACCGAAACATAGTTCAGTGCGACGTGCACTATGTCCAACCGTTGATGTGGCTTGAGGGAGAGCCACAAGATTGTGTTGGGGGCCTGTTGGCAGGCGGTTTGATGGGGAAATGTCGCGATACCGCTGATGCTGAGACTCACCAGAGGAGGGCGCGAAAGGAGTATTTTAAGTTAAAGAATACTGCAGTTGGCGGGTTTTGGGTCACTTGGACCACATAGTATGTAATAGTGAGTCAGTGTACCGCGGTTTGCGGATTTTTGGGGTCAGTTGGACCGAGTTAGTTAGATATTGGGTCAATTGTCCATAGTGTCGGTTAGGAAGTCAGTTGTAAGTGGACAAATATTGTAATGGCAGAAGCCTATAAATACATGAGAGTTGTAAGTGTTAGGGGGAGACAAGCATAGAGAGAGGAGCATAGAGGAAGAAGACCAATTGTACGAGATCTATGTTTTTGTTTCTGGTGTATGATCGCGATGGTAATATGATGATGATGTTTTGGTATGAACTTTGTGCAATGTTGTGATGAATGAATGTTGTTTGATGTAATGTCTGTTTACTGTTGCTATATCGATAGATGCTACGATTAAGTAATATGTTCTATGTAGAATGTGATGATAAATGCTGCGATGAAGTAATATGGTATAACTCCTTGCCGAATGTTTAAAGTTTCTGGTTAAGTATCGCAATAGAGTTAGCCCGTGCAACCACAACTCTCCTACTCCCTCAGCGGAAACATGGTTCCGTCTACTCTTCCTAGACGCCTCGGGTGAGACCTCATCCGCTCTACGGGTGTTGCTGGGTGGGCTCAAACCTACCCGGGACGGTGCCCAGGGAGACTGCGGTATGTGTTGATAGTGAAGCGAACCCCTGTCGACTGAGGTCGCGTTGGTCAACAGTAGGTATTGTGGGTGCCATGACTATTGAGTTCATTTGAGATGCCTGTAGCTTTGTGGTTGAGATCACTGGCTTAGCATCCTCCTCATTTGTCTCTGCATGCTTGATAAACCCAACTGTGTGTTGGCTTAGCATGATTGTTTGTGCAAAACCATGGCTGTGAGTGAGCCTGTCTAGTTCCTCCTTAGTGGATACACAACCCAGCTCGGGGGTGATCTCTTAGCTAAAAGAATATAGGTTGGACAGAGATATATGGTTGGGTGGAACGTTTCTCTCACATAGCCAGTTGTTTGGACAAATTCATCTCAAAGATAAGTGTTCTCTGTGTTTAAATTATATGCATTTTGTGTTCTGCAATGTGTTAATTCTAAATGATAATTATTCATCTTAATGGAATTGATATGAAGTTTGTGGATAGAATGAGAAGGGGATTGATTCTCTGCATATTGAATCTTCATCTACTTGTGATAGATATGTTAATGCATTACAATTGTGTGTGTGTAAATATTATTTAATTCCACTGTGTATATATTGAGTATGTGGTTGCACACATAAATTTTTATTTATTATGAATTTCTGAGTAATGTATGGGGTTGAGTTTACCAAATAATCCCAGTATGTTGGTCATGTTTCCTTCCTGGCACTGGATTGATAGAAGGGGACGTGACAAGGACCATATATTAAGGCTCTTAAGATATCAATTAGTTATTTACTATTCATTCCTTCTAAAGGGGGATCCTGTTGGTTAGCAGGAGGACGATAAGGTATCCTGAAAGGAGGTCTATAATAGCCTTGATTTGAGGGACCTTCACATGGATTTTTCCTAAGATCAATTACTTCATTGGCAAATTTTTGACGACCCTTTGTATATTTTCAATATCAAGTGAATTTGGATCTTTCTTAACTTCTGGGGGCTTAGGAATTGGTTCAAGTTTCTTCCAAGAGGTACTAGGTTGATCATTTTCAAAGCCAGGATTCTCTTTCAAGCTGAACATATCTCTTTCTACCAAAATAGCCTCGTCAAAAGTCTCAAGCAGGGTTGCTTTACAAGATATCTCAACCCACATGGAAATAGGGGGAGGCAAGGCTTTAGTATATAATGCAATGGTAACATGATTACCAGGTTTGGATGCGACAAGAATTTTATTTATCAAATTTAAAAGTCTCTGGTTGAAATATTTAAATTTTTCCTTTTCATCCATTTTAATTTTGGACAATTTGAGTGTTAGGACCTCGGGTGTTTTATCATCAACAAAATTCTTAAGGAAGGAATATTCAAACTCATCCCATGATGTTATCGATTGAGTTTGCAATAAAAAATACCAAGTGGAAGTTTTTCCCTCAACATTATAAGGAAACAAATTACAGACAACATCCTCATGCTCAACATTTATGAGGCTTACGACCAACATAATTTTTTTGATATGGTCATTTGCATGATGCTTAGTATTGGGATCAAACTTGGGAAGGAGATTCTTAGGATGTTTCAGTAAAGGCTGTTGAGGACTTGGTATGGAAACTACATCCTGGTCAAGACACAGCCTATTATGATTGTTGTTGGTCATTCTTGGTGGGGTTTGGGGTCTATATGACTATGAAGATGATTCAAAAGAATGTCCTCATGATGATTCATCGTTTGAATCATTTCCATGAAAGGGGTGTGGTGGTGAGTTAGGGAGTGAGGGTGGCGAACCGACACCTCTTGATGCAAGACCGGTCAAGATATTAAGCAAGTTATAATTGGGAGAACCAGTGATCGAATATGGATCACACTGAGGGGATTCTTTAGTGTGCAAATGGGCACATCGATGAAGATGTTTTTCGATAGGTGGTATGTTGGTGATTCTTAATGTGCTCGAGTAATTATTTGGTGAGAGTTGTGGATAAATTCCTCATCAACTTCAGATCTAATCGGTGGATTGGTTGAGCATAAAGGTTCACCCATATTTCATTCAAAATCAGGAGGTGGGGTGGAAATGAATTCAGGTTGTGAAACATTAATGGTTTCTGAAGATGTTGATGGATTACTGCGGTTGTAAGCTATGTTTGTGACAAGGGAGAGGTTCGTTGAAGGTATACCATTTGTTTATTTTTCCATTCAACTTATTCAAGGCCCTTCTTCTAGTGCAATTTGTTGACAGTCATATCTGACCTGCTCATCAACATAAGGGAAACAATTCGATCTAGGTATTTTCTAGGTTCCCAATCATAGGGTGTGACTATTTCCAACGGGATTATACTGGCCCCGTTTCCAATAGTTGGGTTGCTCCTAAAAAAGGAGACTTTGTAGATGCTTTTGACTAAAACCTAAATGCAATTCTAAATAAGTGTGTAGATCCAAACCTAAGGCTGATCTAACACTAAACTATTTACAGGGAAGCCTTCTAAAGGAAAATTAACTAAAATAGGGAAAGGTTAATGAGGGATCTAAATGAAATAATCTAAACAAATTACATAAAGCTTAATTATGTTGCGAATCAATCAAAGATAAACTAGAGATCAAATCAAAACACATTATTGATTTGGTATGTAAATTCATTAAAATATTAATAAACATACACAAACCATTTAATAAACTGTTTGTTTACAAATCTATGATATTTACTTTTGAAATAAATCCCCAAAAATATGACGAAAATCACTATAAAATGATCAAATTAATAAATCATTAACTATCTTATGACTAGAAAAGTAAAATAGATCATGTCACATGAAATAATTAATGGAAACATTCAGAAAAACCTGTTCATGACATAGTCATATAAGGTCAATACAAAGTTTAATAAAAAATCTCAAAATCAAAATATAGCCATTGTAATGCAAATCAAATAATGATTTATGTTCTTGAAAAATATTCCAGGAAATTAATGAGTTAGAATAGGATCATAAGCACAATAAGTGAAACATGAAAAAATCCAATTTTTACTCGTAAGGTTGAAACCAAATTGCAGAAAATCCTCCAAGCTCCATTAATTAGCTCCAGAAAAACTTACAGATTTTTTCAAAAGAAGTTATAAGCTATTCAACAATGTTTGATGCAAAATCATTTCACCAACGGTCCAATCTAGATCCCATGATCTATTACATTACAAGAGTTACAAATAAATAGAAATAAGTGGATGAGGAAGCTCCACAAATCTAGTAACATGACTCCCAAAACCTAGAGAGAACTAACTACAACGATGAACATGATTAAACACATAGCCTTTCCACTTATCATGCATTTCAAGTACATAAGTAATATCCTCATAAACTACATGTTTTAGGTGAATCTCTTCCTTGGAAATAAGTGAACGGATATCCTTTTGTCTGAATTTACTCCATCCTTGTAGGAAATTGGTGAGATGAGTCTTCATAGAAATCATGTGAGAAATAAATAACTTCATAGCAGGAAATCGATCTGAATAAGAGTATTTATTTGTATAACTGATTCATCTCTAATCCGATCAAAATCATTGACCTTGAGCTTACAAGGTACTGAGTCAACCAACTATTCAAATGTATGCATGACCATATCTTCTAGTATGTTGTCAATATCTGCCCAAAATCTGCTACAAATTTTATGTCCCTCCTTAACCATTCCATAACTTCATCACAAACAAAGTTCCAAGACTTAAGGGAAATATTTACTTTCTTTGATTGCATAGCATCTAATTTGGGTAAAGTTTTAGGAGCATTTTTCATCAAGGTGATCCAATTGACTAACTGTTCAAAATCCCTATTAAGCATCTTATTTTCATCCCTTTTCTCATCCACTAAATAAAAAATGTGAAAAAATGCATTGAAATCATCCAAAAGATCATTCATCCCATAAAAGAATAATCTTATTTGGTTTTCTCTATACTTCTTGTTCACATCTAATGCGTCCATTTTAAAATCCTCTAAAGTAAGATTACAAGACTAGCCAGAAGTAGCTTGATCACTAAGTTGTTGAATACTCTGTTGTAGGTCCCAAATTTGTCTGTTGTGTTGGGAAACAATTTATTCTACTTTATTCTTTTCATCAGACAAAGAATACAACGGTTCCCTCAAATCATCCAATTCATTTTGTTGTTGTATTTTGAGACCATCAATCTATTTGGAAAATTTTTCATGAAGAGACAACTTTTCAACTTTCAAAGAGGCTAATTTAGCCCTCTTAGTCATCAATCATGCTATTCAAAGTGGATATATAGTGATAATTAGCCCCAACAAAAGATCCCATGGAAGTTGTTGTCCTAGTAGATTCTTTCTGCACATCCATGGTTACTTATTTCTAGATAATCTGATGCTCATGAGATGTAGTAACAAACTCATCAACCATTGATCTTTTAACACCTTCATTCATCACAACCTTCTATTTCCCACAAAAGAAGTAATCTCCCTAAGATACTACTGCATCTTCTCCAAAATCCACTATATCTTGGGTGGATGCGACCCGAAGTCCAACATATGACACATCAAGCATGGGTTCAGTAGCATTAGTAGACAAATCTTGGGAAGAAACATAAGAAAACTAAGGATTGGTTTGAGTTAGTAAAGGGTCAAGGGTATACAAGTTTCCTAGTTCATATCACTGATAGGTGAGTTTGAGTGGAAGGAATGGTATTCTCAAACTGAGAAATGAAAATAGAACTATCTTTAGTTAAAGGAGTACTATCAACTTCCATAGATTTAGGTTGTTCAAAGGTAGGAGGATTATGCAGAGTATCCTTAGAACTTTGGATTTGAGAGTGTATTTGTTCAACACGATCATATAAGTGTTGATTATGAGTAAATGGAGAACAAGGGGGGGTATTTATAAGATTCTAAGTAGGAACATTGTTAGGTTCTTGAGTGATTCGTCCATTGAATTTAGATGACCTATGATGGGAATCAATAGAGAAAATAATGGATCGAGTACTTGTAGTAGATAAAGGTAAAGGATTTAGACCTTCTTGAATGACTTGGGTAGATTGGAAAGCTTCTTCAGGTTTATCCATGTATAAATCAATAATTTGGACATAGAAATTGGTAGGGGTAGGTTTAGGCATTGTAGTGACTGAAATACTCTCATCTTTAATCACTATATTGGAAATAGTCTCAGAGCTAGGACCAATAATGATAGGGATTTTTTAGAATTTTTCGGTTCCTCATCTTTAAGAGACATAGTATTTGAAATAGGATTGGATGGAGGTTCAACAGGTGTCTAAGGCTTAGATGTGTTGTGATGTGGTTTATCTATTGATTTTGGTATAGGATCATTAGTATGTGTAGTACTTATCACTAAACCCTTGCTATTTGTTTCTAGTTCCACTCTTTTAGCTTATTCTTATGCTGCAATGGATATGTTCTTCTCTTCCATGACTAAGACCTTCTGAGTTTTTTGTGCTTCATGTATCAAGGATATTTCCCCAGGATATATCACCTTGTTTAACACCTCTTCATAGCTCGAAATCCCTTGATAAATTGAATCATTGGGCTCTTTTTCAATGTTTCATGAATATAAGTTGACTTGATATGAACTGTGGAAAAATGATTTTCCACAAAATGTAGCGGGTCATGCATTCTTCTTACTCTCATGCCCAACTTCAATTCCTGTAGTCTAGCAGCCATCGAATGTGCATGGGGAGAATTTTGGCTTACAAGATATCCCAAATAAAGTGTGAATCTGGTCCATGTCTTCCTTTTCATTGTCATGCATTTGTTATGGATGCCTTCAACAATAGTTTAATATGCAACTTCTTCAAGGACCATCCTATCTGGGACAAATATGAGAAGTAAGTGGAGTGAATTGTGTCCCTAGATTCTGATGTAAGTGAAAAATTTACCACAATAGAAATCTAGACACATGATCTCCATATATTACCAAAAATGAATACCTATGAAAACACCAAATATATCACAGTAGCAATCTCCCATGGTGTCTATCAACTATCTTGCATCTTCTGAAAGTTAGGGTGCATTTGTCTTGAAAATAATCAAATACACAGGACTCAACAAATTCTCACATATAGCATATATATGAGACTTATAGTTGTCTTCCCCCAAAGTAGCACAATAAATGTGTACATGGGGTGTTTGAACAATCCAATGCCACTTCATAAGTGGAAATGCAAAGGAAAAACATATGACATCAAATAAATATGCATACATATAAAATTTGGGTTTCTTGGTAGTTGGAGCATCTTTGACTAATGCCATAGCAACCTTCAAATTTATAGAGAAAATATGGGCCCAATTAAATACCTAACCATGGGTTATAATGTGATGGACTAGAGGCTCCCATTTTAGTTTGAACTTTGTGCAATTTTCTACCTCATAAAACCAACAAAGCACAGAGGCCAACAACTTAATAGGCTCCCGCATATTTTGGATGGGATACTACCTATTGGGTTTGATATGAAAACTATCCTCATCAAACCACCATCCTTTCACCAGTTCAACCAAGTTGCATTTATTCTCATATGCAGCTACCATCCCTTATGTAAAACATTTCCAAGGATTCTTCAGGGCATATATCCGAGGAAAGGTATTTGGATTGCAGAATGAAAAAATAGTATGGCTTGCATCCTCGAAGGTGCTTAAGGTAATGTCCATGAAAGAAATCATCCAGTTGAATAAATCAATGTACAATATCATAGCTGGGCGTGTAGCAATGGCAAGAAGGTTGGGGCTCCTGATCTTCTGGAATATATCGACATCATCACCGAAATGAGAGAATTCATTGTTGTCGAACAAGCTATAAATCAATTTCCAATATAGGATTTGAGGGTCACCATTCCAGTGATCTGTATTTGAGCAAATCTCGAAGTTAAGGTCTTTGGTTTTAAACTCATCATGGGTCGATTTAGAATTTCCTCTTCAAGCCATGGCAATTGTACACTCTTCTGCAACACACCAATCAAAATAATAAAAAAATGAATTTAAAAATGAAATTAATGAAAAAATAATAATAAAATATATTACATGAACCAACTGTAACAATACTAGCAATTAAAATATTCAATCAACCGTAAATTTGTAGTTCTTAGGGCTTTACTAAATAGGTGAAATCAAGAAGTAATTTTTAAAAATATTCTAAGTACTGAAGTTTTATCAAGGTAGATTTAACCTCCCATTGTAATTAAATGTGTGAGGGACAAAACGATAGGTTAATAATTAGTGGACATTAATTCTATATTTGACCTGCACTTTTTGAAAATTTCCATACAAATGTCAGGATGAGAGATATCAGGTGACAACCTTCTGATGGTGAAATAAGGATTCTGGTGAAGGAATGCCGATAATATCAGGTGTGGGACGTCAGAGATGTGAAGGGTTTAAGATGGTAAAAAATATTTCATCTGCAACACCTGACCTATACAAATTTTAATTGGAATAAATAGTTACATAGGGTCCAAAAATATCAGAGGAACAATTTGCAAATTGAGAATACTTGTCCAACTTAAAATCTCCTACGTCACGTAACCGAAGAATGAACAAATTAATTTAGATAGTATCATTGGGTCTACAACATGTCAGGATTTTGAATCAAAATTCAAAATTCAATTCCGTCGTATGACGTCTGATGTACTAAGACATCGGGATTAAAAAATTGGAAAGATAAATACATTTACCAAATGAAGCTACTGACATCGGTAGTCCAAGAAATTACATTGGGTTCAAAACATTAGAAAGATAAATTATGGAAACATGTCACCTTGATGTCTTATGTCCAATAAAATTAATCATCGATAACATTGGGATCAAAACATAGAGATGATAAAATTAAGTATGACTGAACTTCCGACAGATCCACCCCATAGTTATGGAATTGGAACATCGGAAATATCAAAACTAAAATGTCGAGAAGTTAATTTTAACATGAACAAATATGCTGATGTGAATCAACCCAACATTGGATACCCAAAATATGATTAAAACTTCAGAAAGAATACCTCAAGCCCATCGAGATCGAAATTAACCATTCAAACAAATTTTAAGAAGCAAATTTATAGTTAATGTAGATGAAATTAAAAACTAACTTGAAGAAAGAAACTTAAAAACAAATAAATGAGAAATTTAAAGGGGTCCCATCATTTTCATAGGAAAAATTATGGGATTTGTTGTGGCTACAATAGTCAACAACCCAACTCTTGGGACAGATCATTGGCATGTTTTCTTTTAAATGATAAGGATAAGGCATGCTTCTACCATTCAACTGTCTAAATTATTTCCTATCAATGTCCCATTTCCTCCTCTTCTCTTCATACAATGTGACCCATGGCTATGTTGCCTCTGTGTTGTAAAGAATGATTTATTCATGTCATCAATTTCTAAATTCATTGTTGGATTCATGAAATCAAATCGGGTTAATTGAATATGTATTAGATCAAATATATATTATGAAGTTGAGTGTGAATGGTTACTCTATAGAAATGTGACAAAAGATAAGTGACTTATTCTTTATCATGTTCCTTTTTTCGTTCGTTTGGAGTAGCTCCCATTCCCTTTTGTCCTCATCCCCTTGGCCATCTCAAATCACTACGCTTGGTGTGTAGTCTATTTGCTTGATGTACTCCTTGACATAATAGAATGACTCATATACTATGTAGCCCTTTTCCATAGACCCATAGGTTTTTTCCTGTCATGTCCCCAATTTTGGCTCATCCAGTACCATGGGTGAAAGGGGACAAGATCAACCCCTAAGGGAATTAAATGGTATTAATTCTATTTGATTAGAATTAATTTTATTCTAAGTCTCACAAATTGGAAAATTTATTTATTAAAGATAATTTTGATAAATAAAATAATGGATAAAGAGCAAGTGGGCCAAGAGGGCACCCATGTGGAATATGCTGCCAAAATGGAGTAGGGTGTATTTTTGGAGGCAATTATACAACAGGAGTTAATTAATCATTAATTAATTGATTAAATGTTGAAGTGTGAATTAATTCTGAGTTGTAATATTTTTATTAATAAATATTGGCAAGTGGTGATGATAAGTTTGGAGGAATTACTTGGAGTAGAAGTCAAATAAACATTAGAGTCCAAAAATGTTGCCAAAATGGAGAAAAGAGGCTTATTTCAGGAAAAGTAGCATAAATCCAGGAAAAGCAGGAAAGTTTTGAAAGTAGGAAAGTTTACAAAATGAAGGAAAATTAGAAAAAGTGGAAAGAAAGAAAAGCTAAGCAAAACAAAGCAAGGAAAGTATGTCCACCCATGGGTGACCTATTCTCACAGGTCATCAAGCCAAGTAACTTGGTCAATAGGTCAACATGAATTCTATAAAAGAATGATTCCAACTCCATTTCACATCTTTTGTTAGTTTGAGAAATTTTATGAATGCATTTGTGCATCCAAGGCTTGGGAGGTGTGCCCCTAGTCAAGCATGGGAGATGTGCCCCAGCTTTCTATGAGAGGATGATGACATCCAGCCATTATCACTGAGTGTATTTGCAGGTACTGAAGCTGACTAGGTCAAATTTCAAGTTCCGAATCATCTTCACCAAATTCAGAGATCGAATCCTTCTTCTCTCTTCTATTCTACAGCTAGTTTCCTATGTGCAAGAGGAGAGACACTTCTATCATCTTCTGAGAGGCATCTTGGCATATTTATGATGTAATAACAGAGTATGTAATGTTCAGATATCAGCCACTTCAATACAAATTATAGAACTCTGATTTCTTCTCCAATTTATGCACCCCTTCTAGATTTAGCTAGAATTTGACTAGCTTTCAATGAATGAATCATAAGTCAATGAGTAAAAGTAAAAATGAATTCATTCCTATTCTTGGATTTATATAACATATCACATCACATTATCCAACCTATTTTTAAGAAATTTGATTGCATTTGAGTACTGTTTGGGAGTCCAAAAGTCTAGCTAGTTGAGCTGTCCAAAATTGTCATTTTACTAGTTATGCTATAATACTTGCTCGGATCTCTTTGAAACTTTCTGGAATGATGTATTAATGTTGAATGAATGTTATTAAATGATATTTAACCTATGTAATCTCATAAACACCGATATCCATTCTCCAGTTAAATACCTCACCCATACTAGTCTGCATATGCTGAGAACCCCAGGAGCATTGGCGTAGAGTTCAACCGGGTTGTTATTGAAACATAAATGGTCTCAGTACATTGTTCAAATGTATAAAATTGGATTAGAACCTTCCATCCATCCATAGCCTTTGTACTTTCCCATCTCCAGCAATTCTAGCTTCCTTAGCCATTGTTTTGATCAAATTTGAGAAGCCTAGAGTCTTGGTATCACTTGTATAAGTTGGTACATTAAAGTGGTACCTCCATGAACACAAATATCAATTTATTAATCCTTCCCAACTCCCTGATCTAGTTTGTATATGCGGATGTGCCCAGGAAGCCTTGTTGTAGACTTTGGCGATGTCGATGTTTGAAGCATAAATGGTCTCCATGATTTGTACAAAGGATCCTAAACTTTTTATTTCTGTATAACTTGTTGCTGCACACTCTCCCATGTAAATTCCAAAACCTAAAGTCACCCCTACCATACTTGATCAGTGCCCCTGTACACCTCACTTACATCCTGCTCACCGTAAAGAAATTGTCTAAAAATTACTAGTGAAAATCCTGATAAATTCAACAGTTGGAGTTAGTATTCTGGCCAATTCTTGGCTGGGATATTACAGTGGTATTAGAGCACTTTCCTTGGCTCAGCCTGTGGAAAGTAAATCTCAATGGAAAAGTAGCTCAACATTATTTTCGAGTTGTACTTGTGGAATTAGTTCCATGTCATGGAAGATTTAGACTTTGAGTTGTATGAGGAAGAAGATTATTTTTATGAAGAGTATGATAATTTTGATGAGCAGTATGAAGAATACTGCAGACAGTATGAGGAAGAGAATTCCACAAGCATCTCCCATGAGATCATGATTGGAAGAAGAGACTATGGATATTTTGATAGCCATATTCAAGAAAAAGTTGCATGTTCCACTGTCAAAGGTCAACCTTCTATGGAAGAGTTGATAAAAGATATGAAAGCTTTATTGGATTCATGTGACTTCACAAGAATTTTTGGATCCTCTTTAAGAAGAGCCTCCAAGAATCTTCATCCTAAGACAACCAGTGAGAAGTAAGACCCAAAAACCAATCATGAGATTGTTGACACAATGGAAGAAGAATCGACTGCAAGATTCTATGCTGAGGATCTCAAGATCACCTCAGAAGAGATTGGTAAGCTTAATGATGGTGAGACATATTTTGGATCAGATCCAAAAGAAGAACCTAAATTAGATTCAAAGTCACCACTTGAGATTCATAGTGAAGCAGAAGTCGACCACACATCGATTAGATGTGAACTAGTAGAATTGGTGGTAGAACAAGGCACCATAACCCCACCCATTGAAGAGAGAAGCATGATGCCAAGGTATGGACCACATTCATATTTTTGTACTACTTTGTATAATGATGATTTTTCAGCCACATCAAAGGATAATTATTGCATAATGGATGTTGAGTCTCGGATCCTTAGTGATAAGGGTGAATGTAGTGACAGAACTGAATCACTAGAAAGGTGTTTACAAGATGCCCACATGGTTGGAAAAGAACCTACTGAGGAATGTTTTAAATGTGAGGAAGCATCTAAAGATGTGTACTCTCACATATATGTGGGAGACATAGAGATCCTCATTTATGAAGGTGTTGTGGGTGCAATATCCATGGAGAAGGAAGGAGGTCTTGCAACAACAGAAACTGAAAATGAGAAATTGGTGGAAGGCCAAACCACCAATATACCATCACAAGGAGGGGAAAATAAAACACATGGGAGTTTTGTAAATTCTGATATCTATGTGACTATGTGTCATTCTGATGGGGCAGCCACTTTTGAAGAGAAGATGGCCTTGGTTGAACCCCCAGGGGTTGAGACTCCTGAATTGGGGAGAGATGAAAATTGGAGAGTAAGCCTTACTGGTGCACCAGAGATGAATGAGCACCCCAGTTGCAGCCAAAGACATGATATTCATGATCTGAAATATGAATATATTGCAGCCCCAAAATATGGATTAGCTTTCATAACTTCAACAGAATCAGCTGAAGTTGACCCTAGGAAGCTAGAAGAAGCGAAGGTTCATCTATCAAAACCTCATTTCCTTGAAGGGACATTGAAGATGAATGAATGCAAGATCCAAGAATCCCTTCAAACCCTCAATTACACACATGCCATAATGAATAACCTTTGTTGGAATTTGGGGGAGCAGTCTTCCATGAGAGACATGGAAGAGTTTCAGAAAGCCATGGCAAGCATAAAAGGTAAATTATTGAACTTGCTTTCTGATAGAGATAGTTTGTTGGAGCTTGTAGAATTGTTTCATGGTACATACTTGAGGGATGGTGAAGAGATCAGCAAGCTCAATGATGAATTAATGGCCACCCAAAATTCTTTGAGAAGCACTCAAAGTGCCCTCCAAGAATCCAAGACAGAAATATTGCAGCTTCATGAAAAGTTGCAAAGATCCCCCCTACCCTCCTACTCACCATTCAGTCAACTTCATTTGGCTGAAAGAATTCTTGATCATAGGGAAGAACCTCATGAGATGGTGGATCATGAGGATCATTCATTTTTATATGTTCTTTAAGAGTGTGCATAATAGTTTGATGAGAACCAAGCACTTGACTTTTTTCCAAGGGAACTTGAGCTGTTCCTTGAAGACATACACTCTCTCATGGAAGAGTGGGATGAGAGCATCCAATTTGGGCCAGCCAATAATGGAGAAGTTGCAGCCACAAGTCTGATCACTGAAGGTTGCAGACATGCAAAGAAGGTTCACATTTCTTTCCCACATGTCCTAGATTCAACAACACAAATGGGGAATGAACAGTGGGTGAAGAAATTCTTCTGGTTTGTGTCACATGTACAACACGAGGATCATGATTTGTCCCCATGGGAGATAGATCCTATTGCAGAATAGATGGTTTATTATAGCTCATATAAATCAGCAAGCAAGATCTCTGACTCATCCACTAGATGGATGAATAGAGGCATCACTAAAATGGAAAATATGGAAGGTAAAAAGTTCACTTGTTTCTGCAATAAATTTGTTGTTATAACTGACATTGTCTTGAATTGTGAGCAGCAACAAAGATGTATTTTGTAGCCATTTGATGTCACTCATCCACATATGGATTGGGTGAAAGATTACCTCACAAGCATGAAATATCCTTGTAAAAATGTTTCTACTTATGGTCAAGGGAAGGCAGCTAAGCAGGCAAGTTGCCAAGATAAATTAATGATTACTTGTAGAAGTTGGCCTATGTGGAGGGAATCCACATGCTTGGAGGTATGCTTGCATTTTTTCTCCAATGGAAGAGCGCTGAGCCATTGGATGTCTTCATTTGAAGAAGCATTTTTCTCTCTACTTGGTTTGGTTGGCAGTAATGTACTTTCAGTTATTCCCCGGATGAAAAGGCACATGTTTGATGATAGATTCTTTAAATTGATTCTGAAGATTGGAAAAAGGCAGTTGATACTTTGGGATCCTGGCATTCATGGGAGTGACAGATTGCCAAAGGTGACATAAAATTTTTGGTCATTGCAGCAGAAACAATGGGATCCAAGAATTCTACTCAAGTTATTCTAACTGGGTTGAAAATTTTGTCCATTGTTGGTTAATTGCATATATAGATTACAGTGCAGTTTTTCTTTTCTTCCATAGTCATTTTTTTGAAGGCTCAAGTTTAATTTTTAAACTTTTCAGTCGATGGGGACATTTATAATCAGAGTGGTGCAGCAGAAGCTTGGTGGAGTCCTATCATTGCTTGAGGACAAGCAATCTTGGGAAGGGAGGACTGCCATGTCCCCAATTTTGGCTCATCCAGTACCATGGGTGAAAGGGGACAAGATCAACCCCTAAAGGAATTAAATAGTATTAATTCTATTTGCTTAGAATTAATTTTATTCTAAGTCTCACAAATTGGCAAATTTATTTATTAAAGGTAATTTTGAAAAATAAAATTAATGGATAAAGAGCAAGCGGGCCAAGAGGGCACCCATGTGGAATATGTTGCCAAAATGGAGTAGGGTGTATTTTTGGAGGCAATTATACAACAGGAGTTAATTAATCATTAATTAATTGATTAAATGTTGAAGTGTGAATTAATTATGAGTTGTAATATTTTTATTAATAAATATTGCTAATAAATATTGGCAAGTGGTGATGATAAGGTTGGAGGAATTACTTGGAGTAGAAGTCAAGTAAACACTAGAGTCCAAAAATATTGCCAAAATGGAGAAAAGAGGCTTATTTAAGGAAAAGCAGCATAAATCTAGGAAAAGTAGGAAAGTTGGAAAAGCAGGAAAGTTGGAAAAGCAGGAAAGTTTTGAAAGTAGGAAAGTTTACAAAAGGAAGGAAAATCAGAAAAAGTGGAAAGAAAGAAAAGCCAAGAAAAGCAAAGCAAGGAAAGTATGTCCACTCATGGGTCACCTATTCTCACAGGTCACCAAGCCAAGTAACTTGCTCAACAGGTCAACATGAATTCTATAAAAGAATGATTCCAACTCCATTTCACATCTTCTGTTAGTTTGAGAAATTTTATGAATGCATTTGTGCATCCAAGGCTTGGGAGGTGTGCCCTAGATTTCTATGAGAGGATAATGACATCCAGCCATTATCACTGAGTATATTTGTAGGTAATGAAGCTGACTACGTTGAATTTCAAGTTCCGAATCATCTTCACCAAATTTAGAGATTGAATCCTTCTTCTCTCTTCTATTCTACAGCTAGTTTCCTATGTGCAAGAGGAGAGACACTTCTATCATATTCTGAGAGGCATATTGGAATATTTATGATGTAATAATAGAGTATGTAATGTTCAGATATCATTCACTTCAATTCAAATTACAAAAATCTGATTTCTTCTCCAATTTATGCACCCCTTCTAGATTTAGCTAAAATTTGACTAGCTTTCAATGAATGAATCATAAGTCAATGAGTAAAAGTCCAAATGAATTCATTCCTATTCCTGGAGTTAGCTAACATATCACATGACATTATCCAATATCTGTTTCATAAATTTGATTGCATTTGAGTACTATTTGGGAGTCCAAAATTCGAGCTAGTTGAGCTGTCCAAAATTGTCATTTTACTAGTTATGTTATAATACTTGCTTAGATCTCTTTGAAACTTTCTGGAATGATGTATTAATGTTGAATGAATTTTATTAAATGATATTTAACCTCTTTAATCTCATAAACACCGATATCCAGTCTCCAATTAAATACCTCACCCATACTAGTCTGCATATGCTGAGAACCCCAGGAGCATTGGAGTAGAGTTCATCCGGGATGTTCTTGAAACATAAATGGTCTCAGTACATTGGGAAAATGTATAAAATCATATCAGAACCTTCCATCCATCCATAGCCTTTGTACTTGCCCATCTCTAGCAATTCTAGCTTCCTTATCCATTGTTTTGATCAAATTTGAGAAGCCTAGAGTCTTGGTATCACTTGTATAAGTTGGTACATTAAAGTGGTATCTCCATGAACACAAATACCAGTTTATTAATCCTTCCCAACTCCCTGATCTAGTTTGTATATGCGGATTGTAATATCCCAAACTGATATTTTTTCTTTTTTTGTGTACTGTAGATGGCTAGTAGGCTTATATCTCAACAGAATATGAAAGTAAACCCTGATCCCTGCATGCATGCAGTTGCATGCAGAATTGTGCCCTAGAAAATATAGGAATGCTAGAAAGTAGGAGGAATTAATGCATGGACATACCAGTATGTAGATCTGCTATTGCTGATGAAGATGAAGCCTGCATGCAAGAGTAAGGATGAACCAATAAGCAGCTAAACCAAATCGTGTTTCTGAGTAGAAGGTGCCCTCCTCCAGCTAGAGATGCTCCCAGATAATAAATAAGAGGTAGAATGAATCCCTGATGAGGTAGTCTAGGTTTATAATGCCCTTCTGAAGACAATGGAGACTACATGCAAGAAGAAATACCTCTCCCAAGCCAAAAACGTGATGATCTCTCCCTGAATAATGCACCAAAGAAGAGGATACGTATTCCTAAAGGAGGAATTGCTGATAAATAATGAAAGAAGCAATGTGAGAGGTTGTCCTTCCAGGGAAAGGGTAATACCTATGCTTTGAGACTGATGGAAGCTACATGCATCAATTCTGACCACTGGAAGATGCTATGAGAATAGATATGTCTTGGATCAATTCTACCAAGTAGGGATAGCGAATGCCCCAATACTGAATAACTCAATCTCACTGCTGACTGAAAGCTGATACTGAATCAATGCAGAAGGAATTCTGAATCTGGATGATCCAACCTGAATGATGAACTAGGGAAGATAGATTTCACTGCCGAAATACACCATTTAGTTGAGTACAAGCCTCAACCCCAACTTAGCTCGTTGAGCTTCTCCAAATCGAGATCACAAATCAATAATCAATAATGGTGCCTTCTCCATTCGCTTTACCTTCTTTTATAACATTCAACTGCTCAAAACCCTAATTTCACCCTAATTAAGTCACTTTATCTTCTAATTTGCAGTTGACTTGCATGCAGGATCCTGGAGACTCAATAAGGTGCATGCATCATTAAATAATGCTCGGATGTCATGCATGCAGGTGGCCTTTGGCTCAGATGGCCCCTGTCCATCTAATGATGATATAAAATCTATGCCCTAGATATTCTGATATGGCATAAGTCCTCAACTGATCCCCTGACTATCAGTGCCCGCTCGAACCTATGGGAATCAAATAGGTTAGCGGGATGGTCCTCAATGCCTAAGCAGAAGAGGACATTACACGGATGTACCCAAGAAGCCTTGTTGTAGACTTCGGCGATGCCAATGTTCGAAGCATAAATGGTCTCCGTGCTTTGTACAAAGGATCCTAAACTTTTTCTTTCTGTCTAACTTGTTGCTACACACTCTCCCATGTAAATTCCAGAACCTAAAGTCACCCCTACCATACTTGATCAGTGCCCCTATACACCTCACTTACATCCTACTCATCGTAAAGAAATTGTCTAAAAATTACTAGTGAAAATCCTGATAAATTCGACAGTTGGAGTTAGTATTCTGGCCAATTCTTGGCTGGGATATTACATTTCCATTTGTCCAACAAATACCTTGATTTTTTTCATGTACCTCTCTAAGAAGAAAATCCAACAACATGAGACCACCCCGACTAATTCAACCTCATCAACTAGGTCAATTAGAAGATGAATCTGAAATTCCACGAGGCTCATCGGTAGTTCCTTCTCAAACATACAAAAAATATCAGCTATCTCTTGATGCCATCATGGAATGATAGCCATATGAATCTCCTTTCATGTGATCCACCATACAAATGGAGATAATTTAGATATGGCATGCCGCAGGTCCTCGAGGAATTCATGGTTCACACAACCATGCATTAGCAAATGATAATGACACTACAGAGTAAACAAATAAACAATTAATTTTGTTTTAACTTGGGGTGTAAAATATAAAAAACATTTTTTACATACATACCCTTAGAAGGTTGAGATGGTCATGTGATTTCAACCCTGACAAATTTTCGTCTACAATGAAGCAGTGTCGTAGTGTATACCGATATAAAGAAGGCACCTCCACACCCAATATAAATTCCTTTTCCAAATAAAGATCATCTTTCTTCAAAACCCATGGGGAATCGCCTTCTTTAAAAGACCAAGAGGGGCCAGCCTCGCCTCTATTTTATTGTCTTGGCCAGCCTCCCCTCTATTTTGTTGTCTTGGCCAATGCTTATTTATATTATTTGAAGAAATAAGATCTCTCGTAATAGCCAATGTGTCACTTTGTTTCGATGATATGTACCTCCACAAAGAAGTTGAAACATTTTTAAATATATGAATAGGATCTAGTAAGTGGACAATATTAATATGCTCCCAATATGGGAGCTCATACAATACCGATTTCCTTTTCATCCCAATAGACATTTTCTCAACAGAGGTGTCGAATAATTGAGGATCATCAAACATAGGTTCCCTATTTGAAGCAAACATTATTGTAATTTCCTTCTCCTTCTCTCTATCATATGACCTAAGCCAGTGAGTCAATGCCATTATTTTAGGCCTTTGGGTTCTCTCTAGTTTACCATTGAAAGAATATGTTTCTCTTCTATAAGGGTGATCTTCTGGGAGGAATACCCTCGAGCAATCATACACTAGATTTTGTATGTGGTTGGACCACCTAGTCCTTATAGAAGATCCACAACATTTACATCCATTATACCCTTTTGTTATAGGACCTATGGTGTGATTGTATATAGAGCATGTTAGTGTTGATGATCGATATAGTTGCACCGAATTAACTATGCCAAAAGTTATTTTTACCGATATAAACAAATCAATGAACATGTTTAATAGATCAAACTCCTAATCCCAGGTAATCATGTGTAGTGTACACACATATGACATACGATGTCCGTAAAAATCCTCTTTGTTGGGATGGGTCTTGATACATCGTATACCTGTATCCCTTCCCATAATTCATTCAATTTATTGATCAATGGGTGTAGGTAAAAATTCATATTATTCACTTGTCTTCTACTAGGGACTATAAGAGCCATCATAAGATGTTCATTCTTCATGGAAAACCATGGAGGATATTGTTATTGATCACTACTAAAGACCAAACATAATAGTTGGTTTTTGAAGGGAATATGGGTTGACGCCATCCATTTCTATTCTCAATCGAAGGATCCATACTTCATCCTTGAATTTATCAAGCCATGTATCCTCTATATGCTTCATGGATATTGAATCTATTGGGATTTTCATAACTCCTTACTCACATCGGTGCAAGGGATGCCATCCCCGCAACATAGCTAATTATTTTCAATGAAAGAGCCTTTTAATCCTTGGGATTATAGGCATGTGCCTCAATATCTTATGAGGAGGACCATGTTCTTTACCCTTGTTTCTTGATTTATGGTACCTGACATGCCCACATTTTGGACATATCTCTTTGTTTGCATATTCGCCTCTATATAGAATACAATCATTTGGACACATGATATGAAATGTACTCAACACCCAACATTTTCAACATTTTCTTTGCCTCTTCACAGTTGTCGGGTAAGACATTATCATTCGAAAAATGTGATTTAAATTCATAAAATTTACCATTTTCAATGTTGATTGTTTGACAAGTTTCCTCAAAATATAAGGGAATTGATGGTCATTCACCTCAAAATTGTTGAGAAACACACATTGGCATGCCATATATTGCTTTCAAGTTGTATGGTAACATTGTTGTCCCAAGATAGGTAGACTTCAACAAGCCATGTCCAAAGAGAGGGGTGGTGGAAGCCAATTTAAGGATTTCAAAGAAAGTATCAGTGGCATGAGCATCATCCCCTAGCTCATCGTCATGGAATGCATCTAACAACATTGTGTCCATGACACTCATATATCGTAAGAAGTCATAAATACCAACCTCTACTTCATTGCCTCCATTGCCAACATGTGAAGAACTACTGTCACTGTAGGCATTCCTAATTGGTGAGTCTGGACGTAGTGGGAATTGAATAGGTGGTTGATTCAACCATGCTTGGTATTCTTTCTCTCCGAGTTGAACTCTTTTTGCATCCTTCTCTCAATTTGATATTGTAGTAGGGTGCAACGGAAGATGGTAGACAGTTCGCTCATTAGAATTTTGATTTCAAAAATGTTGAACATTACATCAATGATATTAGTAAGCACAATGGAATTGGTTTGCTAAAAAATTATACCAAACAATTATTATAGAAGCATGGGAATTTTTTTCAATAGTAAATTTACAACCACAAGCAATTTATAAAACGAAAGTTCAAATTGAGTAATACATTTACATTAATCCCATTGAAAATAATAAAATACAATTAATAAATGATTTTTGTCTTATGCCCTAAGGGGATGTCTAAAGGTAGTCCCAATGCAAGGCATATTTGATGAGGGGTTGGTGGTATACAAAAGTTATAGTTTATTAGCAACACATCACCAGGACTAGACAAACTACGTATTGCATGCACAATAAGAAATCTGGATGCTTTCCTTTTCATAAAAAACTCCTAGTCATTGGAGTGTTCCTCAAATGAAAAATTTGCAAAAAAAAGAGGACCTTGAACTATTTATGAACCCTGCAATGTTCCCATGAATGTGTGGACTACCATTGATATACAACATGTTCTTTCTATTTAAGTTTCCAGAAGCATAAGCATTCATGCAATACTATACATGGAAATGCTATGTTTGTATTTAACAGCATTCAAGTAATCGGAATGAAAATATATAGGACCTAAAAATAGAATAAGTGTTATTGATTGTTTGGGAGGAACGAGCACATGTGAAAGGATAAAAAACCCAATATTTGTGACATCTATATTAGACTTGGCAATCATAAATTTATTACCACAAAAGGAGAATTTGGTTTGAACATCGGAAATTGGAATAGAAGGCGACCAAGTGCCATACAAAGTGTGGTTGTAACAAGTTTGGTATTTACTTTGCAAATGCATAGGAAGAGAGAAATCATCGCTACCCTCCAACAATTATATCAACCTTGGTGTGTACTTGGACATTTTTTCTCTCAAATCATGCAATTTTTTGGATCTCCTAGTAGAGATGTTTTGGGTGGTATTGAATTCATACTTTGGATCACTATAACTTTCAATTGACTGAACTGAAGCAGAGGGGTTGGTCAATTTGGGATGTATCATAGTGTTTTTGGCTTCCAACTTTTCCAAAAATTAGCATAAATAAGTGTTCATACGTGTCTTTTCTATATCACCTATTGGAATTTTCACTACAATAGGAGGTATTAGACCATCAACATTGGGTAGTTGATCATTAGTATAATGGGTGAGTGTGACACGCCAAGGGTTCTCTTTCAAACCCTAACATTTTGAACAACCACATACTATTTGGGTGTCATAAAAGAGATCTAGATCACGACAAATTACCATTGATGACCCAAGATTGTGGATGGAAGATGACATGTTACAATTGGCATGGTAAAGTGGTTCTCCATTTTCATCTACAAACTACTCGAGGTATATTTCTCTTGATAAGAGCTTTTGATGTTTTGCAACTAGTGCATCTGGACTCGATCCTGAATCGGGATCCTGGAAAATGGAATACATTGTTTTTCAAATTCACATGGATAAATATCATAAATTCAATTAGATAAACAAACTATAAATAAAATTTGAACTTACTGGAGATGGATAGGGAGAACTCGATGAACTTTGAACAATATGGAATAAGCTCGAATTTGAAGAATTGACCATTTGATATTATAACCTTTTATCCCTGCATTTGATCCAAATCAACAATCAAAACGTGTTTACAGTCCTAAATAAATTTTGAGTACCATATCACAATCTAACTTCCAATATAGTTTTGCAACCATTTCTTAAGAATAAGGTGAGTTTAAGAAGCATATGTATACTATGAAATATTGTAATTGATGTGGTTGAATCCTAAAAGAACATTTGAAATGTATATATCCTTTTAAGTTCAAACATACACTCATAAATCTTTTTAATTACTCTGGTGTTCCTTGAAAATACAACTGCACCGGCGCGCCATGCATAACACAACGCATCGTTGTGTCTACAACACGTCCGCACTGTTATCACTCAAGATTCTCCTCGGTTGGAGCAGAAGGGATCATGAGGTAACTGTTTCAAACCAAACTTTGGTGGATGGAAACTAGCCTTTCCAACCACAGAGAGGGCTCTCTCTTTCACAATTCACTCAACACTTAGGATATTATTTGCACAAGCATGTTATAGGTAAAAATGGTGGCTATACCTTTAGATAATGACTTATAGGGATTTTTCAGCTGGTTGGGGTTAAGGACAAGAGAACCATTGGGCATGGAGTCAAACTCTAGTGGATTTATAGTCACAAATGACTGATTCAGACCACAATTTAAGAGGAAGAAGCAAGGTAGATGAGATTTTTTCAAGTCTAAGATATTAGTAGATGAAGGCATAAAGGGAAACAAATTCCATCACAGAGTTAGAGAATTTATAAATGAATTCTAACCAACAACTTCAAGAAGAAAGGGTGGAATACCTAGTCATATGCATCTGAAGCATAAAATATGAATTTTAGACCATGTAGTCTTGATCTAGATACTGCATACGCAAACAATCAATGGAAATACAAATAAAGAACACATGCACGGGAAATAACAGACATCAAAACACTCATCAAAACAATCTCTACTCCAGAATCAGGTCTTCTCATGAATTGAAAGGCCGAGTTCAACACATATGCAGATCTTTTAATCTCTTAGCATCCAAAAACATCCAACCCTTAGGTTTAATTCAGAATCTTCCTTTATAGGCCTACAAAATATCAAACAACTTCTAACTAACTGACAACAATCTAGAACTGGAAAGGATGAGGCCGTTCAGGCCGAACTGCTCGAACTAACCTCCCTTGAGTCTGTTAGACGCACCGGTGGGAAAATTTGTACACTGTCAGTGTGCCTTTGGGCCTTGGAAACCACCTGTTTGTCCTTCGGATTGGTCCATTTTAGGTTGATTTGGACAGATAACCAGGCTGTGCTTCTCTTTTGCTTCCAAATTGGTTCCTAATCGTGCGATTTACCTATGAAATTATTCATTTTTCGCAGCCGAAATTTACCCTGTTCTGCTAAACAATCTTCGATCCACAATCCCCAATCCACAATGCGGGTTTTGGAACTCGGAATTACTAAGCATACATTGCCAAATTTCACTTCCGCAATATGCAATCCGCAATGTGGGTTCCAGAAATCGAAAGGCCATTGCACAAAATCGTAGAAATCACCTTTGCAATCCGCATTCTGCAATGCGGGTTGCAGAAATCAGAAACCTGAATCTGCGCCCCCGAATAAATTAGTCCTCCGCAATGCGGGTTGCGGAAATTAGAAACCCAACTCTGCACCCACGGAAACATTATGCCTCTGCAATCCACATTTCGCAATGTGGGTTGCAGAAATCGAAAACCCAAATCTGTGCCCCAGGAAACATTATTCCTTTGCAATCCGCATTCTAAAATGCGGGTTGTGGAAACCAGAAACCCAACTTTACGCTCTTGAAAAAATACCGCTCTGACTTCCGCAATCCGCAATGTGGGTGCGAAAAGTCGGACCTGCGAGAAAGCGGAAAAGAGGAAAGTATCTTGATCAGATGTGTTGCGGATCGCTTCCTAGTCGTAGATCTGGCTTGGCTTATTCAATCCTGACCGTTCAAACTCTGTATATTGCGGAAGAATTCCACTGCCTTGTTTTTCCCATTTTTCTCACCGTGGCTCAATCATTTGGCCCGAAATTCATTGATACTTATCCATTTTTGGATTTTCTGATTCTTTCTTCGGTGCAAGAGGTTGATGGGTGTGCTTGGGGATCCAGTAGGGGGATTCCCTTTCCTTCTTTGGCAGGAACATTAATACGGGTGTTAACAGCGGCTCTAACCAGGGATTCTATCCTCCCTATGAGGTAGCAAGAACAATAGACTAGTTTCCCTTTTCTTTTTCTTTTTCCTTTTTGTAAAACAGGACTAAAAAAAAGCTAATTGAAGCTAAAACGAAATGATAATGTACAACGAGGACAGGCTAATGGGCTTGTTTCTCACTAGAGATAGTGCTTCAGGAAACGCCCATTGATGGGCCTCTTCCCAACTGGTTCGTCATCCCCATCCTACAAGAAGAAAGTGTTGTTTCCATGGCGGACGATGACTGTATAGGGCCCTTGCAAGAGGTTATCAAACTTTTGGGCTTGGTCCTCTCTTCTAGCATCCCATTTCAATACCAAATCTCCCACTTGGAAATCATTAGTATTGGTCCTTCTGTCAAAAGTATTTTTGACCCTATCTTGAGGTAACATAGCTTCAATATGAACTCTGTCTCTAACTTCCTGTATCTCAACTAGTTGGTTATTTCTCCTTAGCTCAGGGTTTGGCTCTTCTTCCTGCTCCTGTAGCAGCCTCATAGAAGGCCCTCTGAGGGAATTAGGAAATATCACTTCTGTTCCATATACTAATTTGAAAGGAAAAGTTCCAATGGATCTTTTAGAAGTGATCCTATCAACCCACAGAGCAAATGTCATCTTGGTGTGCTAGGCCCTTTTTTTTTCTTGCAGCAACTTGTTGATGATCCTAACTAGAGTTTTGTTGGATGATTCAACCATTCCATTTCCCTGGTGGTAATAAGCAATACAATGTCCTAATTTTATGTGGAATTTGTCACATAATTTGACCATTTTCTTAGATTTGAAGGCTTGAGCATTGCCAGTGATTATTTTGATAGGGAAACCAAACCCGGACATGATATTCTCTTCTAGAAATTTGATGATGGCCGTGTTTGTGGCTTGCCTGGTTGGTATTGCCTCAATCCATTTAGTGAAATAATCAGTGGCAGTCAATATCCATTTGTGTTGTCCAGAGGAGTTAGGGAAAATTTCACCAATGAAGTCAAGCCCCCACTACTGGAAAGGGGATTCTACAGAGATTGGTTTCAAATGCAAGGATAAAAGCTTCCTCTTCCCTTCAAATATTTGGCATTCATGGCAAGTAGCTATTTCCTTATATGCATCTTTGAACATGGTGGGCCAATAAAACCCTTCCCTGAGAATTTTGTTGACTGTGGACTTCCAGTAATAATGCCCCCCACAAACACCTTTGTGAAATTCTCTCAAGATCACTTTGGCTTCATCCTCCACTATACAGTTTAGTAGAGCACCTCCAGGGTCTTTCCAATAAAGGCAGCCATTCAATATGCAAAACTGTGCATTCTTCATCTTGGTTGACCTAGCTTTGCTTTTACCCATCTCACAGGGTGCTTGTAAATTATGCAAAACATATATAATATCGGAATACCAAGGAGAAGACAAGAATTTGTTTGATACATGTGGCAACGGGTCTTGGGCAGTTTCTTCCAGCATGTGTGAAAGCAAGTTCACACTTAGTGAATCCCAATTTGATTCAGCCATGAGCCTGGCCAGTCCTTGTCCTTTGATAATATTTTTCCTTTTGATCTCCAAGTCATATTCCAAGAGTACAACTATCCTCTTAGCCCTTCTACCCTCTGGATTAGGTTGTGTCAATATATCCTTTACAACAACATTAGGAACATAAGCAACCACATGGGAGTGCAGAACATAAACTATGAAATCTTTCAAGGTCTTAATCATGGCATGTGCTTGCTTATCCATGATGTTTTATTTGAGCTCAACATCTCTAAGAGATTTGCTAAAGAAGGCTATGGGCTGCTCATCTCCTTCCTGATTTTTCTATAAAATCACTCCAGCTATGGAATGCTGAGAGGAAAAAGAAAACATAAGAAACTCTTTGTCAAAAGCGGGATTGATTAGTACAGGTGCTTTAACAATTGCCCTTTTTATGTCTTTGAATGCCTGTTTGGCTTCAATAGTCCACCTGATCTTAGTGTCCTTCTTAAGCATGTTTTTGATTGACCTCATGATCTCTGCAAAATTGGGGATGAACCTCCTCAAGAAATTCACTGTGCCTAGAAAGGATTGAACCTCTCTTTTACTTATGGGGAGTTCAATTTTTTGTATTGTATCCACTCTAACTGGGTCAATTTTGATCCCATATTTAGATATTATGTGACCTAGCAGCTTGCCTTCTTGCACAGCAAAGTTTTACTTTTTGGGGTTCAAGGAGATTTCAAATTTTCTGCACTTGGAAAACACTTGATGCAAATGTTTCAAATGCTCTATATCAGACTTAGAATACATAGTGATGTCATCCATGTATATGAATACAAATTTTTATTTCTCTTCTGCAAAATCTATGTCCATAGCTCTTTGGAAGGTAGCTCTTGCATTCAACAGACCAAAAGGCATCTTTGCATACATGAAGGTCCCCCAAGGTGTGGTAAAGGTTGTCTTGTCTTGGTCTTTTGGATGCACCTTAATTTGATTGTACCCTGAAAATACATCAATCATGGACATTCTTGATGCCCCTACAACCTTCTGTAAAATGTGGTCCATTTTGGGAAGGGCGTAGTTGTCTTTTAGGGACGCTTTGTTCAGATTTCTAAAGTCAATACACAGTTTGATTTCACCATTTTTCTTCCTCACTAGAACTATGTTGGCTACCCACTTTGAAAACCTTAAGGATACTATGATTTTGGCTTCATACATCCTCTTCACCTCTTTTTCTATTAGTGGGAGCAACATAGGGTTCATCCCTATCAGTTTCTTCCTGAGTGGTTTCTCCCCTATCTTGACTGGTATGGTATGTTGGATGATAGAAGTGTCATATTTTTTCAAGTCTTCATCGAACCATGCAAACACATCAGAAAACTTTCTCATTAAATCCACATAGTCATCTTTAGTTCCTGGGGTTAAAGATTTTGACAGTTTGACAATTTTGGGCTCTTCATCATTCCCAATGCTACAGTCTTCCACTTCACTGTAGTTTGGAGCAACCTTGTGATTTTTGGCCACGTCATTTTCATCAAAAAAAATTTCCAATGGCACCAATCCTTTGGGTATATAATTTCTCTCCAGCTGCAGGATATATTTTTCTCCCAAAGTGGTTAGGAGCTCTGGTGGGTCAAGTTCCCATTCATCACTTGAACAGTTCTCTTGATCAATCTGGGTGTTGGCAAATTCTTCATTCATATCTAGGAATTTCTTGATCTGCTGATCATCTTCAAATATTTTCCAATGTTTGGTATTGTCTGGAACAGAGGGTATATACCTTATATTGATCATGCAAGCTTTGGTAGGATAGGAAGGGAGTTGAAATCCGCTAGTAGAGCTAGCCAAAATGTTTGCTATGGTATTTTTCTCTCTAGGAATAAAAGAAATATCATGCTCTGTGAATAAATTATCAAACATATCCAAAACTGCATTTCTGTAAGCCCTCATTTTGGGATGTTTAGTCTCATAATTACCATTCACCTATTGGATTATTAGCTCTACATCTCCATAAAATTTGATAATTTTAGCTCTAGATCTTTGAGTGCATTCAGTCCCAACAGTAGGGCTTCATATTTTGCCACGTTATTCGAACAATCAAACATTAGTTTGAAGGTATGCAATATGGTGCAATCACTTCCTTCATCTGGAGTGCTGATCCATACTCCTGCCCCAACTCCTTCTTTATTCACAGCTCCATCAAACCTCATAGTCCAGTGCTCTTCTCTTTGGACTGTGGTTGTAGCTTCCATTTATAATTCTGATTTTTCATCATTTCCTTTCTCTATTTGCTGACCACTGCCTTCTAGGTTTGTTGAGCTATCAATGTATTGTATCTATTGCTCATTACTAGACTTATCATTAGTTTTAGGCAGATCAGTAATTTTCACACCCTTCTCTTCTGAACCAAGGTCATGATAGAAAATTGAGGTTCCTATATCAGTGTCTAAAGCAAAAATAGGATGGTTATCAGGCTTACTCTTACTGCTCACTACATAGGACATCCTATGCTCCCTATATAGTCTTCTGTTTTCTCCAAAAACAAGGATGGTAGCATAAGACATGTCCATTTGTAGAGTTCGTTTTAATTTTGATGCCCAAGACCTGGATAATAACATCCCAAATTTAGGTGGAATATCAGCCACTACCACATTGTTATAGGTCAAAATTGCACCTCTCCGTCCGTGATCACCCTGAGCTGTTGATCACACAAAAGGACAATTTGGATGGAGGAGCATATTGACCTTTGATGGTATGACAACTCATTCCATTTCCTGAAAATACTAGAAAACCACAAAAAATATCATTTCAAGATATGAGCGCTACTCTACTTCAAGATACTAGCGCCCATATCAAATTATACGCTACTCCAGTGTAGCATAGTAGCGCTCACATATTAAATTCGATTGAGCGCTAGTTGTTAAACACTAGGGTAGCGCCCTATACGCTACTCCACTGAAGAAGAGTCGCGTACATCTTAAAAGATGATTAAAAAATATATTAATTCATCGAGGAGGATTAGTTGATGGCAGTTTCCTAACTCCCCCAACTTCCTCCATAACTACATCTCAACCTGAACTGCTTCTTTGAACCTATAAATACCAAGAAGGTTAAAGGAGCAAGGTGAGAAGAAATTATTGCTAGAAAATCTAGAAGATGAGTTAATGGAGAAACTTTAAGACATTGGAGAAGTTGATGTTGAAGACAGCCAAGCCAGAGCAGAGCCAGAGCCCAGAATCTAGTTGCAGGAGCCTACTTCATTGTCAGGTATACTTGTACTTCTTTCTACTTTTGACAAATAAAGGTTGAAGTGTTTTTCTTGTTCCAATTTGAATGTGTTATTTAATGGCATCTTAAGTTGGATTTATTTTGGTCAATGCTGAATGTTAAACATTGCTTTTGTTTATATCAAGCTTTATATTGCCCAAAATGTTTTGAGAAAGGTATTGTTGTTGCAGGTTTGCTGAAGGAAAGGTAGATTCAGAAGCTGGACACGAGACCGAGTCAAGGCTAGGATCAGACTTCGGTTAAAAGGTGTGTTCCCTAAATCTACAATCTATTTTTTTTGTAAATGCCTCTGTAATAGCATCAATACACTTACCTGTCACCCCAACCAAGTTGATAGCTTTAGTTTCCTGGCTATAGGGTAGAAATGCCCGCCAACAGACTGGTGACTCCGCTGGGGAAATAGAGTTTTTGGCTTTAGGAAACCTTGTTTTTGGGTGTCTTCTCAGATTGTTTTGACTTCTTTGATGTGTCAAGAAACTTTTTAGATATCCCTTGTCTGTTTCTTGCCTGCTTTCATCAGTCTTTGATACCTTCCAGAGTCAGTTTTCAAGTCTTTGAGATATGAGCGCTACTCTGATATATGTACAGTAGCGCCCATACGCTACTGTTCTATATATACAGTAGCGCCCGTTTCTGTATGGGCGCGAGTTTCCCTACTACACAGTAGGGTACACTTTCTGAAGCAGTCTATTTTTTGGTTTGCTTGTGTTTTAGCCCTGTGGTGATTTGCTGACTGTGCTGTAGGACTCCTTTGATGATTGCATGAGGTTATTAACTTTTGGTTGAGCCATAAAACCTGTTCTTGAAGTTTTTTCCATTTTTTTAAACCACTTGTTGACCTTTGGAACTTTTGGGACTTTTTATTGACTTTTTGGAAGACTTGGTGGTGTTTGGTGACGAACACTTTCACTTTTTCAGACCCTGACTGCATGTTGCCCGTTTACAAACCTGCATACCCCTGTATCCGTTGTTTGTGGTGACAGTTGTCTACTCTCTACTACTTCCATCCTTTGCTTAGGGTTTGGTCCTTGGTAGAGCCTCTAGGGTGTCTTCTTTTTGGTCAAGTTTCTTTCTTCCAGGACTTCTTGTCTTTTTGTTGGTTACAAGTGCTTTTTAAACAGCTGTAGGCTAGTTTCATCTCTCAGTTTCTTTGTGTTAGTAGGGCAGCTTGCTTGTCTATTTGTGCTTGGCTTTGTGGTCTTGCTAGGGCTAGATACTTTAGGTCAGTCCTGTGGTGTCTTTCTCCTTTGTTTTCTTCCACTTTGTGACCAAGTTTAGAGGCTTTTTCCTTTGTAAAAAACCTGTAGACTAAGTCTTTTTCGAGCTAGGGTTTCGACAGCTATAGGCCTAAGAACTTTTAGCCATACTTACACACTTTGCATAAAAAGTTTTATTTGGCTTTCCATTTTTGCATAGTTCTTTTTCGTTTATTGAAAAAGCAAAAAAAAAATTGGTATTTCAAGCTTAAGTAGAACTTGTTTCAGTTATTGCAAAATAGCTTAGTATAATTTCAAAAAAGAAAACAAAATTTTTTTAAGTAGGTTGCTTAGATTTTCAGTTTTGGAAAGAAGTAGATATAAAAAATGAAAAAGGCTTTGTTGTAGGAAAGATTGAATTATATTTGCACTTTTGTTTTCTTATTATAACCACTCTCACACACCCACTATCCTTTTTGCATAATAAAAGCCCTAAAATTTGTTAACAAAATGAACTAGAAACTTTTTCTTTTTAGGGTACACTACACCAACTAGTTTTGGTTAGGGTCTTGGGTTTAAATCACCTTAAACCACCCAAGATCACACATTGCGCAACAATTGTAGTGAGACTATTATAGGCAAACCCACCTCACTCAAAATTTGCCTGGGATCTATGCAGTAGGTCATTGCGAGATCAGTTTGTGGGAATACTCCTCCTACTTACTGTTCGAGCATACGTTAGGATCGGATTGCGTATTGGGGACTCTTTCGAGTTTCGGGCTTAGCTACCCTGTCCACGCTTTCTGATTCGACCGGTGACTGTTCCCCCAGGAATTTTCGGTGTTGTGGTATCCATAGTATCAGACTTCTAGGTTCATACACAGGTGACAGCAGAGGGTATATCTGCTGTACCTAAGACAGACGTGGGAGGAAACCCCATGCAGGTCTTTGGGAGGGCGGTTGGGTGATTCCAGTGTTTGCACCCTTAGTCATTGTATTGTGGACCCCGGGTAACTGTCTTTCTTCCTTCGTTGATCTGTTCTGGGCCCTAATCATCCCAGACTCTTCTCTGGAAGGCACCTTTGTTTGACTGGTTTGTATACTTAGGAATTTTTTTTTAGTTGGTGTGTTGTTTGCCCCCTAGTTGTAGTGGCCACTAGGTTCTAGTCTGTTATTTTATATTTTTAATCACGAAGAATCAACAACTCCGTAGATCGAGAAGGATTCAAAACCTTCCACCTGTTAGAACAGAACCCATACAGCCAGCTAGAAGACAGTAGGTAAACCCCGGTATTTCTTCAGAATTTACACCTGAAATAGAATTACCTGAAGAAATTCTTGTAACAGAAAACCTTGAAACTGAGGTTCCTGAGGAACCGTTACCAGGAACCACAGATCAGCAACACTTTAGTACTGTTGAGGTGGAAGATCTTACTTCCGCGGAGTATAGCACTCCTTTCAATCCTCCCTTAACCAATACTAGAATTCCGCTTTTGTCACCTGTTGGTTTCCAGCAGCCACTTTTCAGTGCAGATCTTTCCTTTCCTGGACATCTGATGTCTAACTCAGGAGGTGAACAGGGGGTTCCCCAAACTCCCACCTTAGGTATGAATACCAACACAGTTAACCCTTCTCTTACGGCTACACCTAGTCAGGCACAAACCACATCTGTGCCTACTCCATCTTTCAGTTTCAACACTAGTACATTAAGTATGCCTAGTTTTACAATGATGGCATCTATTCCTACATCTACTGTTGGACCTAGCAGTATGGCCAACTGTGCAACACCTTCTACTTCCCAACCATTATATCAGATTCCTAGTACTTGGGTTTCCACACTTGTGGTAGGACTAAGTGCTTCTGCAAACATGCTAGTCATGGGTACCATGACTGCACCGTCCACATCAACTTCTACTGGTTTCAACACCTTTGTAGGCCCTAACTTGAATCAAGGTAACATGCCTACAGGGAACACCCCTTTTTCCTTATTTTCAGGGGGAGGGGGTAATATTTTTAACCAGCAATATGGCGGGGCTAACACCCAGCCACAGTGGACGAACCTGCAAAGCACTAATCCACTCTCGTATGGGTGGGGAAATTTTAATAACTCTTTCGTACAACAACAACAACTGGCAGGGGGCAACCCCTACCAACAAATACCTGGGGGTAACCCCTACCAACAGTTAACTGGGGGCAAACCCTATCAACAGTTGGTAGGTGGCAACTCCTATCAGCAAATGGTCGGGGGCAACCCTTATCACCAGACGGCTGGGGGCAACCCCTATCAACAATTCATGGGACAAACAATGGGTGGTTCCCCTTATCAAGCATCATCTTATCGGCCTTGTCTACCTTTTCTGGCAACTTTGAATTTTCCAGACCTTTCTAAACTGACAAATGATCCTATGTGTCATAATGCCACGTGGCCATCAGTTCCCACCAAATTACCTTCGGATATTCCAAAATTCGAAGGCAAAACAGGTGAAGATCCTGGTGACCATGTCACTACCTTCCACCTTTGGTGTTCTTCCAATTCCTTAAATGAGGATTCCATCAGATTGAGATTGTTTCAAAGGACTTTAACTGGTCCTGCAGCCAAATGGTACATTGAACTACCTGCGGCTACTTTATCTAGCTTTGGGGATCTAGCAACCGTCTTTTTGAACCATTTCCAGCTTCCTGTTCGGTATGATGCCGGAACATAACTTTTGTCTACTTTTAGACAAAACAAAGCCACTCACTTATCTGACCACATTCAGGAGTGGCGAAGACGGAAGAGGCTCATAAAGGACAACATCCCTCCAGAGTTCCTGCTTGAGTGGTACTTGAAATCACTCCTTCCTTATATTTCTAAGGAAGTAGCAACATCTGGAGTAGCCAATGAAGAAGAAGCCATCTTAAGGACTCAACAGTTAGACCTTGTATATGCACAATCTGGTTTACTGTACGAGATTATACCTGACGCACCGAGATCAAACACTGATCTGAGTAGACCCAAACCTGGACCACATGCTGACGGCATAGTGGGTTCAGTTAACTCTACAGCCTTCGAAGCACTGACCAAACAGGTCCAAGCCTTAACTGTCAAACATTCGACTGCAGACATTGCTTCCGTCACAACCTCTCCTTCTACATCCTTCTGAGGTATTTGAGTTAGTAAGACTACCATGTCTTTAATCAGCCCTAAATATTGGACTCTTCTAGAATCAAAGGAGAATAGATCTTTATAGGGCCTTGTGATTTCTAACACCAGAATTTCCACCATTGATCTTGGAATGAGGTTATGTGAAGCTCCAGAATCTAACATAGTGTTGTGTAATATATGATCATGTATGTTTAGGCTGATATAGAAGGGAGGAACATCATCCTTTGGGGACCAAACATAAGAGTGGGTTTTTCATCAAGCAAATTGAGAGTGTCAGGCTGATTTCCTTCTTCTCCATTCACTACTTTCAAAATATGATATTTGTACTCTGAGTTTTTGACCAACTCATTTAAAAGAATTGAGATTTTAACCTTAGATATTTAATTCTCTAAACTGAAAGCAGAATGGATCTTTTCTATTGTCTTTACATTACCTTCATCTCTCCCTTCTGGACCCTTTTTAGGAGCTTCTGCCCCCTTCTCAGGTGCCTTATAAGAGGTTACATTTTTTGGGTCACCCTTCCTAGAAGTTTCTTTTCTCTATGGGTGAGAAGAAGATGGATCAGCAGTAGCCTTTCCTTGGTCTACTTTTACCTTCCTACCTCTCAAATTATGCTACCTCTAAAATTCATAGATTGCTTTTTGGAAGCCTCTTTGGTATTGATCAGATTATGATTCTTCTAAGTTACTATCTAACTGCAGGGATGATTGGTCATGTTCCTCTTTAGTTAAATAGAACTGGGGTTGGATCTGATTAAAGAGGTGGATTGGTCATCTGGGTGTCCATCTTATTCTTCTCCTGCTATCAAGTTCTCAGCAAAAGGTGGTCTGATTGGATGATTCTCAGCATTTCTAGGATCCCTTGGTTCTCTTGGTCTTCCTTGTGGGGAAGGAGGTCTCCTATAATTTTTATTTTGAGCTTGAGGCTCTGGGTTTTCTCTGGAAGGAGGCCTATTGTCAAGGGAGATCTTATCCACCAGCATTTCCATAGTCCTCATCAATTGTTCAAATATGGTATCAATGGATTGGGATGTGGAAGGCTGGGATGCCTCATTGGATCTCTTTTTCTCAGCTTCATTTATGTGCTTCATTTTATCCGTGGCCATCAAATTAGCTTCTACTTGTACAACATCTTTTAACATATCAGGTAGAGTGGCATATCTCCTTTCTCTCAACATGAGAGAAAAGTCACTGTCAAAACAATTAGCATAATGAAGCTTGGATTCCCCCATAGGAGGCTTGATTTCCACAGGGATATAATTATACATTCTCATGAATCTGGCTGAAAACTCCTGGATAGTCTCAACATTGGTTTTCATTTTTTTCATACTGAGTGAGAATTTGGAGAGGATTTTGTTTATCCTTCCATTTGGCCAGGAAATATTTTTCAAATCTCTCATAGGTAGGAATTCCTCCATTTGGGAGGTCTTTGAACCACTTCTTCACTTATCCTGCTATACTTTGGGCAAATAACCTCACCTTGACATCATCTTCATCCACCTCTTCTAGGTCTATAAAATCAGTAAATTGGTCTACATGTTGTTGTGCATAACCATTTCCTTCCCCATCAAATCTCATAAGGCGTTGGGCATAGCCCACAGGTAAGTCATGGATATTAGCAGGGAGAGCTAAAGGAGCAAATATGGAAGCCATTGCTCTTAGATTTTGCTTAGTGTTGGGATATTCCTATACTCCATCCTAGTCCTAATAGCATTTTCCATTTTTGCATTTTCGTTCATGCATGCAGTCATTATTTTACATGCATCCCAGTCATCAGTCCCAGCACCTAGCCCTCATTTAGCTAGCCCTAGGGGCTTCTTTCTGATCAGTTTTAACCCTCCTAGTTCTTAGTGCGCCCTGCATGCAATTGCATGCATCCCAGGCACCCTCTCTCACCTACCACTCAGTTGCACTTCATTTAGTTGAGTTATCTTTAGTTCTTTCCTTGATTTAAGGCTAGACTGACTCTCAACTGACTATATCACTCTGATGGACCTCCAGTGAGACTAGACAGCCCATTCTGACTCCAATTAGCTCCTCATGTGCCCTCCACTGAGCCTCCTTCATTCAGTTAGTGCCTCCATGTGCCAATTACACCTACCACACTCAGTTAGACTCAGTTTGACATCTGGTTGATAGTTACTTGTGCATTGACGACTCCACTGATGATGATGAGGAATCCTAGTTGTGCGTTGATGACACTCCATTGATCTGATGATCAATCCATGAAGGCTAATTCGAATTGCCACCTTGGCATTCAAATCCTCTCACCATTGTATTATTTATTTGTCCATATTGTGATTAATGAATTTAGTGTGTGATGTTATTCTACTTCTATCTGAATTTTATTGCATCTATGTTCTGCTGCTCCATTATGCACTCTTCTTCTATTTTCCTACTTAATATTTCTTGTGAGGTAGACATCAGCTCTTAGATCTGCTGTGAGGATTTTCACATGGTATCAAAGCATGTTGAGAGTATTGTCTATCTCCATTCCTGAGAGATTTTTGCAGGTTATTATCAAGATTTCGAGTGCAGCAGTTTCTGCACTTTTGCAGCAATAACAGTTGCGGACATTTTCATTTTCTATTGTTTTTGCAGGTCTTTTGAAATAGCTTCCATGAATTCGGAAGGAATTACTCCTCTTTCTCCATTCAACTATGATGAATGGAAACCAAAGATGATAGCACATTTGAAGAGAAATGGTCTCTTTGATTATTGTTTTGAAAGAGAGTTCGAATCCTCCGAAGAGGAGAATGATTGGTTAAATGAAGGTGACAGAGCCTCTGGAGCCATGATGCTTGCTATGTCTCGATGCATGGTACACCACTTATTTTCTGTTGAATCTCCAAAAGATCTATGGGTCCATCTAGATGAAAGATTTGGCAAACAAAATGAAGGGATTGGTCCAATCCATTTCGAGAGAAAGCAAAGTGATGCATTCGCCCTCCTTGATGGTCTCTCTGATCATGAATTAGTATCAAACATATCTCATATTGAATTTGTCCACAAAGAAGAAGAACTTGCAGATTCTACACTCATGCTCCAAATTTATTCTATTTCGAATTCTGTGCTAGCTCACACTCTAGAAACTGCAGAGGTTCTTAAATCCGCTCTTGCACAAGAGTCTGTTGGTTTGCATCACGATCTATTGAATATTTCGGAGGTCAAATCAGCCATTGGAGGTAATGCATTCGCTCTCCTTGATCAATCACCTCTCATTTACTACTGTAAGATCATTTTTTCATGCTCTCAGAAGTTTATTGAAGATGAAGGCCATTGCCATTTGCTTGGGATAATTTCTCATGCATTTCATGGTTTAGATCTCACCTCTACTGGTTCAAAGGAGATCTTACGAAACCATTTTTCAAGTCTTGGATCTGATTTTGATTCCAAGAAATCACTGACATTTGATGGTTATTTTGGACATAATCTCAGCCATGATGGTTCAAAGGAGAAAACAAAAGACTATCTGCACATTCATGGATTTGATCCTACCTCAGCTAATTCGAATCACAGGTTCTAGGATCATCCTCATACTTTTGGATTTGTTCTCATCACATTCGATCTGAAGAGAAAGTACATGAAGCACATTCTTTTTGAGCATGAACCACTTCTTCGCAAGAAGAAGATACCTCCAGACATATGACCAAGCATCACACCTGCTTGAGTTTGGAGCATTTATTTTTGGTGTGCCCTACAGTCTATTTTGAGGGGGGGTATTTTTCCCATGAGGTTTTCCCCATTTCCTCGGATTATTGATTGTTATTATTCTTCATTGTATTGGGTGACCTTTGGTCTCATTTACCAGGGACCAGGATGGATTAAGGGGGGGTGTTGGAATATTCCTATACTCCATCCTAGTCCTAATAGCATTTTCCATTTTTTCATTTTCAGTCATGCATGCATTTTGCATGCGGTCATGATTTTGCATGCACGCATGCATCCCAATCATCAGTCCCAACACCTATCCCTCATTTAGCTAGCCCCGAGAGATTCTTTCTTATCAGTTTTAGCCCTCCTAGTGCTTAGTACGCCCTGCATGCAATTGCATGCAACCCAAGCACCCTCTCACCTACCACTCAGTTGCACTTCAGTTAGTTGAGTTATCTTTAGTTCTTTCCTTGATTTAAGGCTAGACTGACTCTCAACTGACTGTATCACTCCGATGGACCTCCAGTGAGACTAGATTGCCCATTCTGACTCCAGTTAGCTCCTCATGCGCCCTGCACTGAGCCTCCTTCATTCAGTTAATGCCTCCATGTTCTAGTTACACCTACCACACACAGTTAGACTTAGTTTGACATCTGGTTGAAAGTTACTTGTGCATTGATGACTCCACTGATGATGATGAGGACTCCTAGTTGTGCTTTGATGGCACTCCATTGATCTGATGATCACTCAATGAAGGCTAATTCGAATTGCCACCTTGGCATTCGAATCCTCTCACCATTGTATTATTTATTTGTCCATATTGTGATTAATGAATTTAGTGTGTGATGTTATTCTGCTTCTATTTGAGTTCTATTGCATCTATGTTCTGCTGCTCCATTATGCACTCTTCTTCTATTTTCCTGCTTAATCTTTCTTGTGAGGTATACATTAGCTCTTAGATCTGCTGTGAGGATTTTCACACTTAGGAGCAGGGGAATTCTTGAAGTAGCAGGAGTAACAACATGTATTACAAAATTATGGCTTGGAACAACAAGAGGAGTAATCAGGACTTGGGTATTTTTGCTAGCAGCTTTAGTGAAGAGAAATAAATCATTATTTTCTTCTTTAGCTTGCGAATTTTCCCACAAAGCATTCAAACAATGTGTTTGGAATTTTCTCTGGTCAAACAAGGTTTTCTTTAGATATGATTTAGATTTAGACCTAAATGAGGACTGTTCAGTTTTTAAATCCCAAGAGACAATCTCTATAGCCCGTGCCTCTTCTTGAGGTAGAGAAAAATACCAAGTTAATGGGGAAATAACTATTTGTTCTTTCTTTACTTTCCAGATGATCTTCTTAGGATCTGATACAAACTTTTCTAGTTCAGGATATGGCTGAATTCTGGTAGGTATCCTTCTAGAAGCCAAAATGATTCCAATAAATTCGCCAATTTGAAAGTTGGAGTCGCCAGGGAAAATGTTACAACCTTGAAATTTCTGATCCTCTGTTTCCCTCAGATATATGATTTGATGCTTTGAAATTATTTTTATAGGAAAGAAGTCTTTCGAATCTCTGCAGTGTGGTCGCCAGAATGTTATCACTCAATATTCTCCTGGGTTGCAGCAGAAGGGATCATGAGGTAATTGTTTCAAACCAAGCTTTGGTGGATGGAAACTAGCCTTTCCAACTAGAGAGAGGGCTCTCTCTTTCACAATTCACTCAACACTTAGGATATTATTTGCACAAGAAGGTTATAGGTAAAAATGGTGGTTAGACCTTCAGATAATGACTTATAGGGATTTTTCAACTGGTTGGGTTTAAGGACAAGAGAACCATTGGGCATGGAGTCAAACTTCAGGGGATTTATAGTCACAAATGGCTGATTTAGACCACAATTTAAGAGGTAGATGCAAGGTAGATGAGGTTTTTTCAAGTCTAAGATATCAACAGATGAAGGCATAAAGGGAAACAAATTCCATCACAGAGTTAGAGAATTTATAAATGAATTCTAACCAGCAACTTCAAGAAGAAAGGGTGGAATACCTAGTCATATGCATCTGAAGCATAAAATATGAATTCCATACCATGTAGTCTTGATCTAGATACTGTAGAATCAAACAATCAATGGAAATACAAATGAAGAACAAATGCACAAGAAATAAAATACATCAAAACACTATTCACAAGAATCTTTGCTCCAGAACCGGGTCTTCTCATGAATTGAAAGGCCGAGTTCAACTCATACGTAGAGCTTTTAATCTCTTAGCATCCAGAAACATCCAACCCTTAGGTTTAATTCAGAATCTGCCTTTATAGGCTACCAAAATATTAAACAAATTCTAACTAACTGAAAATAGTCTAGAACTGGAAAGGATGAGGTCGTTCAGGCCGAACTGCTTGAACCAACTGCCTATGAGTCTGTTAGACGCGCCGGTGGGAAACTCTTTGCGTTGTCAGTGTGCATTTGGACCTTGGAAACCACCTATTTGTCCTTCATATTGGGTTTTTTTAGGTTGATTTGGATAGATAACCAGGCTGTGCTTCTCTTTTTCTTCCAAATCAACTCCCAATTGTGCCATTTCCCTGCGAAATTCTTCATTTTCTGTGGCCAAAATTTACCATGTTCTGCTAAACAATATTCTATCCTCCATTCCCAATCCGCAATACGCAATCCACAATACAGGTTTCAGAACTCGGAATTGATGAGTGGACATTACCAAATTTCACTTCCGCAATACGCAATCCGCAATGCGGGTTTTGGAAATCGGAAGGCCATTTCACAACCTCGCGAAAATCACCTCCGCAATGCGGGTTGCGGAAATTGGAAACCTGAACCTTCTCCCCCCAAAAAATTAGTCCTCTGCAATTTGTATTCCGCAATGTGGGTTGCGGAAATCGAAAACCCAACTCTGCCTGCCCGAAAAAATTATGCCTCCGCAATCTGTATTCCGCAATGCGGGTTGCGGAAATCAGAAACCCAAATTTGTGCCCCCGGAGACATTATGCCTCCGCAATCCGCATTCCGCAATGCGGGTTATGGAAAGTCGGAAAGTCGGACCTACGGGAAAGTGGAAAGTATCTTGATCAGATGTGTTGTGGACTGCTTCCCAGCCGTAGATATGGCTTGGCTTATCCAATCCTGACCGTTCAACATCTGTAGATTGTGGAAGAATTCCACTGCCTTGTTTTTCCCATTTTTCTCACCGCGGCTCGATCATTTGGCCCAGAATTCGTTGATACTTAGCCATTTTTGTCTTTTCTGTTTCTTTCTTTGGTGCAAGAGGTTGATGGGAATGCTTGGGGCTTCGGTAAGGGGATTCCCTTTCCTTATTTGGTGGGAACATTGATAGGGGTGTTAACACACAGCATCGTGAAACATCCACATAAAAAATATCTGTTATATTTTATAGTGAATACTTAACTCTGCATTTTTCAATATATTTGACACCGATGTGCTTAGTATGTATAAGTGCACCAATGTGATCATATTTATCATATGCACTAGTGAATGATAATTCTTAATTCTTAATTTTTCAATTGTATGCCAATTCAATGTGTTATAAAAATTATAACACACTTGTGCATGCATATCTTCCCTGCGCACCGATTTTCCACTAAACAAAATGAAAATATATCTTAATAGTGTGTTTTCTATTAATTCGCACCGGTGTGCTTGTATACACTAGAATACCGATGCTCGAGAAAAAAACATTTTTTTTCCCATAAACTAAAAAAGAAGGGGCAATTTCTTTTTCAAAAAACTAATTTATAGTGTTTTAAAAAAGAAAACTAATCACTATTTCAATGTTTTGCCAAAATTTTGAGAGGATAGTTTTGCAAGAGAGACTTACTGAGGAGGATTTTATGTTAAGTTTAGCCTAATTGCACAAGAAAGATCACTGAAATAAACACAATCACAAGATAGACAAAGATTTATCCTGGGAAACCCTCATGGGGTAGAAAACCCAGCAAATATTTCTTCAATATAGATAATCAACCAATACAAAGATGTAGTCCCAAACAAGAGCTCCTTCTCCTCCTATGCAGATATCTCTCTCTCCTGTGCACCAATCACAAGTGAGTGAATGAGTGAGTTAAATGAGGAACACACATCCTCTATTTATACTCAACTCCTAACTGAGTTTTCACCCTAATAGGGCCGACTTCTCCTAGGAGAGTCTAATAACCCCTAAACAACTAACTCAGGGCCGACCCCACAAGGGAGATATAATAACCCTAGTTACCACATTCTCTCGGAGGAATAAACATCTTTGGATATACAATAGGGTCTCCACAGAGGAATGAAACATCTCTGGAATAATGAAGTACAAATATAATATTCGTAGAAGTTACAATATTTCAACACTTCCCCTTAACGAGAAGGATATTATAATAACATCTGCAGGAGAAAGGAGTCATCAACTACATGATACATGATACATCTATAAATCATTGGAAGCTTTCTTCATACATCATTAGTAACTCAAACAATTACTGGAACATCTTCAAGATCTTCAATACTGGATCTTCATCTTTTGCAGCACTTGAACAGCTACAACAACATCATCATCTGGATCTCTTGATCAACAACATCAATATCTGGATCCTCTTGATCCACAGCATCAACATCTGGATCCTCTCGGTCAACAGCATCAAAATTAGGATCCTCTCGATCAACAACATCAACATTTGGATCCTCTCGATCAACAACATCATGTAAAACCTTAAGCTCCCTTTTACATGTTCATTTGGATTTTCAAATTTTGTATTAATTTAACTGTTGATTTTTATTTTAACACTCTACATTCAACTGATTATGCATGGCACTGATGAATCCTATGCGAGTTGAAGAGAACTTGAAAGTTACACTTTTGACCAAGATCTTGGAAGTGCAAGGACTGTTTTTTTCTTTGTATGGCTCTAACTTCCTCATTGTTCTGTGGTTAGATTAGAGATTTGTTTAATATTTACCCATCTTCTCTCTCGGTAGTATTATTCTCTATTCATCCTATACAGCTTCCACAATCAAAACTATATAGGAAATGACTTGGCAGAGTGACAGCCTTGGAAGTAAATAAAATAACAAAACCGGACGACTAGTAACTAGAGCAGACCCACCTAAACCTGGGAGGTTGCGAAGCTTAAGTTATATATCTCCAGTTTAAATATTTTATGGCAATTTGTGTGAGATCAAGATATATATTTTGGAGATTGGCAATCCAAATATGCATATCAAACCATGGTTTAGATGGACCAAAGCTAGTACTCATATCCATGAGCCGTCACACATTTAAAAAAAATGATAAATTATTCCCACCTACAGCCAGGATGTAAAATGCACTGAGAGATTAACAAATTTTTTCAATGTCATTTGTGATTAAAACATGCTTCAAATTGATAAGTTGATGAGGTGATGAGATCCACAGTGTGGGTAAAAATTTAACTGTTGAACTTCATTAAACCAAATATTCATATATCACTAACTTCCTCAACATCTTGTTGCCCCAAAAATTGAATCAATACAACCAATAAATGCTCATAGTGTAGCAACAATCTTCAATCAGAAACTATCATTGAGACTTGTTGAAGCTCAGGCAACATCTCTTTTTCCAATTTTTCCATATGGTTGGCAAAGACCCTGCTTTTTCTAATAGACCAAGAACTCAAATGACTTACGACATATTTGTCAAAATTTCAAGGTGGCATATACAACAATATCACTTTGGGCTCTGATTCAGATGTAAATTACTGGCACATGAAATCCAAAAATCAAATAGCCTCCATTGTAATAAAGTTGTGCTCAATGATCTAGACCTCGAGAGACTGAATTTCTAACTAATATGGAATGTCCCCTGCAAATCACCTTAAGTAGCATCCGAAGATGGAAGAATCACATTAAGTCCAGTGCAACCCAGGTACATAAATGGGTCGCACCATTGAGAACATAATGGGAACAATACTAAACATCAACGAGCAAGGAGAACGATCTCGTTGGTAAAATTGGAAAAACTTTATCTAGACCTGATAGAACCCAAGATTTTTATGGTGACAGAGATCTTCAAGAGCCCTTGAAGGGACCGAGTTCTTGCTTAAATGATGTTAAGGGTAAGTTGGTTGTATCTTATTGATCACACTTAAATACCTTGGTGATACCTAAGCAAACAATGGAAACTCAAGATAGTATAATTTGTCAGGAAATTCAAGGTTTCCAAGTATGCTTGTAAGCCAGGGAGCAACAACTTGGCAGACAAAGTATCCAAAGTGGAATTAGTGGAATTCAAGAATCCTAAGCCTACACTTGAAAGATTTAATGATGGTGATATTGGCATTCAAGATAATAAACAAGAAGTTTATGCACACATGGACACTCTGAAACAGGAAGAATATTTTAGGAGATGAGATCAAGTGTTACAGAGTGATCTGCTACCCAGTGCAAAGAATAAAATCCATGTAATTAAGGAAATTTCATATTGTAATAATTTGATGAGAACAGATCACATTACATGCATGGAGACAGAGGAATCAATGGACTTAGCCCTATGTTGTAACTCAATTGCTCTAGGATCTAGAAATCATTCAGAGACAACTGACTGTAGTAAAATGTCTTATGTAGCTAGGAAGTGTTCTGTTGTAGGTTTACGGGAAGATGGAGAGAAACACAAGAAAGGAATGCTTTTGAGGTTGGATTCTGGCTATTTCAATGATGATAGGTCGCATTGGGATTTGAATACCCCTATGGATTCTTGGTAAAAGCAACTACAAGTGGTAAATATAGACTTGAATGTTTACCTACAGATACTACAAACGATAAGAACTCAGAACATTTGGATGGGATTCAGCTACACATATTAGCTTCAGAAGCTAAGCATGATAGTGGAAAATCTGAACAGGATATGCTGAGCAAGGTTTTACAGGCAGACCAAGAAAATAATGCGCGAAATTTCTCAGAAAGCCTAGCTTTTGGAAAGGATTCAGAACTTGATACTTCTCTCAGACTTCAGCCTGATGCCTTCTCAACCAGTGTAAGATGAACTATGCATATATCTATAATAGTGTTTCACTATCAGAGGAATCATTAGCTGAAAGGGAACTAAACCTCTCCATGGCACCATTTAGGATAAAATATGCATTTCTAAAATAAGTGGCCGGACTTGTTTATCACTTTTAAATATGCATTTCTAAAATAAGTGGTCGGCATTCTTAGTATTCACTTTCAAATTCAAATTTTATTCACTTTTAAATTCAAATTTTCATATTTTTCATATTCAGTGTTCTTCATTACATATTCAGGGTCAATGGTGATGGAATCATATCATTTGAAATTTTCATATTTTTTAGATTCAGTATGCTACTTTCCATATTCCAGGTCATTGGTGATGGAATCATATTATATCATGTTTTTGGGTTTTTTCACATAAATTTAAACAAGAAAACAATTATATACATAAAATTATATATGTGAAGTATACTGACATCACCCGCACCTTGATTTCAAAAAGTCTTGTCCACTAGGGACTTGGATTTCATCAATCACTCCTTAACAGAATCAGTTTTTCATGAATTCCGGTCCGAAAATGATACAAAACAATCTCTGGAAAAAAAAACTGTTGTGCTGAGCAGTGAAAATATTCAAAATGCTGCAGGTGAATGTTGACTTAACCATAAAAAAAAAGGCCACAAACATGTACAATCATGAATTTATGTTCCCCCTCAATGGGGTCATAAATCAATAATCAAGCATATGTTATATGGTTGCTTCAACCAGGTCAGCTATGAATCAATGTACTATACACAAATTCAAAAATGAAAACAAACAGTGCCAAATCAGTTGAGCCGGGATAGAGAGCACGGTTTGTGCATTCCGTTGCCAAAAATAATTGGTCCTACTACATGGTGATTGTCAACAGGTAATAGAAATGAAGCTCCTCAACAGTAAGCTTATTGCTTCAAGGTGGACTCCTTGTAATCATTTTCTTGGTTAGAAGATTATTGTTCTGCTGAAATATTGATGTATGTTGTACCAGATTGAATTGATAGTATCTTAACATCAACATCAACAAGTTTTGGTGATGCTCCAATGGATAATGGGTAGTCCAGCCTGTGATCACTGGAATATGGAATTCTACTGAATTGTTGTTTCAAAACTTCATCCGTGTTAGGCTGAACCTTCAATATTTCTTTATACTCTTGCATTTCCCTTTTGTACCTTTCCTTGTCTTTCAATCCAAAATCTTGATAAACCTACAATCATAAGGAAAAATCCTAAGCTATATCCTGATGCCTGCTATTGCAAGAAATTATGCCCAATAAGCCCCCTAAATTAAAGTAATAATAACATAAAATAATTTTTCCTATGCCTCATTTGCAAGATTCTTAGAGAGACCAAATGCTCATCAGGCACTTATCTTACTAGTCTTTCATCTTCATTGAGTTTATTCCACAACTCCCCAATCATTTTGCTGATCTCTCTATCCTTAGCAGGATGCAATGCCTTCAGCCGTGCATGTTGCTCAGCAAAAAAGAAGTTGTAACCACTCCTGTTTGGCTGTGGATGATCAGGATCCCTCTTTTTGAGTCGGTCCTTTTTCTTCTTCCGGAAAGTACTGATTTCTGAAGCTGCGGCATAAAAAACATTGCTGTCTTGCAAACAAGAAACACCTGCAAACTGTGCCCCTGAAATTTTAGTTGGTTTGTGATACAATACTCCTCTTAATATATATGAACCCAACTTTACAGTTACAAGGTAACCATAATCAAACTTCCCATCAATAACTCTTGTTACAGGTTGATCCACTGAAGATGTGGGATCAACTGTCAAAGTGGACAGAAAAGGTCAAATGGTGTCAGTCCATAAGCAACAAAATGTTACCATATAAATGAATTGTCATTACAAAGCATAGTAATGCAAACAAATGAAGCATAAACCTCCAACAATTGGCGAGGGAAAGGGAAAACGTTTCCTCTTTCGCTTCTTGACCTCTGGTTTCTTTTCATCTGAACCAGGATGGGCATATCCATTATCTGGTGACTGAGGAACAGGACTTATATCATAAAAAGGAGCTGTAATTCATCATAACAGTAATAGACTGAATACTCAACATACTAGCATGAAGATGACCCTATGCTTGAAAGAAGTAAACATGTTCATAATAATGAAGCAAGGCAATATAGTATTTCTGCAAGACAAATGATGCACTGGTGGTAGTTGGAGCAAAGTTGAATACACAAGTTATTTCCTTCCATTTTTTGGTCTTTAATTACCTGCCAACAAGAGTATGTTTTGGACAATTTCCCACATGCTACGAAGCTTACATCACATACTACCATGGAACAATATGAAGCTTAGGAAAAAAAACTTGCAGTTGCAGTAACAAATTTGCAAAAGTTCTCACATATTTTGCATATGAATTTTCAAGGAGAGAAAATATCAGAATTAAAAAACAATAATATATTTAAGGACAATAACAAACTCACTTCGGGAGAGGCAATAAATCATTTTTTTCTTGTTATTACAAGCATATCACGTGCTGTAGATTCTAATTATGCAAGTTAACACAATATAAAAGCGGTCTAGTAACAAAAATAAATATAAATCTATAATAAAAGGAAGCACATAAAATACTCTTAGATAACCATTGCATGATTAAACAAGCTAAATGTTCATCCCAAGGAGAAATAAATGAATATCCCTTGAATCAAGTTTTTATAAAGTTGGTTATATCCACTAAATTGAATTTCAACAATAACAAGTTCTTTTGATTGAAGACACATAAATTGCCCATTTAGCATATATTATGGAAGCCAACAAAGCAGTAATCAAAACTAAGGATATGACTACTATGTCAAACCCCTTGAGAAATCCAAGTCTTGACTGATATGGACTAGTATAGCTTCGCAAATGATAGAAGCGAAAACAATACTAAAGATTGCAAAACAGAATGTCCATTGCATTCGGGCAACTCTCATTCTACAAATCTTTAGCATTCCCTAATTTCAATGGTTGAAGGCTTGACACAATCTTTGCAACGCACAGTATGTTCTCGCCATTTCCCCACCTACAAAATACAATAAAAGAAATTAGAATTATTTTGTCTATACAAAGGTCTCACATTCCAGTAAATTGGTAAGTCTATAAATTAAAATCATGATATTCATCTTTACATTCTCACCATTTTACCATTGTGTATAAATACAAAATGGTCAGAGTCTTCTTGTAGCTCCATTTGTTCTCTGACTTCAAATAGTGTCCAATCCTCCTCCATTGATAATGTTGTAAATAATTCACCATTTTTCATAATATCAAGTGAAACTATTGGAGAATGTGTTCCATCATTGTCATCCCGTTCCTTTGCACCAAAACCCATTTCCCCATTTGTCGAACATGTCTCCACCTACGGAATTTAAATGAGATATATAGTATCTATCTTGAAATCCAATACCTGAAAGAATAAAATAAAAATACTTAGTGTATCCTAATATGATTTGTTACATTGATATGTAACTTTCTTTTTGCCTCTTCTAGCCCCTAAAAATGAAGCATGATACAATTAAAAGTAAAGATTATTCAAAAGACGTACTTGAAAGACAAGGTATCATGACTCAATCTGCACTCTATTTCTTCTCCACTTTGGTCATGTACTCTTCTATCCCACCTAGTGAAAAAAAAAATTGTGAGTAGCGCATCAGAAGGTTTTGAAGTAGAATACATTTTACTAGTTTCCCTAATCGACTCATCCTTCCCAAAAAGATGAACAAACATAGAGAATGGAACGAAAATGCCGCTACGTACATGGATGCCACCTTTTTCCTTAATTCCAATTTGCATTTCTGAAAATAACTTGTAACAAAAAGAACTTACTGAAGAATCATCTACACTTGGCCATTCCAATAAGCTGACAGGAGGTAAAGGAATCTCTTTGATATATCCACTTGATCCAATCGTTTTTGGAAGAATGTATTCATATTTGTAAAAGAAAATTCCTTCCTTCTTTAACCATGCAGGATCCTTACCAACATAGAGTAGTTTTCCTACTTTTGAATGAATGGCTTGGAAAACACTCGTTATGCATTCCACTGGCTCCCATTCCTTCCAATTTGATATGCATAAGCCTGAGATAAATGTAATATTCATGTCACTATAAAATAAAAATAAAGAGATGTCGAAATATTGACAGCTTTCAATAGAAATTGACCATAAAAAAATATGACATCAAAATTGGTCATGCATACTCACAATTACAATCAATTTTGGGAAAATTCGGTTGAGTAGAAACTTTCTCTTTTGACATATCTCTACAGTCATAGACATGTGCCACTTGAATCTTTTCCACCTTTTGTCCTCCATTACTCATCTTAAATCCTTTTACCAAAACTTTCCAGTGGATGCTAATGTCTTGCAAACGCCTTTTTTTTATTGCATGGCTTCCAATTGTTGATGGTTTCATTGTTACCCATGACCCAATAGATAATGGCATTGAAACCAATTTTCCTTGATCATCGGTTTTGTTGTATAACACAACTGATTTGAATTCACTCTTGGGTTGTCATTGAGCCATTAAATTCTGCAACATACAAATGAAATAAAATTTTTGAGTGTTATGCAAATGAAAAGTTACTATTCGTGGGTAAAACTTGTTATAATTTTTTTTACCCTTCAAATGAAAATTATTCCTGGGTGGCCAAAAAAATAGTTGTGTAGGATGGAAATATAAAAAATGATGCTTAGAAAATGTTATTTAGGACAGGGTATTACACACTGGGTGGCCAAAAAAAATAGTTGTGTAGGCTAGAAATATAAAAAATGACGCTTAGAAAATGCTATTTAGGACAGGGTATTGCACGTTAGCATCCCGTGATATGAGTCCCTGAATTACCTTAGACATAAGTTCTATCCAAAAGGTTTTGGTCAGTTCTGGATGACCACAAGTTGAGAATTCAAGGCTATTGAAATTCCTCTTTGACTAACTTTCTACATCCACATTATTGGATGGTTCAACAGTTTCATGACAACTTTTCCATTATCTATATTTCACAATGTGAGTCTCAGGAAATGCAAACGATGATCATGTCCACATCCCAAAATATTTGTACAGTAAATCCTGAGCACGAAGTATCCTAAGATAAATATAAAAAATTATTTAAACATGATGTCTTGTAAAGTTTGTTTCATTAGTGAAGCAAGATATATAATATTAGAGTAGTTAAGTTCAACCAAGCATGATATTGCTTAGTAAAGCAGGGAATTCTTGATTCAAAAGATGTTTCCAATCTTCACAAGAAGACAAAATATCCAGAATTTTACACATCAACGGAGCATAAACATTGACATGAGCTAATCCTGGGCAGGAATGTGACTTCACTGCTTACAAAAACAATCTGCCATGCTTTTCAGATATGTAGTTCTATGCTATTTAACAATTGGATGAGGATTCTTGGAAATTTTAAATGTAGCATAGTTGTTGCTAAAGTCTGCATAAAATCAACCTCCATGTCTTTTCAATTACATTGAGTGCATATACAACATCCGTTCCACCACAAAACAAAATCAGCCTGACAAGTTGATTGCAATCAGTTTCCTGTCTGTCTTACACCTGATGTCACTCTTACATAATGATGCAAGAAAACATCAAAAGAGGGCTTCTTCGGTTGAAAGAAACCAGCGTCAACCAAATCACTAAAGTTCTGGAATAGTTGTGAAAAAACATACAAGACTGAGTGATATTCCACACTGGTTGGGAAGTCTGAAAAGAAACTAGCAAAGGAAAATAAAGGAAAGGGAAAAGGGAAAAGGGGGTTGTGTATGCCTTCGAGAGAACATATTGAGAACATGGTTTTTGGTTGTTTCCTTCAAGCCCTTGAAAGCATGGCTTCAAGATCCTTGCACTCCATTAAAATCCTTAAGTCTGCTAGATTTTTAAGTAGTTTCTAATGCATTCATTTTACATGCCCAATTGCATTAGGGCCGATTTTTGGAAAGTTCCTAAATTTTTGCATTTAAAGTGAAGATTTACATTTTACATTAGCAATTGCATTGGACCTCCATGAATGCTCTCGGAAATCTCTCTTATGGGTCTGAGCTCTTCCAAACAACATGACTTTACAAATCCATGTGTAAAAAATGGATGAGCATTATGCTATCCCAACAAGTCATCCTCCACCCAGATAAGTTTTTATTTATCATATCTCATTTTGGTAATTACCCATGTATCTAAGTGCATAATCCATTTTGTTGGAACTTACAGCAGACATTGTTGGACGAGGGTTCCATGAGATTGATATCGGTACACCTACAGGCACATCTGCATATATATGTAAAGGACTCCGAATATGAAATGGTTTATTGTTGGATATTTATTAAAAACAAAAAAGTCATTTTCTACTTATATTAGACAGCAAGGCACCCACAAAGATACTAACACAGATCCACACTGTTTTACACAGTTTTAGCTGATGCGTCTATGGAAAGCTAGCTGTTGTATATGATCACTACATTAATAATACAAAGAGGATAAAGCATATAAACAATAATTGGGAAAAACATGAAATTTTTAGATTTCATAATGACATCATCAGGAGTAATTGAAAAGTAACATATATGCACAATCTGTCACATGGATATGCTAACATGTATGGACAAAGCATTTATTGTTGGATTCTTCATGATGGCCATCTAACAGGAAATAAAGCTTTTAATTCATAATTTAATATTGGTTATTTGTGGTGTTCCCACAATGATACATTTATACATTTATGCTTAAGGAATGCATGCTTATGAATCATGATATGCACAGAGTTGGAAGTCAAGACGGACTCCTTTATAATTTTTATTACCCAAAAATTCTCTGAAATAAAAGGCAGTGCTTCAAAAAAATGAAAAAAAGAAAAAAAAATTATATATATATAAACCTAGGATTTGGGTTCCAATTCCCTGATTCCTAAGATTTGGATGAGCAATGCACTCGCATCAGATTCCGATTGCACCCACAGTACGTAACTTTGTCCATGACTCCATAGTAGATTATTTGAAAACATTTTTTTTTTTTAAATACCTTATTTTTAGAGAAAAATATTTACAAATAGAAATGCAAAAAAATTAGAAATGGAAACTAACCAAGATGACCAAATACTCCTAAAGAGAAACTAACCAGTGACTTAAAAAAAAGCAGGAGACATGTCACATAAATCCAAAGCCCCTTAACTCTGTCAACATGTTGTGTGGAAAGAACTCGGTGGCGAAACAAAACATGTCAAGGCATCAAACCCTCTAAACATCTAACCACCCATTTTGTTGCCAGAAGTTAGAACATTGGCATATACTGCAATATCTATCAAACCAAGGCCTACCTCATCCTTGGGCATAGTCAAGCATCCCAAGCAGCCAAAGGAAGACATTTCTCACCACCATACTTGGACCACAAGTACATTCTCAGCATCTACTTGAGTCGATGAGTATGATTATATGAAATCTTGTTTGCATTGTGTTTCTTAAAATGAAACTGAACTTAAAGCAAAAACTATTTCATTTATACTTGCAGGACATGAGAAACAGAGAATAAAGTAAATAGTCGTATAAATACCACAAGTGGTCAAAAACAGTCAATGGGAAACAATTTTTAATAGAAAATGTACTTAACGTACAGGAAGTCTGCTAAAAAAAATCGCTTTATGTGTAGGTTATAAGTTAGCATTAGTTTAACATTAATAAAATATTCTTATCTTATCTTGTAAGCTTCCTCAAGATGTAACCTTAGATTATCATTCCATGGGCAAAGAATACCATGATTTCTCATTGTGCTCATATCTGTGAGGAATGGCATGATACGTTTTTAACTTTTTTCTGACAATGTTTCTCTTTGATCCTCCAGCTATTGAGCTTCTTGATGCAAGTCTCTATATCAATATATATTGAGGTTCTATCTCTAATTCCCAATAATTCCAGGTCCTTAGTGGAGAGCATATTTATGATTCCCCTGGCCACTTTTCCTGTCTTATGCCTAAGGTGTATGTCCGTTTCGTTATTGTTGAGGACTTAGGGACTCGTTTATGCAAATCATCAAATTCCAGGTAGAACTGAAGATGACCTCTTATTGATGGGATATCATTAAAAATATAACCCCGGACCAAATTCTTGACCTCTTTGAGGGATTTCACCATTCTTTCTTCAATGATGACTTCCTTATGTCTGGTTTTTCATGTTTCTATCTCTTCTTTGAGTTTGGCCATCTCCTTCTTATCCTCATGCCACTTTTTCTCAACATCATCCGATTTCTCGCCTTGCTTCCTAAGCTTTTCTTTCCTTTTTTCAGCCAAGTATTTAGCAGTTACTGCCTTCATAGCACTATCCCCTACTCTTGTTCTCCATTCTGTTACATCACAAGTTAGTTGGTCAATCTATTGTTGTAGCTATGATATTCATTTCTGTGGACAGGGGTGGCCAATTACTTGAGGAAGCTAAGGCCTTTTCCATGCAAGCCTCAATGACAAGGAAGTAATTAACTTTTAGCTTGTTGATAGTTTTTTATTATCGGTTTTGGGTTGTTCACTACTGTGTATAAGACTGTGAAATGTATGCCATCTATGAGCTCTAAACTTATGATGTAATGTTGTTGTGCCTTGAGTAATGTTGGGCATATGCAATGATGCATTAGACCCTATTGGAAATGAATGGAATGATGCCCCTTTTCCTACTACAACTTTTGGATTCTACCATTTCGTTCACCTAGCCCCGGGTGCCTCCAATGAGTAAAGTGTATTCATTCTGAAGCTTAAAATGAAAAATATTCTGTAGGACATGCATTGGAACCCCAATTCATCTGGCATATGAGACAACAGTGCATCCTGCATGAACTTTCGACAAATGGTAATGCCCATTCAATGGAGGAAACCCGACTCTCAAGCTACAAGTCAAAGACATTGAAGATGCAGGGAATTTTAGTCACCCATTGACCACTGCAAGTGGAAGATTGTTAATGATCATGACTGTGAAGGGTATTTCCAATGGGTTTCCATGGGAAAGAGAATGTATCCATCTCAAGCAATTTGCTAAATTGAAGATTCCTCTGCTTTGATTCAGAGTGGTTGGGTTGGGTTGGTTGCATAACTAGTTTTATAATCATGATTCAAGTGTAAAATAGATGAGTTTCAGAATGTACTAACCTTCCAAGGTTCGGCTCTGCTGCTCTTGTGCTCTACTGGTTAGCTTTCTCGTTGGTCTCCGGAGTCCGCGTTCCACTTCCCAGTTCCCACTCTTTTTCTCCTACTGATGTTGAGGGCTGACGCGAGTAATGCTGGGGACTTTTTTCTTTCTATGTGTAGTTGATTGGGGCTTATTAAGAAGGTATATGATGGTTACATGAGCTGGGAATGAGGAAGGAATCTTGTTCAACTGATTATTCAAATGATACAGGGAATTTTGCTGATAGAACTGTTGGTTGTACTACTGAGAATATTGCTCCTTCAACTGGTGATGCTAGGGATGATAATCCTTGTTATGCTAGGAATTAGGATCCTGGGAATAATAATGATGATGTCAGGACTGGTGCTGATGGAAATGCTGGTTAAAATGCTCTTGGAAATGATCCGGGAACTGGTTATGTTGGAAATTCTGATACTGTTGCTTTTGATTGTTGTGATGCTGCTTCGACTGATGGGATAGAGGAGTCAAGGACAAATGGCTTACAGTAGTACAATTACATTTCACTAATCACAAACAGGCCTGGAATTTCAAATTTACTTTGTCGAGCAAAATGAAATTGGATGAAGGTTTTGGTTTTTTCATGTTTTTCACTGTAAATTCGTAAGTGTTAAATTTGATAAAATTTATTATAATTTTTTAATATTTTGTAAATTTTGATTATATGTTAAAATAATTATATATAAAATATATGATTTATTTACAAATTTATATTAAAAATATTAATAAAAAACTAAAAAAAAATACATTATAAAACATTAAATTTTATTTTTTTCATAAATGATATAATAATTTCTAAACACAATAATTTTTAATCATAAAAAAATTGTATATTTAAAAAAAGAAAACGTAAAAAAAAAAAATTACATTATAAAACAGTAGAAAAACTATTCTTTTTCATAACCAACAATGATATAATAATCTGACTATTCTACACCCAATAATTTTTAATCATAATATTTGTATAGTTTTTAAAAATAAATAATTATAATCTAATTATAACAATATGTTTATTATTACGGGATAACTCCCTATTAGCAGTACCCTGGATGCTTCGAATCTCTAAATAAGGTGATGACAAAGCCTGAAAAAATAAAGATGTATCGTGGCCATTTCTATCTTTTTATAAGTTTAAAACATTAGGTGGATTTACATACAAGATTTGAAACCATCTTCAACCATCATGAACTCATCAATTCACTCAACATTACATACGATATTTTATCCATCATTGAATCATGGAATGACAAGCAAATCAATAACTAAATTGACAAATTTAATCACTTGCAAAAAAACTATGAAAATATACCATCATTAACTCATGAAATCCCAAAGAGTGCATCGTTTATAAAGTAAAGAGTATTGAGATAATTATAATTAAAGAGTATTAAGATAATTATAATAGGTCTCTACATGGAGGGTAAATTAGGGCTGCCAAAGGTGAGGGTCCAGGGGTGCCCTTAAGAACACATTTTCAACGATATGATAATTGATTATCCCATGTACAATCATTTAGAGTCAAGGATTTTGTTTCTTTGAGTCATTTGTGGTATTTATGACATTCATTCATATCATGTAAGTTATTTTGTTCAATATTTTTAATTTATTTTGGTATTTGTTTTCAAATTGAATTCAAATATTTAATTTTGAAATCATTTTTAAAAGGATTCTTAACATGATAGTTGCTCTTGGGATATATATTCCTTATTTAAAATTTAATTTTAATATTTTTATGTTTTGTTTTGTAGTTTTTAATTAATTCATTAATTAATCATAATATAAATTTGTAAAATATTATATTTCAATGTAATTATATAGATTAATATTTAAAAAATAATAGTAATTTTAATATTTTAATGTTTTGAGATTTTTAATTAATTGTAATATAATTTTATAAAGTATTAAATTTTAATATAATTTGAAATTAGTTTTTTAAAAGTTATTTTTTTATGATGATTTTTTCTTGTTATATTTTTTTATTATCACTTTTGTGTTTTTTTTTATATAAATATAGTAATAACATATTTTTAGAGTATTAGAAAACTTAATAATATTTCAAAAAATATAACAAGAAAAAGTTCAATTAAAAATATATAAACATATGATTTTTTTCCTTGGATTATATAAACATATGATATTATTTACATCAAGAAAAATGGATGAATATAATATATATTGAAAATTGTGTAAAGAAATGCATATTATGTGAAAAGACATGTATTGTTTCTTTCGAAATATATGAAAGGACACTAATATATTTTATTGAAATAGTGAAAATACATCAGTTCTTTATTCTATAGGTGCAAAAGTACTTATAGACTACCATGGTTAACTCTATATTTTCAACAACCATTTAGAATGTGACAAATAAGCAACCTTAACTCAAGGATTGCCAACTCAACTATTACAGATGATGTCATTCTCTAGCATGTGATTGGTTCTTAAAAATTTGATTTTGATAGTACTTTTTTTGTTTGGAGGCACATTTTTTACCTCAAAATTCCCCTAATGTGGATCCTCTCGATCAACATCATCATAGCAACATACTCTGCAATACACATGATCTAATTATAGGATGATCAATCCTGCTCACTTTAGGACATAAGTTCAACGATGATACAATCGTTATCCTTTTAAGACACCATATCATGTCTAGGGATGATGTAGTCCGCTCTTCATCTAAGGACCACTTCTCGGAGACATATGTCTAGGGATCAATTCAGGGACCAAGGTCTAGGGATGATACAATCCCTCTCGTCCACTAGGGACCACTTGTCGAAGACATATGTCTATGGATCTATTTAGGGACCAAGGTCCAGGGATGATACAATTCCTCTCGTCCACTAGGGACCACTTCTCGAAGACATGTGTTTACAGATCTATTCAGGGACCAAGGTCCAGGGATGATACAATCCCTCTCGTCCACTAGGGACCACTTCTCAAAGACATCTGTCTGCGGATCTATTCAGGGACCAAGGTCTAGGGATGATACAATCCCTCTCGTCCACTAGGGACCACTTCTCGAAGATATCTGTCTATGAATCTATTCAGGGACAAAGGTCCAGGATGATACAATCCCTCTCGTCCACTAGGGACTACTTCTCGAATACATCTGTCTATGGATCTATTCAGGGACCAAGGTCTAGGGATGATACAATCCCTCTCGTCCACTGGGGACCAATTCTCGAAGACATTTGTCTATGGATCTATTCAGGGACAGAAGTCCAGGGATGATACAATCCCTCTCGTCCACTAGGGACCACTTCTCGAAGACATCTGTCTACGGATCTATTCAGGGACAAAAGTCCATGGATTATACAATCCCTCCTCATCCACTTAGACAAAGTCTAAGGACCATGCATCGACCTCATCATCGTAACCGACAACCTCATCATCGACCTCATCGTCGGAACATGTTACCCCATCATCGACACAAGTATCCTCATTATCGATACAAGTATCCTCATCATCAATACAGGTATCCATATCATCGATACAAGTATCCTCATCATTGATACAAGTATCCTCATCATCGATACAGGTATCCACATCATCGATACAAGTATCCTCATCATCGATACAAGTATCCTCATCATCAATACAAGTATCCACATCATCGACCTTACCGTCGATGTAGGAAAACTCATCATTGATACATGTATCCACATTGATACCAGTATCCACATATCATCATCGAACATATCACTCCCCCTTTCGAGGAGGGTCCTTCTGAACTACACCAAGCTTGTCTCGGAAATACTCAAACTTTACTCGAGACAGAGATTTGGTCAATATATCAACAACTTGTATGTCAGTGCTCACATAATCGAGCTTTATAGCTCCTTTCTGCACCATATCCCGTATATAAAAAATTTGGATTTCTATGTGCTTTGACTTATCATGGAATATTGGATTCTCTGTCATCTTGATACAACTTTGGTTGTCACACAGGATCACAGTTGGTTCCATCTCTAAGTCAAACAATCCTCATAACAGCTTCCAAAGCCATATCGCTTCACAACTAGTAGAGCAAGCAACAATATATTCCGCTTCAGCTATGCTCAGAGCCAGACTAGACTACTTCTTGCTAAACCACGAGATCATGGCAGATCTCAGACGATAACATCCTCCCGATGTGCTCTTCCTGTCTGATACACTTCCTTCCCAATCATCATCTGTGTAGCCATACAATCTAAAATCATGATCTCCAAGATAACATAGACCAAAGTATATCGTACCCTTTAGGTACCTCATCACATGCTTTGCAGCTATCAGGTGAACACGTCTAGGTTACACTAGATACTGACTCAAGGTATTCACAGCAAAGCATATATCTAGCCTGGTATTCGTCAGATACATCAGTGACCCAATAATATGTCTGTACAGAGTCACATCCACTAACTCTGATGAGTCATCAACTAATAGCTTCAGGTTGGAATCCATGGGAGTGGCCATGGCTTTGCATTCCAACATATCAAATCTTTTCAGGATTTCCACAGCATACTTTCCCTGGTTGAGAAAGATTCCTTTCTGGTCCTTGCCATACTTCCAGACCTAGGAAGTAGTGCATCAATCTAAGATATTTCATCTCAAAATCTGAAGAGAGCTTCTTCTTGCACTCGATAATATTTTTCTCATTCCCTGTCAGAAATAGATCATCCACATATAGAAACAATATGATAGGTTCATCATCTATAACCTTGAGATAAAGATTAGGATCAACTTTACTTTTGGTAAAGCCCAAGCTTGTCAAGAAACTGTCAATTCTTCCATACCAAGCTCTGGGAGCTTGTTTCAACCCATACAAAACCTTCTTTAGTTTGCATATGTGGGTTCTTCTATATTCAACCTCAAATCCTTGTGGTTGTTCTATGTACACTTCCTCCTCAATCACACCATTCAGGAAAGCTGTCTTCACATCCATCTGGTGTAATTCCCACTTCATCATTGATGCAAGTGCCATGATGGTTCTAATGGAAGTGTACCTTGCAACTGGTGCAAATGTCTCTTCATAGTCAATTCCCTCTTTCTGAGAGAATCCTCTAGCCACAAACCTTGCCTTATACTTTGCAATGCTACCATCCGCAACATGCTTTATCTTGTATATCCATTTGGAGGATACCACACTCTTGTCTTTTGGTTTGGGAACTATATCCCAAACATCATTCCTCATTATTTACTAGTACTCCTCTGTCATTGCCTCTACCAACTCTTTCTTATGAACTACCTCTTCATAACTAGTAGGTTCTTGGTCAACAAGGTCACACATCAAGGTCATATAGTTGGAGAATGACTTTGGTTTCTTGCTCACTCTAGTGGAGCCTTCAGGAGCTCCATACTTTTCTGCTCCTAGTATAATGTCTCTTGCTTATGATGGATTTCTCTTTCTTGATATGTTTATGGTAGGGGGTTCTTGTGGTTCTATCATGTCATGCTCTTCAGGTGTTACATCTTCAAGGGTGGGTACAACCTCTGCAGTTCTGGGAGGTGCATCTTCCTCATATATTTCTTCATACTAGCACTTCTTAGATCTCTTGAGAGATGCCTCTTCATCAAATGTCACATCCCTACTAATTTCCATATGATGGAATCCTATGATGTATATTCTGAATGCTTTGGATGCTTCAAAATATCCAACAAATATTCCCTTGTTTCCAGAAGGATCCAGCTTAGTTCTCTTTTCTTTTGGTATGTGAATATATACTGGGCATCCAAATATCTTGAGGCGACTTACCTCAGGCTTCTTCCCTGTCAACACTTATTCTGGGGTCTTGAATTCAAGAGCACTATGAGATATTCTATTATGCACATAGACTGTTGTCCTGACTTCTTTATCCCATAGATACATAGGTAGGTCTTGATCATGTATCATTGTTTTTACTGCTTCCATGATGGTTCTATTCTTTCTCTCCACAACACCATTTTGTCGAGGATTGTAGGGAGTGGTTAGTTCCCTCTTGATTCCAGTTTCTTTACAAAAGACTTCAAAATCCTTTGAAGTATATTCTCCACCATTATCTGTCCTGAGTATTTTGATCTTCTTTTCTGAATGATTTTCTATCAAGGTTTTAAATTCCCTGAACTTTCCAAAGACTTCATCTTTTCCCTTTAGGAAATATATCCAAGTCTTCCTTGAGTAGTCATCAATAAATGTAAGGTAATACTCATGCCCACTTAAGGATATGGAGGGCATTGGTCCACATACATCTAAGTGAATCAATTCCAAAGTACTTTTAGTCTTTGTTTCACTCTTTGGAAATGGGTTCTTGATATTCTTCCCTTTTGCACATCCTTTGCATGTGCCATCGTGATCAATCTTCAAATCTAGTAGTCCTATAACTACCTTGCTCACATGAGGTAGTTCTTTGTAGTTAATGTGAGCAAGCCTCCTATTCGATAGCTCACTAGGGCTAGTGGCTTCATGAACAAGGACAGCTTTTGGATGACCCTTGAGTTTGTATAGCCCTCCTTCCTCTTCACCAATAACAATTGCATCCTCAATTGATTTCCCTTTGGGCCACATGAGTACTTGTCCATCTATGAATGCAACCCTATAGCCTTTCGTATCTAATGTTGAGATAGAAAGTAAGTTCTTCTTCAAACCTGGTACATATAAGATTTCCTTCATCTTCAATGGAGTTCCAGAATCAAGCTTGTAGCTTGCTTCACCAATTCCCTTGATGGGATATTGATAGTCATCTCCTAAATATACCTTCTGTGGAGAGGTCTTCTCTTCAAGTCTTGAAAGAGTCTTCTTTTGTCCTTTCATGTGCTTTGAAGCACCACTATCAATGAGCCGTGTATCTTCTCCAGGTGTTACAGACCCAGAGAGTGCAAAGAATAGAACATATTCTCCTGCATCTTCTTCTTCTACTACTACTTTAGCTTTCTTCTTTTGAGGCCTTTCCTCCTCTTCTTCTTCACTATCATCTTCTGCTAGATGTGCTTGATGTTTTCTGTGGTGGAAACCCTTCTTCTTCTTTGAAGGAAAATATCTAGCAACGTGTCCTAATTTGTGACAAGTGAAACATTGAAATGATGAGTAATCTCTTCTTTGATTAGTTCCTCTTCTCTTTTGAAATATTTGTGGAGGTTGAGACTCCTTGTGACTATCCTTCTTGAAGTTGGATTGACTCCTTCTTCTCTTGGTATGAGTGGCCAATGCTTGATCATCTTCTTTGAGCAAGGCTTCTCTATTTGCTTCTAGCTTCTTCTTGAATGCAATCCTCCCATACCACATCAAACTCCATGCTTTCTTTTTTGGCACACATGGTTTGGATAAATGATTCCCAAGGTCTAGTGAGACCATTGAGAGCAGTCATAACTAGTTCATATTCATCAAGTTTGTCTCCAATTGCTTCTAGTTGTTCTTTGAACTGGGAGACCCTTGTGAAGTAATCTTGAATAGATTCTCCTTTATTCATTTTGGTATTCTTCAACTGAGTTCTCAAATTCATGTTTCTGCTGATGTTCCTCCCTTCATACATTCTGCCTAGAAAATCATACATTTCCTTTGGGGTCTTCTTGGATGCCACTGGGGGAATCAAGTGGTCCTTGATAGAATCAACAATGATTCTCTTTACCCTAATCAAGTCCTTCTTATACTTCTCTTTGGCTTCATCTTCCGCAGGTTCTGCAACCTCATCTTTGATATATTGGGCAAGATCATTCTCTTCAAGAATGAGACCAATCCTATATTTCCATGCCCGTAAATTCTCTATACCCTCTAGCTTGTCTTCAAGCTTAGTGCTTGGAGCCATCTTGTCTAGGAGGTCACAGAGATTGAAGTTTCACAAAAGATAGAATAGAACTTACCAGGAGATGTGCTTGATTGAATTGAGATGACTGGTGTATTCTGCTTCTGGAAACTTCAACTTTTCACCCTTCATATCTGATCAGCAACTTTCAGATCTGCAATAGAATTTCTGGTTTTCTGGTTTGCACTTTTTCTAGTTTACTGGTGCACAGGTGCGTAGTTTTTCTGGTTTTCTAGTCCAGAAGTCAAACTAGGGTTTGTCAAATCCCAGGGTTCTACCCACTCAAAAATTTCGATCTAGGGCTCAAAATTTTGATTTTTAGGAGGAGCATCCAGCCATGCTCTCAGAATCCAAAAATTCCAACTTTTGCAGAAACCCTAATTTTCACTGGAGGAGGAGAGAGAGGTATTTTCACCTTGTGAAAGATGTCCTATTCAAACTAGCTCTGATACCATGTTAAGTTTATCCTAATTCACAAGCAAGATCACTGAAAGAAACACAATCACAAGATAGACAAAGATTTACCCTGGGAAACCCTCATGGGGTAGAAAACCCAGCAAATCTTTCCTCAATATAGATAATCAACCAATACAAATATGTAGTCCCAAACAAGAGCTCCTTCTCCTCCTATGCAGATCTCTCTCTCTCCTATGCGCCAATCACAAGTGAGTGAATGAGTGAGTTAAATGAGGAACACACCTCCTCTATTTATACTCAACTTGTAACTGAATTTTCACCCTAACAGGGCCAACTTCTCCTAGGAGAGTCTAATAACCCCTAAACAACTAACTCAGGGCCGACCCCACAAGGGAGATCTAATAACCCTAGTTACCACATTCTCTCGGAGGAATAAACATCTCTGGATATACAATAGGGTCTCCACGGAGGAATGAAACATCTCTGGAATAATAAAGTACAAATATAATATTCTTAGAAGTTACAATATTTCAACATTTTAAAGCAACCACATTATTCTGAAAAATTGGAATTTGTAAGGTATGGTGAATCACAAAAAACCCTACACAATAGAAATTTCAAGTATGTAAATTATTACTATTGGTCTCAATGCATGATTTATTTATTTTAGGAATTAATATTTAAAATAAATTCATAAAAAATAAAAGATTTCATTGCGCCGAAGAGGCACATTCTACAACCCAGTAGGGGATGTTTAACTCCTTCCATGCTCATCCTGGAGCTGAAACATCTCCTTTTTGAAAAATAATAAAATACTATAAAAAATAATAAAATATTTAAAAAATAACATGTCGGCTCAAGATTTAAAACATTTACAAAGGCACATATATATATATATATATAACTACACAAATTAGATAAATTAAAAAGCTTCCTCAACATTTTCACCCTAAAAATCAGTTTGCACCTCGAGAGATTTGATCCTTCTCGACACTTGATAGATCCCCTTTTAAGATGGATCTATGTTGGTAGTTTCCTTCAATACTCAAACCCTTGCTTTATATTTGCTTCCTTTCGTTTTATGTGGCTGCAAAATTTTACATTAAGGTTTAACTCCTATTATTTCACAATTAGGATTTTTCATTTTTGGAATTTTAGATTTAATGGGTTTGTAGTTTTACATGTAAGGCATTGGGTGCAATGAGACCATTTATTGCATCGTATCCAAAACCTTGTTAGCCCTATTAGTTTTTTTTCCTTAAAAAATTGCTTTCACAAATTTTGGTGCAGTCATTTTCGTATAATGCACCAATGCATTTGGAATAAAAGTGCATCAGTAATCACTAGTGCTTTAGATTAAATATATCGCACCAAAAAGGAGTATGCCATATTATTGATTTATTTTTCATTAATGGTGCATTCAAATTTGATGTACCGATGCTTGCACAACGTCTAGACACACTGGGGCGTTTTAATTCTTGAAATGCCCCAAAATGGCAGACTACTTTTTAATCTAAAAGTTATGTAATTTATTTGTAAAATATATTTATAAGGTTCTCAATTTAATAGTCTAGGTTGTTTATTGATATAAAATGTGTCATAAGAGTTCAATGAGCAATAATTCTAATCGGCATGATGGGATCACATCCAAAAATGCAAAGAAGGAAATTTATTTGTAGTTTCTATATTAAATCAATATGTTTGAATTATATTTAAGTTTAACTAATATGTATTGGTTAATGTGTGTCATGTAGAGCCAAAATATGAGAAAGATCGATAATATTCTTTGCAATCTAAGTGCAGAAGAGACTAAAACTTGTTGAACCCTAATTGATATTGAGAGGAGGGGTGAATTATTATCAAGTGCAGATTCAATATTTATATAAATTTTCACTTCATAGATCATACACCAACAACAAAACAATTAACAACATAGAAATCACTATGCACAAAGTATTTATAAAGAAACTTTTTATAGATAGAATATTTGATTACATAAATAGTTGGGAGACATCAATCTTTATTTATGGTGTGAGCACCAACTCACAAACTTTGCAGAAACCAATCTAACAGAGACACCTATCCATTGTTCAAGAACCAATTTGCTATTTGCAGGCACCAACCTATGAGGACACCAATCATCTCATGAGCACCAAATCATAATCAACAAGAACCAACTTGCGTAGTCAGGAACCAACCTGTATGATAGTTGAGAACACCAATTCTCTTGAGCACCAACTCAGAATGCAGGCACCAATCTGTAGGAGACCTCAGTCTCTTGTCCTTTCCCCACCCAACCTCCCTTAAATAGATATGACTGTAACTGTTTTCCTCTGTCACACTCTATTCTGCACTTCCTAATTTGCACACTCTTTTCTTGCGCAAACACCTCATCACACCTTTTCTTCGTGCATGCTTCTTCTCAGATTCTGTTGTATTCTGTTTTGCACAAAATATCCATCACTCCTTTTCTTTGTGCATACTGCTTCTCCGATTCTGTTGTATTTTATTCTACGCAGTTGTTCCTTGCATTGTGTTATATTGCGCAATTAACCACGTACTATATTGCACTCAACACCAGATGATGTACTCTGCTATCCTTTTTATACTGCGTGCCCATCTCTATGATTCTTCTACGACTTCAAATTTGTTTATGATTCAATTATGTACCATCGCACACTTCAATGAATCAACAAGATGTTGATTTCCATTCAACTCTAGAGTTCTTATCCCAAATCACACTTACCAAAAAAATCAATATTTTGTTCATTTATATTCATTCCAACATCAATACATATTTTCTTGATTCAATTGGTTTGACCACAAGTAGGGGATTTTCTATGTCGGCGACACCCCTTCTTCATTTCTTCACGGTCAAGTTAACCAAACATTCAACCTTAACCAACCATGTCTCTTATTCTTCCGTCGGCATGTAATATGTGCACTTTGATATATTTATTGATTGCGCGGTATTTGTGCAACAGACACTTATCCTTAAATTGTGTGGATAGATTTCCATGATTTGGTGGGACTTGCGCCCGTATTGCCTTTGACAAATTTTCTTATATACTTAAAATTGGCTTCTAGACTTCATGTTTCTTATTGACATAAATGAAAATATTAACTTCAACAATCCCCCCCTTTGGAATTGATGTCAACACCAAGTAAAACTAAGATCCCCTTGAATGTGAGCTCCTCATCAGAGTCGTGCATTTGGTCCTCTATCTTGCTCTCCTTGACTTGCATTCTGCAGCAACATGTACTTTTGTAATTTCTATTTTTGTGTATTCCCTGCACAATTTTTGTTATAGTGTGAGCAGATTCCTTTGCAAATTATTTGTAGTATCTGCAATTTCTCCCCCTTTGACATCAATGGCAAAGGGATGTTCATTTATCTTATGTCTTACTTATCTTTGAAAGTATTTTAACAATTCTGCAATAAACTTGTCATTATGTATTTGAATAGTATTTTCTTGCATATTCAGTTTCTCCCCTTGGACTCATGATTCTCTTCCTTACTTCTGTTTTTTCTCCTTTGATTGTGTTGATTCCAACTTCTGTACTGCACAATTTTCATTTATCTTCCTGTGTTGTTGCATTGTTTCCAATTTTGATGTGGCTTGAGAAAGTTAATGAGTGGGAATTATGATTTCCACTAGATATGACATATCCATAATTATCAAGTCTACCAATTCGTGTTACACATCTCATATGATACAAGCAAGCGGATTCAACATTTAAGAGGATAGAGAAGGCACCATCAAGTTGTTCATACAGAGTAATCAACGTGGTTTCCTTTTTGTCTTTTAAGATTTCATGGGAGCATGCGAATTAATTCATTTATGATGAGTAACTAATCATGATATTCACCAATTTAGTAATTGTGTTTGAAATCCATCATGACCAATTATCCTATAAACATTTGTTTTGGTGTTCGAACATTCTGCAAACTGTTAGCCAATCATACTAATACCAAATGGTGATTGCATCAATATGTCTGATCATGAGCAACAAGTTAACTCTTCTACAAGCAATCTTTCTACGATATTTCAAGCGCAACGAATGGAATTCATTAATATCATGATCAACTTGGGGGAAATGGGTATCCAATGTAAAAGAGGTCGATGTCAAAGAATGGTATGCACAAGTGTAGGTGAACAAGAGACACGCAAAGGAAATTTCATCTCCGAGGAACTGAATTGAGCAGTTGGAGAGGCAGCAAGGATACATTCTGACTTTTCTGAAGCAAATTCAGATGTTTCTCGATAATTCAAGTTTCGAGGAACATTATTTTCCTGACACTGAGTTGCGCTTATCATCGCAAAAACTAGATAATTGACATGAGTAAATTCTCCGCTAATGTTGTTTTGACTAATTCTTCAAATGTTAAATTTTTAGTTGAAGACGAGACTTCAAATTTTGTATACCAATGATACTAATAGTCTTTCCAAGATGTATGTACTCCTGTCATTTTTTTATATTTTTGGCAGTGGCCCTTGTATATGTATAGCAACAAACTTCTTTTAATATTGACATACTTTCCAACTAAGGCCAATTTTTGAATGTATGTACCCTTTTGTTTTTGCAACAATATCTCCTTTAACTACAACATTTCTTGTCATTGTTTTTATGCATATATTTGTCCTTGAATTCATGATTCTTAAGTAATATTTTGAACTCAAGGATCTTCACACATAATCTTGGAAATTAGCAAGATATGCAACAATTTCTTGTTGCTTGAGAACTATTGTTACTGACTTTGTCTTTATGTGATTGTGGAATTTTCCTCACCCATTTTTTAGAGTGTCCATACCTTTGTTGACACATCACAATGTCACTTCTTTTATTACTAATTTTTCTTACTGCAATATATGGCGTATTTCTTCTCGACTGTCCTTTTGATCTTTGACAATTTTGAGCTTTGTGTCCACAACCATCACAAACATAGCATCTTATGGTATGACAATACTTTGCAGTATGTCTATAATAATTGTACCTTAATCATTTCATCGTATTATTGAACCTCCTTCTACCATAACTTCCGCATTCCAATGATTTATGTCCATATTTATAGAAAGAAAAACAATAACCACTAAAGAAATTTCCATACCTAGATTGAACCTTCTTTGATAACATTCCTTCTAGGTTAAATTAACATGTCGTTCTTTCCTTTTGAAGTCCCTTTTGAATTATTTCTTCTTGATTCGTGATTAGAGTGCATTTATCCCTTGTCTTTTCAATTGTCTTTTCGTAACCAATACTAGATTTGTCATTAGGTGGCCTTTGGCTACTTAATATTTTATCCAATATTGATGAGTTGTAATTGAAATTGGCTTTATCATTTGTTATGTCCTTTTCATTAATTGTGTCTGTCAAGTCCCCTCCCATCAGACCGAGCCAGGGAGAGAACATGGCACTAAAACTGGGCATCTAGCCCCATATCGATTAAGTAAAACTCATTGATAATACAAGACATGTACATATGCATATAGTAATTAAACATAGCGAAATTAAAATCATCTACATATCTAACATACATTCAAACATTTTCATGACAGACATTAAATAAATACATTGCAGAATTTAACACATGAGAGTACTTATCTTAAAACAAAGTAGTCCCGAGCAACCAGCTATGCAACTGCAACATTCCACCCAACCATAGGCTAGTTGTGCTTATCAATCTCTTGATACAACTGCCACCCCCGAGCTGGGCATGATTTCCACTAGGAAAAGGGAACAACAGACTCACACATAGCCAAATATACACCAAAATCAACCAAGCCAATCGACAGTTGGGTTTATCAGGCTGCTAGGCAATGGAAAGGAAGAATTGCTAAGCTAGTGAGCTCAACCACAGAGCTATGGATACCTCTACAAGATCTATCCATCCCGGTTCCCCACAATGCCTACACACCTGAGTCAAGGAAGTATTCCTTTCACTACTACATAGTCCCTCAGGCCATACCTTCCAATTCAGTGTTGTTCAAGGTGTGCATAGAAGAGTAGCCAACCCTTTTGATCTTCTTGAGAGGTTATTTTCCCCACTAGGTTTATCAAGTCAACTCAGATCCACTTCCACTCCTAATTTCCTACTCATAGTTCAAACTAAAACAGGGATGCACAAAACAACAAAAGTACAAGTGCTGGGCATGAAGAAAACGTTTTTACAGTGAGGTGCCCAAAAATGGGGTTTCTACCAGTTTCCGAAAAACGTGGGTAGCCAAAACAAAAAGCTTAATGAGGAAACAACCCTGGGAAGCTAAATCCGTTTTTAGAAAAACGTCCATGGACATTCCAGAGCAAAAATGATCTCCATAACAACCCCAAATCGTGCTCCTCCTCTCCCAGCTACTGTGTAACACAAAAACAAGCTCCCAGCCATGGAAAAATGCAGGAAAATGATGAAAAACGTGATGGGGAAAGCCCCACCTAGCTCAGACTGCGTGAGAGAGAAAAGGCCATGGGTGAAAGATGGCTTTGGGCACCATTTTGTGGGTGTTTTCTTGCCCAAGAAGCAAAAATACGAATTCCCAGGTTGATGGCTTGCCCATGCACGAAATTGGCTGCCATACCTCTTCATTCCCAAGGCATTAACTACCTCAACCAACTCTTGGAAGAATTAAATGATTGGGTGCATAAGTCAAAATGGGTAGTTGGTGGTTTATGGGTTTTCTCATGAAATTTGGCTTAACACTATTGGCTCAAGGGTTTGAATAATTTCCCTCCCTATTCCTTGTGAAATCATGCCCCCATCTCTTTGTTGCATTGCATATCTAGTTGTGGGTATTTCATTAAAATTCGTATTTACATGATGTCTTAATTTACATTGTGTCTGTCTAGCACAAGAACCATAGGCATCTATTTTTAATTGTTGATACATACAAAGCTAAATCGATGGCGGGGCCTTGGCCTTGAGCTCCTCACCATGATTAAATAATGATATTTACATCATTTACAATTTTAATGCAATAGGGTCAAAATCGGGATATTACAGTGTCAAAAATCTCCATGTCACCTTTTGGATTCGCATGGTCTGAATCAATCGTGACCTCATCCTTAGATCCTTTCATTGCAACAAAGTATTGTTTTTATTCTTAAGAGACTGATTCTCTTTTATGAGTTCTTATAGTTATTCTTTCAAGAAAGTAATATCTCAATCCTTTACTTGTAGCTAAATCAAATTGTTTTGTTGAGTTTCTTCTAGATTCATAGTTACGCGATCCTTTTCTTCAATATGTAACAATTGTTTCTTTAGTAGTTCCTTTTATTTTCTTGCTTCTTCCAATTGAATTTTTAGACCAACATTAATCTTTTGAGTTTCTTCATGGTATTTATGCCTTTCCCTTTCTAGTATATATTCTAGCAATGCATTATTTTCTTTGAGATTCTTAACTTCATCGCAGGCATAAATTAGTTTTTTTTCAATATCATCTTCATCTTCCTTGTTTTTTTATTCTACAGGAGATTTGCTTTCATCTTCATAGAAATATTTTGGCCTGTCCTGACTATCATTTATTTCCTCTATTGGTGGCTCTTTATTTTTATCATCTTCATATTCTTGAGTTGTGATTATGAGGAGAGATTCCTTTGCATAAGTATTTTGTAGCTTGTTCCAGATCTCTCTAGCTGACTTACATTGCCCCACTTTGTTATTTTTAGAACCTGATAAGCCGCTCGAAATTGCATCCATTTCCTCTGCATTGTCTTTTTGTAACTTCTTTGAAGTTGTACCTTTTGGTTTATTCTTTGGGGTTGTATAACCATTCTCAATTGACTGCCAGATATCAAGTCCAAGTGACTGCAAATAGGCTTCCATTCTTATACTCCAAAATAAATAATTTGTTCCATTGAACAAATGGGATCCATTTGTGCTAAGACCAAATTCCTTAGAAGCCATATTTGCTCAATAATCTGCCTTCTAGTGGTTAGACTGTTTCTGAAGGAAATTGCTCTGATACCAATTGTTGAACCATAATTGATACTAAGAGGGGGGTTGAATCAACATCAAACATGGATTCAATATTTATACAATTTTTCACTTCATAGATCATACACCAACAATAAAGCAATTAACAACATAGAAATCACCGTGCGCAAAGTATTTATAAAGAAATTTTGTATAGATAGAATATTTGATTACATAAATAGTTGGGAGACACCAATATCCATTTATGGTGTGAGCACCAACTCACAGACTTTGTAGACACCAATATGATAGGGACACCGATCCCTTATGCAAGCACCAAATTTCTATTTGCAGGAACCAATTTGTGAGGACACCAATCCTCCTATGAGCACCAACTCATAATAAAAAAGCACCAACTTGCACAGTTAGGAACCAACCTGTCTGATAGTTGAGAACACCAATTCTCTTGAGCACCAACTCAGATCTACAGGAACCAACCTGTAGGAGACCTCAGTCTCTTGTCCTTTCCCCTTCCAACCTCCTTTAAATAGATATGACTATAATCGTGTTCCTCTATCACACTATTCTTCACTTCTTGATTCACACACTCTTTTCCTGCACAAACACCTTAACACAACTTTTCTCTACGCATGCTGCTTCTTAGATTCTGTTGTATTCTTTTCTATGCAAAATCTTCAACACTCATTTTCTTTGTGCATATTGCTTCTCAGATTCTGTTGTATTTTGTTCTACACAGTTGTTCCTTGCACTCTTCTATATTGCGCGCTTAACCACGTACTCTTCTACACTGTGCACCTGATGACATACTTTTCTATCCTTTTTATACTGTGTGCTCATCTCTATGCTTCTTCTGTGACTTCGAATTTGTTTATGATTCAGTTATATACCATCGCACACTTCAAGGAATCAACGACCGTTGATTTCCCTTCAACTCTAGAGTGCTTCTCCCAACTCACACTTACCAAAACACATCAATCTTTTGTTCATTTATATTCATTCTAGCATCAATACATATTTTCTTGATTCAATTGGTTTGACCAAAAGTAGGGGCTTTTCTACATCGGTGACACCTCTTCTTCCTTTCTTCAAGGTCAAGTTAACCCAAACATTCAATCTAAACAAACCGCATCTCTTATTCTTATGTCAGTGTGTAATATGCGCACTTTGTTATATTTATTGTCTGCATGGTATTTGTGCAACAAACACTTATCCTTAAATTGCACGGATATATTTCAATGACTTTGTGGGACTTGCACACGTATTCCCTTTGACAAATTTTTCTTATATACTTCTTCAAACTGGATTCTAGACTTCATGCTTCTTATTTGAGATCAATGAAAATGTTAAGTTCAACAAAACATTGATGGAAAATTTGCAGATAGATGAATTAGGTGAATAAAAAAGTAATCAATATGAATTTTTTCTTGAATTTCCATTAATACTGTACTTAAGAATATTTCCTGACATGTTTCAAACAATTTATTTCACATATGTTGAATGTTCTACAGGGACTAACATCAATAGAAGGGAATGCCATCATAAGAAAAATAAATTATGGAAGATGTAAATGATGATGAATTGGCCCTTAGCTCATCTAGAGTGGTGTTGGAAGTTAATGAAAGAAGGAAATTTTTTTATAAAACTATGAGGGATATAGTGGAAAGAACGTATAGGCGTACTTTGTAATACTCCACACCGTGATTCCATTATATGTTGCACATGATTTTGATATATGCAAATTTAGAATGTTAAGTTTAAAAAAATATGTTAATATATATTAATATGTTAATAAATGGATAGATGTAATAATTGTAATGAATCTTCTATGAATGATTGATCATATATTTATAATTGAGTAGGTAATTGTTGTTAAATTAATAATGTGGTTAAAGTAATTATGAATAGTAAATTAATTGTAGGTGAGACTTTAAAGATTGAAAAGACTTACTTCATTAATTGATTCATGTATTTATGGAGGAATGTGACTTCTCGACTTTAAATTGATGAGTGTTGATAAGATATTTTAATTGTCATTTATTTTGTTTTATGGGGATCCATGTGGGGGAGGATGGTGGGAATATGTGTAAGTAGATTCCATAGAGGATGGGATAAGAGGAGGAATCCTCAATTGTTGAAGGTTGGGAATTTTCTTTTGGAAGTTAAAAAATAGTTTTACATGTGGAAGGACTTGGAGGGAAATTTTGGAAAAGAGTGCTACTATTTTGTTTGAGATCTTTGGGAACGGGGGATAGAGAAAATCTTTGATCTATCTAGGGCAGCGAGTCGAATTGACTGTTCCCAATAGGCAGGGAGGTTAAATCAGTTTGGTTTACTGCTAACCTTGTTGCAAATTTTACGAATTAAGAAAAGACAAAGACATGGGACTTATCAAACGAGATAAACATGTATTCCACTTGTTGAATTTATTTAAGTTATTACATTGACTATTTCCTTACCGCAAAATTTTGTGAATCTATATATATTTAAATTGTTTCTTCCATATGTGATACTTTCCTGCAAAGAATGATAGAATGAGTATATAGTTTGCTTATTGCTAAACGAAATAGTGGATAGAGATGCTTATACATATCTTCTGAAATGAAATAAATGGGTAGGAACTCTATAGGATCCCTTAAATACTTTCCACTTACAGTACATAAATCAATCAGATGATTCAAAGAATCAAGTTATATCTAAAGTACATGAGGTGTTTCCATAGCAATGGTTAATGAGACATGTCACACTTGCAATAGAAAAAAAAATACAAGAAAAAAAGAATCATTCAAAAAGTAATATTCCTAAACATGTTTTTATAGAATATGTATCTACTACTACAAAGCATTCTTTTATTAATACTAATTCTGCTATATTTACTTTTCAAATCAGTATAAAAATAGTTTAATGTCATTTTAAATTTTCAGGAATATTATGAAAATCCCAAAGGATGAATGAGGTGATATCTGAAATATGCCAACTTATCAATGTCCAAAAACGTGTACAAGGAGATGGTAAAGGAAATTGGCATAAGGGCATCACAGAAGGATCCATCTCAACAACAACGTGCTTCAAATGTATGAAATCATTGAATTTTTCTATTATGTACATACAATTAATTAATTTAGCATTAAATATTAATTTTCAATTGTTTTGTTGTATAAAAGAAGACAAAATGGAACCCATTCAACACATAAGACATGATGACAAGGAAAAAAAGGGTTGATATCAAAGTTTGTGAGTAATTGTGATTTCCTTATAACACCTTAAGATTTCATATTGGTTGTGATCTTTATATTTTAATTTTTTTTACACTGGACATCCTTGGATGTCTTCAAATAGGTGTTAACATACAAAGAAGAATCGTTAAAATAATTGATTGACATTTGGTTAAGTATGGGTTGTGATTATATGTTAGCGTATCAAAAAATAATTGTGGAATTTGTAATTATCTATGTTTTTTACTTCTCTCACTTTATAATTAATGGAACAACAAAAATCCTTTATTTTAAATCTATGATTTGTTATGAGGTATACAACTTGTAGGAAACAAAGTATGGACTAGAGCCAATAGAATAGCTATTGAGATAAGGCATGGGATTTGGTTTTGAAAGAATGTGTATCATTCGGGACCTACGTCTTTCTATAGTACACCACTTTTCAATTTACATTCATGTGTATTATCTATTTTAATTTTCATTATTCCCACCAATGTAGATACACATGCGACACTTTATTTTTATGTTTGTAGATGGAACATGAATATGAGGAAAACAATCAATGCAATCAATAAAACATTTGGCCAATTATCCTAAGTCATGCCAGTGGCTTGAGCATTGACAACAATTCCATCAAAGAATGATCATCAATATATTTGGATTTTAATGCAAGCTGTTGTATATTTTCAAATAGTTGTTTGTGAAATCAGACATTTTGTATAATGTACTAGACATAGTGTCCCAATTGAAATACAATGGGTTACCAATAAGTGTAACAATTACATGCATGTTGACATTTTGATTATTGTGTACCTTTATGTTGTTCCATTTTGTATGACAAAGGGCCTCTTATTCGTATAATAAAATAAAGTTTCTTATTCTATTGCATTTCCCAATGTCATTGTGAAAGGTTACATGTATAATGTTACATTGTTGACTAATATATGGATGATTAAATATTACAATAGATGCAAAACTTTATGATATAACGAATTAATCCAAACATCATATCCAAATGCAGTAATTAAAATTATATGAATACTATTATAAAAAATATTTCAATTTCTGATGAATAATGAAATTAAACAAAATAAAAATAAAATATAGATATTACAGTCTGATTTAACAGACTACTCGTTGCATGCCACGGTGCTTTTTTTATTATTACGCTTTGGTGCGCCACTGTATCATAAGTGCACTGTTGAATTTTAAAACTGCAGTGAAAGTCAATGTCCTAGTCAACTTCACCGATGTGTTTTCCTTCTCTTATCGCACCGATGCTTTATAATATTTCATAAGCATTAGTGCTAAAATTAATATAAAGCAGTGGTGCATATGTTGTTATATAGCATTGGTGCCATTAAAAAATTTCGTGCACACCAGTGCTATATTTATTATCAAGCACCAATGCATATATTGCTTTAATTTTTTGGTGAGCACTGGTTCTTGTTTGTATTTAAAGGCATCGGTGTGTTTTGTATTCGTTATCATTGATGCACTTGTATCAACAAAGTGCACCAATGAAAAAACATCTTCTAAATCCTCCGATTGACAAAAAAATTTAGTTATAATAAATTTCCGTAAAATCCTTTGCCAAAACCTATGGTACCATTGGAGAATGTTGTAGTAGAGGTTTTTTTGAAAATTTTTACCAATCTTGTAACACTAAAAACCTCCATGATAATGTCCGCTATAGGGCATTTTCCTTGTAATGATAAACCCACAATAAATTAGTATTGTTGACAATAAAAGCTTAATATGAACATAAAAATAGCACATATAAATCACCAAGATCCATTCTTGTGATGGTTAACAAGCTTCCATTGGTAGATTTTCACTCCCAATGATTTGAATATGATTATTTGTATTACCAACCAAATTTGTTGGGGTTTAAACAATGTAAAAATCATTCTCATGGTTCAATTTCACATTTAAAATCGCCCAATGAGATTGAATAAATAAAAGTACTGGAAATTGCATTTGTGTAATACAAAAATTTAAGCTTAAAGAATGCAAAATTTTAGGAAATCCAACTAAACAGTCATGGTTGTACATCAATGTCATATCATAGTAGTTCGAATCATGATAATGCATATTGATGAAATAGCAAACCCATCGTACTTTACCTGGAAAGTGCAATTAGATTATTTTTGTGATAAAAATTGAAGAAATAAATGTATGGCTGAAAATTCCACTAAGATGCAATCCAATTTCAAGTTGAATATGCTTTTTGTAGGGTTGGAAATTACATCAACATACCAAGAGATTTCAAATTTGATTATATAATATTCAAATATGTAAGACAAAGGGATCCATGGATAGACACTTTATTGCCAAAACTAAGTTCATTATTTTACGACATTATCTTGAAATTTATTTTCTTCATTTTGATTTTAAGCAAAGATTTTCCATTTTAATTTTTACTGGTAATTTTGATGGATGTCCTCTACACTTTCTAGCACTCTCTTGTTCTCATTGATGGTGCATTTTCATTTATTTTAATTCCTAATCACTTTCTCAAGCTCTCATCATTATCATTTTTTATGGTTATTGTAGATGAGATTGTTATGTTTGGGAGATGGGAAAATGTTTATTTCAATGGGATACAATTTACCTTTCCTAGATTGTGGTAGAAGCATAAGGTCAGAAACATTGTGAGTAGACTCAAACATACATTCATCCTTGGGTAGCGCTAAAATTAAACCAATAAATACTTGGACTCTATGAAGTCAATTGGAAACAATATTAGTGGATAAATATCCACATACACATAGCGGAAAACCAAAATGAATTCAAGAGAGACTGTAATTGACCATCAACATCATTGTCATTCATCCCCATTATGAATTGAATACCCATCGAACAATAATCATTTTGGTCGAGAAATATGTTTGAACACTTCGCAACAATAAAGGAAAATAATGGAAATTAAATTATATTTAACCATTATATAGCAAGCCCAAACAAATTTCATTTTGTTTCTATGATTTATTTATGGATGCTATAGGATACAAGTTAGGATCATAAGAATGAAAGTAGAGTTCCACTCATAATTTACAACCATTAAGACAAACATTGGGCTACCATCAAATCATTTTGTAAAAGATATTTTTATCCCACAATTTACAATCATTAAAACCAACTCTTACAAAGCAACATTGGGGTCCAACTAATTACATTTAGGTAGTTATCCATATCCATTTAAATAAATTCCAATCGATGTGTTCTTAGTTGAATAATTTTAACAAATGCTTAAATAACATTGTTCTTATCTTTTCCAAACTCAAACAAGACCAAAATTATTATTCAATTTGCATTTGGAAAAATACCATTTCAAGGATTTGCCATTGAATTGGAAATTGAGAGTAAAGATACTTACCATAGTATCCTCTATGTGTTCTTGATCCGGATTTATGTGAGAACGAAATGAAATAGCATATATATATATATATATCTATATATATATATATATATATATATATATATATATATATATATATATATATATATATATATTCACATACACAGATATACGGCGAGAAACACAGTGATACAACAAACTCAGATTCTATTAAATGAATGAGATAGAACAAACTCTAAAATAAAAGCAGCTATAATGGTGGTAGCTATATCTCTGAGAAGAGATGTGGCAACTACGCTCATTTGTGACAAGTTGAATACAAAAAGAGGCTGAAAGTCCTATTTATCATAAGCATGAGGGAAAGAATCCCAAACATCCAAAAACCTAACCCTAGAAGATGGACCGTCATAAAGTTTGCGGCCCCAAGGTGGTTAGTTGAACAGTCAACTTCCCGGGGTCATAAATTTTGCATACAATCTCCATTTGGGGTGCTCGGTAGCCCGTTGTAAAGGTCTATCTGAGATTTACAACTTTTGAATGGGGCCAGAAGTATGTTGTTAGAAACCATTTGGCCCACCAAATCACCAAAAAAACGTCGTTTAGGGCCTCGAAATGGCCCCGAAAGTTTGGGACCCGAAAAACAGTAGAAAAATTACAACAAAACTGCCAGAATGAAAAAGAATTTTGAGCTAGTGGAATAGGTGGGTGGCCACCTATATCCATCTGGATCAGTCCTCCCCCCTTAGTAAGTAATGGTATCCATTGCATTGAGTGCCCCCATCAGGTGGGGAAAATTCTGTTGAACTTGACTCTTGGTGAACCACTTTCCTTGGTGAAAAAGTTTCCCTGCTTTGACAACCCGATATAGCTGGATTTTCTGCTGGAGGGTTCCCTTAACCTGTGTGTCCATGATCTGATCAATGGTTTGTTGTTCCATGTAGTCAAGATTAAGATCTATAGGTTTCAATTCCTCTGCCACCTTCGAGGTGTCCAACAATGGTGGAAAATATGGGCGAACGAGCTCCACATTAAATACTGGGTGCAGGCCAAGGAATGGAGGAATGCTTAGCTCAAAGGCATTGTCACCAAATTCCTTGGTGATGGTGTACGGACCATATCAAAGTGGATGAAGCTTGTGATGGGGTCCTGTAAGCCTCTCTTTCTGCAAATAAAACCAAACCTTATCACCCACCTGGAACTTGTGTGGAACCCAATGCTAGTCATGTCTCTGCTTGTACTTAGTGTTGGCCTTTTCCAAAATTTCATGGACCTATTGGCGGATGTGCTGGATTCGTTCAATAAATCCGGTGGCCTTATCAGCCTCAGTCTGAGCATGGGAATATTCCTCACGTTTGGATACAATGGGAAGAGCTACATCAATTGGTGCGAGTGGTTGGAACCCCAGACACCCTTGAAAAGGGTTGTGGCTGGTAGAGCTATGAAGGGCTCGGTTATAGCTATGTTGAACATAAGGAAGTCTCTCATCCCATGTGCGGGGATGTTTAGAATTGTACATTCTCAGAATATGCACAATCATCCTATGACTACCTCTATTTGTCCATCGATCTAGGGGTGGAAGGCAGTTGATTTGGTGAGCCTGGTATCAATCAATGACCATAGGCTGGACCAGAAAGTGCTTAGGAAACTGTTGTCCCGATCTGAAATGATAGTTTGTGGCAGCCCAAAATGAACCCAAACACGCTGGAAGAAGAGCTTAGCAGTGGCTTCAGCAAAGATGTTCTTCTTGCAAGCTATTAGAATGGTCATTTTAGAGAAACGATCCACGACCACAAACACACAATATTTTTGGTGACGAAGTGCCCTACCACCCGACTGTAATGAGATTCCTAGATCATCTTCGCACGCTCGTCTAAATTATTGCAGAGATGGCCCAGGTGGCATAGCAAGCCTTCTTGAAGATGAAAGTCTGCTACGGATGTTCCTGCACATAGGGCTCGATATATGGGAGAAAAATCAGGATCACTTCTATATAGATGAGGCCACCCTAAGGTCTCATGGTCACAAGAGTGGAGAACTGTGGTAAGTGTGGCTACTAGAGGCCGACTGAGGAAATTGGAGAATCGATTGGTGCTACCCTTCTTATATTTAATATTCAGGTGGAATTGCTGCAAGTACGTGGACCACTTCTAGTGGCAATCATTCTGTAACTTCCCTTGGGTTTGTCTGAACTGCAAGGGCTTGTGATCAGTGTGGATGAATGTCTCTTTTCCAAGGATGTAATGCTTCCATTGGCGACAGGATTGGACAATGGAATACATTTCCTTGTCGTAGGTGGGGTACTTGCGGACTGAATTTGAAAGTGTCTCACTATGATATGCCACTGGATGACCATGCTGAGTGAGGACTGCACCAACAACATAGTCTGAAGCATCTGTTTCAATCTCAAAGGGTTGTTGCAGATCCGGTATGGCAAGGACAGGTGCCGAACATAAGCATTTCTTTAGATCCTCAAATGCTTTTTGTTGTGGCTTAGACCAGCTGAAATTGGCCTTAGATCCCCCTTTGGTCACCTAGATAAGGGACCAAGCAATATTAGAGAATCCCAACACAAATATGGGATAGAAGTTGGTAAGGCCTCGGAAGCTGTAAATCTCTGTGAGAGTTGTTGGGGTTGGCCAATCATGGATGACTTGAATCTTGGCTGGATCCACATGAACACCATGTTCGTCCATGACGTATCACAGATATTGAACCCTCTTCATGCCAAATGAGCACTTCTCTAAATTACCATATAGCTTGTGCTAGTGCAAGGTGCTGAGGACTTGGTGGATATGCTCCAGATGCTCTGCCCATGTTCTGTTGTAGATGAGAATATCGTCCAGATATACAACCACAAAAGAGTTAGTGAATGGTCGTAGGATATCGTCCATCATCCTCATGAAAGTTGTTGGAGCATTAGTCAAACCGAAAGGCACGACTAACCACTCAAAAAGGCCTTCCTGAGATTTGAAGGAAGTCTTCCAAACATCGGTCTACTCAATTGGCACTTGATGATAGCCATACATCAAATCAATCTTGCTGAAATATTTGGCGCCCTTGAGCTGGTCAAGAAGGTTGTCGATACGGGGAATGGGATACCGAATCTGGACTGTGATCTTGTTTAGAGATCAGTAATCAATACAGAGTCGCCATGTCCTGTCTTTATTCTGTACCAACACAATTGGGCTCCCACAAGGCGAGGAGCTAGGTCGAATGTGCCCCTTTTGGATCAATTCTTGAATCTGGCATTTGATTTCTTCATTTTCCATGAGGGAACGCCTGTATACTGGCCCGTTAGGTAAAGGAACACCATGTGTCAAATTAATGGAATGCTTGACCGGGCAATGTATTGGCACCCCGGTGGGTGTGGTGAAGATGTATTTGTATGATTCCACAATCTTTTCCACCTGTTTCTGCTGCGTAGAGGGGTTCTGCATGGAGGTGGTGGATGTTGCTGCAATATTCCGTTCACCTTCAGAATGAAACATGAAAAGGATGAATTTCCCTTTTTGGGAGATTACCTTACTGCACTGCTTAGCTGTGATGAGCGACACTGCAGAGGTGGGAAGTGTCTCTGGTATCCTATAGAGCTTCTCTCCCAAAGTAATAATGACACTACGAGGTCTATACTCATACAAAGCATGACGTTTCCACATATATGGTTGTCCTAAAAGAACATCAGAAACTTCAAGCGGGGCAACATCACACATTACCTCGTCTTTGAATGGCTTGATCCCGTAGGAAAGGTGGCATTGTTGACTAACACTGATGTCTCGTCCCTAGCTCAGCCAGCCGATGTTGTATGGTTTGGGTTGTGGAACCATCGGAAGCTTCAATCGTTTGACGAATTCGTCTGAGATGAGGTTTTTCTGGATACCACTATCAACAATAAAGTGTAGCGGATTTCCTTGCACCCACAATTGTGAATGGAAGAGGCGCTCCCATTCCTCTGGATCTTTTGACTCTTTTGGTTGAATCTTTGTAGTTGCGATGGTCGCACTAGGTTCCGCATCAATGATCTGCTTTCTTTTTTTTGTCTCTCCATCAAGTTCTGAGTCAGAGTCTGGTTCTAGGGATTTTTTCTCGGCCAACAAGGATTTTTTGAGCGGCACTCATTAGTGTTGTGCCAAGGGCTCTTGTGGAATTCACACCACTTTCCAGTGTCCTTCTTTGATATCCCATTACCCTCCTTTGCCTGCGGCTTGGGATGGTTGTCGGGACTTTGGCCATCCTTTCTCTGTCCTTTGGCTTGTGAGTTGAGGATACCTTTTCCAGGCTTCTACTGTTGATTTGCATACCCAAAATAACACTTATTATTTTGCTTAAACTTTTGCTCAATCTTGACGGCATATCTATAAGCTGCTCCTAGTGAGGATATGTCCAAGAAATCCATCACTGTCTGAATGTACCTATGCAGGCCCTTGCGGTACTTTAGGACCAAGTGCGGTTTGGATTCTCGAATACCCAGCTTGGAGCATAGGGTATGGAACATGTTGGTAAAATATGGGACTGTTTGGTCCCTCTCCTGGCGCAAGGTCGTCCATCTGGTGTACTAGTCATCATAGTTTTCGACAGGGTAGAATTCTTCCTTGATGGCATCGAAAAGTTATCCAAGTAGGGTCCGTCTTGAATAGTTTATATTTGTCTCTTGTATGCCTCTCGCAGTACCCGTCCCACTAGTCTTTAATATGGGGAAGGGACTTAAGGAGCGTGAATGTGATCTTTTCGTTGTAGGAAAATTTTTGAATAGAGAAGTAACCCTCTAATAGATTCAACCATTTCTCTAAAGCATCTGTATCTATCTTTCCTTCAAATAAGGGAATTCCAAAGTTAAATTGTACCTTGAAGGGAGTCGCACCCCCTAAATGGTTGCTCGTTGAAGGTGCATCCGCCGCCATTGACATCCTGCGAAGGATTTGTGCAAAATTATCCATCATCTCGTTCCTCTGTCGCGCGAGGGCTTACTCGAGCAACAACTTAATAGGATCTCCTGATCTATCATCTCTCTTTTCATCTCCCACCATGGGAGCCTTCTTGGGTTGACGAGGAGGGTTTTCCCCAAGCTCAACTAGTTTGAGACCCAACTCTCGATATTCAGATCTCATCGGGGACATGCACTGAGAAATCACAAGAGCAGAAGGCTCTAATACCACAGATCTGTATTTATGTGAGAATGAAATGAAAGAGCATATATATATATATATATATATATATATATATATATATATATATATATATATATTCACATACATAGATATATGGCGAGAAACACAGCGATACAACAAACTCAAATTCTATTAAACGCATGAGATAGAACAAACTCTAAAATAAAAGAAGCTAAAATGGTGGTAGCTATATCTCTGAGAAGAGATGTGGTGACTACGCTCATTCATGACAAGATGAATACAAAAAGAGGCAGAAAGGCCTATTTATCATAAGCATGAGGGAAAGAATCCCAAACATCCAAAAACCTAACCCTAGAAGATGAACCATCATAAAGTTTGCGGCCCCAAGGTGGTTAGTTGAACAATCAACTTCTCGAGGTCATAAATTTTGCATACGATCTCCGTTTGGGGCGCTCGGTAGCTCATTGGAAGGTCTATCTGAGACTTACAACTTTCGATTGGGGCTAAATAAATGTCGTTGGAAATATTTTGGCCCCCCAAATCGCCAAAAAAACCGTCGTTAAGGGCCTCAAAATGACCCCGTAAGTTTGGTACCCCGAAAAACCGTAGAAAAAACAAGAAAACTACCAGAATGAAAAACTATTTTGAGTCAGTGGAATAGGTGGGTGGACACCTATATCCATCTGGATCAATCCTCCCCCCTTAGGAAGCAATGGTATCCATTGCGTTGAGTGCCCCCAATAGGTGGGGAAACTTCTATTGAACTTGACTCTTATGGAGCCACTTGACTTGGTGAAGTAGTTGCCCTGCTTTGACAACCCGATATAAATGGATCTTCTATTGGCGGGTTCCCTTAACCTGTGTTCCCATGATCTAATCAATGGTTTCTTGTTCCATCCAGTCGGGATTAAGCTCTGTAGGTGTCAATTCCTCTGCCACCTCCGAGGTGTCCAACAATGGTGGAAAATATGGGCGAAGGAGCTCCACATTGAATACTCGGTGCAGGCCAAGGAATGGAGGAATGCTTAGCTCAAAGGAATTGTCACCAATTGTCTTGGTGATGGTGTACGGCTCATATCAAAGTGGAAAAAGCTTGCTATGGGGTCATGTGAGCCTCTCTTTCTGCAAATGCAACCAAACCTTATTACCCACCTGGAACTTGTGTGGAACCCAATGTTAGTCATGTCGCTGCTTGTACTTAGTATTGGAGGATGTGCTGGATTCATTCAACAAATCCGGTGTCCTTATCAACCTCAGTCTGAGCATGGGAATATTCCTCACGTGTGGATGCAATGGGAAGAGCTACATCAATTGGTGCGAGTGGTTGGAACTCCAGACACACTTGAAAAGGGCTGTATCTGGTAGAGCTATGAAGGGACTTGTTATAGTTATGGTAAACATAAGGAAGGCTCTCATCCCATGTGCAAGGATGTTTAGAATTGTACATTCTCAGAATATGCACAATCATCCCGTTGACTACCTATGTTTGTCCATCGATCAGGGGGTGGAAGGTAGTTGATTTGGTGAGCCTGGTATCCATCAATGACCATAGGTTGGACCAGAAAGTGCTTAGGAACCTGCTGTCCCAATCTGAAATGATAGTCTGTGGTAACCTGAAATGAACCCAAACACGCTCGAAGAAGAGCTTAGCAGTGGCTTCAACAGAGACATTCTTCTTGCAAGCTATTAGAATGGCCATTTTAGAGAAACGATCCACAACCACAAACACACAGTCATTTCCATGCTTGGTTGAAGGTAGTCCAGACATGTAATCCATGGATAGGGATTCCCATGGCCCATTAGGAGTGGGAAGAGGGGTGTACAACCCCTTTTTTATGGAAGGTTTTGCGATGGCACAGGCAGTGCAGGATCTTCTGTATCAAGCGACGTCTTGTTGGAGCTTAGGCCAATAAAAATACTTCTACAATATGGCCACTGTATTTTTGGTGCCGAAGTGCCCTGCCACCCTACTGTAATGAGATTCCCAAATCATCTTCGCACGCTCGCTTGAAAGAACGTAGAGATGGCCCAGGTGGCATAGCAAGCCTTCCTGAAGATGAAATTCTGCTACGTATGTGCCTGCACATAGGGCTCGATATATGGGAGAAAAATCAGGATCACTGCTATATAGTTGAGGCCACCCTGAGGTCTCATGGCCACAAGAGTGGATCATTGTGGTAAGTGCGGCTACTGGAGGTCGACTGAGGCAATCAACAACTCGGTTGGTGTTTCCCTTCTTATGTTTAATATTCAGGTGGAATCACTGCAAGTAAGTGGACCACTTCTGGTGGCATTCATTCTGTAACTTCCCTTGGGTTTGCATGAACTGTAGGGGCTTGTGATCAGTGTGGATGACTGTCTCTTTTCCAAGGATGTAATGCTTCCATTGGAGGTAGGCTTGGATAATGGAATACATTTCCTTGTCGTAGGTGGGGTACTTGTGGACGGTATCTGAAAGTGTCTCACTGTGATATGCCACTGGATGGCCATGTTGAGTGAGTACTGCACCAACAACATAGTCTAAAGCATATGTTTCAATCTCAAAGGGTTGTTGCAGATCTGGTTAGGCAAGGACAGGTGCCAAACATAAGCATTTCTTTAGATCATCAAATGCTTGTTTTTGTGGCTTGGATTAGCTGAACTTTGCCTTAGATCCCCCTTTGGTCACCTGGCTAAGGGACCAAGTGTTGTTGGACAATCTACTCGAGCGGACGCAAGCCATATCTCCCTATCCTAATTAGGTATAGAACAATTGAAGTACCAAATACAACCTTCTTTCCTAAATCAATAGAGATGCAAGTTAACAAATAGATCACTTACCTGAAGTCTGCGAATGCCTGTCCTCTTTGTTGATCCGAGCTCTAGAGCCTTAAGATCTTGAGCTGCAAAACCTTGTAGAGCAAGTGGAAACAAACAAACGATACAAGCATATATAGATGTAAATTGATCTAAGCTAACGGTTAAGGAAGAAAGTTATAAACATTATCAACACAACGATTTTTATGGAAAGAAATTGTATTACTGTAATGAAGGGAAATACATAGAGAAAGAATGTTACAACCTAAGCCTCAATGTTTCAACCTTCCATCCAACAATCAATTCCAAGCCTCCAAAGAATGATGCCTCCCAAAGGATGATAGGGACCACCTAGAAATCCACCAGCATAAGAGTACCATAGACCTTCCCCCTTTCACAATCGAGAGGAGGGTTGTATTTAGAAGGATAAAGGGGATAGAGTAGGTTGAGGATTAGGGGGAAAGGTATAAGGGATCCTCCCATTAGGTTAGGAACCGAAATTCCACCTCACCTAGAAGTTAGGGATGACGCTCCACCTCATCAAGCTTCAAGAAGGGCCTCGAAGCTTCGATTTTTCGCCTATTAACACCCCGACGCACCTTGCATGAATAGACAGAGTGCCAATGAGGGTTTCCGCACCTTGCATGAAGGGAAAGAGCGTCGGTGGCACACCTTTTCAGTGTGCAAAGTGTGTCGGTGCACCTTGTCTGAAGGGAAAGAGCATTGGTGTACTTAGAGAAGTTAAAAACCTAGGGAAAACCCCAAACTCAATGCACTTTAGCTAAGGGATCTTCAGGGATTAGGCACAAAGTTGACGCATGGCTCATGGTGATGATATTTTGGTGTAACAGGATTCCCCCCAAAGCATGAAGCTGGAAAAAATAGGACAGGTGAAATGCTTTGAAAAGTGAAGAAACCGAAGGCAAGGATGTTGGTTGGAAGATGCTACAGTACAACTGACTCAATTCTCACATGACTCGTAACATGGTTGTCGACCAATACATTGCACATCCATGGTAGTAGAGACCGACTGAACACAATCATTGCTACTAGACACAATCGTAGATCCATTATGAGATGATAACACAGCCACGACCAATATAAAGTGGATCTGTGTAATATGACTCAAACAATCGCAACCTGGGTAGAATATGATTTCCAAGGGGCCTTCAAGCTGAACCCGCAATGATATGAATCTAACCATGTGATTACAATGTTCTGAAGTCGAACATGGTAGAAACCACTTGATTACCGGTCATTGATGCATACCGTTAACATGCGCGAGGGAAATCACCATTAATGTCAATGATTCCCAAGGTATCACAGTACATATCACCAAGCGTGAATAAATGAGTTGAGGTCGAACGCCTGATGAAATATTTCAATCAAGAGTCAATGATGTAAACTCATGTTGAAAGCGAGGTAACCTGCCATTGAGGCATGCAAGCCCAAGGTACTCGATTTGTTTCTAGACTCAATCCTCGGATGATGTGTTGAAGTCGACAAGGATGAATCCATCGAAGGAGGGCCATGATAAATCCCCCATCAATGACACGAAACTCGATAACAGATGTTTGGAGTAGATCAAATGGTAGAGTAATGTGCAAGACTGACTCAGGGTAGGCCGACATGATCGAAGGTGTACTAAATGCAGATAATGACTAACAAACTTCTCTTGAACATGGGCATGGCATGACTTAGCAGTATTGACATGACAAGAATGATACCAACCCTTAATGCAACTGATGGTGGAAGCATTCTTCGGATGACCCAAAGGAGTGAGATGACTCATAGAATTAGTCCGACTCGAAGACAAATGGATGACCCATGTGCTATATGCAAATGCAAATGAGTGCCATGTTCAAGCGCAACGATGCAGTTCCCGTAAATAAGGTGTAACACAAAATATTTCCTTTTTCCCCATCATGACTGATGAGTGCCTCACTTGTTTTTTAACAAGCTTGAGGAGGGTAAAAAGATGCTCGGTATAGCTCATCTCATGGATGATTCCAATCCCAAATGTTTTATGAACCTAGGAAAGGAGGGGTTCGTCCCATGACGGGCCCTTCAATGTTGAATTTAAACAAGTCCATAGAAGGTAAACTTGGCGTCATTTCATGTTTAGAAAGTATTAAAAGAACTAAACAAGACTCCAAAGTTCCTTTTTTGTAAATTTAGTCCCTTCTCCCGGAAAAGGGTAAAACAATGCGATAGAGAACTCTTCTAGTCATGATTGGCTACAGTATTCATTTTTCATAAATAGTGCCCCCCGATCCGAAAAAGGGGTAAACTATCACCAGGAAGACGATCATTCAAATACTTTTACAAGCATGAATGCATCAAGTTCACTTGGCGATATTTTCCTATTTAGGGAATCTGAAAAGAGCTTAAAGAAGACTCCAAAAACAACTTTGTCATGGTTGGTGACTGAGTATGATAAAAGAAAAATTAAACTCGGCACAGTTCCTTTTCCGCAAATAGTCTAGCAAGACCGGATAAAGTGATAAACCTATACTCGTTAGACACACCTTTTTACTCAAATTTTTAACGAGCATGACAATGGTATCAAAATAACTCAGAATCTTTTTCATATTTGAAGCAGAGCACGAAAAGGTAAAAAGTAAGCTCAAATCACTTTTCATGTTTTAACCAGAGCACGAAAAAAGTGAAAAGTAATCTCGATACCATATTACTCTTTTTAATGAGCTCGAAGATAGGTGAAAAGAATGCTCATGATGTCTGCTTCATTTTTTAACGAGCTTGTAACAGAAAATGAACTATGCTCAGGATTATTTTCATGGTTTAGTGAGCTCGAAACCCAAAAGAAAGTATGCTCGAAAAGTATTCCCATTGGTGGATTTTTTCCATCATGATATCCAAACGTTGGTACATGCCCCCAGCTTGATTGCTAGAAGTAAGTGACTTAACTCCAATATGGTGTGGAGAGGCGATCGAGTTGACTTCAACATAATTTCTAGAGGTTGACGACATGCCCCCCAAGTTTCATGCCATTCTCTGAATCTACATCTTCACTTGATTAAACTCCTGGTTACTAATATGAAGATGTTCACCAGAGACGAACGAGGATCAAAATGGTATAGGAGGATGAAAAGAAGGTTCAGGTACTAAGTCTATAGGAAGACTCCACTCAATGGAAAAGGAACTATTTCATTTTTTAATGAGCTTGACACAGGAATAGAACTCGACTCACGACCTATTTCATTTTTTAAATAGCTTGACACAGAAAGGGAACTATGCTCATGAAGCTGGTTTCATTTTTATGCAAGCTTGAAACCAAAGGTAAACTATGCTTGGGAGGTATATTCCATTTTTTAACGAGCTTGGAATCAAAGACTAATCTGTGCTCATGGGAACCTATTTCATTTTTCAACGAGCTTAACACAGAAAGGGAAATATGCTCCTAGGAGATGGTTTCATTTTTACACAAGCTTGAAACCAAAGGTAAAGTATGCTTGGAAGGGTCTATTTCATTTTTTAACGAGCTTGAAAGAGAATAAAACTGTGCTCCATGGAATGGTTTCATTTTTAGACAAGCTTGAAACCAAAAGGGAAACTCTGCTTGAAGATCGGTCCTACCCAACATGATGTCCAGAGGTTGGTAGGGTGCCCCCAGCATAAGAATCTAGGGGAACAACTCCAACATGATGCCCAGAGGCTGGATACCTGCCCCCCATCACGAGGGAGAGGAAATCACTAAAATATGCGGAACATTCAGGGAAGGTAGATGACTAGGAGTCATACGATGAGTGGGTGTTACGAAGGAAAGATGATCGATGGTCAAAATTCTCCCATCATGGGGAAAATACATCACTTGAAAGAGTGAAGACACTACAAATTTCATTACATAAACATAATCACGTCCAAGGAGTAGATTAAAATATAAGGGACCTTGGACTACCATAAAATCAATACAGACACTTTTCCCTCCTAAAGTGATAGGTAACTGAGGAAGGATCCCTAAAGGTTCAGTAGGCCTTCTCTAAAAATCCAAAACCTGGTCAGTGACTGGTACAAGCTGAGGGGAACCTATAGCTTGCCAAGCATTTGAGGATAAAATACTAATAGAGGCTCCCTCATCAACTATTGTACGAAATATTTCCTTATCAGAAACTCCTACAAATACTTGAAAAGGAACACTCGAAAGAAGACGAGTCTCTGTTAGACCATTCCAATCGAAGGAAATGACCTCATTACTTTGACGAGGTCATGTGGAAATAGACAAGATCTCCTCTGAACCGACTAGGAAAACATCGACAGTTTCCAATTCACTCTCACTTGGAAGACAATAATGAGACAAATATTGTGTCATGGTGACTGCTTCAGTCTGGAATTTCTCCAATGAAAGAGTGGGATCGAGTGGAGGAAGGGAGAGTGGGGTCAACTACGGATGATACCGAATCGACCACTTTAGATTCAATCTTGGAAGGAAGAGTGGGATCGACCAGGGATGAAATCGAAATGACTGCTTGGTCAACCAATGGGGGGTCAAGGGATGAGTTACAATATCTGGTTGGAATTTGTTTCTGAGATACAGTAATGTATTCCAACAATTGTGAAGCTTCATCTATGCATGGACAAAGGTAAGTAAGGTGCATACCCTTGCATAACAAACAAGGATTTCTGACTTTACCTTTCCTACCCTTAACCATAGAGTCACTAGTTGATGGGGTATCATCAGCATGATGTCCAGGGGATGACGATATAGGTGGTTTGGAGGCTTTATACCACTCTTCTAACACTTTGGAAATATCGAGACAATCCTTAAGAAGGTGATCACCCTAGCAAATCTTGCAAGGGAACTTGGGTCTACGGTGTGTTTTCATAGAATGAGTTGCATTAGAGGCAACTGGTTGATGCTTGGTCTCTTTCTTATCCTTCTTCTTCTTTATATTCCTTTTCTTCTTCTTCTTATCCTCCTGATTACTAACACCACTGCTTTGATCATACGAGGAAGAAGAAACGAAAGAAGATGCATTTGACGAAGAAGGCGAAGGATCAGTTTCAGATTGACACTCTCGTGGTGGAGAACTAACATTTGAAACATTGGGTACAATTGGAATCAACGGATTGAATAACCATATTGGTAATCCTATGGTTAATCCAGGAAGATTTAAAGTGGAAATAAAGGGAGGACCAATATCTCCAACTGGAGGAAAGACAAAAGGTACCCCTTGAGAAGGGGTCTCTTGATTGGTAGTCCCAGAAGAGGTTTCCATATCTAAACTCTCTAATTACTTCTAAAAATCATGCACAAGAAATGCTACTCAAACTAAAAGAAACAGGAAAACTCATGTGATAAGTGTGGATTCAAAAGTCTGGAACCTCACGGGATTGTCAAGGCTTCGCAACTTGCGATATACTCCAAGGTCCAACAATTATACTCGACCCAATTTTTCAGAGCACTAACCAGGGAGGATTAGGACCGTACCCCTGACCATATAACCCGGCTACCTGATAGTACGTGCGTAGTAGCTCCCCGAGTGTTGTTCTCGGTGTATTGCTCTGCCAAGAAGGCGAAATGGTTAACTTGGTTGGTCTCAGGAATCCTACGAGTGTCTCCCAATACACGCAAGGTATGTGGAAGCTCAAATCTGTAGTGGTGTTGTCCAATGCACAACCGTACGACAAGATCCTTCTGATATACTACCGTGTACACGAAACACCTTTCCATATACACCGAGTACGTGAAGTGCCTTTCGATATACCCTAAGGTATGTGAAAGAGCCTTCGATATATCGATTGGTACGTGAAAGAGCTTCTATATACCAGTTGCTACATGGAAGAACTATAGTGCCCCCAGAATGTAGTGCAGGAAAATAACGACAGCTGCCATGCTTAAAGACACTGGAACACATCTCTAACTTACCCACAGTTACTAAATGATTTTAACCTAAGCTAGCATTAATTTTATCTTGTGCAGTTAAGTGAATCCATGGAGTGAAGACATGGAATTTAAACAAGATGCAAATTTGATCTATATGAAAATGCAAGTCTTCATTTCTATGAAGTCTTACTTAAGAAGGAGAGAGAGAGATATTTTCTTCCAAAATGCACAACCCCATGCAAATGCAATTTTAACTTTTTCAAAATGTTGGAAACAAGTGAAAAACTCAAAATGATGCACCCAAAACTATCCTAAAGTGATAAAAGAGATATTTTTATGAACACCAAATGCAATAATTCTAATCTGTTTCCGATCTTTTTACACTTGAAAAGAGACATCTAAGCTATGAAAAGAAAGATACCACAAACATTTCCAATCGAATGTAAGACAAAGAAAAGAACTCAATAATCTTGTCTAACTCAAATGCACACAAATCTTGAAACAAGTCTTTCTTCTTCCTATGAATGTAAAACCAAGAATGTCAAATGATCAAATTAAAGCAAGAAGAATACTTATGTTTTCCAATTTCATGAATATAGAAAAAGAGTGACAAAATCAAGCTTCTCTTTGAACTAAAGTGGAGACAAAGAATCAGTCTTTTCCAACAATCATTAGATAGCTCAGGACGTAAAGGAAATAAGATGCAAAACCCAAGAAAAAGAGGCTAAAAAATATATGTATATCCCACACTTTTCAAGTCTTTAATTTAAAACAAGCCAATCACACCAAACCAAGAATTATCTTAAAAACTTAATATGGGTCAAAACGAATGTAGGATACACGATTCAAAAATAGAACCCATTTCGCTTAGAAATGTAAGCAAAACACTAGTTTTGACTCAAAGGGCCAAACATGGATCCAAATCTCAAAAGACCAAAAAATAGAGGAAAATGACAGTATGATGTATCTAGGGGGTGTGTGACTATAATACACAGCCTACAAACCACAATTAATCAGACCAAAATCCCAAAAAGAAGGAAATCCCAGCTAAAAAAATAGGTTTGAAGGGGCCGGCGCTGTTAAATTTTCAGAATTTACTTCAATCTGGTCTAGGATCTTAACTGAGAGAACAACATGTACAGCAAATCTATAGCATATCAATCATGGACACAATAATTCAAGCACACAAGAGACACAGAGTTTACTTGGGAAAAACCATAAAGATTAAAAACCCCAATAACTTCCTCAGAGATAGATAAAGCAATGATACAACCAGAATACAAGAGATGGTCTTCTCCTAGCAGCAGAGCCTCCTCCTCCACAAGTGCGCCACTCTCCAAAGAGTGAGTGAGAGAATAGAATGTATAAAATGAGAGAGACACACTCTCTATTTATACACTAAGTTGACTTGACCTTTACTCAACTAGGTCGGCCTCAACTTAACCACTTAACATAATGCTGACTGGGCCAACCCCCACTAGGGTGGTCTAATAACCCTTTGAACCACATGACTTATACAGGGCCAACCCCAACAAGGTGGTCTAATAACCCATCAAGTATAAGTTAAGACACTTACAATATAAATGACGACACTTCTGTATAGAGGAATAATAACATCTCTATAGGAATACAACCACTTCCGTATAGAGGAATAATAACATCTCTATAGGAATACAATATACATATATGTGAAATACATTCTGAAGTTACATATACATCAACACTCACTCTTAAATAGGAAGGTATTTCTCGACACAAGTCTTCTAGCACAAGTCATCTTCTCTAGATCATCATCACTGCTGCTGCTATCTCAATCAATCTCTGAATCTACTCGTCATAGGAAGTTCTACAGAGCTAGTCCTTTTTCATACTGGATGTAGGCCCACCACCTGTAGGTCTTCATCATCACTGGCCATACTGTGGAAATCTCAGGACTTATTACGTGTGTCACAAAACCTTAAAAGAGTCTCTTGGCTAGCAAGAACCCTAAAGAGCATCTGAGGCCTTTTTCATCCTATCCAGATCTCCAAGACTTATTACATGTGACCCCACCACAAAACCTTGAAAGAGAATCCCAGGACTGATTTCGAGCACAAGGCTCAACCTATCGGATCTCCCAGGGCACAAATTACATGTGGTCACCACAAAACCTCGAAAGAGCATCCTAGGACTGATTACGAGCACAAGGCTCAACCTATCGGATCTCCCAGGGCACAAATTACATGTGGTCATGGAAAAAACTCGAAAGAGCATCCCAGGACTGATTACGAGCACACGGCTCAACCTATCGGATCTCCCAGGGCACAAATTACATGCCATAGGAAAAAACCTCGAAAGAGCATCTGCCAGATATCCCAGGGCACAAATTACATGTCATAGGAAAAACCTCAAAAGACTATCTGCAGATCTCCCAGGGCACAAATTATATGTCCTCCCAAGCAAAACCTCGAAAGAGAATTTGCCAGATATCCCAGGGTACAAATTACATGCCGTAGGAAAAACCTCGAAAGACTATCTGCAAATATCCCAGGGCACAAATTACATGCTTATCTGCACAACCTGTTCCACGGCCACAGAGTATCAACCTGATACTCACCATACATCATCCTGATGTACACATGATCATCCTGATCATCATCACTGCAACATCCTGCTGCATGTCATCTGGAGCAACATCCTGAAGCTCGTCATCCATGATCATCCTGATCATACAATGCATCCACCTGATGCACACCAAGTATCTACCTGATACATATCATCATACATGATCCACCTGATCACACAGTGTATCCACCTGATACAAATACAAATACATGATACATATCAACATACATGATCTACCTAATCATACAATGTATCCACCTGATACATATACAGATACATGGTCCAAGCATCCAACATGATGCATATACAAGATACATACACATGATCCAACCGATCTTATCCAGCATCCAACATGATGCGTACATACATATAAATGATCCAACTGATCATATCCAACATCCAACATGATGCATACATACATATAAATGATCCAACTGATCATATCCAGCATCCAACATGATGCATACATACATATACATATAAATGATCCAACTGATCATACAAAGCAGAAACCAGAACATCATCCCGATGCTCATTATCCAGCACTTACATCCACAGCCATGTGAAAGATCCTCCTTCCAACATGTTTGGAATGGCTTCAGCAAATGTGTCCATCACTTCTTCCTCGAAGTGTCATCAATCTGAAGAACACCAAGCCTCTCCCTAAAGTACTCGAACTTCACCCTGGCTAGTGGCTTCGTCAGCACATCTGCAATCTGCTCGTCCGTCGCAACGTACAAGAGCTTCATAGCTCCTCTCTGCACCATATCCCTGATATAGTGATATTTGATCTCTATGTGTTTCGACCTGTCATGAAACACTGGGTTCTCAGACAGCTTCACACAACTCCAATAACATCCAACGGGAGATCAAATAACTCAGACAGTAGCTTCCGAAACCATACTACCTCACAACTAGCTGAACAGGCTGCAACATACTCTGCCTCAGCTGTACTCAGTGCTATGCTGGACTACTTCCTGCTAAACCAAGAGATCACACCTGATCCCATACTAAAGCAGCACCCAAATGTGCTCTTCCTGTCTACAGCACTGCCTGCCCAATCTGAATCAACATAAACCTGCAGGTTAAACTTTTGATTCGCATCATACTTGATCCCATAATCAACCGTACCCTTTAGGTACCTCAGAATATGCTTTAAAGCAACCAGTTGAACATCTCTCGAATCCGTCAAGAACTGGCTCAATGTGTTCACCTCAAAGCAAATATCTGGTCTCGTGTTCGTCATGTACATAGAGGACCCAATCATCTGACGATACATCGTGACATCAACCGGATCAGATGAACCATCACATAGAAGCTTCAGGTTCGATGCCATAGGTGTGGCCATATCCTTGCAGTCCATCATCCCGAACCTCTTCAGGATCTCTACTGCATACTTCCCTTTGGCCAAGGAAGATTCTATCCGCACTCTGCCACACCTCCATGCCAAAAACAAATAGTACATCATCCCCAAGTTCTGCACATATATGACTCCCTGTCATGTGTCTCAGAACCAATTGGCTGCTCCACATACACTTCTTCTTCAACTACACCATTCAAGAAAGCTGCCTTGAAATCCATCTGGTGTATCTTCTATTTCATCACTTTTATATTTCTCTATGCTACCATCTGCGGCATGCTTGATCTTGATAGATCCATATGGAAGTCATAACAAACTTCCCTTCAGGTCTTGGGACTACATCCCAAACATCATTCTTCATGATCGACGGATCATGGCATTCTTCCCATATCCTGGGAACTTCAATATCTTCAATAGATAATTTTGTTGCTGAACAAATGTTGTAGTTCTTCTTTTGTAGCTGATGGCATACGATCTTTCCTACACAACAAGTTAAATTGCATAATTAGAAAACATCTCATAGTTTTCAGAACAAATTCTTACACATAAAGAAATATGTCATACAGTCATGCAATTATCTTAGCCAATGCTTCAATACAACATTTATCCATATCCCGTAACTTTCTAGATGCCTTCCAATCTCTACCAGAACATTGTTAAGAGTGTGCACAACTCCCAACATGTCAGCAAAGAGGTTTCATTCTAGATAAGTAGCAATGGAATGTTGTACAGTGCCATAGGCCACTTACCCATGCATATTAGTAGTATGCAGTTCATCAATGCAACTATTCTAATATGCATAATACACAACCTAATTCTAGGAACATCAGTATATACATTATTGAACAATATTATTTAAACAATAAAATATGCAAGTAATGACAATTCAAATACTTATCTTTGTTTGTTTGTTGGGTTAACTCCCTCTCAGTCTTTGCTTCTTTTCTGCAACTCCATTCTTATGTGGATTGTGAGAAGTGGTCAACTCCCTCTGAATATCTACATCCTTGCAAAAACTACTAAAGTGTGCTCCTTTTCTTTCTTGCAAGAACAACTGGAGTGTGCTCCCTCTTGATCTTTGCTTCCTGGATAACCTGTCCTTGAACTTACATCCATCCTTAATCACTATGCATGCTTATTAGCATCATCATTGTGTTATCCTTGAGGTCTCATACATAATCACACATTTATTAGTATAATCTTAATACTATCAAAACACAATAATCTTAAACATGTATATTCATGATCATTCATAGATAATAAACATTAGTATTCAAGGTTTCAGGGAAGTCTTCTTTTACTCATACACATTCTTATTTGATCATAGGACTCTTCTGGTTAGTTGAATCATCAATCAAGATAAGAGATATGATATGCATAAAACCTGTGATTATTCAACCTATACCTTCATGATTCTTCTAGTTAGTCATATCATCAATTATGGTAAGAAACATAATATGCATACAACCATGATTATTCAAACCTATGACTATCATGATTCTTTTGGTTAGTCATATCATCAATTATGGTAAGAAACATAATATGCATACAACCATGATTATTCAAACCTATGACTTCATGAATAATCATTATCAACAACACAACAATATAAGATCCTAACACAAGGTAGGATTCTAGCTTGATATAGGAAAAACATACCTGGATTAGCATGCTAGCTAGTTATGTCTAACATACCCGCATAATGTATTATGGTTCTCTTCAGTGACTTGTGCTAGTAACCTGCATGTCTCATAAGTTAACCATTGTAGAACCAAGTTATACATACCTCGAAAGTAGATCTTCTATGTGATCCATGACAATGGATGAATCTTTGTCTTCATGTCACCATGAGCATATGTTCTTGAAGTAGAACATGATTTGACTTTCTTGGTGTACCTTTTGTGTTAGCAAACAACATAAACCTCATACAACATCACAATGCATTAGTACAATCATAAGTGTCAAAACCTTAATCAATGAATATCTTCTATTAAGGTGATACGACAAGTCCAGTAATTAATCAAGATTGTACTGTAATGATATGAAGACAAACATATGATAAACTTAACCATGAAACATATATGTAAGCCATACCTGTCAAGATTGCTTGTAATCTTCTTATGGAAGGCCTTAGCCTCATCTCCCTTTGAGACAAGAACTTCTTCACTTATGCAGGTGACCAATCCATCTTCTTCTAGGATTAACCCAATCCACTTGATTTGCAAGAACTGGACCTGGAGCTGGATTAGGGTTTGTCAAAGAAACCCCAAAAATTCAAACTTTGAATTTCAAACTTCCGAAAGGATAGAAATATGCGCCTTGATGAGCTGATCAAGTTGGTATATTCAGAATTTGAAAACTGCAAAGTTTTACCCCTCGAAATTGCCTTTTAGATTTCCGGATTCACTAGGGAGGACCCTGAATTAGGGTTTGAGTTTCCCAGAGCTTCACCCAACCAAAATATTTGATTCAAAACTCTAAGCTTCTATTTTTCTGAGGAGCTTCCAGCCGTGGTCACAGATTTCCAAAATTCCAATTTTTGCAGAAGCCCTAATTTTCCATCTTTCCGATCAAAGTCCTGAACTGGGGTTTGATCAAGCCCGGCCTTCTGCCCAACCAAAAAATCTGATCTTGGTCTCTAAATTTCGATTTTGATGAGTAGCATCCATCCGTGGTCTCCGATTACAAAAATTCCAACTTTCTCCAAAGCCCTGAATTCTGGAAGCCATGAATGAAGGTACTCAAAAATAATTCTGTTTTGACAGAAATATGTACCTGATTGTTTCTGATGCAACTCCAAACTTTTCGATCCACAGGGTCTGAAAAAAATTTCTGAGATATCCCGACCTATTATCTTTCCATCCTGATAGGTCTGACCTCAATTGGATTCTCTGAGAGAGAGTTATGCCAAGTGTCGCAATGTGACCTGTTTATGGGATAATACAGGAGAGCGAACTTGTACGGAATGCCACGTGTCACTGGTTCAACTTCGGCCTCTGAAAATTTTTCTTGAGATATACCAACCTGTTATCTTTCCATCCCAATAGGTCTGACCTCAATTGGATTCTCTGAGAGAGAGTTATGCCAAGTGTCGCAACGTGACCTGTTTATGGGATAATACAGGAGAGCGAACTTGTACGGCGTGCCACGTCTCACTGGTTCCACTTCGGCCTCTGAAAAATTTTCTTGAGATATTACAGTCTGTGTACTACCTGTCACTTTTTATGAAATTTCATTTGGAGCTTCCTAGCCCAAGTTATGACCTTTTTCCCAAGGTCACCTGATTTTGACTCAGATCTGGAAGAGGCAGAAACCCTATATTGTACAGATCATAAATCACAAAGTACAACGATTTAGAGGTTTTCCTTTGGAAACAAGGTACATGGGGATCTGATCTTCGACCTATAAAATTTTCAGATCCGAAAACTTTGCCAAAACGGATTTATAGCGAATGTGCTACGATGACTGGTTTTTGCTATATCAAGCCCTAGCATCGTAAGTGCAACAAGTGTCATACATGCCATATCATGCCTTCTTTCAGGATAGCTCTGATACCATGTTAAATTTTCAGAATTTACTTCAATCTGATCTAGGATCTTAACTGAGAGAACAACATGTACAGCAAATCTACAGCATATCAATCATGGACACAATAATGCAAGCACACAAGAGACACAGATTTTACTTGGGGAAAACCATAAAGGTGAAAAACCCCAATAACTTCCTCAGAGATAGATAGAGCAATGATACAACCAGAATACAAGAGATAGTCTTCTCCTAGCAGCAGATCCTCCTCCTCCACAAGTGCGCCACTCTCCAAAGTGTGAGTGAAAGAATAGAATGTATAAAATGAGAGAGATACACTCTCTATTTATACACTAAGTTGACTTGACCTTTACTCAACTAGGTCGGCCTCAACTTAACCACTTAACATAATGCTGACTGGGCCGACCCCCACTAGGGTGGTCTAATAACCCTTTGACCCACATGACTTATATAGGGCCGACCCCAACAAGGTGGTCTAATAACCCATCAAGTATAAGTTAAGACACTTACAATATAAATGACGACACTTCCGTATAGAGGAATAATAACATCTCTATAGGAATACAACCACTTCCGTATAGAGGAATAATAACATCTCTATAGGAATACAATATACATATATGTGAAATACATTTCAAAGTTACTTATACATCAACAGGCGCAACCTGGGACCCCAAACCAGAGCACCTGAGAAAGGACCGGTGCACCCTGTATACATGAAAGGAGTGCCAGAGAGGGGCTAGCGCACTCTGCACACTAGCAAAGAGTGTCGGTGGCACACTTTGTCTTAAGGAAAAGAGTGTGGGCGCTCTGTATGCACAACCCATGTGCGCCGGGTGAAGAACAAGTAACAAAAAAGCTTGATTTCCTAAGTTAAAAGGGGCAAGAGACCTAATACTGATCCCAAAGAGAATCAGGGGGACCCAAGAAACTCTTTAAAGACAAAATCTAAGGGTAGGAGGGTCTCAAGAGGCTAGCAAAAGGACTGATTAAGAGACATGAAATCAAAGACACATGAAATTGAATCTATGAAACCAAAACTATGTTCTTTCCCCAGAATGGTTGCAAACATTGTTGTTGGACAATCTCCTCGAGCGGACGCGAGCCATATCTCCCTATCCTAATTAGGTATAGAACAATTGAAGTACAAAATACAACCTTCTTTCCTAGATCAATAGAGATGCAAGTTAATGGATAGATCACTTACCCGAAGTCTATGAATGCCTTTCCTCTTTGTTGATCCAAGCTCCAGAGCCTTCATATCTTGAGCTGTAAAATCCTGTAGAGAAAGTGGAAACAAACAAACGATACAAGCATATATAGATGTAAATTGATCTAAACTAACGGTTAAGGAAGAAATTTATAAACATTATCAACACAACGATGTTTATGGAAAGAACTTGTATTACTGTAATGAAGGGAAATACATAGAGAAAGAATGTTACAACCTAAGCCTCAATGTTGCAACCTTCCATCTAACAATCCATGCCAAGCCTCCAAAGAATGATGCCTCCCAAACGATGATAGGGACCACCTAGAAATTCACCAGCATAAGAGTACCATAGACCTTCCCCCTTTCACAATGGAGAGGAGGGTTGCATTTATAAGGCTAAAGGGGGTAGAGTAGGTTGAGGATTAGGGGGAGAGGTATAAGGGATCCTCCCATTAGGTTAGGAACCAAAATGGCACCTCACCTAGAAGTTAGGGATGACCCTCCACCTCATCAAGCTTCGAGAAGGGCCTAGAAGCTTTGATTTTTCGCATATAAACACCCCCGACGCACCTTGCATGAAGAGACAGAGCACCAATGAGGGCCGGCGCACCTTGCATGAAGGGAAAGAGCACCGGTAGCGCACCTTGTCAATGTGAAAAGTGTGTTGGCGCACCTTGTGTGAAGGGATAAAGCGTCGGTGTACTTAGAGAAGGAAAAAACCTAGGGAAAACCCCAAAATCAATGCACTTTAGCTAAGGGAACTTCAAGGATTATGAACAAAGTTGACACATGGCTCATGGTGACAAGATTTTGGTGTAACACCAAGCAATATTAGAGAATCCCAACACAAATCTATGACAGAATTTGGAAAGGCCTAGGAAGCTACAAAGATCTATGAGAGTTGTTGGGGTTGGACAATCATGGATGACTTGAATCTTGGTTGGATCCACATGAACACCATGTTCGTCCACGATGTATCCCAAATATTGAACCCTCTTCATGCCAAATGAGCACTTCTCTAAATTAGCACATATCTTGTGTTGGTGCAAGGTGCTAAGGACTTGGTGGATATGTTGCAAATGCTCTGCCCATGTTTTGTTGTACATGAGAATATCATCTAGATATACGACCACAAAAGAGTTAGTGAATAGCCATAGGATATCGTCCATCATACTCATGAAAATTGTTGGAGCATTAGTTAAACTGAAAGGCATGACCAACCACTCAAAAAGGCCTTCCCGAGATTTGAAGGCAGTCTTCCAAACATTGGTTTGCTCAATTAGCACTTGATGATAGCTAGAATTCAAATCAATCTTGCTGAAATATTTGGCGCCCTTGAGATGGTCAAGAAGGTTGTCGATACGGGGAATGGATACCGATTCCAGACTGTGATCTTGTTTAGAGCTCAATAATCAATACAGAGTCACCATGTCCCGTCTTTATTCTATGCCAACACAATTGGGATCCCACAAGGAGAGGAGCTAGGTCTAATGTGCCCCTTTTCAATCAGTTAGTGAATATGGCATTTGATTTCTTCATTTTCCATGAGGGAACGCCTGTATACTGGCCTGTTAGGTAAAGGCGCAACAAGTGTCAAATCAATGGAATGCTTGACCAGGCAATGTATTGGCACCCCGATGGGTGTGGTGAAGATGTCTTTGTATGATTCCACAATCGTGTCCACCTGTTTCTGCTGCATAGAGGGGTTCTACATGGAGGTGGTGGATGTTGCTGCAATCTTTCGTTCACCTTCAGAATCAACCATGAAGAGGACAAATTTCCCTGTTTGGGATATTACCTTCCTGCACTACTTTTCTATGATAAGGGACACTACAGAGGTGGGAAGTGTCTTTGGTATCCTGTAGAACTTATTTTCCAAAGTAATAATGACACTACGAGATCTAGACTCATACACAACATGACGTGTCCAGATATATGGTTATCCTAAAATAACATCACAAACTTTAAGCGGGGAACCATCACACATTACCTCATCTTTGAATGGCTTGATCTCGTAGGAAAGGCGGCATTGTTGACTAACGTGGATGTCTCATCCCTGGCTCAGCCAACCGATGTAGTATGGTTGAGGATGTGGAACCGTCGGGAGCTTCAATCTTTTTCCAACCTCGGCCGAGATGAGGTTTTTCTGGCTACCACTATCAACAATGAAGTGTAGCGGATTTCCTTGCACCCACAATTGTGAATGGAAGAGGCGCTCCCCTTCCTCTAGCTCTTCTAACTCTTATGGTTGAATATTTGTAGTTGCGATGGTGGCACTAGGTTCCTCATCAATGATCTGCTTTCCCTTTTATGTCTCTCCATCAGGTTCTGAGTCAAAGTCTGGATCTATGGATTTTGTCTCGGCCAACAAGGATTTTTTGAGTGGCACTCATCAATGTTGTGCAAAGGGCTCTTGTGGAATTCACACCACTTACCAGTGTCCTTCTTTGATTTCCCATTAGCATTCTTTTCCTGCGGCTTGGGATGGTTTTCGGGACTTTGTCCATCCTTGCTATGTCCTTTTCCTTCTGAGTTGGGGCCACCTTTTCCAGGATTCTGCTGCTGATTTGCATACCCAAAATCATGCTTATTCTTTTGCTTAAACTTCTGCTCGATCTTGACGGCGTATCTATAAGCTTCTCCTACTGAGGATGTGTCCAGGAAATCCATCGTTTTCTGAATGTACCTGTGCAAGCCGCTGCAGTACTTTAGGACCAAGTGTCGTTCGGGATCTCGAATACCCATCTTGAAGCATAGGGTATGGAACATGTTGGTAAAATCAGGGACTGTTTAGTCCCTCTCTTGGCGCAAGGTCGTCCATCTAGTGTACTGGTCATCATAGTTTCCGACAAGGTATAATTCTTCCTTGACGACATCGACAAAATCCACCCAAGTAGGGTCCATCCTGAATAGTTCAGACTCGTCTCTTGCATGCCTCTCGAAGTACCCGTCCTGCCAGTCTTTAATATGGGGAAGGGACTTAATGAGCGTGAATGTGATCTTTTCGCTGTCGAAAATTTTTTGAACAGAGAAGTAAACCTCTAATAGATTCAACCATTTCTCTAAAGCATTTGCATCTATATTTCCTTCAAATAGGGGAATGTCAAAGTTAACTTTTACCTTGAAGGGAGTCACACCCCCTAAATGGCTATTTGTTGAAGGTGCATCTGCCGTCGTTGGCATCCTGTGAAGGATTTGTGCAAAATTATCCATCATCTCATTCCTCTGTCGCGTGAGGGCTTCCTCGAGCAACAACTTAAAAGGATCTCCTGCTTCGTCATCTCTCTTTTCTTCTCCCACCATGGGATCCTGCTTGGGTTGATGAGGACGGTTTTCCCCAAGCTCAACTAGTTTGAGACGTAACTCTCGATATTTAGATCTCGTTGGGGACATGCACTGAGAAATCACAAGAGCGGAAGGCTCTGATACCACTGATTCGGATTTATGTGAGAAAGAAATGAAAGAGAATATATATATATTCACATACACATATATATGGCGAGAAACACAATGATACAAAAAACTCAGATTCTATTAAATGAATGAGATAGAAAAAACTATAAAATAAATGCATCTAGAATGGTGGTATATATCTCTGAGAAGAGATGTGGCGACTACGCTCATTCGTGACACGCTGAATACAAAAAGAGGTCGAAAGGTGTATTTATCATAAGCATGAGGGAAAGAATCCCAAACATCCAAAAACCTAACCCTAGAACATGAACCGTCATAAAGTTTGCGGCCCCAAGGTGGTTAGTTGAACAGTCAACTTCCCGGGGTCATAACTTTTGCTTATGATCTCCGTTTGGGGCGCTTGGTGGCCCATTGGAAAGGTATATCCGAGATTTAAAAATTTTGAATGGGGCCAAATTGGGCGCTCGGTAGCCCATTGGAAATGTCTATCCTAGATTTACAACTTTCGACTAGGGCCAAATGCATGTCGTTGGCACTATTTGGCCCCCCAAATCGCTAAAAAACGTCGTTAAGGGCCTCAGAACGGCCCCGAAAGTTTGGGACCTGAAAAATCGTAGAAAAATTACAAGAAAAATGCCATAATGAAAAATTGTTTTGAGCCAGTGGAATAGGTGGGTGGCCACCTATATCCATCTGGATCATTCCTCTCCCCTTTGGAAGCAATGGTCTCCATTGCATTGAGTTCCCCCATCAGATGGGGAAACTTCTGTTGAACTTGACCCTTGGTGAGCCACTTGCCTTGGTGAAGAAGTTACCCTACTTTGACAACCCGATATAGCTGGCTCATCTGCTAGCGGGTTCCCTTAACCTGTGTTTCCATGATCTGATCGATGGTTGCTTGTTCCATGCAGTCGGGATTAATCTCTCTAGGTGTCAATTCCTCTGCCACCTCCGAGGTGTCCAACAATGGTGGAAAATATGGGCAAAGGAGCTCCACATTGAATACTGGGTGTAGGCCAAGGAATGGAGGAGTGCTTAACTCAAAGGCATTGTCACCAACTGACTTGCTGATGGTGTACGTCCCATATCAAAGTGGATGAAGCTTGCAATGGGGTCATGTGAGCCTCTCTTTCTACAAATGAAACCAAACCTTATCACCCACCTGTAACTTGTGTGGAACCCGATGTTGGTCATGTCGCTGCTTGTAATTAGTGTTGGCATTTTTGAAAATTTCATGCACCTGTTGGCGGATGTGTTGGATTCGTTCAACAAATCCGATGGCCTTATCATCCTCGGTCTAAGCATGGGAATATTCCTCACGTGTGGATGCAATGGGAAGAGCTACATCAATTGGTGCAAGTGGTTGGAACCCCAGACACAATTGAAAAGGGCTGTGGCTAGTAGAGCTATGAGGGGCTCTTTTAAATCTATGATGAACATAAGGAAGGCTCTCATCCCATGTGCAGGGATGTTTAGAATTGTACATTCTCAGAATATGCACAATCATCCCGTTGACTAGCTCTGTTTTTCCATCGATCTGGGGGTGGAAGGTAGTTGATTTGGTGAGCCTGGTATCCATTAATGACCATATGCTGGAAAAGAAAGTGCTTAGGAACCTGCTGTCCCAATCTAAAATGATAATCTGTGGCAGACTGAAATGAACCCAAACACGCTCAAAGAAGAGCTTAGAAGTGGCTTCAGTAGAGACGTTCTTCTTGCAAGCTATTAGAATGGCCATTTTAGAGAAACGATCCACGACCACAAACACATAGTCATTTCCATGCTTGGTTGAAGGTAGTCCAGACATGTAATGCATGGAGATGGATTTCCATGGCCCATTAGGAGTGGGAAGAGGGGTGTACAACCCCTTCTTTTTTATGGAAGGTTTTTAGATGGTACAGGTAGTGCAGGATCTTATGTATTGAATGACGTCTTGTCGTAGCTTAGGCCAATAAAAATACTTCTACAATATGGCCACTATCTTTTTCGGTGTTGAAGTGCCCTTCCACCCGACTATAATGAGCTTCCCAAATCATCTTCGCATGCTCGCTTGAAGGAACGCAGAGATGGCTGTTTGGCCCAAGTTGGGACAAAGTTTTGGTAACACTTTTGATAAGCAGGAGTAATTTTATCTAAGTGTTGAGGGTGCTGCGAAGTTGTGCACAGCATCCAAGGTTTGACCATGCTGTGAAGTTGTGCGCAACGTCCAAATTTTGGAAGTACCGCGAAGACCAGCGCTGTGAGGAAGCAATGCTGTGAAGCAGTCAGGACACGTGGAGCCAGCAACGTGGAGTGCTACAAATGGATCAGGTGCAGGTATCGGATGGATCAGTAGTGGTATAATTTTGGAAATATGCTCCAGGAGTGCCAAGCAGTGGGCACGAGCAAATCAGGAAGACAGCCAACGTGCGAGTTTGTTAAGGAAAGCGACGTTTTGGCACTCCTGGTGGGCGAGACCGTTAGAGATGAATGGTTCGATAGAAGAATCTTGTTGGCACGCGTGCGACAGGGAGGCCGATAGCGACAGAATGAAGACATGGAGAACCACCACGATGAATCAGACGCTACCAGGAGCCAGCAAGCCAGTTTAGGGAAACTGGTGCAGTTTTGTAAACCCTAAGGGTTTTGGGTTTAGGTCTTCAGCATTGTAAAGACATGACCTTCGGGCATGATCTATTTAAGAAGATAATTTTGTATGGGATGGGGTTACTCTTTACTTTGGTTATTACAATTTTGGGTTGTTGTATTGTAAAATATCTGATTCGAGAAGATTTTAAAGGCTCTGCAGCTGTGTGCGCAGAGACCTATCTAAGAGGAAGGAGAGTCTGCAGCTGAGTGCACAAACTAAGAACGGTTTTCCCCATCCCTTTTAAAGAAATATATTACCAACCGTTCTTGTGGACGTAGCTTCCCACCCAGGGGAGTGAACCACGTTAAATCTTGTGTTGTGCGATTGTGTTTATAAATGAATGATTACTTGTGTTTTATGTCAATGAATGTCTAGATGTTTCCTTGCATACTGTTATGAGAGAGATTTTATATGCATTTTCCATTAGAGATGTATGGAAATGACATGTTAAGTTCCGTATGAATAGTTGAATGGTGAACATTTAGTCTTGTGTATGAAGGCAGTGAATCAGTCGTTTGGTTAAGTACTTTCTTATACGCAGTAAAGGAATGTATAACATTTGGATTAGATCAGTCATCTATGTTCAAATCATAACATCCTGAGTTAACGAATGAATGTCGGAAGAATAGTCAGTTAGCGCCTGGATGAATGGATGAGTGATATTCATTTCAGTGCCTTAAGTGTTCCAAAATAATCCAAGTATAGAATAAATTTGCATTGTTCGCAGCTTCAGGAGAAGTCCCGCAGAAGAAGAACATAGTGGTGCAGACCATAGCGTTGCTCATCGCTTCGCAGTCTCACCTCGCAGCACATACCCCCTGTTGTGCTACGCAGTACGTTCGTCCAAGCAACTCATCACTTACTGTGGAAACCTGATTCCGCAGTACCCCATAGATACACCTCGGGTGAGACCTCAACCTGTGCGCAGGTTGTTGCCGAAAGGGCCGGTGCGAAGGATTTTGTTGGTAAAAGGGAAACCGCGAAGAACCTGGGTCTTATAGAAAACCTCTGGGTTAGTTATAGCCAACAAATGGTTCCGTTGCCGTGCTAGAATCCGTGATGAGTTGCAACCATGATGTGTGACGAAGAATACCAGTTTCCGAAAGGCTCTGACAACTGGCATCCTGAAAAGATAGAAATCCAAGCTTGGTGGGACAAGAACAGAAGAGACTTTGCAAGGAAAGAGAATAGACATCCGCGTCTATCTAATACACAGTGGTCGGATAGATATCTGTGGGAAGATACTCGTGAAATTTTCTGGGCATCATTTCCAAACGAGCTGCACTCATGGATCTCGCGGCTTGCAGAAAAGAAAACCTGTTTTCAAGGAGGAGTTCCTACAGAGTGGACTCCTGAGCTCATAGCGCAGCTCAAAGCAATAGACATCCCGTTGACACGCGTAGTTGATTTTTGGGTCGATCATATGCTAGAAGGATTCGTAACAGAATTTGCTGTAGACACACTCAAATCCTACAGCCAAGCAGAAGCACATTTTTTCGGAGGATTCCAAGGTAAGTTGCTGAACAATCTCAGTCTATACATTAAGATGTTGTTAGCTGAGAAAGGTGTTTTAAGAATGCAGTAACATTCTTAAGTTTTTCATGGTAAACAGTATATATAGTGATTCTGACAAAGATACCCATAATATTAGAAGTGGTAAGAGATATAAATTTAATAAGAATCTTGGAGGCCCTGGACTCCATATTGATACTGAGATTCTGTGTAACATTGACAACGAAGCCACACCACCATTTACCCCTGAGAACCCACCAGCTGCAGAGACCGCACCACCATTATCTCAAAACCCACCCGCTACGCAGCCCACCCCGCAGAATACTCAGCCCAGTATGTCTATCCCAATAGAACCATTTTTTTTCACTTCGCAAAGCCCTTCACAGCAGCCGCACACTAATTCGGGTGCTCCACCACCTAATATAACAATGGAAAACACTGATATGAAACTCCCAATATTCAAAGGAACTAGCCTAGAAGACCCTGACCAGCACTGGTTTCTTTGTGAAGCCGTATGGAGTGTAAGACAAATCCAAGATGATGCAGTGAATAGAGCACAGCTCATCACCACATTCAGGGACAGAGCTTTACATTGGTTCACGAAGTAATCTAACACACAGCCAAGAACCCTCACAGAAATTAAAGCTGTGCTTGTGGCAGAGTTTAAGAAACCCAAATCTGAATTTCAGTGTATAACTGAGTTGAAAGAAATAAAGTAGAAACCGACTGAAATGGTTTGGGAGTTTGATCAGAAATTCAAGACCCTATTGGACCAAGTAAGCTTTGTTATAGCTCCGGAACAGCACAAGGAATGGTTCATTGCTGTGCTGTTGCCCCATATTATATTACCATTGATGCAGCAGAAGGTTACGTCGCAGGCATAGGCCTTGGAGATCACAATGAAGCTAGAAGCTTCGCCGATTGGTGAGACTAGTTCTGGGATGTCTCAGATCCAGAACCAGCTGACCACCCTGACACTAGAGCTGCAAAGAATGAAGAATGGAAAAGAACAAAGGTATGAACCTAGACATGAGGTATGGTGTACAAGGTGTAAAGGAGAAGGCCATGACCAGGAGCATTTCCCTTTATTCCGTGACTATCTTAATAGTGGTGTGCCCAACCCATTAAATCAGAATCAGGCCCCATAGTGTGAAATTTGTAGAACCACAGGACACAGACCTGAAGACTACTATCTTATACAGAAGTATGTGAAAACACCTAAAAATTTATACTGCAATTTTTGTAAATCAATTGGACATGATGAATCCAACTGCCGCGCATATGAACTAATGAATGAAAGAAAACGGGATATGGACTCAATGAGAGGCACTGGCTTGTACCGTGTACAAGAGGATAACCAACCAAAACAAGAGAATGCACAATATGACCAAGGAGGATAAAGAGGTCGTGGTGCTAGATACCGCGGCAGAGGAAGAAATGCTGGCCCGATGCAGGGAAGAGGCTGCGGCTAGGTCATTTGTTATAATTGTGGCCAGCCAAGTCACATATCTAGAGATTGTGTTAATCCATGCACTACGTGCAATTATTGTAAATCATTTGAGCATGTTATTGAAGATTGCCCAGTGCTAGAGGTGGAAATGCAGAAAAGAAGACGGACGGACGCACCAAACACGAACGTCCAGTGGATCGCAGCAGAGAATAGACTAGTAGACCCGAGCATCAATGTGGTCACGTGCAGTGGCGCTCAGAAAAGCCACGATAGGGGAGCAAAAGAATCCATGTTAGGGGTGGCTAATACAAAGTAGATCCCTCTTGAGACAGTATGGATAAGGAAAGCTCCGAGAAAAATACCTGCTCTCGACCTACGAAAAAACAAGGAAGTATTTGTCGACGTGTGGGATACCTTCAGAGAACCAGCAATAGAGTCACTGAGGATCCCATTGTGCAGTGAAACACTGCATGTTGAAGACATGCCAGCGGCTTATGATAAAACAAGCACTATGACGGATGTCAACACTTCCGTTGCGCAGTTCCTGTGAAGCTGCATGAAGCTACTCAAAAGTGGAAATGCCATAGTAGAGCTGTACAAGCTCATAAACCAGTATGAACCACAGACCGGAACAGAGACTTCTGATAGTGCAATACATCACATAAGGAAGCATAAAAGAACAGGCCGAGAAATGAGGCTTACCACGCAGATTGGAGATTTCTAAATGGATGAAGTCATCCTTGATCTGGGATCTGAAGTAAATGTCTTAACTAAGCAGACATGGCAACAGATGGGTCGACCAAAGTTGTCATGGTCACCTATCCAGTTGAGAATGGATAACCAAGAGAAATTCATACCTTTTCACCGGTTAGCTAACGTGATAGTCGACATCGATGGAGTCCAAAGTCATGCAGACTTTGAAGTTGTCGATATTGTAGATGATAGTCAGCCTTTTCCTGCACTGCTAGGGATTGACTAGGCTATTGATAACTTGGCTATCATCAACTTAAAAACAAAGAAGATGATATTTGAAGGCAAGCATCTTAGGGTCATCGCACCGTTGGATCCTACAGATGGTGACAGATATAGTGAGCTGATTCAGGAGGAATCCAAGGCTCAAGACTTGGACAGACTATACCAACTCACAGTGAACCAGGAATATTACATTAATCCTACTGCAGATGGTACACTCAGCTGGAGATGTGACAGTTCATGCGTCTCTGATTCGAAGTCAGGACTGGAAAACTGGCAAAGCCGGATGCATGAAGTGTCAGCAAGAAGGTGCGCACATGTTACGAAATCACTCCGCTGGATCGAGAAGGAGGTAAGTCCTATTCCCACATATGATGGTTCTGCTAATGTTTACACTTTTATCCAAGAGTACACTGCAGCTATTGCAAATGAGCACAGATTACCAGCACTGGATATGGCACTGTGTGACACCCCCCCCCAGATGGTGGAATGCGCACAAGCAGACATTGACCACTTGGGACCAATGCAAAACTAAGATGCAGATTCGGTTTGCCGACAGGGTTACTTTACCCTTTGAGAAGTTTAATGGATAGACAGATCCTAGTCAGCATATTGAAGTCTGTTCCCAGGCATGGCTGGAAAGGCCACGTGAAGAATGGGTGCACCTGTTCGTGCATACCCTAGAGGATGACATTCCAAAGAAATGGTACCTAGAACTGGAGTTGCGCAGAGAAACCATTGATTAGGAAATGTTGACTGCGAACTTCCAGAGGGACTTCAGCTTCGAGGATGAGAACCCGCTAATTCATGAGGCATTACAGATAATTAAGGAATGCATATTCAGGGAATATTGTCCTCACATAAATATGACATTGGAGGAATTCTTCGGGGCAGATAGTGTTCCTGGGAACCTACAGTCAGAAAGGAAGGAACATGGAGAACACCTTATCAAGTGTTACAACCTAGCTGAAGACATCGATGATAGAAATGAAGACGATGACGATGATCCGCGCAACATAAACATACCAGAATCGAAAGGTGCGTGCAACATAGAAGTACCTCCATTAGAAATCCCAGATATGAGCAGACTAGTAAAGACACAGAAGGTGAATATTGGCACAAAAGAAGAACCGAAATTCGCAGCAATCGGAGACTATTGGGACGATCAGACTGTTGCAGAGATCGCAGACACCTTGCATGAATATCAGGAGTTGTTTCCGACAAAATTTACAGAAATGAAAGGAATTCTGGGAGACCTAGGAGTCATGAAAATACCTTTGAAGCCCGGCGCAAAGCCTGTGAAGCAGAGACCGTACAGACTAAATCCGCGCTACAAAGAAAGAGTATGCACAGAGTTGGATAAGATGCTTGAAGCAGGAATCATTGAACCTGTCGAGGAATCTGAGTGGATTAGTCCCATGGTCGTTCAAGACAAGAAAACGAAGGGTGAGATCAGGATTTGTGTGGATCTCATAAAACTGAATGATGCTTCTATGCACAACCCATTCCCCACTCCTTTTACAGATGAAGTGCTTGATAATGTTGGAGGGAATGAGACCTATTCCTTTACTGATGGTTTCTCTAGATATCATCAGATAAGGATTGATCCTGCATACAGGCATAAGATGAATTTTGCTACAGAATGGGGGTCATTCCAGTACACAGTAATGCCGTTTGGCCTGAAGAACGCACCTACCATATTTTCCAGAGTGGTCGTCGCAACATTCAAAGAGTGATGCATAAGTTTCTCGAAGCCTATTTTGATGATTGGATTGTGTTTGGTCTATTGAAAAATCATTGTGCCAACCTCAGAATGATGCTTGAGAAGTGTCGATAGCATCAGATCTCTTTAAATCTAAAGAAGTGTATTTTTTCTGTTCCTTATGGAATTCTACTTGGGAACATTGTTTGTAAGCAAGGATTGATGGTGGACCCTGCGAAGATTGCTATTATTGTGAACTTGCCAACACCAACTTAAGTCAAAATGTTGCGCTCTACCTTAGGCCATACTGGATACTACAGGAAATTTATAAAGGGTTACACGTAGATAACCGTAGCAATGGAAAAGCTGCTAAAGAAAGACGCACCGTTCATTTGGAACACAGAATGTGAACAGGGCTTTGATACACTAAAAGAAAAGATGGTGACTGCGCCGATTCTAGTCTTTCTAGACTGGACGAAGCCATTCCATGTCCATGTTGACGCATCATGCATTGCCTTGGGAATCGTATTAGCTCAACCAGGGGAAGGAGGTATTGACCACCCTATTGCATTTTCAAGCAGAAAAATCTCAACAGTAGAGAAGAACTATACTACTACCGAGAGGGAAGGCCTTGCGATGGTATATGCCCTACAGAAATTCAGGCATTACTTGCTTGGTGCACACTTCCTTATGTTCACTGACCATTCTGCGTTGAAATACTTTGTCAATAAGCTAGTGTTAGGGGGGCGCATATGCAGATGGTTGTTCCTATTCCAGGAGTATGATTTTGAGATTGTTGTTAAGCCAGGAAGACTGAACTTGGGACCTGATCATCTGTCAAGGATTGAGTCAGGAGAAAAACCGACGAACATTGAAGACAATCTACCTGATGCACATTTATTTACTATATAGATTGTCGATGATTATTACAAGGATATCATTAATTTTTTCACAACAGGGCTGGCACCACAGGAATTATCTATCCAGCAGAAGAAGCAGCTAGTGGTGCGCACTGCAGAATTCACTATAATTGCAGGTCAGTTATGCAAACTCAGACCAGACGAAGTCATGCGCAGATGCGTACTAGATCATGAGAAACCGTTTATTCTAGCAGACGCGCATTCAGGGGTCGCGGGAGGTCACTATGCAGGAAGGACCACTACGCAGAAGATCTTGCACGCAGGGTTATGGTGGCCCACGATCCACAAATATTCCAAAGAACGCCATAGGAACTGTGATGTCTGTCAGAGGACAGGGAAACCTTCACGAAGGGATGAAATTCCATTGAATCCGCAGTTGACCTTGCAGGCATTTGAGAAATGGGCAATTGATTTTGTGGGTCCTATAAACCCACCAGGGAAAAGAACTGGTGCGAGGTATATTATTACTGCTACTGATTACCTCACCAGATGGGAGGAAGCAAAGCCAGTAAAGGACTGCAGTGCCAGTACTGCTACACAGTTCATTTTTGAAGACATATTGTCAAGATTTGGCTGTCCAAAGATTTTGATGAGTGACCAAGGTACTCACTTTTTGAACAAGACCATTGAGGAACTTACAGAGGAATTCCACATTCATCATCAGCGCAGTACTCCATATCATCCATAGGCAAATGGTACTGTTGAGGCTTTCAATAAGATATTGGAAAATGCACTCACTAAGGTCTGCAACGTAAATAGAGATGATTGGGACCTGTGCATCTCATCTGTTTTATGGGCATACAAGACTACATGCAATAAATTGACAGGACATACACCTTTTCAGTTGGCTTATGGGAAGGAAGCTATAATGCCAATGGAGTACATTGTCCCTAGTTTAAGGATCGCTGCGTTCACAGGGATGGCAGACCGCGCAGCATTAGGAGAAATGTTGCTACACCTCGTTGGGTTGGAGGAAGATCGCTTCATTGTCGGCTTCCACCAGCAAGTTCAGAAAGACCGCGAGAAAGCTTGGCATGATTGACATATAAAGAACAAGTGCTTCCAGGTAGGTGACCTAGTCCTCCTGTATGATAGCAAATTCATGAAGTTTCCTTCTAAATTTAAGATGCATTGGTTTGGTACATATACTGTGATACATGTTACTAACACTGGTGCAGTCCAATTAGCCAATTTAGCTGGCGATACTCTACCAACTTTGAAAACCCCTGCCAAGAAGACTGTACTCGAACCCGGTCAAGCATCCAGAAGATCACCTCGCCATACTCCAATCATGCAGGACAAAGGGAAAGACGTAACTGCACCACGAAGCAATATTCTAAAGACGGGCCAGACGGCGCAAAGATCGCCGGTCTTTCAGAAGGAACCCTTGAAGTTGACACCAGAGTATATATCACCTCGGGCATTGGATTCCCCAGTCTTTAAATTGACCAAGAACACTAGATATGAAATCCCATTATCGCTGATCTCAAAACATGTAGAGGTTGCCAAGAACCTACTCGGAAAGATTGCAGACTGTAAGTGGGAAGATTTTGACCTCCTAGGTGTGCAAAAGGAAGATCCCCACGCGCCTAAGTACCCACAATTCCATCTTGACCAGTATATGTGCTGGAAAAAGGATGCCAAGGGAACATTTAACTTGGTGGCCGAAAGTTGGCTGACATCGGTAGTGGATTCCGAATTGCTGAACCTGCTCCGACTACCTCATTTTGATCGTTCATCAGAACTTAATGTAGCGGTTCACACGCTGATGGCGCAAATCCACCAGGGATACCTCTGGCTAGACAAAAATATTGATGTCAACATTGCCTTGATCCACCGCATAACAGGTCTAAACAAGCACGGCAAGGATCCCAAGCAATTCTTCCAGGGGAAGAATAAGGAAAAAGAGGCGGTCGAAAAGATGAAGAAAACTCATGCATTGGTGAAAGGGAAAAGAGGTTTTCCGACAGAAGAAATTGAGGACAGAATGACAAGATTTGTCACCCAGTTGCTCGTAGGAAAAATCCTCATAATAGCTAGGCCTTCGGAGGTGCCTGCGGGCACAGTATTACTCGGTGCCGCAGTGACTGAAGGCACCCAATTCAATTGGTGTCAGTATCTTCTTAATGAGTTCCTGGATGAGCTCAATGATACCCAGGAGAATGGCGGACAGTTCCACTTTACATGGCTGATCATCCTCATCGCCTTTTCTGGATGGAAGGAGCCAAAGGACTACGTGGGTGTCATTACAGAAACCAATGATCCTAGAGGATTCCATTATGCCAACCTCTGGGCAAACATCAACGCAGAGTGACAGCACACGACAGCTAAAGTTTTCTATCAGTATTACACTCAGCTGCGCGATGTGATCACCCATACAGCCTGCATCACAAAGTAGGTAGCATCGAAATACATTTGTATTCTTGATTTTCATGCTGACATGCGATGTATTTTTATTCCACCCAAGGCAAAGATGAAGAAGCCAAAATGGTACGGGGGTAACTACCATATGTATGAGGATGACATTGAAATCCTCATGAAGGACTGGCCCACCGACTTCTGTGTTGAAGTCATGGATGTTGAGACGGACTCTGACGAAGATGAGCCAATCCCGTTGTCATGCCCGATTGTTGAAGAAACAGGAAAGCGGAAAGATCCTAAGACCTCGCAGAAGCCAAAGGCGCGGAAGAAGATGAAGGCCACAAAGACTCAACCTGAGACAGTGCTGAAGGAAGATGACTTTGACATGATAGAAGAAAGGGTCTCAGAACAGATGCAGGAGCTCATGGCTAACAAAGACAAAAAGGACAAGGTCATCCAGGATGACCTCCAAAAGACTATACTCGCACTGCAAGGTCTCATGAAGAAAATAGACAATGTCCAGAAGAGCATAACCTTGCCATGCGACACATCAGCTGAAGGGAGGTTGGTAGGGACCTCGCAGCAAATGCCGCCGTAGCTAGCCATCATGCTACCGTCTAATACCAGGGTTTTCCATTTGGACCCATTGACCATAGCACTGCCAACGCCAGAACAAATCGTTCTGGACACAAAGGGTGTCAAGCGGGTAGAGCTCGACTTGGCCAAAATCCCTTTGCCAGGACTACACTTTTTGCACACGCAGATAGTAGAGGAGATGCATGAATGAACCGTAGAGTCAATGAAGTCACAATCAGAGCTGCACGCAGCAAACAGGCAGCTCGAGTTGCGCATAGAAATGCAGCTACATGATGAACAAGACCGCCGCAAACAATTGGAAACTACCATATCTATTGTTGCACAAGACATTGAAGGTTTAGAACTCCAGGATAATCCTGCGGCAACAGTTCTAAGGATCGGAGACAAAGTGAGATCTTTGAAGATGGATATGCAAGATAAGGACATTCTCCATGAGGCCGAGCTTGGAGCCTTGAAAGAAAAACCGAATACACAGACGCCATTAACTGAGCAGCAGTTAAGAGAGTAAGCAGTGAGTGCTGCCACACAGAGCATAACGAGTGAGATGGCTAAGTGCCAAGATATCTTGGAAAAAGTTTCAAAAGCATTCACTGCCCTTGAAGAGGATCAAGGGCTACTACAGGTAAAGAACATGGTAAAAGAAAAGTAGACCGCGCTAGAGAAGTTGGACGCAGAGCTCAAGGCTCTGCCACCTAGGGAGAGACTGTCTAGGTATAAGGAAATATCTGGCTTGAAGAAGGAAGTCCAGGCATTAAGAGAAAAGGAGACTGAGATGGATAATTAGTCGCAGCAACTCCTGGAGGATGCCACAGTAGTGTCACAGCAGATAGAAGACAAGCTGAAGGAATTGCGCGAAAACCAGGAGCAGGTACAGGGACAGATTGGAGAAGAGATAACTCCAGCATTGCTTGAGACAGTACAACAAGTTGAACAAGATACCAGAGAAGTAGTGGCACAGTTGTTCGACACCTATAACAAGTTCACGACCAAATTAGTTACGCCGGTCACAGAGCAAAGCAAGACGGCCAAAGCAACAAGTGGCTCGGGGACGAGCCACATGTAAGTGTTAGGGGCATGTTGGGCCCAAGTTGGGACAAAGTTTTGGTAACACTTTTGATAAGCAGGAGTAATTTTATCTAAGTGTTGAGGGTGCTTCGAAGTTGTGCGCAACATCCAAGGTTTGACCATGATGCGAAGTTGTGCATAGCATCCGAATTTTGGAAGTACCGTGAAGACCAGCACTGCGAGGAAGCAGTGCTGCGAAGCAGTCAGGACACGTGGAGCCAGCAAAGCGGAGTGCTGGACAAGGATCAAGTGTAGGTATCAGATGGACCAGTAGTGGTCTAATTTTGGAAAGATGCTCCAGGAGTGCCGAGCGGTGGGCACGAGCAAATTAGGAAGGCAGCCAACGTGCGAGTTTATTAAGGAAAGCGACGTTTTGGCACGCCTGGTGGGCGAGACCGTTAGAGATGAACGATTCGACGGAAGCATCCTGTTGGCACGCATGCGACAGGGAGGCCGATAGCGACATAATAAAGATGTGGAGAACTGCCACAATGAAGCAAACGCTACCAGGAGCCAGCAAGCCGGTTTAGGGAAACCAACACAGTTTTGCAAACCCTAAGGGTTTTGGGTTTAGGTCTTCAGCGTTGTAAAGACATGAACTTCGGGCATGATCTATTTAAGAAGACAATTTTGTATGGGATGGGGTTACTCTTTACTTTGGTTATTACAATTTTGGGTTGTTGTATTGTAAAATCTTTGAGTCGAGAAGATTGTAAAGGCTCTGCAGCTGTGTGCGCAGAGACCTATCTGAGAGGAAGGAGAGTCTGCAGCTGAGTGCGCAGACTAAGAACAGTTGTCCCCATCCCTTTTAAAGAAATATATTACCAACCATTCTTGTGGACGTAGCTTCCCACCCGGGGGAGTGAACCACGTTAAATCTTGTGTTGTGCGATTGTGTTTATAAATGAATGATTACTTGTGTTTTCTGTCAATGAATGTCTAGTTGTTTCCTTGCATACTGTTATGAGAGAGCTTTTATATGTATTTTCCATTAGAGATGTATGTAAATGATATGTTAAGTTCCATATGAATAGTTGAATGGTGAACATTTAGTCTTGTGTATGAAGGTAGTGAATCATTCGTTTGGTTAAGTACTTTCTTATACGCAGTAAAGGAATGTATAAAAGTTGGATTAGATCAGTCATCTATGTTCAAATCATAACATCCTAAGTTAACGAATGAATGTCGGAAGAATAGTTAGTTAGCGCCTGAATGAATGGATGAATGATATGTGTTTCAGTGCCTTAAGTGTTTCAAAATAATCCAAGTATAGAATAAAGTTGCATTGTTTCCAGCTTCAGGAGAAGTCCCGCAGAAGAAGAACATAGTGGTGTGGACTGCAGCATTTCTCATCGCTGCGCAATCTCACCTCATAGCACATACCCCCTGTTGTGCTGTGCAGTACGTCCGTCCAAGCAACTCGTCACTTACTATGGAAACCTGATTCCGCAGTACCCCATAGATACACCACGGGTGAGACCTCAACCTATGCGCAGGTTGTTGCCGAAAGGGCCGGTGCGAAGGAGTTTTGTTGGTCAAAGGGAAACCACAAAGAACCTGGTCTTATAGAAAACCTCTAGGTCAGTTATAGCCAACAATGGCCCAAGCAAGCCTTCCTAAAGGTGAAATTCTGCTACGAATGTGCCTGTACATAGGGAACGATATATGGGAGAAAACGCAGGATCACTGCTATATAGTTGAGGCCACCCAAAGGTCTCATGGCCACAAGTGTGTAGCACTATGGTAAGTGCGGCTACTGGAGGCCAAATGAGGCAATCGGTGACTCGGTTGGTGCTGCCCTTCTTATATTTAATATTCAGGTGGAATTGCTGCAAGTAAGTGGACCACTTCTGGTGGCAGTCATTCTATAACTTCCCTTGGGTTTGCATGAACTGCAGGGACTTGTGATCAGTGTGGATGACTGTCCCTTTTCCAAGGATGTAATGCATCCATTGGCAGAAGGCTTGGAAAATGGAATACATTTCCTTGTCGTAGGTGGGGTACTTGCGTATTGTATCTGAAAGTGTCTCACTATGATATGCCACTGGATGGCCATGCTGAGTGAGGAATGCACCAACAACATTTTTGAATAATCTGTTTCAATCTCAAAGGGTTGTTGCAGATCCGGTATGGCAAGGAAAGGTGCCGAACATAAGCATTTATTTATATCCTGAAATGATTTTCGTTGTGGCTTGGACCAGCTGAACTTGGCCTCAGATCCCCCTTTGGTCACCTGGATAAGGGACCAAGCAATATTAGAGAATCCCAACACAAATCTGTGATAGAAGTTGGCAAGGCCTAGGAAGCTGCGAAGCTCTGTGAGAGTTGTTTGGGTTGGCCAATCATGGATTACCTTAATCTTGGCTCGATCCACATGAACACCATGTTTTTCCACAATGTATCCCAGATATTGAACCCTCTTCATGCGAAATGATCACTTCTCTAAATTAGCATATAGCTTGTGCTGGCGCAAGGTGCTGAGGACTTGGTGGATATGCTGCAGATGCTCTGCCCATGTTCTATTGTAGACGAGAATATCGTCCAGATATACGACCACAAAAGAGTTAGTGAATGGCCATAGGATATCATCCTTCAGCCTCATGAAAGTTGTTGGAGCATTAGTCAAAATGAAATGCATGACCAACCACTCAAAAAGGCCTTCTGGAGATTTGAAGGCAGTCTTCCAAACATCGGTCTGCTCAATTGGCACTTGATGATAGTTAGACTTCAAATCAATCTTGCTGAAATATTTGGTGCCCTTGAGCTGGTCAAGAAGGTCGTCGATACAAGGAATGGGATATCGATTCCGGACTGTGATCTTGTTTAGAGCTCGGTAGTCAATACAGAGTCGCCATGTCCTGTCTTTCTTCTGTACCAACACAATTGGGCTCCCACAAGGCGGGGAGCTAGGTCGAATGTGACCCTTTTGGATCAATTCTTGAATCTAGTGTTTAATTTCTTCATTTTCCATGAGGGAACGCCTGTATATTGGCGCGTTAGGTAAAGGCGCACCAAGTGTCAAGTCAATGGAATGCTTGACTGGGAAATGCATTAGCACCCTGGTGGGTGTGGTGAAGATGTCTTTATATGCTTCCACAATATTTTCCACCTGTTTTTGCTGCATAGAGGGGTTCTGCATGGAGGTGGTGGATGTTGCTGCAATATTTCATTCACCTTCAGAATGAACCATGAAGAGGACGAATTTCTCTATCTGGTAGATTACCTTCCTGCACTGCTTAGCTTCGATGAGGGACACTGTAGAGGTGGGAAGTGTCTCTGGTATCTTGTAGAGCTGCTTTCCCAAAGTAATAATGACACTACGAGGTCTAGACTCATACACAAAATTGTTGACCAACGCAGATGTCTCGTCCTTGGCTCAGCCAACTGATGTTGTATGGTTGGGGATGTGGAACCATTGGAAGCTTCAATCCTTTGACGACCTCGGCCGAGATGAGGTTTTTATGGCTACAACTATCAACAATGAAGTGTAGCGGATTTCCTTGCACCCACAATTGTGAATGGAAAAGGCGCTCCCATTCCTATGGCTCTTCTGACTCTTCTGGTTAAATCTTTGTAGTTTCGATGGTGGCACTAGGTTCCGCATCAATGATTTGCTTTCCCTTTTCTGTCTCTCCATCAGGTTCTAAGTCAGAGTCTAGATCCATGGATTTTGTCTCGGCCAACAAGGATTTTTTGAGCGGCACTCATCAGTGTTGTGCCAAGGGCTCTTGTGGAATTCACACCACTTGTTAGTATCCTTCTTTGATTTCCCATTACCCTTCTTTGCCTATGGCTTGGGATGGTTGTAGGGACTTTGGCCATCCTTGCTCTATCCTTTTCCTTGTGAGTTGGGGCACCTTTCCCAGGCTTCTGTTGTAGATTTGCATACCCAAAACCACACTTATTCTTTTGCTTAAACTTCTACTCGATCTTGATGGCGTATCTATAAGCTGCTCCTAGTGAGGATATGTCCAGGAAATCCATCGTTGTCTGAATGTACCTGTACAGGCCACTGCGGTAATTTAGGACCAAGTTCCATTTGAAATCTTGAATACCCATCTTGGAGTGCAGGGTATGGAACATGTTGGTAAAATAAGGGACTGTTTGGTCCCTCTCCTAGCGCAAGGTCGTCCATCTGGTGTACTGGTCATCATAGTTTCCGAAAGGGTAGAATTATTCCTTGACAACATCGACAAAAGCCTCCCAAGTAGGGTCCATCCTTAATAGTTCAGACTCGTCTCTTGCATGCCTCTCGCAGTACCTGTCCCACCAGTATTTAATACAGGGAAGGGACTTAAGGAATGCGAATGTGATCTTTTCACTGTCAAAAAATTTTTGAATAGAGAAGTAATTGTCTAATAGATTCAACCATTTATCTAAAGCATCTGCATCTATATTTCCTTCAAATAAGGGAATTTCAAAGTTAACTTGTACCTTGAAAGGAGTCGCACCCCCTAAATGGCTACTTGTTGAAGGTGCATCTACCGCCGTCGGCATACTGCGAAGGATTTGTGCAAAATTATCCATCATCTCGTTCCTCTGTCGCATGAGGGATTCCTCGAGCAACAACTTAATAGTATCTCCTACTCCATCATCTCTCTTTTCTTCTCCCTCCATGGGGGCTTGCTTGGGTCGACGAGGAGGGTTTTCCCCAAGCTCAACTAGTTTGAGACCCAACTCTCGATATTCAGATCTCGTCAGGGACATGCACTGATAAATCACAAGAGCAGAAGGCTCTGATACCACTGATCTGGATTTATGTGAGAACAAAATGAAAGAGCTAAGATATATATATATATATATTCACATACACAGATATATGGCAAGAAACACAACGATACAGCAAACTCAGATTCTATAAATGAATGATATAGAACAAACTGTAAAATAAAAGTAGCTAGAATGGTGGTAACTATATCTCTGAGAAGAGAGGTGGCGACTACGCTCATTCGTGACAAGCTAAATACAAAAAGAGGCTGAAAGGCCTATTTATCATAAGAATGAGGGAAAGAATCCCAAACATACCAAAACCTAATCCTAGAAGATGAACCGTCATAAAGTTTGCCGCCCCAAGGTGGTTAGTTGAACAGTCAACTTCCCGGGGTCATAACGTTTGCATACAATCTCCATTTGGGGAGCTCGGTAGCCCGTTGGAAAGCTCTATCCGAGATTTACAAATTTTGAATGGGGCCAAATAGGGCGCTCGGTATCCCGTTGGAAAGGTATATCTGACATTTAAAACTTTCAAGTGGGACCAAATGCATGCAATTTGCACCATTTGGCCCCCCAAATCGCCAAAAAATGTCGTTTAGGGCCTCAGAATGGCCCCAAAAGTTTGGGAGCCAAAAAACCGTAGAAAAATTACAAGAAAAATGCCAGAAAGAAAAACTAATTTGAGCTAGTGGAATATGTGGGTTGCCACCTATATCCATCTGGATCAGCCCTCCCCCCTAGGAAGCAATGGTATCCATTGCGTTGAGTGCCCCCATCAAGTGGGGAAACTTCTGTTGAACTTGACTCTTGCCACTTGCCTTGGTTAAGTAGCTACCCTGCTTTGACAACCCGATATAGCTGGATCTTCTGCTAGTGGGTTCCCTTAACCTGTGTGTCCATGATGTGATCAATGGTTGCTTGTTCCATGTAGTCGGGATTAAGCTCTATAGGTGTCAATTCCTCTGCCACCTCTGAGGTGTCCAACAATGGTGGAAATAATGGGCGAAAAAGATCCACATTGAATACTGGGTGCAAGCCAAGGATTGGAGGAATGCTTAGCTCAAAGGCATTGTCAGCAACTGCCTTGGTGATGGTGTACGACCCATATCAAAGTGGAAGAAGCTTGCGATGGGGTCCTGTGAGCCTCTCTTTATGCAAATGCAACCAAACCTTATCACCCACCTAGAAATTGTGTTGAACCCGATGCTGGTCATGTCGTTGCTTGTACTTAGTGTTGGATTTTTCCAAAATTTCATGGACCTGTTGGTGGATGTGCTGGATTCGTTCAACAAATCCGGTGGTCTTATCAGCCTCGGTCTGAGCATGGGAATATTCCTCACATGTGGATGCAATGTGAAGAGCTACCTCAATTGGTGTGAGTGGTTGGAACCCTAGACACACTTGAAAAGGGATGTGAATGTTAGAGCTATGAAAGGCTCTGTTATAGCTATGTTGAACATAAGGAAGGCTCTCATCCCATGTGCAAGGATGTTTAGAATTGTACATTCTCAAAATATGCACAATCATCTTGTTGACTACCTGTGTTTGTCCATCGGTCTGGGGGTGGAAGGTAGTTGATTTGGTGAGCCTGGTATCCATCAATGACCATAAGCTGGACCAGAAAGTGCTTAGGAACCTACTGTCATGATCTGAAATGATAGTCTGTGGTAGCTCGAAATGAAACCAAACACGCTCGAAGAAGAGCTTAGTAGTGGCTTCAGCAGAGATGTTCTTCTTGCAAGTTATTACAATGGTCATTTTAGAGAAACGATCCACGACCACAAACACACAGTCATTTCCATGCTTGGTTTTAGGTAGTCTAGACATGTAATGCATGGAGATGGATCCCCATGGCCCATTAGGAGTGGGAAAAGGGGTGTACAACCCCTACTTTTTTATGGAAGGTTTTGCGATGGCATAGGCAGTGCAAGACCTTATGTATCAACCGACGTCTTATCGGAGCTTAGCCCAATAAAAATACTTCTGCAATATGGCCACTATCTTTTCGGTGCCAAAGTGCCCTGCCAACTGACTGCAATGAGCTTCCCAAATCATCTTTGCACACTCACTTGAAGGAACGTAGAGATGGACCAGGTGGCATAGCAAGCCTTCCTGAAGATGAAATTCTGCTACTGATGTGCCTGCACATAGGGCTCGATATATGGGAGAAAACTAAGGATTACTACTATATAGTTGAGGCCACCCTGAGGTCTCATGGTCACAAGAGTGGATCACTATGGTAAGTGCGGCTACTGGAGGTCGACTGAGGAAATCGGTGACTCTGTTGGTGCTACCCTTCTTATATTTAATATTCAGGTGGAATCACTGCAAGTAAGTGGACCACTTTTGGTGGCGGTCATTCTATCACTTCCCTTGGGTTTGCATGAACTGCAGGCGCTTGTGATCAATATAGATGACTGTCTCTTTTCCAAGGATGTAATGCTTCCATTGGCGGCAGGCTTGGAAAATGGAATACATTTTCTTATTGTAGGTGGGGTACTTGTGGACTGTATCTGAAAGTGTCTCACTGTGATATGCCGCTGGATGGCCATGCTGAGTGAGGACTACACCAACAACATAGTCTAAAGCATCTATTTCAATATCAAAGGGTTGTTGCAGATCTAGTAAGGCAAGGATAGGTGTCGAACATAAGCGTTTCTTTAGATCCTCAAATGCTTGTTTTTGTGGCTTGGACCAGCTGAACTTGGCCTTAGATCCCCCTTTGGTCACCTGGATAAGGGACCAAGCAATATTAGAGAATCCCAACACAAATCTGTGATAAAATTTGGCAAGGCATAGGAAGCTGTGAAGCTCTGTGAGAGTTGTTGGGGTTGGCCAATCATGGATGACTTGAATCTTGGCTGGATCCACATGAACACCATGTTCGTCCACGATGTATCCCAGATATTGAACTCTCTTCATGCCAAATGAGCACTTCTCTAAATTAGCATATAGCTTGTGCTAGAACAAGGTGCCGAGGACTTGGTGGATATGCTGCAGATGCTCTTCCCATGTTCTGTTGTAGATGAGAATATCGTCCAAATATATGACCACAAAAGAGTTAGTGAATGGCCGTAGGATATCTCCCATCATCCTCATGAAATTTGCTAGAGCATTAGTCAAACCGAAAGGCATGACCAACCACTCAAAAAGGCCTTCTCGAGATTTGAAGGCAGTCTTCCAAACATCGGTCTACTCAATTGGCACTTGATGATAGCCAGACTTCAAATCAATCTTGCTGAAATATTTGGCGCCCTTGAGATGGTCAAGAAGGTCATCGATATGGGGAATGGGATACTGATTCCGGACTGTGATCTTGTTTAGAACTCGGTAATCAATACAGAGTCGCCATGTCCCATCTTTCTTCTATACCAACATAATTGGGCTCCCATAAGGCGAGGAGCTAGGTCTAATGTGCCCCTTTTGGATCAATTCTTGAATATGGCATTTGATTTCTTCATTTTCCATGAGGGAATGCCTGTATACTAGGCCGTTAGGTAAAGGCGCACTAGGTGTCAAATCAATGGAATGCTTGACGAGGCAATGTATTGGCACCCCGGTGGGTGTGGTGAATATTTCTTTGTATGCTTCCACAATCTTGTCCACCTGTTTCTACTGCGTAGAGGGGTTCAACATGGAGGTAGTGGATGTTGCTGCAATCTTTCGTTCACCTTTAGAATGAACGATGAAGAGGACGAATTTCCCTGTCTGGGAGATTACCTTCCTGCACTGCTTATCTGTGATGAGGGACACTGCAGAGGTGGGAAGTGTCTCTGGTATCCTATAGATCTACTTTCCCAAAGTAATAATGACACTACGAGGTCTAGACTCATACAAAACATTGTTGACTAATGCAAATGTCTCATCCTTGGCTCAACCAACTGATGTTGTATGGTTGGGGATGCGGAACCGTCGGAAGCTTCAATATTTTGACGACCTCGGTCGAGATGAGGTTTCTATGGCTACCACTATCAACAATGAAGTGTAGCGGATTTCCTTGCACCCACAATTGTGAATGGAAGAGGCGCTCCCCTTCCTCTGGCTCTTCTGAATCTTCTGGTTGAATCTTTGTAGTTGCAATGGTGGCACTAGGTTTTGCATCAATGATCTACTTTCCCTTTTCTGTCTCTCCATCAGGTTTTGAGTCAGAGTCTAGATCCGGGGATTTTGTCTCGGCCAACAAGGATTTTTTTTAGCGGCACTCATCAGTGTTGTGCCAAGGGATCTTGTGGAATTCACACCACTTTCCAGTGTCCTTCTTTGATTTCCCATTACCCTTATTTTCCTACGGCTTGGGATGGTTTTCAGGACTTTGGCCATCCTTGCTATTTCCTTTTCCTTCTGAGTTGGGGCCACCTTTTCCAGGCTTCTGCTGCTGATTTGCATACCCAAAATCATGCTTATTCTTTTGCTTAAACTTCTGCTCGATCTTGATGGCGTATCTATAAGCTGCTCCTAGTGAGGATGTGTCCAGGAAATCCATCGCTGTCTAAATGTACCTGTGTAGGCCGCTATGGTACTTTAGGACCAAGTGTCGTTTGGGATCTCGAATACCTAGCTTGGAGCGCAGGGTATGGAACATGTTGGTAAAATCTGGGACTGTTTGGTCCCTCTCCTAGCGCAAGGTCATCCATCGGGTGTATTGACCATCATAGTTTCCAATAGGGTAGAATTATTCCTTGACGGCATCGACAAAAGCCGCCCAAGTAGGTTCCATCCCGAATAGTTCAGACTCGTCACTTGCATGCCTCTCGTAGTACTCGTCCCACCAGTCTTTAATATCGGGAAGGGACTTAAGGATCGCAAATATGATCTTTTCGTTGTCGAAAAAAATTTGAATAGAGAAGTAACCCTCTAATAGATTCAACCATTTCTCTAAAGCATTTGCATCTATATTTCCTTCAAATAGGGGAATGTCAAAGTTAACTTGTACCTTGTGTAATACCCCAATTTTGACCCTTATGAAATATTGGATTTTAATGTGAATATTGTATACATGCGATGTATGTTTCCCAAGCGTGGAGCTCAAGGCCAAGGTCCCGCTATTGTATGTTCGGATTTACCTAGAATGGACAAGAATTTGATATTTTGTTACCCATGTGCTATTAAACCATGGAACATTGCAAATGATGTAAATATTAATATTTCAATAAAATACCCAAAACTGGCTATGGAAGCAACGAATGAGAAAGGGCCATGTGTATTCCACTAGGGAGTGGTGAGGGGGTTGTGGCGATGAACCATATGCTTCCAAATGTCATCTTGTGAACCCACTTGACTTACCTTGCTGACATTTAATTCTATTGTAAGGAAGTTGTTGAAGAATTCAGTCCATGGCTTTAATGGAGCATGGGCAGCCCAGAAATTCGTATGGCAGAGTATAGGCTCTGTTTTCTTGTACCACAAGTCACTCTACCTCATGGGAATGGGTATTTCCTCATTCCCATTCCATTGTGGAAGATCCTAGCATCATTTTTTATCCATTACGAATTCTCAGCAGGGAGAAAAAAAACCAAAAATCGCAATTTTGCAAGAACCCACGTTTTGAAGAGCCATAGACTCCCAGAATTTGGTATTGACAGTAAAATCCAGTGGGGGATCCATAGGTATGAACCTTGGGGAAAATTTAAGAGTATTAGATACCCTGAAATCCATTGGAAAACCGAGATTTTACAACCCAGAAATTAAGTGACGGGATTGAGTTATTGGATGACAGAATTGTGAGAAATCCAAGTGTGAATGACTGAGCAGAGGTTGGGTTTGCTTGATAAACCCAGTGAAGGATAGAATCTCAAGGAATTAGTAGCTGGACCTTTCTATGCCCACCCTAAAGAGCACTGGAGGGAAGGGATGCCTGAGGGACTGTGCAGCAGAGAAGGGGACCTTCCTTGTGTTGGGTGTGGTAGGTACTGTGGGTTCCTTAACTATTTGAATTAACTTGAGATGCTTGTAGCTCTGTGGCTGAGCTCACTGGCTTAGCATTTCCCTCCTTTGTCTTTTGTATGCTTGATAAACCCAACTGTATGTTGGCTTAGCATAGCTGTTGAGTGAATCCATGGCAGTGAGTGAGCCCATTTAGTTCCTCCTGAGTGGATACACAACCCAACTCGGGGGTGATCTCTCAGCTAAAATGATACAAGCTGGACAGAGATCTATGGTTGGGCGGAACGTTGCTCTCACATAGCCAGTTGTTGGGACAGATTCATCTTAAAGATAAGTGTTCTCTGTGGTTTAAATTATATGATCATTATGTGTTCTGTTCTGAATGTTAATTGTCCCTGTTAATGAAATGAAATTATTATCTTAATGAAATTGACATGAAGTATGTGCATGGCATGAGAACGAGATTGAATTCTCTACATGTGGAACCATCTTATGCCTGTGATAGATATGCTGATGCATTACTGTTGTGTGTGTGTAAATATGATTTAATTCCGCTGTGTTTATATTGAGTATGAATTGCACACAGAAGTTTTATTTGTTATGAATTTCTTAGTAATATATGGGGCTGAGATTGCCAATAATCCTGGTATGTTGGTCATGTTTCCTCCCCTGCATTGGATTGATGGAAGGGGATGTGACAGAGTGGTGTCAGAGTCCATGTTGCAGCACTAGTTCTGCTTGGGCCAAACACTGAGTTACAGGCAGGTAACAGAATGTTTTAACATGGTATTGGAGAAGTTTGGGGCATCATTTTGATATGGAAAAATGGAAGGATCCGAGTTCTCAGATGTGGCAGAGGATCACACCATTGCATAGAGATGTCCAACAGCTTTCCAATGGTACCAGACTCACCTCATTGGCCAAGGGACGAAGGATTTATGAACCCCAGAAGTTGCAGGGTCGGAGGTGTTTTAGGCTTGCGAATTTCGGATTTTGGGAACACAAAGTTTTGAAAAAGTGCGTTCCAGTTTCCGCAATCCCGAACCCACAATTTAGGTTTCGGGTTTCGGGTTGCAGGATGGTTACATTTTCGTGACCATGACTTGAATTTCCGAACCCGCAATTTCGGGTTTCGGGTTTCGGGTTGCGGGATGGTTACATTTCTGTGACAGCGACCTGACTTTCCGAACCCGCAATTTCAGGTTTCGGGTTGTGGGTTGCGGATGGTTACATTTCCGTGACCACGACTTGACTTTCCGAACCCGCAATTTCGGGTTTTGGGTTGCGGGATGGTTACATTTCTGTGACAGCGACCTGACTTTCCGAACCCACAATTTCGGGTTTCGAGTTATGGGATGGTTACATTTTCGTGACCGTGACTTGACTTTCTGCACCTGCAATTTTGGGTTTTGGGTTGTGGGATGTGGGTTGCAGGGTGGCCAAAAAAGAGAGAAAAAGCCATTAACAAGAGCTTGCGGAATCGAAATTGGATGAGGTCAGTGGCGTTCTGAGGCCATGAATGAACCAGTGAAGATCCCGAGCCCATTATGCTCCAATTTGGCATAAATTTGGGATTAATGGATTGTATAAATAAGTGTCTTGACACTTGATGGAAGGTCGGATTGAGCCAAAACTAATATGGAGCGGTCATGGAGCAGGCACACTGTTAAGTTTGGAATTTTGGAGTCGAACTCCAAAGTATGTGGAGTCGGGGTGAGTGTGAAGGCCAAAAAGCACTATTCCGGGCCACTTTTTGGGGATTTTGAAAAGCTTGCAGTGGATGAAAGTGACCCTGTAATTAGGATTCAAGAAATTTACTGAACTCAACATTTCATATTCTCATGAAAACAGACATTTTATGTTAGACAGAGATTTTCCAGAAATGCACCGTTTGGGAAATAGCCATTTTTGGCCCAAAAAATTGAAATTTTGGAAAAATGTTAAAAGTGAAAAGTAGTCAAACCCAGAATTTAATAAAAGATGAATGGAGCATCGGAACAGAGATCGGCAAGTTGCTGAGTGTTCCTTGTTATGTGGACTAACTTCTCTCGATAGAAAAGTTTTCGTTATTCTTCATATATTTTCTTCCACAGGTGGCTGAAGTTGACATTCCGAACCAAAATACAACCGTGTAAAAATGTGCAGAATTTTAGTAAAAGTTGTCATTTTTGAAGTAATGCAATTTCCACACCCGATGTCGGAATGGAGCATGTGGATAGGAATTGGAAAGATTATTCAACAGGGAATAATGGCACATAACCAGAATTCGAATGGGGTTAACATACACCATATATATTTAGAGCAGAAAAGTGTCAGTGACTGTTTTGACATATTATTGACAATATGGGCAATTTCCAGAATTGCATAAATGGGCAAAAGAAATGAATGCATAAGAGCTATGTGAATTATTCCATGAGTTGATTATGCTAGATATTTATTGTTGTATATTTCTACATGCATTCTTGTGATGTCTAACAAATACTTTCATAATGCACAGTGCTTGCAGCTCATAAGATTTAATAGTGTAGCAGAAGTAACATACAGGGAAGAGAGTCTCCAAAGAAAAATGGTGACCATAAATGATGCTTAGGATCCTTATGAGCATGATAAAGATGTGTTAGAAGAAAATGTGCAAGAAGAGAATGCTGAGACTGAATCCAATGGGAGAAGGAAGCAAGTAACTCCTTAGAATTTGGTTGAAACCATGGTGAGCTTCAATGAAAGGTTGATGAAGGCTCAAGAAGAACAAAACCAATTCAATGCTTCTATTTTGCAAAGCCTCACTAATATGTAGTAGAAGATAAACCTTGGGTCCAACCCAAGAAATGTGGGTGAAGAAGGAAGAGATGCAGAGAGTCGCTGTATAGGTCGTTCAAAGAAGAGGACTCCAAGCCCAAGGAAGAGTTCTGTGAGTAAGAAGCATAGAACACCTTCATCTAGATCTTCTTCCAGCAGATCATGTGACTCCAGAGGTTCTCAAAGAATTCCAAAGCATATGCCCAGGAGTTTTAATGGAAGAAAGAAGTTCAAGGGAATCCCATAGGGAGAATTCAGGAAGGCAAGGCCTCCCACATTTGATGGAGAAGACAAGAGTGGCCAAGAGGCAGAGGCATGGCTTCTTGGAATGAAGAAATACTTCAGAATTTAGGACTACTCAGGAAATGAAAAGGCCAGAATTGCCATTTACAATCTAAATGGAAGAGCTTCCATTTGGTGGGATAACCTCTTGCAAGTGAAAGGGATCAGTGAAAGGAAGATCAGCTGGGAGAGATTTAAGAAGTACTTCAAGGAAAAATACCTCTCTGCTAGGTATTATGACAGTAAGAGAAAAGAGTTCAATGAACTCAGGTTGGGACAAAAATCTATGGAAGAACATGTCCATAAATTTTTGGAATTACTGAGGTATGTGGATTACATTAAAGATGAGAGAGTAAAAATCCAATGCTTCCTTGGGAGTCTACCTCAAAGTTTCAGAGATAGAATTGATTTTGTTAATCCACCAAGTCTTGATGAAGCCATTAGAATGGCAATGCATTGCTCTGAGAAGAATAAAGGAAAATCAGAGGTTAACCAAGCATGGAAAGGAAATCCAAGAGGGAGGTTTGATCAAAAGAGAAGTGGCTTCAAGCCACCATTCAAAAGTCATCCCAGAACCTTTCCACAGGGGCAGCAAGCAAGGAATGGATTCAAGCCAGTAGTAGCAGCAGAAAAGACATCAAAATGACCGCTTCAGTGTTGGGGATGTGGAGAAAATCACATGCTAAAGGATTGTCCACATCGGAAAGGGAATCCCCGTAGCTTACACAAATTAAAGGGAGCAGCCACAGTAGAGTACATGGCAAGGGAAACACCTTGAATTTATGCAGCGTTGGATAATCATCAGGTAGACCATCAATCATCAGTGGTGGAAGTTGAAGGTAAGATTGCTAAGCAATCTATTTCTGTTTTGATTGATCCAGGATCTACTCATAGTTATGTTTCTCCGAAAGTGGTTGAAGGTTGTTCTCTTAGAAAAGTGAAGCATAATAAGTCTTGGCTAGTTCAATTAGCCATAGGGACCAAGAGAAAAGTTAGTGAAGTAGTGGTGGAGTACCCCATAGATTTGAATGAACTCCACACACATGCAGATTTGAATGTGTTACCATTAGGATCTTATGATGCACTAATTGGCATGGATTGGTTGGAAAAGCATAGGGCCAAGTTGGACTGTTATGAGAAGGCACTTGAATGCATTGATGAAGAGGGAAGACCAAGATTGGTAAGAGGAATTCCCAAGCATGTTTCAGTAAGACAAATTTCAAACTTACTATTGAAAAAGTTTTATAAGAAAGGTTGTCAATTATATGCAGTTCATATATAAGATTCGTCAGAGGACCAAGGACCAAAGATAGAAGACTTCCCATTGTTGCAAGAATTTCAAGATATGTTTCCGGATGAAGTGTCGGGACTACCACCAAAAAGATACATTGATTTTATCATCGATTTTGTTCCAGGGGCAGTGCCAAATTCTAAAGCTCCTTATAGAATGAGTACACTGGAATTGGTACAGTTGAAGATGCAACTGCAAGAGTTAATGGACAAAAGGTATATCAGGCCTAGTGTGTCTCCTTGGGGAGCACCGGTGTTATTTGTCAAGAAGAAAGATGGTACTTTAAGGCTGTGTATTGATTACAGGCAGCTAAATAAAGTGACAGTCAAGAATAAGTATCCATTGCCAAGAATTGATGACTTATTTGATCAAATGAAGGAATCTAAGGTGTTTTCAAAGATTGACTTGAGGTCTGGCTACCATCAAGTGAGGATTAAAGAGGAAGACATTCACAAGACGGCTTTCAGAACTAGATATGGTCATTATGAGTTCACTGTGGTGCCATTTGGTCTTACCAATGCACCTACTACATTCATGTGTCTCGTGAATAGTGTATTCAGCAAATATTTGGATAAGTTTGTGATTTTGCTCTTGGATGACATTCTTGTCTATTCAAGGAATGAAGAAGAACATGAGGAGCATCTAAGGATGGTTTTACAGGTCCTTAGAGAACATCAGTTGTATTCCAAGTTAAGCAAGTGTGAGTTTTACCAAAAGAAGGTGCAATATTTGGATCATATCATTTATGAAGAAGGAATTACAGTTGATCCAAAGAAGATTAATGCCATCATGGATTGGTCTACTCCAAGGAATGTTTCAGATGTTAGATCTTTTATGGGTCTTCTTGGTTACTACAGAAGGTTTATTGAAGGCTTCTCCAAGATAACTCACCCAATCACTTCATTGCAAAGGAAGAATATAAAGTTTGTATGGTCGAAAAAATGTGAGAAAAGTTTTCAGCAGTTAAAGGAGTTACTTACCAGCGCTCCTGTTTTGAAGATAGCATATCCAAAGAAGGATTTTGTAGTGTGCATAGATACTTGCATTGAAGGGCTAGGTGGAGTGCTCATGCAAGTAGGAGTTGTGATTTGCTATGAGTCAAGGAGATTAAAATAGCATGAAAAGAATTATGCCACACATGATTTAGAATTAGCAGCCATAGTACATGCTCTCAATATGTGGAGACATTACTTGTTGGGAAGAAGATTCGAGCTTAGAACAGACCACGTGAGCTTGAAGTATTTGTTTGACCAGCCAAACTTGAATGCTAGGAAATCTAGATGGATGGAGTTTCTTTGTGAATTTGATTTTGAAATTAAGCATGTATAAGGGAAGGAGAATAAGGTTGCAGATGCCCTTAGCATAAAATTTCATGTTGCAGCATTAAGTGTATGTAAATCAGATTTCAAGACAATAGTTCTTGAAGCTCAAAACAATGATGAAACTTGCCTTCAAATTAAAGAGAAATTACAGCAGGGTAATGTGGATGAAAAGTGTGTGGGATATCAGCTTGGTGAAGACAATATCCTCATCTTCAAAGATAGACTGTACATTCCAAATATGGCAAATTTGAAGAAGCTAGTGATGGATGAAATACATCAAATGCCATACTCTGGGATATCAAAAGACTATAACAACAGCAAGAAAGCAATACTTTTGGCATGGTATGAAGAAGGACATAGCTGAGTACATTGCTAGGTGTCAAAAGTGGCAACAAGTCATGGTAGAGCACCAACATCCAGCAGGATTGTTGTAGCCCTTACCCATTCCGGAGTGGAAGTGGGAAGTGATCTCTATGGATTTTATAATAGGTCTGCCCATGACAGTGAAGAAGCATGATTCAATCATGTTCGTGGTGGACAAGCTATCAAAGGTAGCTCACGTTATTTCAATCAAGTCCACTCACAAGTCTAATGACATTGCAAATATCTTCATGAGAGAGATATTCAAATTGCATGGATTGCCCAAGGCAATAATTTCTGATCGTGATACAAAGTTCACTTCCAATTTCTGGAAGGGATTGTTTCAGGAATTGAGAACTAAATTGAATTTCAGTACAACATATCATCCTCAGACAGATGGCCAAACTGAGAGGGTGAATCAGGTCCTTGAAGACATGTTGAGAATGTCTGTGATGGATAAACCATCCACGTGGGAAGATTACCTACACTTGGTGTAATTTGCATACAATAATGGACATCATGCATCATCGAGAATGAGTCCATTTGAAGCATTGTATGGAAAGGGATGCAGGACTCCAGTGAATTGGGACAGCCTGGTGAACAGGGTAGTACTTGGACCAGAGATGATCAAGGAAATGGAACAAGAAGTTGCTAAGATCAGGCAGAATTTAAAGGCAACTCAGGACAGGCAGAAGAGTTATGCAAATTTTAAAAGAGTGCATAAGGAATTTCAGATTGGGAATCATGTTTATTTGAGAGTGAAACCAAGGAAAAGTTCTTTCAAGTTGGGAAGTTGTGCCAAGTTGTCACCCATATATTGTGGACCATTTTAAGTTCTTGATAGGATAGGGCCAGTTGCATATAGAATTGCATTTCCTGCTAACATAAGAGCTTATAATGTTTTCCATGTATCTTTGCTTAAGAAGTATGTACATGATCCTAATCATATGATTGATTGGAATGTGATACAGGTGGAACCCAAGGGAGAGTTCCAAGTAGAGCATATGTGCAACCTCGACAAGAAGGTCACTTTGCTCCGGAACAAAGCCATCGGGCAGGTAAAGGTCCAACGGGAGCACCTTAGTCCCGATGAGGCTACATGGGAGCTGGAGGATGCCATGAGAGAGGCATTCTCATTTTTGTTCAGTTTTGAGAACACCGAGGATGATGTTGTTCTAAGGGGGAGGGGAATGTAATACCTCAATTTTGACCCTTATGAAATATTGGATTTTAATGTAAATATTGTATACATGCGATGTATGTTTCTCTAGCGTGGATCTCAAGGCCAAGGCCCCGCTAGTGTATATTCAGATTTATCTAGAATGGGAAAGCATTTGATATTTTGTTACCCATGTGCTATTAAGCCATGGAACATTGTAAATGATGTAAATATTAATATTTCAATAAAATACCCAAAACTGGCTATGGAAGCAACACATGAGAAGGGTCCATGTGTATTCCATGAGGGAGTGGTGAGGGGGTTGTGGGGATGAACCATATGATGCCAAATGTCATCTTGTGAACCCATTTGACTTACCTTGCTGACATTTAATTCTATTGTAAGGAAGTTGTTGAAGAATTCAGTCCATGGCTTCAATGGAGCATGGACAGCCCAGAAATTCGTATGGCAGAGTATGGGCTCTGTTTTATTGTACCACAAGTCACTCTACCTCATGGGAATGGGTCTTTCCTCATTCCCATTCCATTGTGGAAGATCCCAACATTGTTTTTCATCCATTATGAATTCCTAGCAGGGAGAAAAAAACCAGAAATTGCAACTTTACAAGAACCCACATTTTGAAAAGCCATAAACTCCCAGAATTTGGTATTGACAGTAAAATCTAATGGGGCATCCATAGGTATGAACCTTGGGGCGAATTTGAGAGTATTAGATACCCCTAAATCCATTGGAAAACCCAGTTTTTACAGCCCAGAAATCAAGTGACGGGATTGAGTTATTGGATGACAGAATTGTGAGAAATCCAAATATGAATGACTGAGCAGAGGTTGGGTTTGTTTGATAAAACCAGTGAAGTCTAGAATCTCAAGGAATTAGCAGCTGGACCTTTCTATGCCCACCCTGAAGAGCACTGGAGGGAAGGGACGCCTGAGGGACTGTGCAGCAGAAAAGGGGACCTTCCTTGTGTTGGGTGTGGTGGGTACTGTGGGTGCCTTGGCTATTTGAATTAACTTGAGATGCCTGTAGCTATGTGGTTGAGCTCACTGGCTTAGCATTGCCCTCCTTTGTCTTTTGTATGCTTAATAAACCCAACTGTATGTTGGCTTAGCATAGTTGTTCAGTGAATCCATGGCTATGAGTGAACCCATTTAGTTCCTCCTTAGTGGATGATACATAACCCAGCTCGGGGGTGATCTCTAAGTTGAAAGGATACAGGCTGGACAAAGATCTATGGTTGGGTGGAACGTTGCTCTCACATAGCCAGTTGTTTGGACAGCTTCATATTAAAGATAAGTGTTCTCTGTGGTTTAAATTATATGATCATTATGTGTTATGTTCTGAATGTTAATTGTCCATGTTAATGAAATGAAATGATTATCTTAATGAAATTGACATGAAATCTGTGCATGGCATGAGAACGAGATTGGATTCTATGCATGTGGAACCATATTATGCCTGTGATAGATATGTTGATGCATTACTGTTGTGTGTGTGTAAATATGATTTAATTCCGCTGTGTTTATATTGAGTATGAAATTGCACACATAAGTTTTATTTGTTATGAATTTCTTAGTAATGTATGGGGCTGAGATTGCCAATAAGCTCGGTATGTTGGTCATGTTTCCTCCCTTGCATTGGATTGATGGAAGGGGATGTGACACCTTGAAGGGAGTCGCACCCCCTAAATGGCTGCTCGTTGAAGGTGCATCCACCGTCGTCGATATCCTATGAAGGATTTGTGCAAAATTATCCATCATCTCGTTCCTCTGTCGCGCGAGGGCTTCCTCAAGGAACAAATTAATAGGATCTTCTGCCCCATCATCTCTCTTTTCTTCTCCCTCCATGGGATCTTGCTTGGGTCGACGAGGAGGGTTTTCCCAAAGCTCAACTAGTTTGAGACCCAACTCTCGATATTCAAATCTCATCGAGGACATGCATTGAGAAACCACAAGAGAAGAAGGCTCTGATACCACTGATCCGGATTTATGTGAGAACGAAATGAAAGAGCGTGTATATATATTCACATACACAGATATATGGTGAGAAACACAACGATACAACAAACTCAGATTCTATTAAATGAATGAGATAGAACAAACTATAAAATAAAAGTAGCTAGAATGGTGGTAGCTATATCTCTGAGAAGAGATGTGGCGAATATGCTCATTCATGACAAGCTAAATACAAAAAAAGGTTGAAAGGCCTATATATCATAAGCATGAGGGAAAGAATCCCAAACATCCAGAAACCTAACCCTAGAAGATGAACCGTCATAAAGTTTGCGGCCCCAAGGTGGTTAGTTGAACAGTCAACTTCCCGGGGTCATAACTTTTGCATACGATCTCCGTTTGAGGCGCTCGCTAGCCCATTGGAAAGGTCTATCCAAGATTTACAACTTTCAACTATAACTAAACACATGTCTTTGGAAACCATTTGGCCCCCCAAATCACCAAAAAAATGTCATTTAGGGCCTCAAAATGGCCCCGAAAGTTTGGGACCCAAAAAACCGTAGAAAAATTACAAGAAAACCGCCAGAATGAAAAACTGTTTTGAGCCAGTGGAATAGGTGGGTGGCCACCTATATCCATATGGATCAGTTCTTGGCCAAGCAGAGTGAGAATTAATCCCTTTATAACTGCCAATTAGTAAAAATACCAAACTGATTAAACATGATTAAAAGAATTACTCAAAATTGATTTTAACAAAAACATTTACCTAATAAGAGATGTCTGGAGAAAATTTCCTTCCCAATGCAAATGCATTCCAACTACCAATGCTTAGATTCACACATAATATCAACTTTTAGTGCAAATTGATTACATGCACTCAACAATTCATTCAAGTTACGATGGTAAAAATATCACCAAAACCATATTTTTATACTATCTCTCATACTTCACAAACTATAGGTATCTTTTTGGCATGCTGCACTATCTCTTCAAAATATGTATCAATTGAAAACACCTTATTAGTTTGAACCCAATATAAGAGAATAAAAGTGAAAACTCAATACTATTGCAAGGATAATACTTTTTCTATATTGACAATATACCTTGCTAAACCCAATCAAGGTGTCTTTGCAAAACCCAAACTAGAGAAATGGAAGGGGTAAGTACCAATTACTCCTTAGTGACTCTACTACATCAAGTATCATATGATCAACTTGAAACACTTGTCAACAAGATTGCATTCATATCCAACAATATACCTCCATGTGTTAGATTTGTAATATAACGATATTATTATAGCGGAAAAAAAATAGGATCACTTAAAGAACAACCATGCATAGAAACACAAGAACACAAAAATTTACCGTGGGAAAACCGAAACTCGTGAAAAAACCAGCCAACCTTTATTATTCAGATATCTAGTACAAATTACAAGTACATCAGATATAAAAGTGATCTATAACAAGAGAGATCACAGAAGAATATGATATCAAAGAAATAACCCCAAAAAAAGTAGTCTTCTACAACCCTTGAGTGAACTTCTCCTTGCTTGAGCGAACTTGCTTGAGTGGTGGAAATGAGGAGGACGTCACCCTTATTTATATTGGTTTTCTGGCTGAATTTTTCACTGGGGTTGACTTGTCAATTCTGCCTGGGAAAACTTGTCATTTAGGATAATAAATTCCATTTTATTAATTGTTTTATTTCTAGGCCGACTTAGTTAGTGAGGATACCTCACGTAGATACAAATGTCAACACTCCCTCCTAGATAGGGAGGTGCCATCACGCTGGAACACGTGTGGATATCGTTTGATCAGCATGGATTGTATCGTACATCTCGTCATCATAAGAAAGGTCTTTTCTGATTAAGTCCTTCTGACCAGAACAACTATTCCCACTGGAACCACATCATCTGTCCAAAGATAATATTTGATCTTCCTAATCAACTTGGTCATCCTAGAACAAAGAGGATTACTCACTCGTGCACTTTATCAGTCTAAAATTGAAGGGAGGCCACAATCCACAGGAAGACACTTCTTCCAAGCACTTTATCAATCTCAAATTGAAGGGAGGATATACTCCCCAAGAAGACACTTCTTCCAAGCACTTTATCAATCTCAAATCAAAGGGAGCCTATACTCCCCTGGAAGACACTTCTTCCAATTTACCAGTCATTGCAATTGGAAGGCGATGATGACTACAACTAGTCCATCCCTCTGGGACCATACTCCACACATGAGCACTCTCCACATATGAGAACATACCTCACATGGATTATCCCACATAGGGATCCACTCCACAAAGGAGTCCTCTCCACAAAAGATAATTCTCTACATAGGAATCATCCTACACAGGGATACACTTCATAAAGGAGTCCTTTCCACATAGGTGAATGTTCCACACAGGGATACACTCCATAAAGGATTCAAGAACAAGTCTTGGATTGTGCCTCATCAATAGCCATAATAGACATCAATATCCATTCCTAAGGATGGGAATACCCACCACTCCAAGCCTTTCATGGAAGTATGCAAACTTCACTTTGGATAGAGGCTTGGTAAGGATATCTGCAATCTTCTCATCTGCGGAGATATACTGGAGCTCCACTGCTCCCTTTTGAACTATGTCTCTGATGTAGTGATATCCGATCTCAATATGTGTGGACCTACCATGGAACACAAGGTTCTCCGAGATATTTACACAGCTTTGGTTATCACAAAATATCACTATCACATCAAGCTCATGACCATACAAATCTGCAAGTAGCTTCCAAATCCATATTTCTTCCTTACTAGTTGCATTGGTTGTGATGTACTCTACCTTGGTTGTACTAAGTGCCACAAAATTATGTTTCTTGTTCAACCAAGAAACCATAGCTGATCCCAAGCTAAAATAGCACCCAGAGGTGCTCTTTCTGTCAACTAAACTCCTAGCCCAATATGAATCTATGAATCCCAATAGCTTCAGTCCATTATATGAGGTATATCTCAATCCATAACCAATTGTACCACAAAGATATCTCAGCACATGCTTAGCTTCTACCCAATGTACTTTTCTTGGATCGACCATGTGTTGACTCAACGTGTTTATTGCATAACATATATCTGGCCTGGTATTAACCAGGTACAACAAGGAACCAATCAATTGGCAGTACATGGTGGGATCCACTAAATCTTAAGATATGGTAGAATCATGTAACTTCTTCATATTTTCCTCCATAGGTGTAGCCATGGACTTATAGTCCATCATATCAAATCTTCACAATATTTCAACAATATACTTCCCTTTTCCAAGGAAGATCTCACAAGTCCCTGCCACACCTCTAGGCTTAAGAAATAATGCATCAAACCCAGGTCTTTAATTTTAAATTCACGGGTCAACTCCCTCTTGCACCTAACAATCAGACTCTTGTCCCTTGTGAGAAAGAGATCATCAACATAAAGTACTAGGATTAGGGGACGATCTTCAACAACCTTGTAATAAAGGTTCTGATCTGCTTCACTTCTGGTGAAGCCTAACCAGGCCCGGGGTGACTGCTTAATCCCATAAAGAGCTTTATTCAATATGAAAAAATGACACTCCTTCTCATGTATAACAAAACCATCAGGATGCTCCACATATACCTCTTCCTCAATTACACCATTGAGGAAAGCAGTCTTTACATTCATCTGATGTAATTTCCAACCCATGACAAAATCAAGAGAAATAATGGACCTGATAGTAGATTCCTTGGAAAATGGAGCAAATGTCTCATCATAATCTATTCCCTCAAATCGAGCTATGAATCTGGATTTGTACTGCTCGATGTTGCCATCTGCAACATTCTTGATCTTGAAGATCCACTTGGAAGTCACTACCAAATTCCCTTCATGTCTTGGAACAATATCCCATACATCATTCTTCATGATGGATTGATACTCATCCATCATAGCATCTCTCCAAACCTAATGTCCAACTGCTTCCTCAAAACTAGAAGGCACTGAATCACTGATGTGACTCATCAAGGTTGAATATACTGAGTATCTGTTAGGTCTCTTGCTCTCTCTGAATGTACCTTTAAGAGATGCATGTCCTTCTGCATCCTGCAAAGTATCAATAAGCCATCCTAGCCTCTTTCGAGCAACATATCTAGGAGGATCTAGCTCTGGGATAGGCTCTAAAGGGATCTCCTGATGATCTAGATCATGGTCCTCAAGAATCGGATCCTCCTACTCTTCAGTATCATCATCCATATGATATTATCAAGATATCTGGAATGCCACCTCCTCATAAAAATTCACATCTCTACTGATATCAATATGACGATGCCACATAATATATACTCGATATGCCTTTGAAGTCTCACTGTACCCAACAAAGATGCATTTTTGTCTTGAAGGGTCCAACTTTGTCCTATTCTCCTTAGGCACATGAATGTAAGATGGACAACTAAAGATCCTCAAATGTCCAACTTCTTGTTTCACACCTGTGAAAACCTCTTCAAGGGTCTTGTCCTTCAAATCTTGGTGAGGACATTTGTTCTGAACATACACTGTAGTGTTGGATGCTTCAGTCCATAGAAACATAGGAACCCCCTAATCATGGATCAATGCCTTAGTAGATTCAATGATGGATCTATTCTTCCTTTGAACAATCCCATTCTACTGGGGATTATAAGGTACTAAGAACTCCCTCTTAATTACCGCACTCTTGTGTAAATTGTTAAAATACTAGAGGTGTATTCTCCTCCATTATCTGATTTGAAGACCTTGAGCTTCCTATCTGTTAATTTTTCTACTCGAGCCTTGAATTCTTTGAACTTGGAAAAGGTCTCATCCTTGTTCTTTAAGAAATAAATCCATGTCTTTTGGGAGAAGTCATCAATGAAAGTAGTAAGATACAAGTATCCTCCCAAGGATGGTTGTGACATAGGTACACAAATATCTGAGTGAACCAGGTCCAAGATTCCCTTGGATATTCTGTCACTAGGTGGAAAGGAATGCTTGGAATTCTTTCCAAGTGCACATCCCCTGCATACACCTTCATTTTAATCTAGAATATCTAGAAGACCTGATACCAACTGTCTCATGGATGGAAGAGCTCTATAATGTAAGTGATCAAATATGTGATGCCATAGCTCACTCAAACTGTAAGAGTCATGAATAAGTGCTTCAGCTTATTGTCCTGTCAATCTATAAAGACCCACACATATGGTACCAATAACTCTGAATGAATCAATGTTTGAGTCTTTAGTCCACATGAGTAATTTTCCATACACAAATGCAACTCTCATGCCCTTATCTTCCAGGGATGAGATGGAGATAAGATTCTTCTTTAGACCTGGTACAAGAAGCACCTTTCCCAAATGTAAAGAATCACCTGAGTCTAGCTGGAAGGATGTTGAACTAGATCCCTTTACTTCATACTTGGAATTGTCACGAAGTTCAACCTAAAGAGATTCATGCTTATTTGACAACCTTAAGAGAGGGTTTTGAGAACTTGTCATGTGCCCAGATGCACCACTATCTTTTAGCCATACATCGATGTTCGAAATAGAACCTGAGAGAAAAATAACAAGAAGCTAATATTTTTGAATTACTTATTCGTGTTTCTTCTTTTCTATTGCATGGTTCTCTTTAGATGTAGAGGCATCATACCTTCCTTTTCCTTTCTTCCAGTATTTTGCAGCAAAGTGACCTAGCTTTCCAAGATTGAAACATTTGAGCTTGGATTTATCCTTCTTGATCATTGGATTTTGGAATGACTTGATGCCTTTCTTTCCCTTGTTCCACTTTCCTTTCCTCTTTCCAATTATGCCTGCAAGAACTAGTTCTTCTTCCTTTTCCCTTGAAGTAGAGGCAAGCTCCCTTGTTTCCTCTTAGATACATTCTGACCAAAACTGGTCAAAATTGGGTAATTGACCATGAGCACATATTCCTTTCACAAATGGCTTCCATTCTGAAGGAAGTCCACCCATAGATGTCAAAACAAGATCTCTGTCAGGGATAGTTTCATCAACAGCTATCAGCTGATATTTGATTTGAGCAATATTCAAGAAATAAGAAGAAACTGTATCATCCTTTGTGAACTTCACTTGGCGAAGTTGATCTTTTAGGGCCAAAATTCTACTAGGATTATCATTCTCATAAAGTTTCTTCAATGCATCATACATATTCTTAGCAGTGTTCTGGCTTGAAATAAGAGGTACAATATGATCTTTCACTGAATCCATCAAAATCCTCATGGTTGTGGCTTCATTCTTCTTGAATCTTTTTTTTCTATTGGGCTCCCTATGGCTCTGGAATATCTATAAGTAGATGATCCTTGAGATCATGTTCATTTAGGAGCATGAGCATCCTACTCTTCCAAGATAAGAATTTTGATACTCCCTCCAATCTGTCTTCTACTCTTAGTCCAACAACCATCTTGACCCTGGTTCAGAAATATGACAAAAAGATGGAAACTCTTTGGATATGAAATCTGCTGCAGAAGCTAGGTCAAAAATGAAACTTGGAATTTGGAAAATCTGAATCCATAGGTCGATGACCCTCCTAGGGTGAGTTGAGTAACCCTCCTTTTCTTTTGGACCTGTGGACATAACAACTCGCAAAATGAAACCCTAACTTCTGTAATATCTATAGAATTTAGGTCAAAACTGAAACTTCACCAATATGAGATTTGCCTCCACATAAAGATGCACCCTCCTAGGGTGAGTTCCAAAGTGGTATTTCCAAATCAGATCTGTGGTTGGAAACCTTAGAATCAAGAATCCCTAGTTTTCGACAATGGTCTCTTTCAACACTGCTCTGATACCATGTTAGATTTTTAATATAGTAGTATTATTATAGCAGAAACAAAATAGGATCACTGAAAGAACAACCATGCAAATAAACACAAGAACATGAAAATTTACCCTTGGAAAACCCAAACTCGGGAAAATCCCACCCAACCTTTCTTATTCAGAGATTCAGTACAAAGTGCAAGTACATCAGATATAAAAATGATCTATAACAAGAGAGATCACATAAGAAGATGATATCAAAAAAATAACCCTAGAAAAGAATTATTCTACAACCCTTGAGTGAAATTCTCCTTGCTTGAGCAAACTTGCTTGAGTGGTGGAAATGAGGAGGACGTCATGCTTATTTATACTGGTTTTCTAGCTGACTTTTTCACTAGGGATGACTTATTATTTCTTCCCGGGCCGACTTTTCTTTCTGGGCTGACTTACCTAGTGGGGATACCTCACATAGCTACAAACATCAACACCATGTGCACAGTCAATAGCAAAAAAAATAACCAACTACAAAAGTAAAATCATGAAAGACAAATGTGTAGGAACAAACTAACAGGAAGATATAGAAGCAACACACACTTGTTAACCAATATGATTAATCCCAAGCAATATCATCCTTGACCCAAAAACTAGAAAGAGACATTAACGTGTAATCCCTAGGTCTTAGTGTTGGAACTGAATCTGATAACATATGTAAGGTCTCACCTTACCAACTATCCAAACATACAAAAGCACAGGTCCCAATGGACATTAAGATTAAAAATAGGAATATTATATTTTTAACTAAAGACTGTACTCAGCTATCATATGAAATCATATTCATACAAGACCTAGGACAATTATACTACTATGTCGATTAAAGGACTCACTCCATTATGAACAACATTTACTTAATTCAAATCATACATTCTATGATCCATTACTATGCCTACATTTTTGGTTTAATTATTTTGTCAAATACTTTGGACCACTACTATAAACCCTCATTCTTAAAACATAACATGTCCATCAATTTATTGGACATATAACTATAACATCTTTTAATGGAAAAAAAATTCCTAATTTATCATCCAACAACTTACAACATCCCTTAATTGAACTATTCATAAAAAATTGGTGAACGCTCACTCTTAGCATCGAATATTCAATTTTAATGATTTGCAAACTATAATAAACCATTATGACTTGCTACATTGATACACATGAAATCATGTTCTTAAATATAGATTCTATGAATAATAAAAGATACACTGATATGGAACCTCCCAACTCATCATCCAATAAAAATGCCAAAGCTAAACATAGCTATAACTCAACCCATAACTAGAAAGGCAAATTCTCTTCATTGAAACGTTTATACCAACACTTAATTGACAAACTCATAATCTATTTTTTAATGATAATAAAGAAAACAAAATAATACACATGAAATGCTCATCACTATGGCCATTTGAATTCACAGGTGATATACAATTTATTTCGGTTTGCATGATAGAACATTGGTTACAAACATTTACGAATATATACCACCATTGGGAATTTTAAAAAATTGTTTGTAGACACAAAAGCTACAGCCATTGAGGCATTTTTTTAAATGGTTTGTGTGCCTAAGAAAACCCACAACCATTGAGGCTTTTATTCAAACATTATGTGTGCAAATATTTCCAACTCATTAAGGAATTAAGTTTATAAATATTTAATATACAGTCACCACACCCAAATCACAAGACAAGTAAGGGCATGGTAATAAAATTGCACAATCAATTCATGGGACAAGTATTATAGGAGTGTATGCGATTTCTGGATTGCACAATAAATTCGGCTAAAAAAAGTACTTTTTCGGAATCAAAATGGGGGTTCCAGGTCCAATTGACACAAATACCCCCAGAAGTTAAGTTGCTTTGATATAAAATCATCCCAAAACCCGATTTATTAAAACTCGGCTAGATTGAAATCTATAAGGTCTGTTTGCATTTCTATTCACTCACGAAACCCATACCCAACTTTATAATTGAACAAGGAACCACACTTATCAACAACTCTATTGATATATTGTAACTTCAAAGAATATTATATTTGTACTTTATTATTCCGGAGATGCTTCATTCCTCCGTAAAGATCTTATTGTATATCCGGAGATGTTTATTCCTCCTTCAGAATGTGGTAACTTGGGTTATTAGACTTCCCTAGTGGGGGTCGGCCCTGTATGTGTTATGTGGGTCAAAGGGTTATTAGACCACCTTAGAGGGGTCGTCCCATTCAGTTGTAGTGGGGTATTTAACCCAATGGTTAAATACGAGCCTACATGTTTTGTGTAAAAGACAAGTCGGAGTAGTGTATAAATAGAGGAGGTGTATTCCTCATTTGACACACACACTCACTTGAGAATAGCGCACTTGTGGAGGAGAGGTCTGCTATGGTGGAGGAGGAGATCATGTCTTTGGTTTGCATCTTTGTATATTGCTGGTCATCTATATTGAGGAAGCTTTGCTGGGTTTTCTACCCCATGAGGGTTTCCCAGGATAAATCTGTGTCTCTTGTGTTTATGTTGTGCTTGTTGTTTCTTCATTGATCTTGTATATGCCATTATTGTGAAATGGAATGTAATGCTGCTATTTTCTGTATTATCATATTAAATCTTAACATGGTATCAGAGCTAACCTGAAGGAAGGCAATGTATGGCACTTACGACACTTGCTTCACTTGCGACAATTTGAAGGTTTGGGTTTTACATAGCAAAAACCAGTCATTGTGGAACTTTCGCTATAAATCCATTTCTGCAAAGTTTTAGGATCTGAAAAGTTTATAAGTCGTAGATAACATCCCTAGGTACCTTGTGTCCAAAGGACACCCTTAGATTCGTTGTACTTTCTGAGTTATGATCAGTACAAGTTAGGGTTTTTGCCTCTTCCAGATCTCAGTAAAAATCAGGTGACCTTGGAAAAAAGGTCATAACTTGGGCTAGGAAGCTCCAAATGAAATTTCGTAAAAAGTGACAGGTATTAAATAGACTGTACTATCTTAGTAAACTTTTTTAGAGGCCGAAGTTGAACCCGTGACACGTGGCACGCCGTACAAGTTCGCTCTCTTATTTTATCCGATAAACAGGTCACATTGCAACACTTGGCATAACTCTCTCTCAGAAAATCCAATTGAGGTCAGACCTATTGGGATGGAAATATAACAGGTCAGGATACCACAGAAAAAGTTTTCATACCCTGTGGAGTGAAAAGTTCGTAGTTACAGCAGAAACAATCAGGTACATATTTCTGTCAAAATAGAATTATTTTTGGAGCACCTTCATTCATGGCTTCCGGAATTTAGAGTTTTGGAGAAAGTTATAATTTTTGGAATCGGAATCCACGGCTGAATGCTACTCAGTAAAATCAAAATTTAGAGACCAAGATCAAATTTTTTGGTTGGGTAGAAGACCGGGCTTGATCAAACCCCAATTCGGGATTTTGATCGGAAAGATGGAAAATTAGGGCTTCAGCAAAAGTTGGAATTTTTGAAGTCTGTAACCACGGCTGGAAGCTCCTCAGAAAAATAAGAGTTTAGAGCCTTGGATCGAACCTTTTGATTGGATAGAAGGGTGGGCTTCATCAAACCCTAGTTCAGGTTCCTGTCCAGAAGATCCAGAAGTTTCGAAGGCAATTTTGAGGGGTCAAATTTTGGAGATTTCAAAATTGAAGTATGCTAGTTTGATCAGCTCAGCAAGACACATCCTTCCATCCATTCAGAAGTGTGAAAGTCAAATATTGAATTTTTAGGGTTTCTCTAGCAAATCCTAATCAAGCTCCAGATCAAGTTTCAAGGGGAGTTGAGGCTAAGGTCTTACATAAAAAGACTACAAGAAGTCTCGATAGGTATGACTTAAGGAGGTTCGGGTATGTATTGAAATTTGATTCTTGATTAAGTTCATGGTGTATTTGTCTTCATATTATTTATTAGTACAATCTTGATTAATGTTAGAATTGTCTTATCACCCTAGTAACAGTATGAATGCATGTGAATGATCGAAGACATTCATTGATTAGGGCTATATAATTGTACTAATGCATTATGGTGTTGTGTGAGGTTGATGTTGTCTGCTAACAAGATACAGGTACATCACAAAAGACAAATCAAGTTCCATGACCATGACAACATGAAGACAAAGACTCATCCATAATCTTTGTTCTACTTACGAGGTATGTATGACTTTGTTATATTATGCTTAACCTATGAGACATGCAAGTTCTAGCTCAGGATCTCTAAATCATTGAAGAGATTGTTTAGGTATGTTGTACATAACTAAGCAGGTATACTAATCCAGGTATGTTTTCCTATGTCAAGTTAGAATCTTACCTTGTGTTAGGATCCCTTATATAAGTATACTTGGTATGATTGGTTATGCTTATTCATAAAGTTAGTAATCAAGAGTTTATGCATATTATGTCTCTTATCTTGATGATTTAATTAACCAGAAGAGTACTATGATCAAACAAGAATATGCATGAGTAAAAGAAGACTTCCTTGAAACCCTGAATACTAATGATCATGACTATACATATTCAAGATTATTTAGAATTAGAATGTTTTGAGAATATACTAATGAATGTATGTTTGTGTATGAGATCATGAGGATGACACTAGTGCACACTTGAGCATGCATAGTGGTACAGAATGAATAGAAGTTCAAAAGTCATATAGAAGATCAAGCGGGAGGCAACCACACAAACATAAAAGATAAGTATTTGAGTTGTTATTTGAAACAGTAAATGATATTGCTTGTATGCATATTTGTATTCCTAGAATATATCATGCTGAGTGTAAACATTCATAGAGCTTTGAACAGTATACTACTAATATGCATACGATTGGTAAGTTGGACAAACATTCCATTGTTGCTTGTCTAGAATGAAACCTCTTTGCTGACATGCTGAGAGCTGTGCACACTCTTGATAGTATGTTCTGGTAGAGATGGAAGGCATCTAGATAGCCACTGTATTCATACAGGATATGGAAAAGTGTTGTGCCAAAGTATTGGTCAAGATAGTTGCATAACTATGTAAATGATATATGTATGCATAATAGGTTATCAGGTCAACATGATTTCATGATTATGAAGTATTACTAATCATGTACTTAATTTTGATATGTAGGAAAGATCATGAAGAATGATGAACACCGAACAAGTGATGGATGTTCAACAAGAAGATTTACAAATCAAACAAAATATAGAAGGCTCGTGGCTAGAAGATTCTCTTAAGAAGAGAATCATGATGGGATGTTTGCTCCAAGTGAATAGATAAGACCATTGTCTTAATGGTGTAATTAAAGAAGAAGTGTGAATCAGGTTCTGTATGGGTACCCAGGATCGATAGTCAATTGATGAGCTTAATGATCATCGTGGGTGATGTGGATCACAACCTTTGCTACAAGGTTGAATATGGTTTCTATACACAGATGAACTGGATGCAAGAAGGAACTCACCACAGAGTTCGAATGATGTTGAGGCTTATATCAGTAGACCCATCTAACAAGAGATGGCACAGAAAGATGGCTGCAGAAATGAAAATGAAAGATCTCATATTGATGCATTACTTCCTAGGTCTGGAAGTATGGCAAGGATCAGAAGGAATATTTCTCAACTAGGGAAAGTATGCCGAGAAATATTAAAAGGACTTGAGGTGTTGGAATGGCCACTCTTATGGATTCCAACTTGAAGTTGTTAGGGGATGACTCATCAGAGTTAGTGGATATAACTCTATACAGTCAAATTATTGGGTCATTAATGTATCTAACATATACTAGGTTAGATATATGTTTTGCTGTGAACATCTTGAGTCAGTATCTAGTGGAAACTAGATGTGTTCACCTGATAGTTGCTACGCATGTGATGAGGCACCTAAAGGATACGATAGACTTTGATCTATGCTATCTTGGAGATCATGACTTCAGATGGCTACTCAGATGTTGATTGGGCAGAAAGTGTATCAGACAGGAAGAACACATCGAGAGGATGTTATTGTCTGGGATCAGCCATGATCTTGTTGTTTAGCTGGAAGCAGTCTAGTGTGGTTCTTAGCACAAGCGGAATATATGGCTGCTTGCTCTGCTAGTTGTGAAGAAGTTTGGCTTCAGGATTGGTTTGACTTAGAGATAGAACCAACTGTGATCCTATGTGACAAATAGAGTTGTATCAAGATGACAAAGAATCCAGTGTTCCATGATAAGTCAAAGAACATAGGGATCTAACAAGATATGATGCAGAAAGGAACTATAAAGTTTGAATTTATAACAGGTTACCGATGTACTAACCAAACCTCTACCTCAAGTGAACAAGTTACCAACATACTAACCAAACCTCTACCTCAAGAAAAGTTTGAGTATTTCCGAGACAAGCTTGGAAGGACCCTCCTCGAAAGGGGGAGTGATGAGATCACTGATGATGAGATTGCCTCATCAACAGCAAGGTCGATGATGTGGATACTTGTTTACTACACTTGGATACTTAGATCATTTAGACTTATGACTCTTGTACTTAGAATATTTTTTACTTGCTTTTACTTTGATGATTGATGTATCGATGAGGATACATGTTTTGTTGATGTATCGATGAGGATACATGTTTTGTTAATGTATCGATGAGGATACATGTTTTGTTAATGTATCGACGAGGATACATGTTTTGATGATATCTGTATTGATAAGGATACAGGTGGGGATTGTATCATCCCCGGACTTTGGTCCCTTGAATTGATCTGTAGACGTATGGTCTCCGAAAATGAAGTCCTTAATGGACAGATGGGGATTGTATCATCCCTGGACTTTGGTCCCTTGAATTGATCCGTAGACGTATGGTCTCTGAAAATGAAGTCCTTAATGGACAGATGGGGATTGTATCATCCCCGGACCTTGGTCCTTGAATTGATCCGTAGACGTATGGTCTCCGAAAATGAAGTCCTTAATGGACAGATGGGGATTGTATCATCCCCGGACCTTGGTCCCTGAATTGATCGGTAGACGTATGGTCTCCGAAAATGAAGTCCTTAATGGACAGATGGGGATTGTATCATCCCTGGACTTTGGTCCCTTGAATTGATCCATAGACGTATGGTCTCCGAAAATGAAGTCCTTAATGGACAGATGGGGATTGTATCATCCCCGGACCTTGGTCCCTGAATTGATCCGTAGACGTATGGTCTTCGAGAATAAAGTCCTTAGTGGACAGATGGGGATTGTATCATCCTCAGACTTTGGTCCCTGAATTGATTCGTAGACGTATGGTCTCCGAGAAGTGGGGATTGTATCATCCCCGGACTTTGGTCCCTGAATTGATCCGTAGAGGTATGGTCTCCGAGAAGTGGGGATTGTATCATCCCCGGACTTTGGTCCCTGAATTGATCCGTAGACGTATGGTCTCCGAGAAGTGGGGATTGTATCATCCCCGGACTTTGGTCCCTGAATTGATCCGTAGATGTATGGTCTCCGAGAAGTGGGGATTGTATCATCCCCGAACTTTGGTCCCTGAATTGATCCGTAGACGTATGGTATCCGAGAAGTGGGGATTGTATCATCCCCGTACTTTGGTCCCTGAATTGATCCGTGGACGTATGGTCTCCGAGAAGTGGGGATTGTATCATCCCCGGACTTCGGTCTCTGAATTGATCCATAGACATATGTCTCCGAGAAGACTTCGGTCCCTGAATTGATCCGTAGACATATGTCTCCGAGAAAGTGATTCTTTGATGATGTGGTTACTTGTATCGGTAGGATACTTGTATTGATGATGTGGTTACTTGTATCGGTAGGATACTTGTATTGATGATGTGGTTACTTGTATCGGTAAGATACTTGTATTGATGACGTGCTTACTTGTATCGGTAGGATACTTGTATTAATGATGTGGTTACTTGTATCGGTAGGATACTTGTATTGATGATGTGGCTACTTGTATCGGTAAGGATACATGTATTAATGATGTGGTTACTTGTATCGGTAGGATACTTGTATTGATGATGTGGTTACTTGTATTGATGATGTGGTTACTTGTATCGGTAGGATACTTGTATTGATGATGTGGCTACTTGTATCGGTAAGGATACTTGTATTAATGATATGGATACTTATATTGAAGATGTGGATACTTGTATTGGTATGGATACTTGTATCATGACAATGCTGATGATCATGCGATGACGATGCTGATGATCGTGAGATGACGATCGTGTGATGACAATACTGATGATCGTATGATGACGATGCTGATGATCGTGTGATGACGATGCTGATGATCGTATGATGACGATGCTGATGATCGTGTGATGACGATATTGATGATCATGTAATGACGATGCTGATGATCGTGTGATGACGATGCTGATGATCGTGTGATGACGATGCTGATGATCGTGTGATGACGATGCTGATGATCGTGAGGATCCAGATGATGATATTGTTGTAGCTGTTCAAGTGCTGCAGAAGATAAAGACTCAGTACTGAAGATGTTGATGTTCCAGTATTGAAGATGTTCCAGTAACTGCTTGAGTTACTGATGATGTTGAGAAAGCTTCCAATGATTTATAGATGTATCATGTATGATGTTGATGACTCCTTGCTCGTGCAAATGCTGTTATAATATCCTTCTCGTTAAGGGGGAGTGTTGAGATATTGTAACTTCAAAGAATATTATATTTGTACTTTATTATTCCGGAGATGCTCCATTCCTCCGTAAAGATCTTATTGTATATCCGGAGATGTTTATTCCTCCGTCAGAATGTGGTAACTTGGGTTATTAGACTTCCCTAGTGGGGGTCGGCCCTGTATGTGTTATGTGGGTCAAAGGGTTATTAGACCACCTTAGAGGGGTCGGCCCAGTCAGTTGTAGTGGGGTATTTAACCCAATGGTTAAATACGAGCCTACATGTTTTGTGTAAAAGACAAGTCGGAGTAGTGTATAAATAGAGGAGTTGTATTCCTCATTTGACACACACACTCACTTGAGAATAGCGTACTTGTGGAGGAGAGGTCTGCTATGGTGGAGGAGGAGATCATGTCTTTGGTTTGCATCTTTGTATATTGCTGGTCATCTATATTGAGGAAGCTTTGCTGGGTTTTCTACCCCATGAGGGTTTCCCAGGATAAATCTGTGTCTCTTGTGTTTATGCTATGCTTGTTGTTTCTTCAGTGATCCTGTATATGCCATTATTGTGAAATAGAATGTAATGCTGCTATTTTTTCTGTATTAGCATATTAAATCTTAACAAACTCCCATAGGAATTTCATATTCTATAAGATTTCGGTTCTATTTCAAACATTCTCCCCATTTTTTCCATGTTGTCTCATTCAAGAGCTTTTAGAAACATATTACATACATCCATTTATACAAACATTTTGTAGATAACCCCACCTAAAACACTTTGAGATAAAGCTACAACCTACTCAATTCCTAAATTTTTTTCCCATAGAAACCCAACTCATTGAGCAATGATTCATTAATTTCCTAAGCTATTTTACCCCAAAATCTAGTTGACACATTTAATCAAACATATCACAAGCATTCATTAAATCTAACATATGGTAATCAAACCATCTCCAAATCCAGATAAAAAATTCCTTACACCTATGTACATCTGAAATCTAATTAAATTGTAGATTTATAAAGATGTCAAAGAAATTCACATCATAACAACAATTTAAAAGGGAAATGAAATCTGTTATACCTTCTTATCTAACATCTTGGTTGAACTAAATATTCCAGAAAAAGATTCTGTAGGATGATGTACAGATTTGGAAGAATTAGAGGAAGTATTTTTTTACTCTAGTAGCAAGCTCTTTTACCTCAAAATCCATGTATCAAATATATTCTTTCACAATTGTTCATGGTATTTGCTTCCAATTTTTCCATGCAACTACCACTCTTCTTGCAAGGTTAGCTAGAAACCAGTCTGCTAAATATTCAATATTCACCCTCTTTTCATATTATTAAACCATAAATTCTCCATGTCAAATTATCTTGTTACCAAGAATAATTATCCATAAATTAGCTACAAAATTTAACCTATGTCAGGTGCCTAATTACAACCAAAGTTAGTCTAGTATATATCTATATATATATATATATATATATGTATGTATGTATGTATGTATGAGGTAGGTCTCCAACAAGGGTGTCAGAGGTCAAACCAAAAAGGGTTGTTAGAGATATACGCCAAAAAAATCAACACAATGCAAGGATTCTTTTGAGATATGTCACACGTAAGGGTTTCTCGGACCCATGGAATTTTTGTTTTATTATGATGGGAATATTAATCCATGTTGAATATTACTCCACAAACATAATTCCAAAATTCCTTCTATATGCAAAGATTAGGAATTTCGCTAGTGACCCATATAGAATATGGTTACTGCACTAATTACTCTAATAGAATGACCAAATTGCTTTAGGATGCAAAGATGTAGGAATTTCACTAGATCAATTAAGGAGGCTTAGTTGTTCCCTTAGGCGTACTACTTGACTACCCAGGTATGTGAAATCAATATTCATGAGTTCATTGTTTAGTGCCACTATAACAAAAAGAAGTTTGATCAAATTATCTACAATTGGTTTCGGGTTACCTATGGGATTTCTAATACGCCAAAGGGAACATGGAAGTGAGATTTCGTGTCCAGGTGGTGTCTGATGTGGTACTACTCAAAGGGGTACCAACTGTATAGTTGCAATGGTTTCCAAGAAATGTGAAGTACCAATTTTATTCTTTGCATGTATGCTTTCCCAACAACAATTTTATCCATTGAACGACAAATCTCTATGGTTTTTTAAAGAACATGTCTCTCTCCTAAAAAACAATTTATATCCTTCTAACTCTTTAAATAGGCTACCATGATCCAAAACCTTAACTACTTGGCGTAGTCAAATAGTTAATGAATACCAACTTCAAAATTAACCTTAATTAATAGAGATACCCTTTTTACATTGATTGTTGAGTAATAATTTTCCATCCTTATTCAAAATAGATGGTTGTATACATTACTTGACTAACTCACAAAGTAACGGGGTTAACTCGGTAGGACCCTAACAAGAACTCACAAGGAAGTCCATCAATCACTAGAGATTTATCATTCTGCATAGAGATCATAACTATAAAAAAATAATCCTTTGTGAAATCCCTCTTCAACATATCATGGTCAACAATAGAGAAATTGTGTGGAAGCATCCTATAGAAAGCATTCCTAACAGGAACCATGACTCTATTAATGGATAAGGAGAAGAACATTATGAAATGATAACCAAACATACATTGGATCTGAGAGGTATCTTCCTCAATTGAACCATATTCTCTATGAAGGTCAAGTACTTTATCAACAACCATTTTTTTCTTTAGAAATTAAAACAAAATCTTGGATCCCTCATCTCCATCCTAAATCCACTTCAACTTGGCACAAAACATAGCACCTTTGGAAATATACTCCTCCTCCCTACGCACTATAAACTCCAAGCATGTTGCATCCTTTTAAAGGACAATGTTATGAGGGTCCTGTTGGAATATTCACACCATCATGCAATCATGCAGTCATACATGCAGTTGCGTGCATCCAACCATCATATGGATGGTCCTCCCAGCACCTAGAGCTCACTTTCAGGTCCCCAGAGCCTGTCTTTAGCCCCCATTTGGCCTCCTACCTACTTGATGCGCCCTCCTTATCTGTTTTGCATGGCAAGTGCACCTTTGTTCACCTACCACACTCAGTTAGTGCGCCTTTGCTCACCTACCTTCAGTTATCACTCAGTTAGGGCGCCTTATCTCACCTACCAGGAGTTATCACTCAGTTACTGCATGGATTGAGTATTTGAGTATTTGTTCCACTGATTGCTCATCCTAACTACTTGCAGCTCCTAGTTAGCTAGTTTTGGAGTGCCACTTGACCCTATGACAGCCTCATGCGCCCCCCTTGGAGTCTCCATTCCCTGATTTATGCCTAGATGGTTCTGTTAGACTCAGCTGGACACACTTGACTGACTCTTACCATTTATGACTGATACTACTAACTGGATGATGTCTCCATAGTTATCCAAGCTCGACTTTGAGCTCAGATTCGAATGCCCTACTTGGATAATTCGAATCCTATATGATGCTACTTGACAGTTTATTGTAAAACATTCTTTACATTCATTATTCATTGTATGATACTGTTATTGTTCATTATTCTGTGTTTATGAGTGATTATTGAGTGTCTCCTTATCTTCTTCTTTGCAACATACTTGAGAGTTTGATTGTGAGTTTGTTATAGTTGCTAGATCCCTTTCATATTATCACACGTCCTCCTCAAGGAGGATACATTCCTCTTCAAACTTTTTCCTGACCTATCGAATCTATCATATACACTTCATGAACTCAACAATCCTTTGAATGGATTCCTCCCACCATAGCACCCAATCCCTATCCCCAATAGGATTAGGAACAAGGTTCCAAACATAATGGAATAGAGCATGGAAATTAGGGGAATCCAAATGAGAAATATTTTTATTGTACAATGCAAAAAAAATTGAGTCAATCGATTTACCCACTAAAATGGAAGTATGAATGGGAATATGATATGAACTAGTTCTCTCCGTCATCACATCAACTAGTCAAAGCCTCCCTGAAAAAAAAAGAAATATCATCATGAGGTCCATACAATCTATCAAGTATTGAGTGCAACCTCTTTTTTCCTTGACGAAAATTACACCAAGTGAACCAGTCTCCATAGTCCAACCCTTTTTCTTTCCAATTATGATTAAAAAGTTGAAGGGTGGCCTTACACCTCGATGATGCTTGATTCTCTACACCATACACCGCTAAACTTGAACCAACACCTTGATAACCATCCCATTCCACCATGTTAAATTCACCACCCACAATCCATTTTTCATTTGGAAAAGAAGAATTCATCCACTCCCAAAAGAAGGTTAGAGCATAACTGATGTTAGGCAAATACAATGAAAAAAATCCAAGTAGTGTCTCTTATAAAAAAAGAGTAACCTAGATGCACCGACTATTTAGGTCAAAACCATATGATGTAACAAAATTCAGAAGTAAAGGGGAAGAGCATGCAAAACACCCCCCCCCCTCCCCCCTTGAACATGGTTTGAGGTCCAAAAGGGACCATTCCAAACATAGCTCATAGTAGATTTCACCTCTTGGAGAAATACCATATCTAGCTTACCTTTTTTCAGAACTCCTCAAACAAGTTGCTTCCAACCAAGGATCATGATCCCTCTTACATTCCAAGAAAGAAGATAAATACTCATTCAAACAGTAACATTAGAGGAAATTTGGGGTTTTAAAAAAGCCACGTCACACACAAATATGCCATATTATCACACTAAGTTAAAGGTGTTATTTAGTGAAAGTCAACATATAGTATTTCATTAAAGGTAGTTGACAAGTATGTTTGGTTACTATAGAGTTAAGAGATGAGCGTTGAAAATAATAATGAAAGATTTAGATTCTTGTGTGCACACAGTAAATGATATAGTGGTAAATTTTTTAAATTTACATTATAATTATTATTTTTTTAAATGTACCCCTACGTATTTTTATATATTTAACAAGAGTTGCAAGCAACAATGTCTTTGACAAAGTGTAAAATGCATTAGCTTGAATGTTGGGAGCCGCAAGCCGCAATGTTTGTGAGACTTGAAAGGCATAACAATTTGAAGCATTTATGATTCAAAGATGCTTGCATTGACATAGATCAACATGCACTAGATTTTTTATTACATATATTCAAGTATTGCAAAATCTAGTTTCATGCTGAGCATTTTGAAGAATTCTGCGATGAACTATTTTTTGTTTCCACCGATAAGATTTTCATGGAAATAAATAGTCAAACTACCCAGTATAAAGTAGTGAGAAAGTAGAGGTAAAAATGAATGCAAAATTAGTTATAAAGTATTAGGCAAGTAGAGGTTTGAATAAATGCAAGTATCTTAACGAAACTAATAGAGTATCTTATCACAACTTCAATTTATTCTGAATTTTTGGCCGCAACTGTAACAAGCTATAATATTCCTAGGATGGAAATAAATTACCTTCCCATTCTATAAGCATCTATAATCTAGCACAAAGTGTTAGAAGGTGGCAATGACATGATTTTCTTTCCAATCCCTATTGGTTTTAAGAATTAGCTACAAATAGCATTGTCTTAGTGTCTTTCCATTAGTAGGATGAACATTAGCTTGCATAGCATGAGCTAATGTGTAAAGCTAAAATATGTTAGTATAATTTTTTTACATGGTGACTGAACCTACAGGTTATGGAACTGAAGGATACATGCCATCTTGCACTGGAATTGAATCTACGCCTTAGCTATATGATAGAAAACCGGAACAATGGACTATGTATCTCCACATGGGTTGATAGCTACATACATTAGCTCAAGGACTTAGTCAACAGACTCTAGCCATGGCTCATGATTTTGATCTTGGCCATACTTGACATCAGTTTGCTTAGGACATAATTCAATATGATGGAATTAAATTCATATAAAAATAAAATGCATAAGTTTTTATATACCTTTATTGTCAGCTTTGAATCTTATGGAAACCCAGCCTCTCACTAGAGCGTTTATTGTGTCGCGCTTTGGGGGATCAACCAAATTAAATTTAAGATGATCGGCATGTGGGTTCGCTACCATGAAGATGTTTGTTGACTGAAAAACTACCTGCACTGTAGAGTTGTATTCAAGCACTTTCACCTTTGTTGTGGGGTCAGGAACCTAAAGACTTTCGCTTATATTCATACCTATGTCGTTAAAGCTCATGGGAGGTTTTGATGTAAAATCTAGCGTATAGATGCCATTAACAGAGAAATAATAAGCTTGAAGTAGGGAGAACGTGGGAGCTAAATAAGATACGTTGTTAACACTTGCACTCAGATTCGTTCCATTGGGGCACTAGACATGAATGGTCGTGGATTACCAAAGATATTGTAATTATGCACATTGTTCTATAATATAAAAATGCTTAATGGTTGGAAATAGAGAAGGATGAAAAAGAGATGGGGGGCTATCATTCCGCAAGTGGGGGAAGTGAAAGGGGTCTAAGGGGAGAGGGCCTTAGTGAATTTAACATAGTACCTTAGCCTTAATTATAAACCTTAGTTAATGAATTCATCCAAAATCCATAAACCCATGATTATGAGAGTTGATTTATTTAATATTTTCTTATATACTTAAGATTTTGGATTAAAGGGGAAACATAGGCTCACAAGGGCCACATGGAGGTTTCCTAGTATGCAAATATAATATCTGAAAATTTAGATTATAACATCATTCATCCATCATTATTGTTGGTACAAATTTTGGGGGTAAGAGGTGAGGAAACTTATGTCAATAATTATGTATATTTATGAATAATGATGCAATTTCCATGGTACATTCGTACTAATGATTTCTAGGTTGAATAGAATAGGAAAGCTGACCTACAATTGAGAATTTCACTAAAGTCCCACCAATGAGATTCCCTCACTAGCCAGTGCTAGACCACTAGAATGTAATTGCGATATATTTAGGGACTGCTTGAGAGAAGGGGATCCCATTCCTCTTGTTATGTAGGTTGCATGGGGAGAGTGGTAGTTGATTGGGATAGTTGTAGAGGGGGTTTTGGCACTAGAGTGTTTTTTGGGTTGTGGGTTAAACATGAAGCATTAATATTTTCGCCCATGTGTAATAATAGCTTGAGATAAGAGGTCGCCTCTATTATAGAAAGAATAAGTATGAAAAAGAGCTTAAGGTTGGGGGAACATATTTCCTTTGTATCTAGTTGGAGGATTACTTACCATAGAGATAAGTGCTTTGAATGTAAATGCCATGCCTTATAATTTGTTATGCATTTGATTGTTCTACATATTGTTCAATTTTATGTGCATGAAACTAAAGTATCATAATTACAGATGTATGCATGGTATAACTACATTCATGTTTGGTATTTTAATTAAATAATTAAGGATGTTGTAGATTGCTTCCATCATTAATATCTATAGTCATCCATAAAAAATGATTTTGGTAGTAGAAGACATAACTTAGAGGTGAAATTATGGTACCCCATAGGCTTTATAGTGGATAGAGGTTAGTGGGTATGTGACAAAATGCTAGGTTGTGTGATGGTTTATGGATACATGCCCAAGAGTGTGGAAACATAGAAAACCATTGATCCTTGTACCATGCAACCCAACTATGTCTCCCATGACAACAATCTATTGCATCTTTTTTAGAGAGGGTGAGTAACTATGATACAAGTGGTTGTACTGATGTGCAGAGTGATATGCAATACACCACATGCTTACACACAACAATTAGAAAGAAGAAAGAAGGAACAAAATTATGCAAAGACTTCCCAAAATCTTAATGTGAGAAAGAGTGGCTAATTGAAATGGTATTGAAAGTATTTTGTAATGTAGGACTCCTTAGACTTGTTGTGAGGTCAAGAAAGAAGCTATATTGCCTAAATGATACTACTAAACTTCCTATCCACATATAATTTTAATAAATTTGAATCAGTACTCATGCAATAAAGAAAGTTGGAAGCAGCAAAAGGAAACAATATGCTGATGATTTGGGGCTTCTATCGCGTACAGTTAAGGGATTGTAATTGCAGAAGCAACTAGGCTTCCTTCATTCCTTTTGTACTAATAAAAAACAATATTGAGAAAACAAAGGTTACGGCTTTCAATATTCCAAAACAAGAGGCTTTGCATATCTGACCTCCTCAGTTCTAGGATTCATAAGCAGTACACTACCCTTGCCACTCACAAGTGGCAGCACTTTTCCCTCCACTTTCATGATATTGATCCTGAGATCCATTTATTTGATGCCTACTCACACCCAAATATTTTCATGGCTATAAGGTTCAGGTCTGAGATTGAGTTTGTCTGAATTACTTGTGTAAAGAAATTACTAGTACTCATGTTTTACAGGACTATTGTAAAGCAAGCAAACAATTCACATTCAGCATTGTACTAACCAAGTTCCGAGTCCCCCCATTGCTTGTGAACACATTTCTTGATATTTTTCACCTTTGTAAACCTCAATAGAGGCATGGTTGATACAAAATGAGGGAGGGATTTGTTAGGGTGGAACAATGCATGACCAACTTCTCACGCACAGCAATATAGAATTTAATCCGTAAAGAATATTGTCTCTTGAGGCTCTTGAGAGTTGGATGACTTTTGATCTCTTAATTTGAGACTTAGTGTCTAGAATTTTAGACTGATTTTGGTATATTTTAATTTAATTTCTAGATTACTACTTGATTAATTTTTAAATTGTTATCTAGATTAACATGTAAAAGTGCATGGAGACCTTGTCCCCCTCCACCTTCACAACCTCCATTGCATCATTGCATCTATCTCTGTCCCATTGGCTGCTTTTGCCCACTAGTATATCTCACTCTTTCATTCACATGCACACACACAACCACGCACATCTAGTGTGATGAATGTAAATATGAAGTTTGTATGGAACAACTTGTTACTTGTTAGTGTCAATAAAATCGAACTGTATAAATTTAAGATCAAAAGAAACCATATGAACTGATATCATTGAAAATCATGTGGATTGTTATTATCAGCATTCCATTTCAAAAGAAAAAAGTATACATGAAGTAATCCCATCAAATAGTAAATCAATGATAAAAAGATATTGAATTAGGGAAAACAAAACTTCAAAAATCATCACAATGAAATGACACAAAGAAGAAAAAGTGAATTGCAAATTATTTGTTGTGAGCCAATAAGGCAACTCTGAAAAGCTCTATTGCATCCAACACCAGAAATATTTGAGCTCTTTGATGATATAATACTATTATCAGAGGGTCAGATTGTCTATCATGGGCCTAGAGAGAATGTCCTGGAATTTTTTGAAAGTTGTGGCTTCAAATTCCCTGAAAGAAATGGCACTGCAGATTTATTACAAGAGGTGCTCAGACTATAGAAAGCTCAAAATAATCCATGATAACACAGCTTTCCAATTTGAATAGAATACTATACTTCCATTTCCTCACCAATATCCATTGTTGCAGGTTACATCAAAGAAGGATCAAGAACAATACTGGGATGACAAGAAGCGACCTTATCGCTACATACCTGTCAAGGAATTTGTATTTAGATTCAAGTAGTTTCATGTAGGTTTGTATTTGGAAAATGAGCTATCGGTCCCTTATGATAAGAAGAGTAGTCATAGAGCAGCTTTGGTATTTGATAGGAATCTTGTCTCGTCAGTGATGACACACGCAGCCTCTCTAATACTAAGGGAGAATCAATGACAACATGGCCACATCATAGATGTTTACCACAAATTATGCCAACAAGATTTAACAAATATGGAACTTTGAAATGGAATACATCTAGATTCGATTCTAACCTATGCATCTTGCTCTTGTTTCAAAACAGGGTTCTCTGCATCTGCATTTGGATCCCCCATGCATTTTTCTATCTTCTTGACACCCAAACGTGGCCAAAAAATGAGATTCCATTGAACAAATCAGCCAATAATGATTACTTGCACCTTTAGGCATATTCTACAATAGTACAAACTAATACTCACTAAAGGCAGAGTAGTTATAAGTCTTGAACTGCTCTACATTGTACAATTAGAGTGAATAATAGAAAGAAACACACCTAGAGACTGGATCACATTTTATGTGCATTCCTTGGTGTACTTGTTCTCCTTCATTGGACACCTAATATGGAAATCAGTGACATAATCCCACCAAACCCAGGCTCTATTACTTTCATTTGCAACTTTGAAGACACACAATTGCCTTATATTTTCAATTACAACATCTTTACCATCGTACCCCTGACTAAAATCCTGTTCTGGATCAGGTGCACAGTATCTTCCATGATTAATGCATTGAGCCTTGCACTGCTTACTTACAGTAAAGGCTTGGGGACAGTACTAGGTGATGTAGTGAGGGGTGAATTGTGTGTAACCACTTTTCTCGGGAATTTGAGCAGCTCCTTTAAAATTCTTTGCAAAGTCCAACTGGGTATCACACTTTGCCCCACGTTCATCATTGTTCTTTGTCCACAACTCATACTCCACGCGATCATCTGGGTGAGGAACGGACTCCCTCCAGTATAAATTAATATTAATCATATCACCCTTGTTGATAGCCACTTTCAGTTTGTCACTGAACTGTTTCGTAATAAGAGCAGAAGGAATGGTGATATTTTGCAGATATTCAGCCGCTGAAGTATCTTCTTCAGGTGAATCCATAGTTATCAATGGCTCTTCCCGATCATCAGAAACAAGAACAGTTGTTGCACCAGCATTCTGAATTTCTGAGCATTCCAAACTTTTAAAACAAAATAAAAATCTGCAAAACAGCATATGACTCAATTAACCTAAATCAAAGAAATTAAAGATGAAATTATCCAACATTCAAAGAAACCAATATGTAAAAAATGAAAAATAGCAATATCCAATATTATAGAATCACAATTGCCAAAATCATCTTTGGTAAAATTCAAAATACTTCTGGTCATTGATCAATCTTTCAAAATGAAAAGATGTCACAAAACTGTGACATTATATTTTTTTAAATTGGAGTTATCTTATGGCCAAGATTTTTCTCTAAATTTGTGTTAGAATAAAACATTATAATAAATCATCTCAACTTTAACCTCAACAATCTAAAGGACAGACACCAAATTATAATACACATACACTAGAAACTATTTCAGGTCATGTGAGTAATAGAAACTATTTCAGGTCATGAGAGTAATTTCCCAAATTTCTTCCAGAAACTTACAAATAAACATTTTTACTCAGAAAAATTGTCAAATCTTTTGTTCCATGCAAAATAGAAAAGAACATATATCTAAATCTGATACAGACAAAATAGACAAAAATGGCTATATCTCATATAGAATGTAAAGCCTTTTCAATGTATGAAACCCAATTTAATATGGGAAACAAAGCTATCATATTTGTGAAATCAAGTTCGTAATAGACACGTTGTTTTTTGAATGCTCGATGAGTCAATACTTGTTATTGTAGTCGTCGATCAATAAACTTGTTATATGAAAAGATAGAATTAGTCTGCTTGTTATATGAAAAACCATATGCTTGTTATATGAAAAATGCTGTACAGTTGTGGGATATGTCAGGGTATTGGTCATTTAGTTGTAATTGTTTGTTATTTGGTTCCAATTGTATTTCTTGCTTGTTGGATAATATAGTTGAAGGTTCCATGGTCGTCAACATCTCATCCTCATTGATTGTATACAATTTTTGTTATGTCTTGACAGAGATTTCACTGGGCTGCATCTTCTGTACATTAGAATATAGCCCAACAGTTTCAATGGTACCTAATCGGCAAGGTTGGCTAAGTTTAGTTCCAGAAACACCACCATCTGTCTGTACATGTACATCATTTTTTTTCACATTTTGTACAACATATACAACCTCAGACTTCACATTTTGTACCGATGGACAGGAATGGATTGGCAATCCCTGATTTTCGTGATATGTCTGAACATCATGATTTCTTACATCGTCCTTTCTGGCTGGATGGAAAGATTCCTTAGACATTTTCTTGCTCTCAGAAATCTTTTCACAAACTTTTACTTCATTAGGTCCCTTCACCTCAGATTTGTCAGATGCTTTATTATTTCCATTTGGTGGACTATGAACCAATGGTGGTGAACTCCTCAATGGCACTGAGGGTTTGGAAAGAACATGAGGTGATTTTTTTAATGTAGTTGTAGAAGGTTGGGGACGTATATTGGACTTACCAACCTTTGCTCGATCTTCAACAACCTGCCTTGGGGGGGGATGGAACTCCTTCAAGATTGGGTTTACTCGAAATTTCAGTAACTGCCGGCTATACCAAAAAATGAGGTACAATTAAAACGTATGGAAAATTAACAAAATTCTAGTAAAATTATTAACCTTTTATGATATCAGAAATGTCATAAGAAATATGAATAGCTTGACTCGCGGGATGCTTTACAGGAAGTGATATGTGGTATATTCGACAGATCAGCCCTCGCTCTTGGTGCTTTGAAAGAATTACTGGTTGTGCCACCAGCAGGAGCTACTTGGATTAACCAATTAGGTTTTGGTATGGATGATTTTTCCAGAGGTTTAGTCTCTTCAATCAATTTCAATGCATCACTTTTGTCCTCCTTAAGCTTTCTATCCCACTTCAATTTTTCCTCATCTCTTGTTGATAGTGAAGATGCTTTGAATTTATCTTCTTCAGGGATAACACCGGTCATGGATGTAGAAGGGAGAGGCACTGTAACTGTTTCGTCCTGGACTATGTGAAGGCCATGATTGGCCAACATCCTCCACCTCACCATTTAGATCATCTCCATTAAGCATATCTCTAGGACTTCCTTCATACTCACAAACCCAACTTTGGTTGCTTTTGCCATTTGAACTAAGACAATCCTTCTCACTGCTTGAATGACAACTGTTTGGACTGTCTTCCACGTTTTCCTCAACATCATGCACCTTATTGATCTGTATACATGGTGAACCAGGGGTCATGAAATGACCTTCGACCAGGAATTGAGAGACATACGGTCGAAAGAAAGGATCACTCAATAGTTCAGCAGCCTGTATATGTGCATTTGTTACTGATATTAGTTCAAACGATAAACAATTCACTTGAAATTAAAGAAGAAGTGTTGGAGGGGACCCTTCGGGATCCTTAATTGTCATTAGTTACTTATAGTTAAAGAAGCAGTTGGAGCGAGTGCAACCGCTCCAACCACATGTAACATGTATAAATAATACCATCAAGATGAATATAACCAGTTGGATGCATTCAACTCATCTCTCTTGTCTTGATTATATCTATGTGTATCCATTTACTATTTGCTTGAATACAACATCTGGCGCCGTTGTCATCTTCTTCCGGTCTGGGTGACAGCAGCAGTAGAGGGAGCCGGTTCGAACCTGCAAAAGATCACGAGGAGAAGGAATCCCTGCAAGAATCAAAGAAATGCTAACGTTGCTCGATTGCTGAGGCGTTGTTGAAGACTTTCCTGCGTGCAAGAGAAAGAAGCTGATGGGAGCGATCAAGAACCTGCAAGCAAAAGAAATTAAAAGCTACTCATGTGTTACACAAATTATCTGCATGAAGAACTGTTAAGTTTATACTAATTTGACTAGCAAGATCACTGAAAGAAACACAATCACAAGATAGACAAAGATTTTACCCTGGGAAACCCTCATGGGGTAGAAAACCCAGCAAAGCTTTCCTCAATAAGATGATCAACCAAATACAAGATCTAGTCCAAGACTAGAGCTCCTTCTCTACCTCCTATGCAGACTTCTCTCTCACATGTGCACTACTTTCCGAGTGATGGAAGAGTAAGTTAAGTGAGGAACATCATCCTCTACTTATACTTGTTTCTCGACTGAATTTTTACCCTATGGAGCCGACCTCTCCTAAGAGAGTCTAATAACCCCTAATAAATTAACTCAGGGCTGACCCCCACATGGTAGATCTAATAACCCTGGTTACCATAATCCATCGGAGAAATAAACATCTCTGGATACATAATAAAGTCACATTGGAGGAATGAAACATCTCTGGAATAATACATATATAATATTCTTAGAAGTTACAATATTTCAACACTCCCCCTTAATGAGAAGGAAATTATAACAACATCTATAGGGGCAAGGAGTCATCGACTACATGATACATGATACATCTATAAATCATTGGAAGCTTTCTCAACATCATCAGTAACTCAAGCAGTTACTGGAACATCTAGATCCTCACGATCATCAGCATCGTCATCACACGATCATCAGCATCGTCATCGCATGATCATCAGCATACCCTGCAACACATATGATCCATTTAAAACACCTCATTATGTCTAGGGACGATGCAGTCCACTCGTCAACTTAGAAAAAGTCTAAGGACCAATTCTCTAAGACATACGTCTACGGATCATTTAAGACACCTCATCATGTCTAGGGATGATGCAATCCACTCGTCAACTTAGACAAAGTCTAAGGACCACTTCTCGGAGACATACGTCTATGGATCATTTAAGACACCTCATCATGTCTAGGGATGATGCAATCCACTCGTCAAGTTAGACAAAGTCTAAGGCCCACTTCTCGGAGACATACGTCTACGGATCATTTAAGACACCTCATCATGTCTAGGGATGATGCAATCCACTCGTCAACTTAGACAAAGTCTAAGGACCACTTCTCGGAGACATACGTCTACGGATCATTTAAGACATCTCATCGTGTCTAGGGATGATGCAATCCACTCGTAAACTTAGACAAAGTCTAAGGACCACTTCTCGGAAACATACATCTACGGATCATTTAAGAGACCAAAGTCCAAGGATGATACAATCCCCACCTGTCCACTAAGGACTTCATTCTCGAAGGCATATGTCTACAGATCAATTCAAGGGACCGAAATCTGGGGATGATACAATCCCCACCTATCCACTAAGGACTTCATTCTTGAAGACATATGTCTACGGATCAATTCAAGGGACCGAAGTGCGGGGATGATACAATCCCCACCTGTCCACTAAGGACTTCATTCTTGAAGACATATGTCTACGGATCAATTCAAGGGACCGAAGTCTGGGGATGATACAATCCCCACCTCATCAATACAAGTATCCTCATCAATACAAGTACACATATCATCAATACAAGTATCCTCATCAATACAAGTATACATATCATCAAATACAAGTATCCTCATCAATACAGGTACATCATCAATACAATTATCCTCATCAATACAAGTATACATATCATCAAATACAAGTATCCTCATCAATACAAGTACATCATCAATACAAGTATCCTCATCAATACAAGTATACATATCATCAATACAAGTCAATATAGGCAATCTCATCAATGTAGGTATCCTCATCGATACCAGTACCCAAAGATTTATCAACCATATCACTCCCCCTTTCGAGGAGGGTCCTTCTGAACCACACCAAGCTTGTCTCGGAAATACTCAAACTTTACTCGAGATAGAGGTTCGGTCAGTATATCGGCAACTTGTTCATCAGTGCCTACAAATTCGAGCTTTATAGTTTTTTTCTGCACCATATCTCGTATATAGAAATATCGGATCTCTATGTGCTTTGACTTATCATGGAACACTGGATTCTCTGTCATCTTGATACAACTCTAGTTGTCACATAGAATCACAGTGGGATCCATCTCTAAGTCAAACAATCCTGATAATAACTTTCGAAGCCATACTGCTTCGCAACTAGCAGAGCAGGCAGCTATATATTATGCTTCAGCTGTGCTGAGAGCCACACTTGACTGCTTTCTGCTAAACCACGAGATCATGGCAGATCCCAGACAATGGCATCCACCTGATGTACTCTTCTTGTCTAATACACTTCCTGCCCAATTAGCATCTGTGTAGCCATACAATCTGAAGTCATGATCTCGACGATAATAGAGACCAAAATCTATTGTACCTTTTAGGTACCTCATCACATGCTTTGCAGCAATTAGGTGAACCCGTCTCGGTTTCACTAAATACTGACTCAAAGTGTTAACCGCAAAGCATATGTCTGGCCTGGTATTTGTTAGATACATCAATGACCCAATAATCTGTCTGTATAGAGTCACATCCACTAACTCTGAAGAGTCATCAACTAATAGTTTTAAGTTGGAATCCATGGGAGTGGCCATGGCTTTGCATTCCAACATATCGAATCTTTTCAAGATTCCCACAGCATACTTACCTTGGTTGAGAAAGATTCCATCTGGTCCTTGCCATACTTCCAGACCTAGGAAGTAGTGCATTAATCTGAGATCTTTTATCTCAAATTCTAATGAGAGCTTCCTTTTGCATTCGATAATTTGTTTCTCATTTCCAGTAAAAAATAGATCATCCACATATAGCAACAATATGACAGGTTCATCATCCATAACCTTGAGATAAAGATTAGGATCGGCTTTACTTTTGGTAAAGCCCAAGTTTGTCAAGAAACTGTCAATTCTTCCATACCAAGCTCTAGGAGCTTGCTTCAACCCATATAAGTCCTTCTTCAGTTTACATACATGGGTTCTTCCATCTTCTACCTCAAATCCTTGTGGTTGTTCTATGTACACTTCTTCCTCAATCACACCATTCAGAAAGGTTGTCTTTACATCCATTTGGTGTAGATTCCATTTCATCGTGGATGCAAGTGCCATGATGATTCTAATGGAAGTGTACCTTGCAACTAGGGCAATTGTTTCTTCATAGTCAATTCCCTCTTTCTGAGAGAATCCTCTGGCCACAAATCTTGCTTTGTATTTTTCAATGCTGCCATCCGTAGCATGCTTTATTTTGTATATCCATTTGGAAGATACCACGCTTTTGTCGTTTGGCTTGGGAACTATATCCCAAACATCATTCTTCATTATTGACTGGTATTCTTCTGTCATTGCCTCTACCCATTCTTTCTTATGAACTGCCTCTTCATAACTAGTAGGTTCCTGATCTACAAAATCACACATCAAAGCCATATAGTTGGAGAAAGGCTTTGGTTTCTTGCTTACTCTAGTGGAGCCCTCAGGAGCTCCATACTTTTCTGCTCCTAGTATAATATCTCTTGCCCATGTTGGCTTTCTTTTCCTTGAAATGTTTGAAAGGGGGGTTCTTGTGGTTCTAGCATGTCATGGCCTTCAGGTGTTATGTCTTCAGAGATGGGTGCAGTCTCTGTAATTCTAGGAGGTGCAAATTCTTCATATACTTCTTCATACTGGCACTTCCTAGATTTCTTGAGAGCTGTCTCTTCATCAAATGTCACATCCCTACTAATCTCCATATGGTGAAATCCTGGGATGTATATTCTGAATGCCTTGGATGTTTCACAATATCCAACAAATATTCCCTTCTTTCCAGAAGGATATAACTTAGTCCTCTTTTCTTTTGGAATGTGAATGTATACTGGACATCCAAATATCTTGAGGTGGCTTACTTCAGGCTTCTTCCCTGTGAACACTTCTTTTGGAGTCTTGAAATCAAGAGCACTATGGGATAGTCTATTTTGCACATAGACTGTTGTCCTAGCTGCTTCAACCCATAGATACATAGGCAGGTCTTGATCATGTATCATTGTCTTCACAGCTTCCATGATGGTTCTATTCTTTCTTTCTGCAACACCATTTTGTTGAGGATTATAGGGAATGGTTAACTCCCTCTTGATTCCAGCTTCGTTACAAAAGACTTCAAAATCCTTTGAAGTGTATTCTCCACCATTATCTGTCCTAAGTATTTTGATCTTCTTTTCTGAAAGATTTTCTATCAAGACTTTGAACTCCTTGAACTTTCCAAAGACTTCATTCTTCCCTTTTAGAAAGTAAATCCAAGTCTTTCTAGAGTAGTCATCAATAAATGTAAGGTAGTATTCATATCCACTCAAGGATGTGGAGGGCATTGGTCCACATACATCTGAATGAATCAATTCCAAAATACTCTTGGTCTTTGTTTCACTCTTTGGAAATGGGTTCTTGATATTCTTTCCTTTTGCACACCCCTTGCATGTGCCATCATGATCAATCTTCAAATCTGGTAGTCCTATGACAACTTTACTCACATGAGGTAGTGCTTTGTAGTTAAAATGAGCAAGCCTCCTATGCCATAGTTCATTAGGGATAGTGGCTTCATGAACAAGGGCAGCTTCTAGATGTCCCCTAAGTTTGTATAAACCTCCTTCCTCTTCACCAATAACAATTACATCCTCAATAGATTTTCCTTCAGACCACATGAATACTTGTCCATCTATGAATGCAACCCTATAACCTTTCTTATCTAGAGTTGAGATAGAAAGTAAGTTTTTCTTCAATCCCGGGACATATAATATCTCTTTCATTTTCAATGGTGTTCTAGAATCAAGCTTGTAGCTTGCTTCACCAATTCCCTTGATGGAATATTGATAGTCATCTCCTAATGACACCTTTTGTGGAGAGGTATTTTCTTCCAATTTTGAAAAAGTTTTCTTTTGTCCAGTCATGTGCTTTGAAGCACCACTATCAATAAGCCATGTATCTTCTCCAAGTGTTATAGATCCTGAGAGTGCGGAGAATAGAACATATTCTTCTGCGTCTTCTTCTTCATTCCTTCTAGATCTTTTCTTGGGGAGGGGCCTTTCTTCTTCTTCTCTTTTAGATCTTTTCTTGTGAGGCCTTTCTTCCTCTTCTTCTTCTTCTTCACTTTCATCTTCTGCAAGATGTGCTTGATGTCTTTTATGGTGAAGATTTTTCTTCTTATTTGAGGGACAAAATCTAGCAATGTGTCCTTCTTTATGACAATTGGAAAGAAGAGTATTTCCTTCTTCCTTTCTTCTAAAATATTTGTGGAGATTGAGAGTCCTTGTGACTATCCTTCTTGAAGTAAGATTGATTCCTCCTTCTCTTGGTGTGTGTAGCCAAGGTTTGGTCATCTTTTTTGAGCAGGGATTCTCTATTAGAAACCCTAGCGTCTTCTTGGATGCAATCTTCCCATACCACATTAAACTTCATGCTTTCTTTTCTGGCACACATGGTTTGGATAAATGACTCCCATGGTCTAGTGAGACCATTTAGAGCAGTCATGACTAGTTCATCTTCATCAAGGGTATCTCCAATAGCATCTAGTTGTTCTTTGAGCTAGGAGATCCTTGAGAAATAGTCTTGAACAGATTCTCCTTTGTTAATCTTTGTGCTCTTTAATTGAGCTCTCAGATTCATCTTCCTATTGATATTCTTTCCCTCAAACATTCTGGAAAGGGCATCATACATTTCCTTTGGAGTCTTCTTGGATGCCACTTGCGAAATCAAGTGGTCTTTAATAGAATCAACAATGATTATCTTTGCCCTAATCAAATCCTTCCTATACTTCTCTTTGGCTTCATCTTCTCCAGGTTCTGCAATCTTATCTTTGATATACTGGGCAAGGTCATTCTCTTCAAGAATGAGGCCAATTCTGTATTTCCATGCCTAGAAATTTTCTATACCCTCTAGCTTGTCTTCAAGCTTAGTGCTTGGAGCCATCTTCTGTAGGGGTCAAAAGAGATTGAAGTTTCTCAAGAGATAGAGTAACACTTACCAAGAGATGTGCTTGATTGAATTGGAATATCTGGTGTGTTCTGCTTCTGGAAACTTGAACTTTTCACCTTCCAAATATGCAGCAGAATTTTTGGATTTTTGGACTTCTGGTTAAACTAGGGTTTGACTTTCCCAAAGTTCTATCCAACCAAAAACCTCGATCCAGGGCTCAAAACTTCGATTTTGAGGAGGGCTATCCAGCCATGCAATCAAAATCCAAAAATACCAACTTTTGTAGAAACCCTAATTTTCACCAGAGGAAGAGAGAGATCTTCACCTTGTGAAAGATGTTCTATTCAGGCTAGCTCTAATACCATGTTAAGTTTATACTAATTTGACTAGTAAGATCACTGAAAGAAACACAATCACAAGATAGACATAGATTTTACCCTGGGAAACACTCATGGGGTAGAAAACCCAGCAAAGCTTTCCTTAATAAGATGATCAACCAAATACAAGATCTAGTCCAAGACTAGAGCTCCTTCTCTACCTCCTATGCAGACCTCTCTCTCACATGTGCGCTACTTTCCGAGTGATGGAAGAGTAAGTTAAGTGAGGAACATCCTCCTCTACTTATACTTGTTTCTCGACTGACTTTTTACCCTATGGGGCCGACCTCTCCTAAGAGAGTCTAATAACCCCTAATAAATTAACTCAGGGCCGACCCCCACATGGTAGATCTAATAACCCTCGTTACCATAATCCATCGAAGGAATAAACATCTCCGGATACATAATAAAGTCACATCGGAGGAATGAAACATCTCCGGAATAATACAAATATAATATTCTTAGAAGTTACAATATTTCAACAAGAACAACGATCGATTATAGGATGGATGGAGAACGAATGAGATGTCGGTCGTAAAAGAATTCTTTATATGATTACACTATTGAAATAAAAACTGCTCACGGGTAAGATACTCAGAATAGTCAAATGTTATGTAAGAAGAGGTTGAAATTATTATTGCATAAATTTTTTACTCCTAAGTTCTGTACAAGATCTATGAATATAAGAGTTATATCAAACAAGCTTGGAATGATGGCTTTGCAAAAAAAAAAAAAAGAAGAAGAATCTTTCGGAGTTGAGCCTCTCTGCACATACGGAAGGCGAATAATTTTTTTATCTTTCAATGCAATGAGCCTTTCGGCTATGTTGCTAAAACTGATGATGCTTATCATCTTTTGGATGGGATGGTATGTGATTATTCCCTCAACCGATAGTTGGAGGTTGACCTAACAGGAACGAAAAAGATTATCAAGCTGCTCAGTCATAGACATGTGCTAGACATTATAAAGATTATTATGCAGTCGACCTGGGAAATCATAGACATATGCTAGATGGAGAGCCGACCTGAGAAGTCGTGGAATCATGAAAGGGCACCGACGAAAGTATCATATGGAACCACCTCCACGCATTAACTTCACCAATCGTTGACTTACAACCTCCGACCAAGTTGTCTGCTTGTTTAGAAAAGAAACTCAAAATCTGTCGCTCAAAGTGTCTGTCGACTAGGATGTGCAGACAATAGATATGACCACCAATTACTTTCCCATCCATCGACCAGATGACTCTACCTGCACACATTCAGAAGGTGGTTATCACCGGTGCTTTCAAAGCATTTTTATACACTGCCTTTTAACTTCGATGTTGCTGGGTACATGATCGCGTGTCCAATTGCTGAGGTATTGCTGTTATCCGTCGTCTAGAAGGATAAGCATATGTTTGGGCAGCCGGGTGATCAATCAATGCACTGATCATTTCAGCTAATCAAAGTTATACCCGTTGATGAGTCTGTTCAGAGGAATGCCGACCCTGTCTTGCTCTGAAAAGGTATCGTTGATTGCTTCTTAGTTCGAGCATGTGAAGACTGAGATTGCAGTAATATATTTTGTACGTGTGGGTAAAATTCTCTTTTTCGTTGATATGGAAATATACTCGGTTGTAAATTTTAGTCCATTAGTTGATTGGTCGAAACCTCGCCCATATTAATTATGATCGATTGGTTAATATACTCTATAAATTTAAAGTATGATAAAGTGGCCAACAGAAAATTAGATGATGGTCGGGTCACTTTAGTTATAAAAATGGTCAGTCATAAACGTTACTTTGGTCGAGATTTTACTTATGTAGTTGAAGCTATTTGGTCGACCCTTCATTGTAGTCGTTATAATGCGGTTAACAGAATTGTATTGTTTTGGTCGATTGTAAATGGTCGGTACTAAAAGTGGCCATGATGTTGTAAAAAGTGTCAGGTCATTGAAAATAAGTCGAAAAAATGGGATGTTCAAAGCTTATTTGAACCATGTATATTCATAAAAGTTGTAAATCGAGTCAATTTCTTGCCGATCAGTGTAAGTCATGTTGAGTCAAGTAATTCATGTCGAGTCGCGTCAAGTTGACCAATATTAGTCGGTATCGACCACAAGTAGCAGTAACACATTCGAAACTTGCAGGAAGCCTCACGACAACTGAGTATACGAAAAGCACGTACTCAAGCAAAAGATATCTATACCACATAGAGAAAGCGCTTCACGTTAATAATGACAAAAGAACACTTAAATTGATCGAGCCCCCTGGTGCTAACACACATAAACATCTATTCAACGTCATTTCATACGTTTTTCAGGCAGTTAGTGAGTTGGTGCAATGGTAGAACATGGAAGCCCAGAGGCTCCTGTACCGTAGAGGATGAATCTGGCAGGAAGGTGAAAGGGGTAAGCAGCTCGATTGGCCACTACTCGACTACCGACAAAGACTAAAGGAATCGCAGTTCATGGTTGTTCATGTTTCTTCGGGACGAAGAAAGATTTTGAGGTGGGGGAGATGTTGGAGGGGACCCTTCAGGATCCTTAACTGTCATTAGTTACTTATATTTAAAGAAGTAGTTGGAGCGGGTGCAACCACTCCAACCACATGTAACATGTATAAATATTACCATCAAGATGAATATAACCATTTGGATGCATTCGACTCATCTCTCTTGTCTTGATTATATCTCTGTGTATGCATTTACTATCTGCTTGAATACAACAAGAAGCATAGACCTGTATATATCACAAAAATAATGCAATTGAAGGTTAGGACTTTACAGTTGGTCTATGTTCTGGTTTCATTCTCAGCATGGTTTTTTACTCATCAGAAACAAGAACAGCTGCTACACCAGCATTCTGAATTTCTGAGCATTCCAAACTTTCAAAGCAAAATAAAAATCTGCAAAATAGCATAGGACTCAATTAACCTAAATCAAAGAAATTAAAGATGAAATTATCCAACATTCAAAGAAACCAATATGTAAAAAATGAGAAATAGCAATATCCAATATTATAGAATCACAATTGCCAAAATCATCTTTGGTAAAATTCAAAATACTTCTAGTCATTGATCAATCTTTCAAAATGAAAAGATGTCACAAAACCCTGACATTATATTTTTTTTAAATTGGAGTTATCTTATGGACAATATTTTTCTCTAAATTTTTTGTTAGGATAAAACATCATAATGAATCATCTCAACTTTAACCTCAACAATCTAAAGGACAACCACCAAATTATAATACACTAGAAACTATTTCAAGTCATGAGAGTAATAGAAACTATTTCAGGTCATGAGAGTAATTTCCTGAATTTCTTCCAAAAACTTACAAATAAACATTTTTACTCAGAAAAATTGTCAAATATTTCATTCCATGCAAAATAGAAAAAAACATATCTCTAAATCTGATATAGACAAAATAGACAAAAAATGGCTATATCTCATATAGATGGAATTGGCAGTGTTCCCAATCATCATCATATAAACAAAATAGACAAGAAAAAGGCTACATCTCATATAGAATGGAATTGGCAGTGTTCCCAATCATCAAGATCATGAAAAAATATATCTCCTCCAAACTACTTGAGAAGGAAGAACCATGGCCCTAATCAACCAAAAAGGCAGTTTATATTAAAAGAAAAAAAATGTTGCTATATACTTGTCACATTAGCAGCTAGTGAGTGTTGTGATGCCTCTTCTTGAGATGGACTTGAATTCATATCAAAACCACTAATGGGATCATTTACCATTCCGACCCGTCCTTGCATCCATGCTCACCTAGGTTAAATAGAAAAGTTTTGCAAAATACATAGAATTATAAATATTTAAGAATATGCCCAAACTATGATTGCGACAAATCGCATGACCTATGTTCAAGTCCTGTTGCTCCTTCTTTTCCTAATATACTCATTAATGATTTGCATCGAAGACAGTAATCAACAAAGTCTACCAAAATAGCATAAAATAAGGAGTAGTTTGCACAGATTGTTAGGGCAAGTTGAGAGCAGGGGATCATCAGACTGCTGCTTAAAGAGGGCATACACCTCTAAAAACTAAGCATGTCATGCAGCCAAAATAATAATTTCCTCCTAAAAATTAAATCATATATTGTTTTGAACCCTGGGGGCTATTTATTCCCCTAGACTTTGGAAATAGATTGTTGTTCAAGCATAGGACGTACCATCATAAGACTTTGGATATAGTTAAGAACTGCATAAGGTAGGCTAAGCCGATTGAATATATTTTTAGTGCTAATTTCAGGATAAACTTCAACAGATTGCAGGCCATCGGGATAACTTTAACAGATTGCAGTCCGCTAGGCTATGGTATAGTGGTTTCCTTCATTATGACCTACGTTCAAACCCTTTCGGGATTTGCTCCACTGTGTTTGTACGAGCCTATATTAATGATGGGTATACTGAGGAGGCCAGGTGCAAATCATGGGTGAATTTTGATGGCATAGATGAGGAGGCCAGGTGCAAATCATGGGTGAATTTTGATGGCATAGATGGCCTTCCAAAGTAGATCAGAAGAAAGGGCTCAAAGAGTTTCCAATTTTCTCTTATAACTAAACAATATCATAAAAGAAAAATAATTAAAAATAAAATATGTGATTGACAATGCGCAGAGAATGTTGCTAATTTTATACCAACTAAAATAATGAAAGAAAAAAAAATCAATACTAAAATTGAAAAGCAAGCAATGGTAAATATTACCCTAATGGCCCTACCTACCAAAAATGGCCCTAGGATAGATTTTAGATAATTTGTTCCATATGGTTTAAAGCTTAAACGAATTCACATCCCAAACCATAAAATAAATTCATGAAATACAATCCACCGCAGGTTCTTCAAAAACTATCCAATCCTACATATTTCCAGCTCACTTCTAAAACCCAATTTTTTTTTATCGTATAACGCTAGCCATAGACGACTGAAATCTTACCTCCACAGTTAACCGACACGACGGTGGGAAGTCCTCCCAGTTTTGTTTTAAACGAAATATCGAAAGTCTTACAGCCGTTATGATTCTTCTTCGGATAAACAGCCGTACCAACCATGGTTAACGCATGAAAATCCTCACAATCACCACACATGAATTGCACAAATTTTCCCCAAAACGGCTTCAAAACTCTATATAAACCTAAAAAATCTATATAACCCTAAAAACTCTATATAACCCCGCCTCGAACTCGGCTTCGAAATTTTCACAGCATATAACAGACATTCTCACCACGAACTTCAAAAGTATTCAAGCTTCATAATCTGTAAGCAAACGGGGCAAATACATTCCAGGCTCCTTTTCTTCAAAATATTGAATTCAACATGAACCAAAAACTTAATCTAATGCAGCCTACAACCCCACCACCCCACCTGGCTTACCTTACTTACTGTTTCCCTTAGTTAGTACGTTGCTTCTCTAACTTAAAGGTTTACCTGCATGAGTGCTTACCTTCGTTAGGTGCTTCCCTTAGAACGAGAATGCTACATGCCTGGGTCGGGCCTTGGTCTTCCTTGGCTTTGAACGAACACCTAGTTTGTGGCATGGGGCCCCTGTAACCCCCACAGACTTTATACGAATGCAGCTTCTGTAGAGTCCTGCTTTGTGTCCTCGGTCGAATCCCTCCACCCACTACTATATCCTTTGTCTTCCTGTACAACTTGGCTGTAAAAACTCATTATTAATTAATGATTCTATTGCGTAATGCGCGTATATAAAGCGTGAATACATTCACTTTGGCACAGCAAGCACTTAGCTAAAGCAAGCAAACAGGCGAACACTTGGCCTTTCCCGGCACTTAGCTAGAGCAGGCATGAAAGAGGGTCCTTGCTATCCTGAATACAAGCAAGCACTTAGCTAAAGTAGGCATAGAACGCACCGATGGCTCCCATGACAGAGTCCCTTCAATTGACTACCCAATTTAGCCAAATCGACCCAAAAGTATGCCAATTTGACCCGCATGTAAACCAGAACGCACTCAATGACCAGCAGAACTCATTCCCGCCCCGGGAATCCTAGACATTTTCGATCAACCTAGAATGGATTTGAGCCTGTGGCCATCAGCATTGGAACTTATTTGGCATTGTAACTCATTTGGCTGAGATTTGTTTGCCTAAGCCAATAAAAACAATTTGCAGGCATTGTTTAGAAGCGCACTCAGAGTCAGAGGACGAGATTCTCTTTTGCTTGCCATTGAAATGGAATGCATAGAGGATTCCTCGAAGGTTTACCACAAAACGCCATGCACAGAACCCACCGGATTTTTTTTGGGGGGGGGGATAAAACCCACCATTAACTTGGCAGGCTGAAACGATGGTGACAGAATGACGTACGGGGACACATGTCCACGAAAATCCCTACTTCAAAATTCGAGGTAAAAATTAGATGTTTTAGTATAGTTCAACTTTGACAAGCTGAAAAATCTACTCCACTGACCACCTAATATGTCCAAAATGAACCATGATGTCAAAGACATAAGACATAATAAAATCTAAAACTTAAAAAAACAACTAAAATTGTAATGAAAATTTATAATTTCAATAATACTAAAAATAAACAATCACTATTTTTATTTTATTTTATTTTATATTATCACTACTTCAAAGTCCTTTAAAATATAAATCTCACATTAATTAAGATGATAATGGAGTAATTTTGAAATAATAAAAACATTTATATAATTAATATTTTAAAAATAAAAATAAGTAATATTTTAAAAAAAATCTTAAATAAGAAAATATGAGAGAGAAAAGAATGGAAAGTCATCGCAAAAATACTGAAAGACGGGTCCCTTTCAAGCATATATTAGAGAGGTTTTCAAAGATCCAACTAGTATAATGGTGGTTACAATTACACCGAGAGCTATAATAGAGGCATCTTTTGTGCCCCATAATTAGAAACCAGATGACCTTCCAAACACGGTCAGTACTAGAGGAGGAGGTGACAACAAGATTCATGATGATAGGATTGATGACTGATAAATTTGAGGATGGGCCGGGTCAGGAGCAATGCATTTGTACATGGAAAAAGGACCCTCCTTTCCATACAACCATGCTTCGTATATTAGACTGGAGTACTGCATGGTACCTTCGAGCAAGATGAACGCCAAATGGATGCCCTCTTGAATTTTTGTGTGTATATCCCTTCATCATGAAAAGAGACAAGATGATGTAAAGCACCCAATGTGGGGGAAATCATGCTCTCTATTATTCAAAAAAGTTAATTATACAGTGCACCCATAGTATATATTCCAACCAATGTTCTAAACAATCTACTTATACAACCTTTTAGTTACTCTAGCCATTTTTACAATGCTATCCTTTTCATAGGGAATTGGACTCTAATTACATGAGATATTTTGTATGTTTGCTTATAATTTTGTATTAATGTTAGTCTTAGGCCTTTATAGTATCACATTTAAACATTTATAAAAGGACACTTTTAAGTTAGGGAAAACCCCAGTATGTCGATGGTGTTTTCTGTTTCGGAGAGGAATGGGTACCATGTATCGATCCCCGACTGGGATCTAGTGGTAAAATATCCAAGTATTGCATAAAGGGTTGGTTATGCAATATGCACCGATTTTCCTTCGACACGTCAATTCGTTTATCAATTGCATTCTCATAGATAACTAGGGGTTGGTAAACTATCTAAGTTTTTGGATTCGAATCCTAGTATCACTGGTAAGGCTCGTGAGGCCCCTTTGGAAACCTACTATCCAAAGCGGGGTTTAAAGAGGGGAGCTGTTCGCAGACACGGAAAAATTAATTTGGAGAAAGTGAAAAAAGGTAAATCACTATATGTTTTGGGTAAGGACGCCACCTTTGATATGATTATTGGTTTAACGACTCACACCTTGTTGGGTAAGTTTGAATATATTAAATTGTCAAGACTAGAGGCTATTGATTGGATGAAAAAATACTGGAATCCGCTCATAAAATATACCCCTCGTGTGAATACGCTCGTGAGTGGATGGGTTAGCTTTCATTTTTTGACTGAGGAAAGTCTGCAAATTATCTTGGGTCACTTATGGGTCATTGGAATTGGCTCCCTGGTTTTTAGTAAATGTCATGTTGGGTTTAATCCATGGAAAGAGAAGTTTCCCCGTTTTCACTTATGGGTGTTGATCCTAGGGTTTACTCTCTAATGTTGGTCTTTAGCGGGGTTTATGTCGGTGGCGAATTCCATTGGTTGCTTCATTCTAGTGGAGGGAGATACACTTTTAGCCTCAGATAGGAATATGTCGAGGTTTTTAATGGAGATAGATCCCATTGAATCTCTTCAAGATGAGGTAGAGGTCATATGGAATGGGGGATATTTCACTCAGAGAATTGACTATTGGTGAATCCCCTTCAGGTGTTTTTGATGTCACGAACTAGGGCATTTGCAAAAAAACTTCCCAGGTATTGACTCTTCTGATACTGAGGAGATTTATGATGCATCTTCCTCCTTGGGATATCCAGTGGATTTCGAGACCAGCTTACACTTTTCTCTTCCTTTAGACCAAGAGCCGGCTTTATCTTTTCTAGATAAGTGTCAAAATACTCACCCTTTTCTTTATAAATTTCTATCTAAGGAATAAATTTTTAAAGGGTTATTCTCTTTTAATAATGATGACATTGAAGCTGGTAAAATTTCCTCTGAACCCTTGGAAGCCTCCCAAGATGTTGGTCGTCCCCTTGAAATTTCTCCTACTATTCTAGTATCTTCTGTCTCTATATTACCCATTTTTTGTTGGGGGGAATTTGTTGGAAACCTATCCCTATGGTTTTCATTTACCAACAAACGTTAAAGATTCTGGTGTTTCCCCTTCTCTGAATGAGCCATCTATGACTGTTGTAGGAGTGGTGTATCCCTTATCTAGGGTTTAGGGTTCATCTATTCAAAAGGATTTTATATCCTCGTCCTCGAAGGAGAATTTTCCTATCACTCTTTCTCCTTCTTCTCTTCTAGACTCTTTGGGATTTTCCCCTACCAAACTCGATAATTCCACTCTAATCCAGAAAGGGTTACAAAATAAGGAGAACATCCATATTTTTTTGGAAACCCTCAGGATTTTGATACCTTTCCCATCTATTATATTTGTTTTCAAAATGTTACCACAGGGAAGAAGTGGGGTAAGAAAGGATTATCTGATGGCTCGTCTATCCCTCTACGATCAGAAGTCCATCCCAGTTTTGTTAACCCTAAACTCTCAGCTGCCACTTCTATTGGTTTGGATTTAGCTTCTACCTCTTCTTCTGAAACATATTTTGGGGACCTTAGAGAGGAATTTCCCCAGCAGGGGTTTGCTAAATTATCTTTATGACCTTCAACATCAGATAGCTTGGAATTTCTCCCAAAATAACTACTATTAGGATATTGATGGAAGTTGCTAGACCAGATGTCTTATTATTGCAAGAAACTGTGACTTCCAGTGTTAAGGCATGTGATTTTTTTCTAAATATTTTTCATTCTTGGAATTGTTGTGGTCTGGATGCGACTGAGATTTCACGTGGCATGTTGATGGCCTAGAATCCATTGAAGGTTGATTTCAAGTCCTTCTCGACTATTGCAGGCATATTGCTCGAAGGCAGGGTTATGGGACTAAACTATTTTATCAGAATGATTAATGTTTATGGGCCCTATCATCATGGAAAGGAATTCTGGGATAAAGTTGTTCAAAGTGGCCTTCTTAATGACCCATCCCTTATTGTAGTAGGTGACCTGAAATTGACCTTATCATCAGTGTAAATTTGGGGTTCTGGGAGTATAAATGATCCCTTGGAAGATTATTTCGGGAATATTCTTGATGATGCAAACTTAATAGATATTGTCCCTGACGTATTGGGTCCTGCTTGGAATAATGGGCAAGTTGGTAAAGCTGGAATTGCAAAAATATTAGACCGATTTCTTGTGGCTGATGACCTAAGAAGTGAATTGGGTAGATTAATATCATGGTCTTTGGCCTGAGGTGTATCTGATCATAAGCCAGTTATATTACAGATGGATATTGAGCATAGGAAGATGAAATACTCCTTTAAATTTAACCATACCTAGTTAGAGGACAATGATTTTTGTGAAATGGTGAAATCTAAGTGGATGGATTACTCTAAGATTGATTTTAGTTCACCGACTCAGAAGCCTCTGTTTAAACTGAAAAATCTGAAATTTGATGTGATATCTTGGGAAAAAAAAGAAAATAGAAGATAATCATAAGTATTTGGTCCAGATTGAAAAGGAATTGAATGAATTGTCAGTGACTTTGGATGATGATTTATTTTTAGAGGGAAGAGAGGAAAAAGTGATTACTTTGGAATCAAATAGATACAAAATTTTGAAGAGGGATGGAGATACATGGAGGCTCAAAAATCGTGCTATATGGTTATCCAATGGGGATAATAATACGAAATTTTTTCGGAACTTTTCAAATCAGAGATGTATCATTAATTCTATTTGGGATTTAAAGGGTCAAAATGCTGTTATGATGTCAGATTAGAGTTCTTTAGAAGCTATAGCTCTTTCCCATTTCAAGGATATTTATAAGCAAAATGATGCTTCAAATATGGTTGATCAATTAAATGTTCTTAGCCAATATCCCAGAATGTTCAATTTTGAGGAATGTGAAAAAAATGGAGCAACCATGTCAGTTAAGGAAGTAAAAAGTGTGTTAAATCAGTTTTCCAAGGCAAAAAGTCTCGGCCTTGATGGCTAGACTGTAGAATTGTTTCTACACTTATTTGATCTAGTTGGGAAAGATTTGGCGGATATTGTTGAGGAGTCTCATAGAAATGGAATAGTCCCTAAGAAATTAAATTCTACATATATTGCTCTAATCCCCAAGAAGGACATTCCAAAGTCTTTCAATGATTATATGCCTATTTCTTTATGCAATCTAGTATACAAAATGATCACCAAGATTATATCAAATAGGATTAAACCTATCTTGGAGAAAAAAATTTCAAAGGAATAGTTTAGATTATTGTAAAATAGGCAAATTCTTGATGCAATCAAGGTAGCGCGGGAATGTCTACACTCTATAAAATCCAGAAAAATACAGGCCTTTATTCTAAAAATGGACTTGATTAAGGCATATGATAGAGTGGATTGTACTTTATGATATTTGTCCTTATACAGATTGGTCTCCTTGTTGAGTACACAAATTGGATCATGGCCCATATTACTAGTGCAAATTATGTTGTTTTTGTAAATGGTATCCCTACCTCTTTCTTTAAAGGTAATAGAGGTCGGAGGCAAGGTATTCCTTTATCTCCTCTATTATTCCTCTTAATTATTGAAGGAATCAACATGCTTACTGACTCTACTAAATTGGAAAAGAGGATCAAAGGTATCGACATTTCTCCCATTCTTCATATTTCTCACCTGCTTTTTGTCGATGATGTGCTAATCTTCAGTCGGGGATCAATCTGTGAATGGGAACAATATTTAGCTATAATTACATCTTTCTGTGCAGCTTCAGGTATGACAATGAGCATTGAGAAGTCCATGTTCCTTTATAACTGTCCAAATCAGGGGATCTGTGAACATATTAAAAAATTGTTTCCATATCAGATGGTAAAGATAGAAGAAGGTTTTAAATACCTTGAGTGCTTTATAAAACCAAACTGTTACAAAAGAGAAGATTGGAATTGGCTACTTAAAAAGGTAGAGAAGAGAATTAGCAACTAGACTTACAAGCATTTATCAATCGATGGAAGACTGGTTCTTGCAAATTCTGTTTTGCAAAGTATATATGTATATTGGTTTTCTCTGGTGATGGCCCCCATTGTTAATAATTGATGGTATTGAGAAGCGAATGTTTCAGTTCCTTTGGTTAGGAAATTTAAATTCTTCAAAGTTCCATCTAGCTTCTTGGCAAATCATTTCCCTTCCAAAGAAGTTGGGAGGGTAGGGGTTAAAACAACTAAAATGGTTTGGGGAAGCTCTAAGTGCCAAAATCTTATGGAGAGGAATTTTTGGAGAAGGTATCTGGAGTACAATAATTAAATCCAAATACCTTAAATGTAACTCGATCTCTCAGTGGATTCGCAATCCTCAAGTTTCTGATAATAATTCTTCTATCATTTGGAAGGGTCTTTCAAAATCTCTTCCAATTCTAGGAAAGAGATTAAGTTGGAAATTTGGTAGAGGTTCTCAAGTATTTATTGGGATTGACCCTTTTATTGGTGTAGGTGATGGATATAAGTTATCCCAGCAACTAGTGAATTTTTTACACTCCATCAACATACAAGTCCTCGCTCAAGCTAGAAGACAGTCGGTGATTGGATCTTCCATGCCATACTAGTATCTATCCTATAACCTGGGTATAAATGATGATATGACATATGAATGGAACAACTTTGTATTAATTCTGAATTTTGCAAGTATTAGATTGAATGATGAACAAGATAGGTTGGTTTCGTACTGGTAAGATACAAATGGAACCATCTCTGCAAAAAAGGCTTATGATTCTATCATTGAAGATGAATTACAGATTTCTCCAAAATGGTGGGAGAAGAAGATATGGAAATGGAATATTCCTACTAAGTTGAAATGTTTTATATGGTTGTCCTAGAAAATAAGATCCTAACCTAGGATAATCTACATAAGAGGGGGTTTATCGGACCAGGTATATGTGTTCTCTGGAGATTTGAAGTTGAATCAATTTCCCATATTTTTGTTTCATGTTCTTTCTTTAGCAGTGTGTGGGAGAATTGTTGTTGTTTACTCAATTTCAAGGAGAGATGGCAGACTCCCGACTTTTACGAGAGTATGCTTGCATGGTTTAGTGAAAAAATTAAATTTAAAGAACTCCCACTCTTTATCTTTTGGGAAGTTTGGAAAACTAAAAATAGGTGTATTTTTTATAATAAAAAACCATCCATCTCTCTGGATAGCTCCAGATCTATCCATTTATTTCTTGAATTCCACAAAGATATGAAGCCACAAGGGCATAAACAACTTTCTTTTCGGCTGGATGATTCTATATCGTTGGGTTTTTTTATGGGGCACAAAACAATGGTTTATGTGGGGCTAGTATGATTCTCAAAATCAAAAGCGATCATATCATCATATTAAAATTGGGTGCAGGCACATGTACCAATACTAAGGCTGAGTTACTTGCTCTTTGGGGACTTTTATGGTTTGTAAAAAAGAGGGGCATCTTCAACTTACAAATAATGGTTGACTCAAATATTATTATTGATTGGGCAGGGGGATCTTCAAATCTTTGTGTACTTCAGCCGGACCAGTGGATGTGCAGGGTTAAGGAGTTGATTAAGGATTTCCCTACTTCAATCGGACCAGTGGATGTGCAGGGTTAAGGAGTTGATTAAGGATTTCCCTGTTATCTCTTTCACTCATGTTTAACGACAATTTAATTATGAGGCCGATCATCTTTCAAAGGAATTGGTTGGATCTTTGGATGGATTATTACACTTTGAGGAGTCAGTGGAAGATTCCGTGATAGATAATGGATCGGTCTCTTTTTTTTTAATGGTTGTCTCCTGTTTTTTTTGTCATGTAGTCTAATCATCCGGGTTTTTTTTTCTATAGATTGGAACCTTGATAGATCATGACATCTTTGCTCATATATTTTATGAGACAAGAAGAATTGCCTAACTGCTTAGGCTTTGCTTGATAGTTTAGACATGATATATTTTGTCTTTCTTAGTACTGGGGAAATTCTTTTTCCTCATCTAGATTATTGATCAGTGTCATTGTAACTTTGATTCTCTTATGAATAACAAATTACTTTTTTAAGTATGAGAAAAAGGATTTTGTCACTTTTATTAGTATTTTAAGATCTAAATTAAGTTTTTTTTCCTCTTTTTTGGATGAAGAATAATAAAATCATTTCTCATGTGTAACCCTAACCATTTTATCTTCCCTTGATTACTGGATTTATAGGTGTAACATTGGGTGCTAGGTGCCCCCACTAAGTTCTCTACTTTTTTTTCTTTATTTCCACTACTTTTCAATTTGTGTTTTGTTTACATGAATAATTAGTCTAACTATTCCATTTTAGGTATAAAAAAATTGTATTAATATTACTTATTAGTTTAAATCTCATTTCCAATATTGTAAATAAATGCAACATAATTATAAATTCTTCAAATTTCAACTAAAATTACTTAAATATAAATAATATTATACACACATAATTTGTTAATACACCATTACACTAAATTTGCCAATTACAAGTAATTTTTTTCAAAATTCGTAACATAAAAAAACTCAAGTTTGCAATTGAAGCTTTAATCATATGGAATAACATATAACTCCCATGGACATTTAACGCAATAAATTATGGTGCTATCCCAAACACTAAAATGATAAAGCAAAGATTTATTACACTATAACAAAACAAATACAACCACCATCAACACTTATTAATCCACTTCTTTATCTATGCACCAAGAGATCTCTTACCTTGTCCGATGTTTGTAATGGAACATGAAAATGCTACAAAATTCCTTACTAAATACTCTAACTCCATCCTTTATTGTTATCTGTAAATGGATGTATGAAAATTAAACACAGATTTTTGTCTCCTTTAACTTCGAATTCCCAATTTTCTTCACTTAATTATAATTTCTCTTTCATAATATTATTATCTTTCATGTTTTATATTACCATTAAAATAATATTATTGTTTTTTATGTTTTATATTGCTATTAAAACAATTTAAATTTTCATTAACTTTGATTTTCATATTTGTTATTATCACCCCCCATAAATCCATCTTATGGAAAGCATGAGAGGGATCCAATTTCTTTAGGTGTAATTTTTTTTTAATCTTAAACCAAGAAATTTGATCCCTCTCTTGCTTCATAGATCCATGTTTAAGTTTTAATTTTTAATTTTATAGGCATACATGGATTTTTTTAATTACTTTTCCTATTTTTTTTATTTTATTAGTCGACACAGTTTTTTTAATTACTTTTTATTTCTAGTCACATTACACATCTCCCCCATACTGATTTGTACAGCACCTCAGGTGCAATTAAAATATCTCAAAATATTCATTAACTTACAACATTTAAATATTTATACATTTAAAATTAAGATATGTAAACCTCTTAATCTCTCTTATACCACAAATAAAGAAGTTTCATACACCAATTTAATATCGAATTAAGATTAAGATGTGACCTTAAAATTAAATTATTATTATTTCATATAAGTATAGATGCAACCCTTCTCTTGCTCATAGTGTTGTTGCAAAAAAGTAAGGTGGGATGAGCATTGCTCCATTATGTTGTGGATGTATACATTATATCATTGTGCATTCATGTAGTTGTACATTGAATCTAGACAATGCACCATTATGTTGTGGATGTATACATTACATCATTGTGCATTCTTGTAGTTGTACATTGAATCTAGATATTGCATTGGTACAGTGAATATAGCACTAGGTTCATAACGGTGTGGTTTAGGGATCAAATTTGATAGGTAAGGTCATATTTCAATAGGAAGAGTTATCATTGGTTTAATTCTTCTATATTGACAAGATCAAATAAACAATTCATTTAATTTGAAAAGAAAAAACATCATTTAACCAAAACCAAATTAATGTATACCTTAACATTAATGGTTATTCTTATATTGAGAATAATGCTAAACTATGCTACATATATATATGTAAAATTTATTCAAGAAACATAATATGTTGAAATATATGCATATTTCTTAATTTTGGAATATAATTGTAAAACAAGTTGAATTTATGCATAGAAGTTTGAACCAGACAAGTTTTTTTTTCCTTCTTCTTTTGGTGTAGGGATTGTATTTGAATACAAGAGAATGACGCTCTTAAATCAAACAAATACAACATAAATCTTAAAACACCATCGAATCTTTTAAACACATCTATAATGCTAGATATAATTTATAATTGAATGAAACAATATTAACCTACCAAAAAGAGTACAAACAAAATACTATAGAACATTTTCACTCTATAACTTCAATAGGTGTATATGTGAACAATTTAGGAAGACTTTGTAGTCTAAACATTTAACATCTAGTAATAAAAACCATCATGTGTTTCCATAAATATACGGTAAAATATTTCACAATTGTAACTTCAACTACATATGCATCTCCTTTTTTGGAATGCATTGAAGATATTCTAATTTGAGCCCATTAGGAGTGGTGATAATGGTTAATAAGATTATTGAGGTTTCAATATCATCTCTCTCTCTCTCTCTCTCTCTCTCTCTCTCTCTCTCTCTCTCGATATATATATATATATGCTCAAGTTATTCATAAAAAATTATAGTTATGAAAAAATATGTCATTTTAGCTGGTTTTGAATTTCCACTCCAAGAACTAATTCAGAGATGAGCGTGGCCGAGAAGTGTTACAGTGCGGGATTTTAGAGTTGGAGGAGACGTGATTCCCTCTACTGATCTACAGGTTCTTGTTTGGAGCTCTTGTAGGAGTGCGCAAGAGGTATCATTGATGAGATCAAGAACAGTTGAAGTGTTGGCTTTCTGAGATCCGTAGCTTTATTGGTGCTGGAATAGATTTTTTGAACTTCTTTTGGGATAGCTGAAGATTGGCGAGAAGATTTTTAGTTCAGGTTTATAGATTCGGAGGAGAGGACACCCCCTGGAGCCGATCTTCAGGTTTGTTCTGGAGTTCTTGGAGGATTTGCTTATGTCCTCCCTGAGCTACCTCCATTGAGCTGAGCTACCCTGTCTAGTGAGGCTGGAGCTTCTTGGAGTCCTTTCTTGCGTGGGAGCAGAGTGAATCTTGACCCTGAGGATTCCCAGAATGTTTCTGTGGGACATAAATTAATCAAGATCCATCAATCTTCCCAACCAAATCGAAGTCTGGATCGTCTCTAGCTGACAGGGTTTAGTGCTGTAATGGCTGCTGGAGGGGGCCTCGAGGCTTTCCCTCCCTTGCCTGAGATTGTTGCATTCAAGAAATTGGTGGCAGCCTGTGGGATACGACCTCCTAGTGAGCAACAATAGAAATTTTTCAAATGCATGGCCAACATCCCCACTATTGACCTACCGGCGGAAGATCCATGCATATCAGCAGTGAATCTAGCAGAAAGAGGGCTCATAGGGTAGTTCATCGGCCTCTGGACCTCGCCTAAAGCAGTGGATACTTGGGTGCAACGAAATTGGCGATCACTGACCCAAGACAACATCAGCAGTCATCTGGTGGGTAAGGGATTCTTTGTATTTGTTTTTGCCAATGTGGAGGATAGGAATTTAATCTTCCGGAATGGACCTTATTTTATGGGCCCTCAAGGTCTATATCTGAATAAATGGACAAGATGTGCCCTCGGCGGTCCCAGTTTGGGTTCGTTTGCCGCATCTACCCTTGCACTACTGGAATTCTAAATCTTTGGAAGCCATAGGTAATAAATTGGGGAAATACATAGACTGGGAAGAGAGAAAGGATCAGTATACCTATGCTAGAATTTGCATGGAGGTGGATTTGGAAGTAGGGTTGCCCGAAGCAATAAAGCTCAAAGTGGCGGATTGGAATTATATACAAGAGCTAGACTACGAGCAGCTGCCATTTAAGTGTAGACTTTGCCATGAGTATGGACATTTTGCCAGACATTGCAAAAAGAAGGGAGAGGAGGAGATTGAGGAAGTCAAAGGAAATCAATGGACCCCAGCCAAGAAGCCAATTGGAGAAAAACAAGCCATAAGATCAAAAGGCAAAGGAAAGTCTATAGGGAATGAAGGCCCATCCTCTAGGTAGCCACAAGGTGAAGGGAGCTCAAGACCATCGTTGAGGGAGACAAATCAGTTTGAAACGCTCAGAATCCCAGAGGATCCCTCAATATCAGCTGTAGAAGAAGTTGACCATCAACCCATTACAACAGCTGAAGACAAATCCCAAGAAGAAACTGTAACTCTACAGGAGGGAAGCCCTACCAGAGCAACGAGCCCGCTCTCCTATGCTGAAATGATAAGAAAGAAATCCCTAGAAAAATCAGGCTCTTCGGAAGATGATACTTTTGAGAGGCCATCAAAACGAGTAAAGAGAAAATCTCACAAAGAAACAAGGGCAGAAGAAACGGAGAGGCAAAAAATGAAAGGTAGTCAATCAACGATCGAGATGTCTATTGGCAGAAATACCAGAAACAGACCTCCCAAGGGAGGAGTTGTCCCCCCATCAGCCAGCAAGTGATGCGACTAGTCTCTTGGAATTGTCGAGGATTGGGGAACCCCTCAAAAGCTGAAGCAGTCAAAAATTTAGTGAAGTCGGAGTTTCCTGAGATTCTCATACTCCAAGAGACTAAAATTGAAGGGGAAGCCCTCCTTCTGCTAAGTAAATTGAATTGGAATAAGAATGCTGGGAGAGCTGTAAGTGCAAGGGGCACGTCCGGAGGGTTGGCTACTCTGTGGGAGGAGGATAAACTCTTGCTCGAAAGTTCCTTCGAGTCTCAGCATTGGATTTACACCGACCTCAGGCATAAAGTGAGTAAGATGTCCTTCGCTATTGTCAATTTATGTGTACCTATTCATTATGTAGAAAAGAGAGAGTGTTGGCACACTCTGGATGCCTTCCTTGAGTCAAGATCCCTTCATAAGATAATTCTTGCTGGAGATTTTAATCTCGTTTTTGAACCAAAAGAGAAGCGTGGTGGAAACAACAATCGTGATCAGTTTCTCCCCATGGTCGAAGAACTTCTTCAGAATTGGTATCTAATAGATATAAAGCCTAAGAAAGGATTATATACCTGGACCAATAATAGAGTTGGAGTACATCACATCTCTGCCCGCCTAGACAGATTTTTAATTCAGAGCACCTTACTGCTTGAAAATAAGATAATCTCAACCAAAGTTTTGCAAAAATTGACATCAGATCATAAACCGATTTTACCACAGTTTTAGGAAGAAAAAAAATTGGGTCCCATTCCATTTCGGTTTAATCCTCTTTGGGTTGAAAGAGATGGATTTATGGAAATTGTTAACAATGCCTGGAGAGTCCAAGTTAATGGGTCGCCCAGCTATGTTTGGGAGCAGAAAGTGAAGGCAACAAAGGTGGCTCTAAAAACTTGGATAAAAAATCCCTCTACATCTCCCACGAGCAATAGAAAGTAGTCAACCAGTCAGCTAATTGACTTGCAGCTCAATTTGGAATCCAAAGATATCACTCATTCTGCTATTCAACAAGAACAAGCTGCACAACTAAGTACTTTTAGAGCCTACAGGCAAGAGGAAGAACATTGGAGGCTCAAATCAAGAAGTCTCTGGTTGAAAGCGGGTGACAGGAATACTCCATTCTTTCACAAACAATTCAAAGCTCGCCTTTCCTAGAATCATCTGGATGAAATCACAGCCACTGATGGGACTGTCCACAAAGATATAGCTCAATTAAAAGATGCAGCGACTCAGCATTTTCAGGATCTTTTCACTGAAAAAGGAATGGAGAAGGAGGAGGAATTTACAGAATTTCTCACAAACGTTCCAAGATTGGTTGGAGAGAATGATAATGCAAGTCTCATGAAGCCCTTCACTAAAATAGAAATCAGCAATGTTATTTGGGCAATGGAACCGGATAAAGCCCCAGGGCCAGATGGCTTTTCCATTCACTTTTACAAAATATGCTGGGAGATTATCAAAGTGGATTTAGTCCATATGATCAGGGGATTCCAACAAAAATCCAAGGTAGGTGGCAGCATCAACTCGACTTTTTTAGCTTTAATCCCAAAGGATTCAAACCCCGGGACCTTCGATAGGTTTAGGCCTATCTAACTGTGCAATTCTTCATATAAAATTCTGTCTAAGCTCATGGCCAACAGAATCAAGCCACTGCTGGGAAACCTCATCTCCTCCAGTCAAGGTGGGTTCGTTAAAGGTAGGAATATCATGGATAATGTGACCATAGTGTAGGAAACCATTCACTCCAGCCATCAACACAAGGAACAGGGGATGATCATAAAACTCGATATGGCAAATGCCTTTGATTGGGTAAAACATTCTTTTTTGTTTCAAGTTCTTATTTCTTTCGGATTTAGCAATGAATTTGTAAGACTAATCAAAGCATGTATAGGAAGGCCATGGATTACTCCATTAGTGAATGGTAGGCCAGCAAATTACTTCCAAAGCACTCGGGGTATAAGGCAGGGATGGCCGCTGTCCCCTTTCCTATATATATTGATGGTGGACTCCCTCAGCAGAAAGTTGAATGCAGAGAAGGATGTAGGAACAATTCCTGGCATTTGAGTGACGAAAGACCTTATCCCCATCAACCATGCATTATTTGCGGATGACTCACTCCTGCTGGGAGGAGCTTCGGTCAAAATTGCAAGAGGTTTTAATGCTGTAATTCAAAGCTTTTGCAAGGTTTCAGGAGCCCTAGTTAACAAGAGAAAATCTGTTGTCTATGGCTGGAATGTGAATCTGGCTACAATTTGACGTATTGCTAATTGCTTAGGCTACACAGGATTTGCTAATTGGGAAACATTTAAGTACCTCGGCCTGCCAATAACACTGGGCAGCACAAAGGCTCCTCACTGGATAGAGATTATAAGCAAAATAAAATCCAAATTGGCAGCTTGGGGAGGTTGATGGATAACCAAAGCTGGAAATTTAATATTCATCAAATCTGTTGTCTCATCTCTACCTCTTTATCAGGCTGCTTTTTTATTAGCACCTAAGTCAATTACAGAGCAGATAGCTCATCTTATTCGATCCTTCTTGTGGAAAGGAGGTAAGGGCAAACAACAAAAGTTCCATTTGGTGGGCTGGGAAGTGGTGAAAAAATCGTTTGTCGATGGCGGATTGCAGGTCAGAGACCCCAGAATCGCGAATCTGGCTTATGGAGGAAAGTTTCTATGGAAGATCTTCTCCATGCCTAAACATCCTGTCAGCGGGGTTCTTATCCACAAATATATGAAGGGAGTCTCCATTTCCAATATGGATGAAGCGACTGTTCAAAAAAAAGCTCCACGACACTGTGGAAATTATGCCTTCAAAGTTGGGAGTTTTTAAAAAAATACCTTTATCGCATACCTGGAAATGGAAGTCGCATATTATTATCGGAAGATAATATAATGGGGCAGATTCCTATCAAACATAATGAGGAAATCCGGGAATTAAGAAGCTGGCTAATACAGCGAGGCATCACTAAATTAGTTGATATTTCAAAATGGGATCAAGAAGGAAATTGGAGTGAATGGAACCTCCCCAGGCCGCCTGACACGATGCTATCTCAGATGAAATTGCTAAACACAGTCCTGTTAGGACTAGCTCCAGTTCATGTGTGTCTAAGGGATAAATGGGGATGGGGAGTGACAGGTGAATATACTGTAGCATTGGGTTTTGATGCCCTTCAACCGCAACAGCCACAGGTTCATCCTACTGTTAAGTGGAAGCAGGTTTGGGACACATTCAGTATTCCAAAAATTAATTTTTTCAACTGGGTTCTCATGCACAGAAGAATTTTTACTGGTGAGAATCTTGCTAAACGTGGAATTGTCGGGCCTCACAGATGCCATCTTTGTCATGCAACCCAGGAAACAATCGAACACTTGTTCATTGAATGCCCTTTCATGCAGGAGGTGTGGCAGTTGGCATTGCAAGGTCTCAATGTTCATACCCCTTCTCAGTGCAATATTGTTTCCCTATTCTCCACTCGGGCAGACGGGTATCCTCGTGCGATCAAGGGAAAATCTTTGTGGTCCAAGATCTAGCATGCGGTCCCAAAATACCTTTACTGAGGAGTGTGGATAGCCAGGAACGAGGGCATTTTCCAAGACAAAGTGAGTACCCCTACAGTGGTGGTTGCTAAAGCCAAGGCGTTACTTTTGGAAACATTGGAAAATCATTCCTTTAAACAGAATAATCTGCTACTTCCTGAAGAGAACAGCTGGTTGGGAGAACCTTCGTTGTGGACTAGGAATAAGAATTTTGATAGACCTGTCAGCAATCGTGAGTGGCGGATCTGTCTTAACGACACTGAATTTCAGCAGTGGTGGAAGAGTCAAGGTAAAGTAACTATTTTTTTCGATGGGGTAGCTAAAGGAAATCCAGGGAGAGCTAGAGCCGGAGGGGTTTTCTTTTCTCCTGATGGTCATATTAAAGGCAGCTTCAGTTGGGGGTTAGGGCAGGGTACAAATAACCAAGCTGAAATTTTAGGGCTGCTCAAAGCTTGTCAAATAGCTTATGGAAATGGTGATCATGATATACATATTTTTGGAGACTCGAAAATTCTAATTAAACATTTAGCCACGGAAGACCATTTTAATAATGCAGTGTTAAATAAGACTTTGCGAATTGGTTGCAAAAATTCAATTATGTCTTCTTTTTCCACATCCTTCGGAGTCTAAATCAGGACGCTGACTCTAGGGCCAATGTAGGCTATCATTTAGCTTCAGCCGATTTCATACAGAATGATGGCATACCTACATGATCTCCCATCCCATAAGATGGCCGCTTCTGAAATATTGTAAGGGTAGGATCTAGATTCCTTTGAATTCCGTGCTCTTTGGCAATGTATGATGGGTTGATTAGGCGAAAGCCCAACCATGTTTTCATCAATAAAATTTAACCGTTCTTGTTAAAGTTATATATATATATATATGTATTTTCTTATTATATCTATGATTAATTACTACATTATATATTATGATTACTTATTATAATTAGATTGTTAATTTTCATAATAATCATTGGAAAAACATTTAGTTCAAGATAAAATATTTATTCTACCATTTGAAAAGCATGTTTTACAATTAATGCAATGTTCAATTCTTTGAATATATATTTAACATGGAGATGAATAAGTGTAGAGATAGGTAAACTACTATATATCCAACATTGAAATTGGTAACTACAAATATAATTATTTTTATTTATGAAAACAATTATAAAAAGAATAAATAACACTTACCAACTACTAAGCTATATTTGTAACATATTATACTATTTAGAAATTCGAAAAGACATTTCATCTTAAATTTCAAACATAAGAATTAACTATAGAGAAGTTGTAGAAGTGATCGTGGAATAATACTCACTTCATTATTGATAATATTTTTTATTATTTTAATATTGATAATATTTTTTTATTTTAATTTTGTAAATTCATTATTGATAAGAATTTTTATTTTTAGAGAGGAAATAATTTGGTATCTTTTTTTATGCTAAAGAAATTGTGGTATTGGTGGGGTTATCTTTCTCAACATAGAACACTTTTATACTCTCCGTATGAATTGTGGTAAAGGAAGCAATTTGAAGGCTGAGCTTGTCGCTCTATGGTGTGTTACTCGAGTTGCAAACCATTTTGGCTTGGCAAAGGTAAAAATATTTGGTGACTCGCGGGTGACGATTAAATGGGCAAAGGGTGAATATGAGCTGAAGGTGCTACAATTGGCAAATTGGTGTAACAGAATCCAATCTGAGTAAAGTACTTTCAGCTCCTTATCACTTGAGCATATTTATAGAGAACACAATTCACAGGCAGATTTGTTATCAAAGGAGGCTTTGGAGGGTGAAGAAGGTTTTCTCCTTTGGGAGGAAGTCTTTGAAAATAAGGTTCTGGACTTAGGATCTTTATATTTCCTAGATTAGTGTTATTTGGATCTATGTTTTTTGGGATTCATGAACTATATCATAAGTAACTTTTGTATCGGAGGAATACCGAAAATCATACTATATGGTTTTTTGGACTGTCTATTAATCACTGAAATTATTATGTACTATTTGATTCAGTTAATTGAATAGCAATAAAAAAAAAAAATATTGACAAATGATGAATTCTTCAAATTTAACTATATGTAAGCTACTTAAAAAAATAACCATTAATTTCATGATTTCCAATAAATGTTCTCATTTGACCTAATCCATTATTATAGGGACACCAGGCACTTTGGAAGTCAACCTCATTAGAAGTGTTATCATTTGACTCGATCCATTATTACAGGTCTACTTGTCTTTCCAATGTCGTTATTAAATTTAAGAATTTCATTGCAAACCTATCATGTCACTAGAGGCAGGGATAAAAATTGAAGTCGTCATTGCAGTAAAGAGCTTTTTAGCTCGTCATAAAAAGTCATAAAAGGGTAAATTTTGTTTTCCAATGTAAATGAAATTTAAATTAAAAAATTATTTGTTAAATTTGAAATAAAAATTATTTTTTATTTCTTTATTTGAAAGGTAAAGAAAGTTGTTATAATATATAATATATTTTTTTTTTTTATATTTTTTTGTTTATCTACATCATTGAAATAAAAAGTTGAATATTTCTACACCATTGCGATAAAAAGTAGGATATTTCTATTTGAAAATATTAAAAATAAAAATGTTTCTATTTAAAAAAATAAAATGGTGTTCGTGTAATGTTACTATAACTTTTTAAAATAGAATGATATTAGTATAATGTTATTATCATTTTGTAATTTTGATTGTTGTTGTAAGCCGATTTAGAATATGAAAAGGGGAAGACCATGTTGTTCATCGGTCACTCTTGGGGAAGAGCTATTTCTTCTCTGGACATGCTAGCATAAATCTGTTTTTGCATCACATTTGGCTTTCCTTTGGTTGGCCATGAAGTTCTTAAGGACTCGTTATTTCTATATCCCATTTTGCAGAGCTCAATTCAAATGTGTAGGTTTCCATTTTCAAATAGTGTGGTTATTTGATTTTTATATTTTTATTGAGGGGAAGATTTTCAAAATTGAAATATTTTCTCTTTAATTTAATAAAATAATATATAAATATAACTATATCAAAGTTTTCTATTCAACATTGGACATTGTTTGTTAATTATGTAATATAAAGAATATAAACATCAATAGTGAAGAATTTGGAATGAAGACCATGTTTAAAATAGTCCTTTCAACAAATAAGAAAACCAACATACATTGAGTACAGTCAAGTTACTAATTTTTTATTACAAATTTAAAACTTAAAATATGAATTTTGAAAAAATTCGTAATAAAGTCCATGTTTAAAAGAGTCATTTCATTAAGAATAGTGAGATTACTAAATTTTAATTATTTAAAGTTACTAATTTTTTATTACAAATTTAAAACTTAAAATATGAATTTTTTCAAAATTCGTAATGAAACCATGTTTAAAAGAGTCATTTCATTAAGAATATTGAAGTTGCTAAATTTTAATTATTTAATTGTTCAATTAGAATAGATTTAAAACTTAAAAATATGTATTCTTTAAAAATTAACTCAAAAACCTTTTGAACTTTATTATTACCAAAAAGTTAGAAATCATGAATTTGTCTTCTAAACATGAAGTGTAGACCACAGTTGACTCCACACACCTAAGTGACAGCGAAATAGAGATTTGCACATAAATAACTTAAGTTGTTGCTAGCATGTTTCCAGAATTATAGATCCTGGATACATCAAATTAAAATCAGCGATCATCTACCTATTATACTTCAATTCGATGATGATCCTTTCAACAAATCCTTCCCCTTCAAATTCAACTCCACATGGCTTTCTGAGGAGGAATACATAACAGGTGTAAGGAACGTGTGGACGCAGGCAGATGTATCGGGGGAGAGGTCTGCCATGGATAAGTTGGCGGAGAAACTTAAGGTGTTAAAAGATTTCACTATAAAATGGGAGAAAAACAAAAAGGTCTTGATGGGAAAGGAACTTACGGAGATTGAACTGGAAGTGGAATACCTGATGAATCGTGGGGTTGAGCCTGGACTAAACGCGATGGAGCTCTCAAAACTCTCCACATTGGAGTGTCGAAAAATGAAAATTCTTCTGATGCAGGAAGAATCCTGGAGATTGAAGAGTAGAGCTACCTGGCTCAAAGCGGGGGATATGAACACCAAATTTTTTCACCAGTTCGCAGATTCCCGAAGGATGCAAAACTCCATTTGGGATTTGAATGATCATTTGGGCCGGAGGATTAGAGGGGAGGAAAATTTGATGAATGAGGCTGTCCATCACTTTGAGGAATATTACCGTGATCCAAAAAACACAACATTGGCTGAACAATTTAAACTTATCAAGGAATACCCACGTATGTTTAATGATGAGGAGGGGGACAATGTCTTCCTGGATATCACTCTGGGAGATGTGGAAAACACTCTATGTGGGTTTGCTAGAGACAAATCTCCGGGCCCGAATGGATGGACTGTTGAGATTTTCACACATTTCTTTGACATTATGGGGGAGGAGCTCCGGATGGCTGTGGATGAATCTCGGAAACTGGGCATAGTCTCTGGCGCACTAAACTCTACATATCTGGCACTCATTCCGAAGGCATCCCATCCGAATAATTTTGATGAATTCAGACCGATTGCTTTATGCAATCTGGTTTATAAGATCATTGCTAAAATTATTGCTGATAGAATGAAACCTCTGCTTTCAAGACACATATCCATGGAACAGTATGGTTTTCTTTGTGGGCGACAGATCCATGATGTTCTTGGTGTGACGCAGGAAATTTTTCATACTATAAAACAGCGGCGCATTGATGCACTCATACTTCAATTGGACCTGGTAAAAGCATATGATAAGGTTGATTGGAACTTCATGAGACTAATCCTTATCTAGATCGGCTTGCCATGGAAAGTAATGAAATGGATTATGGCATGTATTACCTCTGTCAATTATGCTATCCTGATCAATGGAATTCCTACTGATTTCTTTAAAGCATCCCGAGGCCTTCGACAGGGTTGCCCTCTTTCCCCTCTGCTGTTTTTGTTGGTCATTGAAGGTTTGAGTCTCTCCATTCACAAGGCTCGTCGGGAGGGTGCGATTGTTGGCATTAAAATATCAAGGGAGATATCTGTCACACATTCTCTGTTTGTGGATGACGTTATGCTTTTTGGTATGGGTGTACTTGCTGAATGGATACAATTCAAGAAAATACTGGATCTTTTCTGCCTGGTTACTGGCATGATCATCAGCTATATCAAATCTTTTTTCTTGAAACACTCTTTGGCAGAGGATGTGCAGCAGTCGATCAGCAACATCATGCCATTGAAATTCATTGATATTGAAGCTGGTACTAAATACCTGGGATTTTTCATCAAGCCTACAAATTACTTGTTAAATGATTGGTCTTGGCTTGTCAGGAGATTTGATTTGCGAATTTGTCACTGGAGCTATCGACATCTTTCTCTGGGTGACCGGCTTACTTTGGTGAAAGCCGTAATGCAGAATTTAGGGGTATATTGGTTCTCTCTGTGCAAAATTCCTCGCACCATCCTGAACCTTATCAGGAGAAAGGTCTTCAGCTTTTTATGGTCGGGTGGTGAAAATCAGGAGAAATTTCATCTGATGAAATGGAAGGTATTGGCTCGTCCCTGGTACTTGGGCGGATGGAATATTAAGGATATTGAATTGTTTGTTATGGCCCTGCACACAAAGAGTCTTTGGCGCGTCCTTTTTGACCAATCGATCTGGGGAAGGATCATCAGAGCCAAATACCTGAAGAATATTTCGGTGACCATGTGGCTACGTTTAAACAGTCCTTCAACTGTGGGTGTCTCCAATATCTGGAATGGACTGTTGGGTGCCTTCAGGATTATTGTACATTGGATTGCCTGGATGCCGGGCAATGGACGAGATATTAAGTTGGGTCTGGATCCGTTCCTGGGGGGATCTTCGAGGCACACCCTGTCTGTGGAATTGAGGTCACACCTAAGTGCGAATGGCTATTACACTTTAGCACATGCGGCTGGATGGTATGGGGACGGTCGACCTCGGTGGGTCTCGGCTTCTCAACTGGGTCTTTCGGGTTCCTTGAGCACCGAATGGAATGAGTATATTAGGCCGTTGTATCATTCTAATATGAGGTTATCCAATGAACCTGATAGATTAGTTTGGACGTGGGATGTGGCGGATGGTAATGTTTCTGCAAGATTGGCATATGATGCATTATTTGCTGAGTGTCAGATTCTGGTCCGTTGGTGGGATAAAACCATTTGGAAACTTGTCTTGCCTCTCAAAATCAAATGCTTTGTATGGCTTGCTCTGAATAACAGGATTTTAACTTGGGACAATCTCTGTCGGCGAGGTTTTTGTGGTCCGGGATGGTGTTCCCTTTGCTGCTCACAGGAGGAATCGGTGGACCACCTCTTCACTTCCTGTACTTTCATAAGGGAGATTTGGTCCTTAATTGCAAACAAAGCTGGTATACATTTTCATTGGAACTTCTGCACACTTAATGATTGTCTCGTTGCTTGGTCTCGCCATGCTTCTGAGAATACAGAATTTCCATATTATATGATTTGGGAGGTTTGGAAAGCTCGGAACCTGTGCATTTTTTAGAATTGTATCCCTTTTAGGGATGGGCTATGTTTTAAAACCATTGCTGCACATAATGAATTTGCTTCTATCCACGGTGCTGCTGGGGGCAGAGGTGGGCCGGTTGGGAATCGTCGTCATGCCCCTACTGTGCTGATATACCCATGCAGCTTCTTTGATGGTGCTGCTGCGGACCGATTTGGGGGGGGTGGAGCGGGTGCCATTATTCACATTTCCAATGATGTCTCCATCCATACTTGGCTCAATTTGGGCAATGGTTCAAACACTAGGAGCGAGTTATGTGCCCTTTGGCTATTACTCTTCTGGGCTCGCATGCGTATGATTACTGCTCTTGTGGTTTTTGGCGATTCTTTATCCATTATCACATGGGCTAGAGGCAAGTCCTCACTGAATATTATGCTCCTTAAACACTGGATGGATGCGGCCCAGTCGCTTATCAAAGATTTCCAACACATTCATTTTGAACATGTTTTCCGGGAAGCCAATATGGAGGCGGACATGCTATCTAAGAGAGCTCTTACCTCTGAGGCTGGGGTCATCATGTGGCAAGAATGGCGGGAGGATATTCTGTTTTCTCAGGGCTCTTATCACCTTCACTGGACTTGATACTTTTTGGTCATATTTTTTCCTTTATATGTTATTATGATGTTTTTTGTATCTTATATGGTGTATTGATATACTTACATGCTCTGTTTAGCTCTATGTGCAGATATCACATTAGGGCTGGCTCCAACTCCTTGTTGGACGTTTTTATACTTCCTCATTTTGCGGCACTATTGACGGATGATATTGGTTGTGTTTGATATATTTTGAACTGTTAGATATATTATATGATATTTATGATGATTGGCAACTGTGGCTGTCTGTACATGTGTGCCTTTTTTGATTGGACACTATGATGCTTCTGGTGACTGATGAATCCGTTTCTCCTTCGGGAGGGATTCATGATATATTTTGTGGGCTTTTGACATTTATTCTGGACCTTTTCTGATGTTGATATTGGCACTTCTGCCTATTTGAGTGACATGTCACATATGCTCCTCTGGGATGGATGGTGAGCAGGTTGTATTTTTCTGTCAGCTGGTGTTATTTACTATTTCGCATATTAATAGTAAGTTATATTTTTCTGTGAAAAAAAAATAACTTAAGTTGTACATAATCATCTTAACTCGGGTTAAAAATAAAAGTAAACCATTAATTGATATGTCAAATTAAGCATGGTACACAGTTTGATAGTCATTTCGTTATGAAATTTTATTACATTGCAATTTGTTTTTAAAAAAAAGTGAAATTTCGATGTACTGTTACATTTTCAAATGAAAAAAATGATTTATTTTTACGTAAAGGTTTAATATATCATAGCCCTTCAAACTGAAATAGGACCTGCCATTCAAAATTTGATCCCTGATTGGAAGTGCAATGGGAACAATGATTTTTATTTTCCTTACCAGCAATCATGCCATTGAAAAGCATGATTTCCAAAATATATACAACGATTATTGTAGTGTTAGGATTTAGGCAACTGGACAGGGCAACAGCAAAGTAAAATTATTGATGAGACTTTACTGATGTTCACTCCTGAACCTGGAATTATTGCCTGAACCTGGAATTATTGATGAGACTTTGCTGATGCTCACTCCTGAACCTGGAATTATTGATGAGACTTTGCTGATGCTCACTCCTGAACCTGGAATTTTTGCCTGAACATACTATCCCACTTGAGGTGCAATGGGGAAGAAGGTTTCCAAAATCTGAAATAGAATATGTTGCTTTTACAGACCGAATGAAACAGCTTTTATAACTACTACTGACGATGAGGGTTGACTTGTACACATGTAAAACCTTGCACATTCTCACACGAAGAAGTGGGTTGACCTCTGTCATCGATTTTAAGTTTTACGTTCTGCATCACAATATTTTGACACGGAACAGTCTTGCTACACGAAATTGTTATTGCTTCTTTCGTTGCTGAAGTGCCGCTGATGTCTGTGTATGTCACGTTGCTAATTTGAACCGCTGATTTCTGTATTCATCACAACAAGAACGAGGAGATTGAATGTCCACAAGCAAACTGGATCCGAGTTTTCGTGCTAATAAACGATATTGATCCAACAAATTAAGGAAATTGAAGAGCCCAACTGCATTGTAATTAAGTGTGTACCTGAATTTGGCATGGGTTTGGAGAGTCACAGTAAAATTGGTCTATAATGATGGGATTCGAGACATTTTTCATTTTCACATTTTGGAAAGTAATTCCTTTGACGTATCCGGAACCCCCCTGTATCATCACAAATAAAGGTTTATACCGCTTTGATGATCAGTTCTTTCACTGGATGCTAAGTATAATTGATCAACATGAAAGAATAAAGTAGAGGTATTGTTATTTTTTTTAATCATGGAAACAGCAATCTCTGAAAGGTATATCTAACAGTTTACAAAACAGATATACCAGAAATTTGTGATTCAGCAGAGATTGAGACTTCTCAAGACCTTTTATCCCAGGAGAGAGTCTCTATCCCAGGGATCGTCTACCCTTTAATCCTTGTCACAACAAGCTAATAAACCACCCTACCCCTACCCCTACCCCTACCCCTACCCGTAGGCATGGTTATTACGAATGAGGATTTGAATTTTGAAATAACAACTACCTGCCATGTTTTTATACGTAAGCCATTTTGTGTGCTGGTCAGAGAAGCTCCATCAACAACCACGTCTGAAACGGTATCTTTTGCATGATTCTTGCCAAGGCCTCCAATGCTGCTCATACAGAAAAACAAGCATTAACAGATCCTTCCTATCTGGTATATACAATTTTGATATTAAACTAGAAGACATGGTTACCTTATTCCGTGCCCAGGCCCACAGACTAGCTTGTTGATTTTAACATCTGAGCTTTTTGCAACAATAGAAACACAATCGTCTCCTGTGGAATTTGACAAGATTTTGAATATTATAACAAGATCTTGCATTGGTTTTCTGGAGAACAATTACTTACAAGGAAAAAAGAAATAGGAAGATACATATAAACTGTTATAGCTACCTGTTCCGATTTTACAATTCTGAATCACTACATGTTTTGAAGCATGGATGTGAATTCCGTCGGTATTTGGGCTGTCTCCTGGCGCAACAATTGGCACGTTTTCGATTTGAACATTTGTTGAATCAGCTATTACGAGATGCTTCTGCTGACTGTTCTGGAAATTCAAATTCCTCAAACATACTTGTGTGCTAGAATCAATGGTCATTGCCTGTACCAAATTCCAATGAGGAATTAATTTCCACAACATAAGCAAGAACCTAAGAAATTTGACGTCAATACTGTTAGTTTTATAATTCAGTTAAGGAGAACATAGAAAAAAGTTTTGACAAACTTACAGATGGGGCTTGTTTGCAACTCTGTGAACACAAAAAGAAATGGATGTCAATAGCAAAACTATCTTATTTTACAGAAACAACGATAGTTTGCTATGCTATGTGTTTTACCTTGCTTTTGTCAGTCTTGCAAGAATTTGCCCACCATTTCTGGCCCGACCCATCGATAGTCCCACCGCCCTGGATTGTTATTCCTTGAAGTTGGGAGAATTTTAGCCATTGGGTGGAGTCTTTGGAACTCCAGGTAGCGGGATCATCTGGGGCAACTATGTTCCCTGATATCTGTTGAGGATTATATGAGAACACATACATGTTTAATTCTTACAAATTTGCTTAGTATATGTTCATCTGAAAAATATATATTGCAATATGAGAATATGCCGATTCTTACTTGGGCAGTCAATTTTTTTGACTTGCAAGGACCCTTCAGGTTGATAGGTTTAACTAAGTATGTTTTCCCTTTTGGAACGAGAAAACAAGAACTCGAACTGCTGGTGCACGCTGCATTCCATGCTTGCAAGAATGCCTGTGGATTAAGTAATATTTCATAAAGTGGATTAAGCAATACATTAATTATGTTTTTAGATTGTAGTAAAATGAGCTTATCTGGATTGCTGATTTCTTTTCTCTAGGAGTAAGGTCAAAGGTTGACCTTGCTCTATGCTTTACCCCTGAACTTATCTCCATTACTGATTTTTTCCATCCAACGGACATGGAGCAAGATCAAGGTTGAACTTACTCCATGCCTATTGGAGCAAGATCAAGGTTGAACTTACTCCATGCCTGTTGGATGAAGGAAATCAACCATCTAGATAAAGATAGCCCTATACAACAACTTGTTTACCATTGACAAAAGAATCTAATACAACAGTAAAAATCACAATACTGAACCAGCCAAGGGACTTCTAACATCAACAGCAAGATTACTTATAAAACGACCATGATTATTTATGGAAGAGCAGATATTAATACTTTACCTGGGTGTCGTCAGAGGTGCCGTCTCCTTTGGCTCCATGGTTATCCACGTTAAAGGCTGTAGCAGACGACATTATAAAGCGAACAAATACTGGTTTGCTATGAGAGTTGAATCTGGATTGTTCTTGTGTGTCTTCGCTGTAACGGTGTGTATCTAGAAGAAGGCTGATTATGCAGATTAGCATCCAGAGCCGAAGGTTTTGTGAGTTTATGCACATCATACTTATTTATAAATGCCAACCACTTCCCCCAAACAATACTGTTGTTAGATATGAAAGAACAGAATACTTCCAGGCTGTTGTTAGATATGAAAAAACAGAATACTTCCAGTGATGGCCTGCCAGTAGTGTGCGTTCGGCAGGACTTATAAAGAGTATCGTTTAATTCAATCAAACTGGGACGAGAGAATCCGGGAGAGACCGTTTCGCGCTGAGAATGATCTGTACAGGAAAACCGATCATTATTTGCTGGTGGTACTGTTACTATATCTGTTACTCGTTTAAAAACTAACGTTCATCATTTTAATATTTGCAAAGACTTTGAAATGTTTAAAATGCCACCGAATGTACAAGGAGATTCTTTGATATTTTGTTGGGATTTGAAATATTTAAAATGCCACTCGGTGTGCTGATAGGTGGTTAAAATAATAAGTCTAGTAGGAGTGTAAGTGTTCGAAATAGTAAGTCTAGTAGGAGTGTGAGTGTTCGAAACAATAAGTCTAGTAGGAGTGTGAGTGTTTGAAATAATAAGTCTGAGTCTAGTAGGAGTGTGAGTGTTTGAGACGAAGTTCCATTAAAATTGGTAACTTTCATTTTTTTTTTTAACCAAATTCAATTATTTATAAGTGTATAAGAGTAGTAAGTTGTTTTATAATTTAATGTAAGTAATTGTATAAAAAGTAATAAGATGTTTTATAATTTAGTATGAGAAAAAATGTCAAATAATTTTAAAAAGTTGTGAAAAAAAATTAATTATATATAAATTGATAAAGAGTAGTTTTTTCATTTTGATAAGTATTTTTGTTTTAGTATGGGTATGATTATTAATGTTGACAAAATAAAGGTTATAATAGTCAAATCTTAAAAGATCACTTATGATAATTTTATATATAACAACAACAACTTGGAGGAGTGACTTCATACAAATATCTAGGAATTAATCTTCATAATAAGCTTAACTAGAACTATAGCATTGACAAAAGGATTAATGGATGGTGGAAAACTTATTATGAACTTGAAAACAAGTACATCCTTGCACTACCTAAAAGACGGAATTTCACTACAAAAATTTGTAGAGATGTAAGAACACGTAGATCTAGTGCATGGCTATTTTTTCAAAATTTATTTTCTTGATTAATTTTTTTTTAATTACCAAATTCAGTTTATTGTTGAAATGAAAAGGCCTTTTGTTAGTGCAGCCTAAAGCGGTCTTAACACTATCAAACAAATATGTATGTATGTATTAGATCGTAGGTCTCTCTATGTTCTAGTGCACAGTATAATTTTGGTAAAAAATGCATAAGGAGGAAAAAAGTTATAGCAGAAACAAAGGAGGCATGTTTTTTATGATTCTGGTATATGTCAAGTGAAATAATGTCAAAAACGAAGATATAGACTAATATCCTGAAAATGAGAAGATTTCATTAATTTGTAGACTAAAGAAACAAGTTTGGAAACCAGAACCTAAATCCAAACTTACCTAGTCTGCAAACACGCAATTTCCCGCTCATGTTCAAATTTAAAAAAGTGTGTACGCGTAGGAGCACGTGTGTGCTTTTGGAAGGCCCACGTGCTTGTTGGGTGTGCGCACGTTCTTGATGCTATGAAATATTTGTAAATAAGGGAAGATAATGGGATTAGGGGATGGGGAAGTGTGATGAGAGAGGGGAATAGAGGGGGGGGAGATGGAGAATATGGAGTGGAAGGGAGGTAAGAGAGGTGTGGAGGTATGGGGGATAGAGCAGGAGATCGAGGTAGAGAGAGAATGACATAGTGATGGTGGTACAAGGAGATAGAGGTAGAGAGAGAATGAGATAGTGATGGTGGTACAAAGAGTCAGAGAGGGAGAGATACGTAGGGAAAATGAATAGGAGAGAGTGGAAGAGAGGGAGAGAGAGAGAGAGGGAGGTAGAGGTAAAAGAGGTGGAGAGTGGGAGGGAGCGAATGAGAGGTAGATAGAAACAAAGAGGGTGATATATATATATATAGATAGATAGAGAGAGAGAGAGAGAGATGGGAAGGTTTAGCGTGCGAGTGATAGAGAAAAGGGAATAGAAAGGGGAAGATATAAAGAGCGAGGGAGAGAGAGGAGTCAGTAGGAGAGAGGGTAAGAAGGAGAGAGAGAGGGAGGGGGGGTGTAAAAAGAAATGGGGAAGGGGAGAGAGGAATGTCCATGGATAGAGAGAGGAATCAAGGGTATGAGAGAGGGGGAGGGGAGATACAGTTGGAGAAATAGAGTTATCGCAAAATATTTAAATTGTTTTTAAAATCCAAGAGTGAGATAAGCGAGAAAATGAGAGAGTGATGGTGGTAGAGAGAGTTTGAGAGGGAATGAGATAGCAAGGTAGGGAGAAAGATGAGGGAGAGAGAGGAGAGAAAGGTCTTGCGAAAAAAATTTGTCAGTCATCGGTCTTAAGACAAAAGTTCGTCAGTATTACGACAAACGTTTGTCTTAAGATCAATGACTAACAAAAATTCGCCATAAGAGTGGCGACCTATTTTCGACAAAAATTAGCCTTTCATCAGACCTTTCGTCGAAAAAATGAGCCAAATGTAGTAGAGGTAGAAATGTGTGTGTGTGAGTGTGTGTGTGTGTGTGTGTGTGTGTGTGTGTGTGAGAGAGAGAGAGAGAGAGAGTAGCAAATGTGAAAGAGTGTGAAGTCTTAAAGGAAGAGATTTAGAAGATGAACAATATCTACTATGAAATTTTGGATGCCCTAAAGACAGGAAGAAGGAGAGAGAGAGGGAGATATGGAGATTGGATGGGGAGGTGGTTAGTGGTAGGTGGGAGAGAGAGAAAGAGAGAGAGAGAGAGAGAGATAAATATTGTGGGTTATTGGTTTAAAGAGAGAGAGAGAGCTTGGGGGTTAGGGGTTTAGGGAGAGAGAGAGATTGGGGGTTGAGAGAGAGAGAGAGATTGGGAGTTAGGGGTTTAGAGAGAGATCACGAGGGGAGTGTCGATGGTTAGTGGTGGGGTTTTTGGAGAGTGATGGAGATTGGAATTTAGGAATTTAGAGACCAGGAGGGAGTGAGTGAGAGGATGGAAGAGGGATATATAAAGAGAGAGAGGAATGGGGAGGTGGTTAGTGGAAGGGGAGAGAGACAGGTGATGTGTGAGAGAGAAAGAGAGTAGCTCGGATGTGAAAGAGTCTTGAGGGAAAAGATGCAAAAGTTTACCAATATCTAAGTTATGAAATTTTGGATGCCCCAAAGACAAAGAGAGAGGGGGGGGGGGCGGGGAGAGTGAGGGAGGCGGGGTGGGTGAGATTATAGAAGAGGTGAGGGGGAGAGAGAGAGGGAGGTAGAGAGAAGCAAATAGGGTGAGAGAGATACTGGAAGAGATGAAGGGGGAGAGACATTAATCCGTATAAAAGTGTTTAGAGTGGGCTAAAGTTAATTAAAAAAAAAACATAATTGATTAATAAAAAATAATTATATTATTTTTATTTGTATCTATGTTTATAATATATTTTTGAAAAGTAATTTTTTTAAATGGTTCTGGTAATTTATTTTTAATGTATAAAAGATAAGGGTTTTAATCATTTCTTAAACCATAGACTAGTCCCATAAGTCATAGCCAAATTAACCTAAAAAAATGAATTAATTATTTTTCATATTTATAAAATGTGTTTATATTTAAAATATACAATAATTATATATATATATATATATAATTTTAATAAATATTTTGAAAAGTTGAACCCACCCACCACGCACTTAACGGACATGGAGGCAAGTGAGACCATTGAATGGTATAATCGTTGGAACAAGGGTGTGCATGCATTATTAATGCATGCATGATTGTGAAAATAGCGCGTGCCCAATTTTGTCAGGATATTTACCACCATATTTTATCCCTTGCCTCCTCACACTATAGAAATCAAAATTTTGCAAGATTTTAGCAGACAACGAGATGTTGAACAACGACTTACAAGTTCCTTCTTCAAATTGATTGAATTGCAAAGGAGAATCAATGAGTGAGAATGATTTTAATGTCTATTGATTTAGTGTAGAGGACAAATATTGTGCATATTAAGGAGAAATTTTTAAATTGGAGAAGAAATTTTGCCTCTTCAAAAATTCTCATAGAATTGAAATTGTAACTTTCTCATACAATATTGGACTAAAATTATTCTCGCATTGACCTTCTCCAAGCCAAATATTATGAAGTTGAATGGAAGTGTATGAAATTGGTGAAAAAACTTATCTCTTTATCTATGTCTTTGCAAGAGAAATTGTAAAATTGGTGAAGAAATGATCTCTTGAACTATTCTCATTGAAGTGAAATTTTGAAATTATGAGGTTTAAGTACAAATCTTTGCAATTGGAAGAAAATCCTTCTCACATTCACTATTTCCAAGTCAAACGTTGTGTATTTGAATGGGAGTATATATGAAATTGGTGATGAAATCTAGTCTCTTTCAAACTATGTATTTGGGAGAGAATTTGTGAAATTGGGGAAGAAACAAACTCTTAATCTATTCTCATAGAATTCAAATTGTGTAACTCTCAAGGAAGTAAACTTGTGTTAGTGGAATAAAATCCTTCTCACATTCTAAAATTTGTTAAATTTGTAAAATCCTTCTCACATTGTGAAGAGAAATTGTGAAATTGGCTCATTGTAGGGGACATTCTTTTAAACATGGGAAACCAACGTAATCGGAAAAGAAAGAGTTCAAGGAAAATGAATCCCATAGAAGTTGTCAATGAAGAAAGATAAAAGGCAAGGATAAGTATGGAAAAACGTAGGTTGTTAGAAAAGGAGCGGCCAAATTCTAGCGCATCCGATGAACCTCCAATCCATAACCCATCAGAAGAAGTTTTGAATGATAGAGATGAAATACTAGTTGAGGCCGGTTATACTATGAATGAAGATAGAGAGGAGATGGATGCAATACCCCCTAACAAATAAGTTCATGCGGTGCAACCTCTTGTTCAACAACCTGACATTTTGGAAACAATCATTCAACACATTATATCTCCTCATGTGACTGCAACACCACAACCGAGAAGTCAAGAGTGCCAGAATACAAACCCATCTTCCATGCCACCATTGCAAAGTGTACATCGAAAAACTATGAAGCGCATTTAGGTGGATGAAAGTGGTATAGCATCACTGGAAGGTAAGTTACCTAACCAAACCATTCATTATCAATCTTTTAAAAAATTTAAACAATATTTTGATTCAAAATATGATGCAAGAAAATGTCAATTATTTTTGTCATTGTTGAAATCTACGATTTTGATTGTTGTTAGAAGAATTTTAGGCATTAAAATGGTTAGAGGTTCGGAAACAAGTAATCATATTGTTAGAAATTTTTTTGAATCTTTTCACAAAATTGGTCGAAAAACTCGTTCTAAAGACCATAACGCAGCTCGACGTGTATTGACACAATCAATCGTTACCAAGGTCACAAGGAAACATCATTTACTCAAAGAAACATCCCATCTCATGAAATGCAATGTCAAAACCCTTAGAAGGTATTCTATTAGACAAGATAGCCTTGACACAGGTTGCCCCACTGATTTGTGGGCCTTCACTAGTAGGCTACCTCATTCTCACACGAAGTTGATTGGAGCAGTTAAGGGACTAGTGCAATATTTTTGGCACGAGAACACTAGGCCTAGTTCCAACCAAAAATATGTATTGAAATTGAGAAAGGGTTCAAGAGATACCGTGAACCACATATTAAACATTTTCTTGATATGACACAGACAAAATTGTATGAGAAATTCAGGAATGCATATAGTCAACTTAACTTAGATAAAAAAATATTTCGAAAAATGCAAGCCTTGATATGTTAGAGTAAACACAACACGTAACACATGTTGTCGATATCACATTGAATACGGTTATTATTATGATATGTGTGTGTGTGATACTTTCTTACTCTTTGACAAGATGCATAAAGTTAAATTATCCAAGCTTGTTTACACATCACACAACCAAGTTGTTATCATCATAGGTATATACTTATTCAACTTAGCATGAAGTAATCATTAATAGAATAAAAATGCTCGAAAATATTAATTTGTGGCACCTTTCTATTCAACAATAAACTATCTAGAATCTTCAAGGTTTGCTTGCATAAATTAAGATTTAAACACCATTTTCATTTATTCATAATAAATCATTAGTATCTTCGGAGAATTAAGTTAATTTGAATCAACCAATAGTAATATAAACATTTATTAAAATATGAGAACTATAAACATCTACAAGGTTTTCATGACTATCTTTCTTAGGATACCAGTATTGTCAATCACATTTATATTTTTTTTCTAACATAATTCCAAGGAAATCTACTGCTTGTTCAAGTCCTTATCAATTAATAATTTTATCACTAATTATCAAAATCTTTTTCTCAAGATAATAAAAGAATTTACTAGCTCATAATTAACATACCCTACCTTGCTATGGTACATCACAATTCACATACACAACATTATATACAAGGCAGGTATGGTACATCACAATTCACATACAACATTATATAGGTGCAATCATATATATATATATATATATCACATCTTGCTTCATGAGAAGCTGATATGAACACAAATACATTCGCTTTATAAAATTTTGTGATGATGCTTCATGAGAAGCTGATATGAACACAAATACATTCGCTTTATAAAATTTTCCTTATCATCACATATGGTATATTTAAAAGTAATATAAATTTGGTCACTTAACCACATCACACCACTTGCTTCATGAGAGGTTGATATGAACACAAATACATTCTCTTTATAAAATTTTCCTTATCATCGCATATGGTATATTTAAAAGTAATATAAATTTGGTCACTTAACAAACGATCAGTTGCTTTAAGCCTACATATTAGAGGTTTTAACACCCATTTCCTATATAGATTTTAACACCCATTTCCTATATAGAGATTCATTAAATCTATAAATTAGAAAAAACAACGTGCACTTTATTTAAAGAATGTTGGGTTAAATAATTAATATGTCTTTCACAACTAAATTTAAATATTATGAAGTAAATTCCATATCATCGTTAATAGTTTATAAGTTTAACTCGAACTTATTTTCCACCTTAAAGGCTCATTCAAGTATAAAAATTCTATAAACAATGATGCATTGAAATTTTATATCAGGTTTTGTTATCATAAGATGACTAAATTCAATCCAAAATCATATTGGACGCGGTATCATCACATTACTTCTATTATGATTTTATGTGTGTATGCAACATTACATTAATCCTACCATGTCGTGTGAATATAATTTAAATAACAGGGTTCAAATTTATATACGTTAATCATTTTCCTTGGTGTATCATTACTAGAAATAATTCTATAACCTAAGTCATATATTCGAACATATATATGTAAGTTTGTTGAATATATATATATATACACGAGATTATTCACTTAATTGTATATTTATCATGCACAATGCACATTGCCATTCGTTATCTTTTTTACATATAAGTACTACACTGTACTATTATTTATAGTTGAATCTATTATCTCTTATAGCATCTTTTGTCACATTTGTCCCGGAGATGCTTTTAGATGGTCCGATCTTATCCATTTCCAATTTTCCCATACTTCCCTGATCCCTTGTGATCTCTAAATAAGCATTTTACATGAAAAGCTTCTAAAATCCCAAGTTTTTCATGATGTACACGACCCTTACAATCAGTAGTCACATATATGTGGGTTTCCCTGTCAGACCCACGTACATCTCTATTTGAGGGAAAACAAATAAAAATAAGTTACTTTTACAAGAAAAGTTGTGGTTTCAACTGTTCCAACTTGTCCCAATCCAGTACAAGTAACTGGCTCCAACTTCCCTAACTGCCTCCCCATCAATATAAAAGAGGCATAAGAGATGGAAAATGAAGACCAAGTATTAGAGAGAGTACCCTCATGTTGTTCATTTGAAATTTGATCAAGAACCCTTATTATATTGGTCTACAAAACTCCCTTTCCCATATCTAGAACCTTGTTTTCTAGTCCTTCTTGAGAGCCACTATTATGGTAAAGAATGCCTAGGATTATTTTTAGCATACTTATAAAGAAGAAAGTCGGATTGGATGTTGAGTGTGTGAAGAAACAGGTGGAGGAACTGCTTCAGTTTCAGAACAGTTTCGCAGCGAGGTTCAAGTTGTATCTTATCATTTGTACCTTGTTGTTATATTTTATATAAAATATCTCTCTTTTCCATCCATTTCATGTGTTGAATTATTGGTTTTATCAATGAAATTTGGATGTGTCTTTCAGCAATCTAGTTTATCTATTCAATCTTTGCAGCAATGATCTTTCTGTCAAATCTTTGTTTGTTTTTAGGCTTCTATTGGAAATTTGGAGAAAATATTCGAGAAGTCACGGCTAGAGTGATTATTCAACAAATGGTTGGACCCAAGTGAGTTGGTTTCTTAACTTACTTGCATGTTTATAAATCTCTTTGTAAAGATTCCTAGTTAATTGTTTGCATGAAAGTTGAGTCATCTTTTATGGACATTTCTCTGTGGTGACTATTCCCAAAGGTCACTAGGGTTGTTGATATACCCAAAACAAAAATGGCGACTCCGTTGGGCAGTTTCTCCATTTTTGGGTAGGTTAGGGTTTTCTTGTTTTATTTTCTTATTTGTTTGTTTTTGTTGATTTATGCATCTCGTTTCTGAATCTTTTCATCATAGATTAGTAACTCCTCATCTTAGGACCCTTTTGGGAAGTTTGTGTGGCTTTCAAGGATTAAAATTTTTAGTTTTTTTGTCTTCCCCCTTAGTTATACATGCGTGTATAATTCCTATGTATTACATTGATTTCTAAAAAAACTGGTTTTTTGCACTATACACGACTTTCATACTAGACAGTCGCGTATATGCGGCTTTGTTGTGCATAACCCGTGTACACCTTGTTTCACTTCCTTTTTTAGTTTTGTTTTCTTTCAAAAAGTGGGTTTGTTCTGTCTAAGTTGATTGTAAGGGTCTGAGATTGGTTTGCATTTTCAAAAAGCAATACTTTTCATTTTTTACAAAAACAAAAAACTTCTAAAAAGGAATCTTTTTTATTTTAGGGTTTTCTTGGAATATTTTTCTTTGGATTGTTTGTATGAATTTTGCAGTCTGATTTGTGTATAAATATTTTTGTTTTAGTTTTTTTTTTGTTTGCATCATTGAAACAAAGAAATAAAAAAGTTTTCCTTTGTAAGTTTTGTTTTCAATTGTTTTGTTGCAATTTGAGAAAAGAGGTTTCTAGTAATTGTTTATTTATTTTCTTGATTTGTTTTTTAAACAAAACAGTTAGTGTGCAACACTTATATGCTTCCTTCTTTTCTTGCAAGTAATTAAAAAAAAAGTGTTCATTTTTATTTTTTTGAAAAAAGAAGAAAAAACAAAAGATTGTTTATTTTGAAAATTTGAATTTGTTTTTTCAGTTCTTAAAAGAAAAAGAAAAAGAAAGTTTTTTCTTTTGTTTTGGAGTGTTTGTTTCAGTTTCTGAAAAGGAAAATATTGCATTTTTTTAACATAATTTCTTGTTAAAAGAAAAAAAGGTAGAAAAAGGGTATAGTTTGGAAACCGTCTTTACATTTTGAAAGAAAGTCATATAGCACTTAAAATAGTGAAGGATCAATTTTGCTTTCTACGCTTATATACCTTTATGAGTGTTTTTAATGCTTGTAAGTGTCAAAAACACCACCATTTTCACTTATGTTCCCTTGAGTAAAAAACAACCACTAAAATTAATGCTTAATCTAAAATCAATTAGAACTTTATTTTTAATAGGGTTCACCATTTTAGCTTAAGCTTAGGATCGTGGAATAAGTTGGCAGTTAATGAAGATCATTATAAACTATTAAACTTAATGGTAATTTCAAAAGGATAGGAAGAATTCCAACACCATAAGGGTGTCTCCGGAAAGCTCCACTAACACTGGGGTTAAGCACGAGGTCGTGTGAGTTTGAGCTGAAGACATTACCGCTCTAATACTCAAACCAAACATTTGTAGGATTTTGTATGTACGGGGATTTCTTCAAGACCAAACTTTAGGCCTCTTGAGGTGTCATTACTGTTGAAGTTTCGGGCTTAGATACCATGCCTATACATATGATCCTATTCGTCGACTGTTCCCTGGGATTTTGACTACGGATTGGTAACCATAGTATCTTCCCTTAAGTACCACACAGGTGAAGGCAGGGAGCTTCCTTCCAACCTTGAATAAACGTTGAGCCAAACTAATAATACCCTTGGAGGGTGTCCCTTGCATTGTGGGGAGACTTGCATGAAGAAGGACTATCATCAGAAGCCTTGGCAACTGTTCTTGAACCTTACGGTTGTTTGGTTGTGGGATTTAATCAACCCAAACTGAACTTCGAAAGGCCCTTTGCTTGCCTCCTTGGTTTCCTCGGACTCTTTTTAGTTGTGTGCACTTTGTACTATGTGTGATATAGTGGGCCTCAGGACTTAAATTGTTTTAAAACATTTTTAAGGGTGGAAGATCAACCACTTCGTCTTTCTAGGAGGATTCAGAATATTCCTCCAATCACAGTGGAACTTCCACCACGTATGCAAAGGAATCCAACAAACACATATGGCTCTTTTAATCCAACAAGTTCTATCTATATCATCGGCGAACCACAACTGATAAGAAACAACACTTTTGCACCACCTATCACCAGAGTTGAAGATCTTCAATTTGGAGGCTTTGTAAGACCCTCCAATTCTCTTTTATTTGGATCTGATGATCCATTCTTGGTGCAGGTTCTTAGTCCTTCTAGAAAAAGAACAAGTGCTTATCGCATAAGTAGAGGTTTAATCATGGATTATCTAGGGGAAATTTCGAGAGATATACATACTCTCACTTCAGGCATAGTAACAGGAGGATTTTCTCCTCCTCATATAACTACTCATATGTTAAATGCAATAATAGCTGGCTCAGATCCTGTTGTTATGTTTGGCACCACTACTTTACCTTTAGATTCAGCAATTACTCAACCTATGAGTGTTTCTTTATCATCACATTTTGGTTCTAGTTCCTTCACATATGGGATGCATGTTTTGGGTATGCCTAATTTTCCCACTATTTATAACCCCCTATTTTAGAATCCTACCACTAGGTTTAGTGGCACATCTATACTTTTCCGAGGTTTTCCTTAGAATGGAGGACATATCCCCCCATCTTTTCTCTCTTTTTGGAGTGGAGTCATCCAATCTTATGGACCTGTTTCAGGAATAAACCAGTTCACAGGTTTTAATACTCAAATGGGTGGTTTCCAATCATCCTCTATGCCTGCTAGATATACCACACTTTCACTTTTTAGTGGAGGAAGCAGTAATGTTATACCTTCAACTAGGATTCCAACTGGGGAAAGATGTCTCAGGATCATTCAAGTCGGACGCAGGGAAATCCTACTGGGGGTAATCCTATGCACAGCCACTAGAACCCGTTTATAAGAGCAAGTGATGCACAAGCGATGACAGGGGGCATCCGTTATCAATCTGTTTGGAATCCTGCTAGTGGGAATTTCCCACCAAAGGGTTCCTATCCTAATACTTTTTCCACTCAAAATCCAAGACTTCCTTTTTTGACAACTTTAAATTTTCCAGATTTATCAAAACTGAAGAATGGACCAGTGGGTTATAGTCCTAACTAGCCTCCAGTTCCAACTAATTTTCCCTCAGACATTTCGAAATTTGAAGGAAAAATTGGAGAAGATACTAGATATCATGTTAAGACCTTTCACTTATTTTGTTCTTCAAACTCGCTTAACAATGATTCTATTTGTTTAAGACTATTTCAATGCACACTCACTGGAGTGGCTATGAAATGGCATATTGAGTTTCGTAGTTCATCCTTCTGTTGCTTTCATGATTTAGAAATTATATTTTTGAACCACTTTCATCTTCCCGTCCGGTATGATGTCGGCATCGATCTATTATCACATTTCAAGAAAAAAAAAGCTACCAACATCTCAGATCATATCTAGGAATGGTGTATGCAGAAGAGGCTTATCAAGGACAATATCCCACCTAATTTTCTATTAGAATGGTTTCTCAAATCCTTGTTGTTGTATATCTCCAAGGTTGCTTCCAACTCAAGGATAACCATAGAATAAGAATCCATTTTTAAGGTCCAACAGTTAGATCTGATTTACTCTCAGTCTAAGATCCTTTATGAAATAATCCCCAATGCACCAAGGTCTAATATAGACCCTTTGAAACCTAAATCTAGACCACATGTTGATGGTATTGTTGGTTCAATTTTTCATAATGTTTTTGAAGTTTTCAATAGTCAAATGAAAAAAATTTCAATCCAGTCTTTAGTAGCTGGTGCAGCTTCTGTTGCTACCTCTCCTCCTTCCAAAAAATATTGTGTACATACTATGTAGACTAACCAAAAACACAACCAGCATCCTGGTGGGAAAAATAATAATAATAATAATAATAAAGGAGAGGGTAATAATGATAAATATAAACAAAATAATAATGTTGGTGGGACAAAGAAAGAACATAGGAACGTTGAGTTCTATTGCAAAATTTGCAAAGGAGATCACATGGCTCATCAATGCCCGTTGATGGAAGAAGCCCAGAAATTGTTGAATCAAAAACAACAACAACCTACTATTGTGACTAATCCTTTCCCTCAAGGACAACACTTAGCTTATGGATATTCTAACCTTACTGGAAATGTGCAAGCGGCAATCAAAATGCTCCCTTCTCCTATTAGTCATACATCAATATGGTCAAATCTGATGTTTTATTGTCGACTAGAGCTAAAAACTATGGAAATCCTAAATCTTCATATAATGATAACGAAAGTACTGAGCCAAAGAATCCTCTTCATATAGAGAAACCTGTGGTAGATACAATGCCTCGCATGTTGAAAGGCATTAATAAGAGGGCCTCGCATAACCCTAATATGATAGTTTCTCCCAATTATTCAATTGTGGTAGATCTGGCTCAAACCCCTTGTGCCATGTCAACTCTCGAGATCGTCCAAATTTTCCCATCGCAATGGAGTGCTTTCTTGTTTGCTTTAGGAAATCCAAACCCTTTGAATGGTCAGGTTGTGAAGTTTGATGCTTCAGATGTTAAACCTCATCTCCCATATCATGTTTCCTTCTAAATCAATGTGGTTCATGCCCCAAAGACTATTGGTAGGGCAGTGATAGATGGAGGTGCGCTCACTTGTGTTATGGCTCTATCATGTTGGAAAGCATTGGGCTCTCTAGAACTTTCCCCATCACCCACATTGCTTACTGCTTTTGATGGGCGATCGTTCCGACCGCTTTGGGTTATTCCATCCTTTCCCATACAATTGGGAGGAAAAATTGTTGTGTGGAGGTGGAAGTGGTCGATGCGCCTATCGATTATAACCTTTTATTAGGAGGAGGCTGGAATTATGCAATGGTTTCCATTATTTCTTCAATCTTTCAAGTGTTGTGTTTTCCTCATGAAGGAAAGATTGTTACCATTGTTCAATTATCCTTCACTCGATTTGGTCCAAATTCACCTCTGGGATTAAATATCCCTTCGATTGATAAGCCGTATCCAATAACAGAGAATGTGGGAGTTTGCTTATATCTGTCCCGTATGGGGACCTTTATCATTCCATATCCTACCTTCTTTATTGGTTCCACCCCAGCTCCAGATGAATAGGAAGTCCATATCTCATGAGTAGAATCTTTTAGAACATATTAGCTCGACAATCCTTGGATACTTCCTATTCTATCAGATTTAGTGGAAGAGACTCAGCACTCTGAGACTATTTTACCTTTGTCTACAACAGAGATAAATTATGAAGCAATTCAACAAGATAATGTAAGCAATGATCCGTCCCTTGTTGAGGAGCTGGATCAAACTATTTATCCATTTGGGGATATCGATTCCTCCACTTCCCAAGATTGTCTAGATATTGTTATGCCTTCAAATGAGGATATCCTGGAAGCCTTAATTGGGCCTGAAAATCCCTGGGAATTTATGCATCATTGTTCATATTTTCTTCTAGATCTAGATAAGATTGAGAATGGAGAGTTTAATGTCCATTTTCCTAAAGATGTTGATTGACGATTGAACCCTTTGGATCAACAGGGAATTTATGTCGAGGATAATATGGCCAGTATTTTGGAAACCATTCCAATCAACATCTCTAGAAATCCTAATGTCGTGGAGAATGTTTACATTGGTACAAATTGTTTACCTGAAGGGATTTTTATTTACACTGAAAATATTCTCACATAGAAAAGTTAGCTTCTACGATTGTCTTCACACTTCAGAGACATCAACATTATATATTTTGCGTAAGACCACTGTTGTTGTGGATATCAATCCATTTCAGTATGTTTTGACCCGATGAATAATCGGGGGAAAATTCAATAAATGGATTGTGATTTTGCAAGAGTTCGACTTAGAGTTTTAATCCTCTAAGTCAAAAAATAATTGGTATTATCGATCTTATTTCGGATTTCCCTAGTGAAGAATGTAATAATACTGGATATGACTCACCCTGATGAGAATATCTTTCTCATCTCTTCATATGATCCTTGGTATGGGGATATCTTGATATATCTCGAAACTCTGAAGTATCCTCAGTATTTTTAAGGGACGAGCGATCATGTTTGAGACATAATGCAAATAATTACCTTCTCATTAGTGATATTTTGTATCATCGTGGGGTTGATTCTATCTTACATCATTTCTTGACTCATGAAAAAGTTGAGTTCATCTTAAATGACTCTCGGAGTGGAGCATATGGAGGTCATCTCTTTGGTCTTGAGACTACCCAAAATATTTAGTGTGTCGAATACTTTTGGCTTACGATCTTTAAATATTGCATTGAAGCAATTAAAAGGTGTCATGTATATCAACTATTCAGTAAAAATATGTGCGTGCACCTTGCTCCTTTGTTTCCCATGATCACTGTAGGTCCCTTCACCAAGTGGGGGATTGATTTCATGACCTGCAACCCATTTTCAATTGGGGGAACCAATATATCATTGTGGTCGTCGACTATTTTACAAAATGGGCAGAGGCCATGCCTACTTTTTCATATTGATGGGGAAACTACTACTTATTTTTTGTTCAATCAGATTATTACAAGGTTCAGTATCTCACATGAACTTGTTACTGATCATGGTTGACATTTTCAAAACCAAATGATGACTGAGATGACCACCAAGTTGGGATTCAAACAAGAACATTCTTCACCTTTTTACCCCTGATCTAATGGTCAAGTCAAGGTTGTCAATAAAATTTTAAATACCATGCTTCAATGAACAATTAGCACTAGTATATCCAATTGGAATTTAATGATTTATCCCACTTTATGGGCTTACCGAACAACCGCTAAAACTGCTACAGGGTTTTCCCCTTTTCAACTTATTCATGGTGTTGAAGGGGTCCTCTCGATTGAATGTGAAACTCCTTCATTGACGTTAGTTTTTCAATTGGTTCTCGATACTTTAGCTTTAGAAGAGCACTTGGTTCACCTAAAACATCTCGACGAACAATTTCAAGATGCTTCTATAGTGAACAAAGCACATAAGAAATGGTAAAGATTCAGTATGATAAGTTTGTTCATCCAAGACTCTTCTCGGGAGGAGATCTTGTCTTGCTCTACAATCAAGATAAATATCCACTAAAGGTGGGTAAGTTTAAATCTATGTGGCTCACTCCTTGTATCGTCTCTGAAGTTCTGAATAAAGGTGCTTACGAGTTAGCCGATTACGAGGGGAATAATTTGGTGGAGCCTAGAAATGGGCTCTATTTGAAAAAGTACTATGCTTGATTCATGTTCTTTTTCTTGTACATAGTTGTACATTTGTATAGTGTTTATTTTTGTGTACGGCTTATGTAGTTCCATTGTTGTGGTGTCATGTGTAAGAAGCAATGTTTTTAGGATTCACAGATGGCTCTATTCGCCACAATCAAAACCTTGCATTGGCCACATGAGTGATTTATGCGCCTATTGATCAGTTAGTTGTCTCAAGAGGCAATTGTATGGGGCCCTCTACGGCCAACAATATGGTTGAGTACAGTGTTGTAATAGAGTGTCTTGGTGATTCCATTGTAAACGGAATCCTATATCTAGAAGTTCGTCTCGATTCACAGCTAATGGTGAGTATAGGGTCCACGATCTTGTTCTACTTCGTCAGTTTTTATGTATTCAGTTACTTGAGTGTCAGTTTCTTTATATTACTTATAATCAGATATCAAGAAATCAAAACACAATAATTTATGCATATGCTAATTACATTCTATAATGGCATTCGTATCATTCATAACACAATAAGAACATTATGTAAGTAACATGAATTTACATTTTTAAATAATGTAAATAAGTACACCAAGGCAAAAGTATATATATATATATCAAAAAATAAAAATTTTATACATCCGCAAAATATGGATCTAATCATGTCCAAAAATATGCGCTTTAAACCTCATATGTACAATCACAAATTCTCCTAAGGGTCACCTAAACCATAACCCCTATGATAGTACATAATCATAGGAGCCACCCTCCTGAAAACATAGATCCGCGCTCCGAGTACTCCTATTGACTTTGTACTGCCTCTCGAAGATCCGTAATATTTGTCTTCAGAATACCTTCTATCAAGTTTTCCAGGTTGTTTCTGACATTCTCAAGTGTCACGGAAGCATCAAAAGCTTCCCCCTCACATGTCATCCACCTATAGTGAGGAAGTCTAGCAGGACGGGTTGGGCCTATATCTGTAATGATTGTGGACATGTATTAGTATCCATAAAAAAGTTGCATTTTGTTTCTTCACTTATAACAAAATATAAAAATGATATAAACTTGAAAATGGTTAAAAAACAACTTACCAATTGCACCAAGTGCGCTTCGCGGGGGGACCACCATGTTTGGGTCCCGACTGAAGTCAATACCATGATATGGGTAGTCTGCAATAGCAATGATCTGTTGCTCGCACCAAGCAAAAAATTCATCGTCAAATGGGTTGGTAAGTCACCTGCCCTTGAGTCCTAACATCATACCTTTCCATTGTATCATGGAAGGTTGCATGAGAGAGTGTGACTCTATTTCCACACATGGCCTCATGGCTGACACCCTCTCAAGAAAGAAGCTACACAGTATGTTTTCAAAACCAAAATTCATTGTATTCCCCTGTCGACATGATGTGAGCTAGGATTTGTTGCATACCAGTAGTGTGGTACTCTAGTAAAAAATTGTAGGCCCTAAAGATCTCACTACATAAAACATGTACACCCTTGAGCCTTGGTGCACTAAAATTGATCCATAAATACACCCAATGGTCAACAAGATAATCTTGATCCCTAGGATCTGTATACCTCAGATGGGAGTCTATGATCCCACCTTTTTTGTACCATGGATGCAATACATGGCTATGTATTCCTCTATTTCCATCCCCCAACACTTTGAGCTTTGAAGCTCAACACTTCACCTCGGTAGGAGAGACTACTAAGGAAACAAATGTCCTCAACCTCTATTTTTAGAGGTTTCCCATCTAGGATAAAAACTTATGCATATGGGTCCCAATAACTGATCAATTTTTGCAGCATTTGAGTTTGTTCCTGCATCTTATTACATTCAAAAAAATTCTTCAATTCGCATTGGCAGAGTGCTTCAAGGGATTCATCGTCCTCCGGGACCAAGTTATCAACTTCCTCATGTTCCCTCTCATGCCATTTAATCACCATCCTATGGGAAAATTGGATTTTTTAGCTTTTTTTTTTAAAAGCTAGGTTTGCGGACATGTACGCGAGTCCCTTTGGAGACAGTTGAGTGTACACGAACTACACTATTGAAACCCGTGTACACCCCCGATCACAATTAGGGCCTCCTTAAAAAATCAAAACATGGAACAAAAATTAATTAAAACAGGAATCAAATGAAAGAGCACACTGAGAGCTCCTACCTGGAACTAACGACACTGAAAATCGTTGGTCCAAGCTCCCACAATACACTCAAGAAGGTTGAGGTTGTTTTCACCCAAAACTCACCAAGTTTTCCAAATTTGCAAAATGAACTTTTTAACCTATTTTATATATTTTTTACCAAACACACTTTTATATAGTTCATTTTTTACCTTTGCATTTAAACCAATTGGATTATGTTTTAGGTTTTTTGGAGTCCTTTCCACATCTTACAAGGAAAATATTATTTAGATGGCGGTAGCATATTCTACAAGTATTGTGTTTCTTAACTGGAATTTAGGAATAGGTGATCCCATGCATTGCATTTTTGCACCATATCCTACCATTTCGAAACGCCATAGGATATTTTTGCGGAATCTTGATTTCACCCATATTTTGATATAGTTATATCATTTTTTTCGCAATAGAGCCTACCTACCCCATGAGAATCCTATTTTAGATCCTATTTGCCATCGATGCTCATGCTATTGTATTTTTAGGATCGAAGAGTCCCTTAGTTGTGTTTCCTGACTTTGCAATGAAGACTCATTCTTCCTCCTAATTCTTTACGCTTGCCATTTCCTAAGGGGGACTCTCAAATATTTTTGTTGAAGTTGTAAATGAATTGCATTATTCCCGCTTGCGCTTTTGAGCCTTATGTCATCTTCTCACTTTCAACTATTTGTTAATCCCTCATCTCTAATATCATTATCGCTAAGCTATGCATCATTTTTCCTTTGCAACTTGACATCCTTTTTACCGGGAAGAGACATACCCGAGTGTAGACATTATCCTTCTCATGTTCCTTGCATTATGCATAGGTATGTTCTTTGTGCTTGGAACTAGTTTGATTTTCCCTGACACTCGGTTCCTCCCATGTATCATAGTATTCTTTTTTTTAGGATTTTATAATATGAAAAAGACAAAAAAATCATATATTCCAAAAAGATGGATGGGAAAGATTCATGTTCTTATTTATGTTTGGAAGCAAGTCACGTTTCCCTTGAACAAAGCACACTATCTTGAGTCATTGTCTCTGCAGTTTGGGGTTAAAATATGGCTATAGGAATATGAATGCATTTATGTATTATCTGCACCAATTGGTTAATCTTCCAGTCATTATGGAGCATTCTTTGATGTATCATACATCACTAAATTATGTCGTGTTCTTTATTGAATCCATGCTTTCTTAGTCACTCATTGTGTCATGACTATGTTCAAGGGAAGTTCCATCCTACGTTGGCCAATCTTTAGAACTATTGACTTTAATATGTCGACCTTCCCGTGTCAAGTACTTCTCAAAATCATCAATTTTTTCCACCAAATATTTGGCCTCCTGCTACTACCTCGTGTTGGATGATGGGGGATGCCTAATTTTTAGGATAATTAATACTCCAACCTTGTCCACCTTAGTGTTATTAGTATTTTCCTAGTTATACTGGATGATGTCAGTATCCCCCTAGTGGTGTGCAGATGTCATATAGAACCCATTTTCCACTTGATCCTCCCTCCATGCATGATTTTAGGACATCCGGAGTTAGTTCCCTACATTTTAGGAGCTAACTTAGTGATCTAGTTCAGTCCACCTGAGTTCCTGACTCTAGTGGGGGGTTTGTGCTCCGATTGCCACTAATTGTGATCTAGTATGCCTTCTCTAGCCTAATTGCATGAGATTTTGCATGAAAAACTCACTAATGCGCCTTGCATGGTCATTTAACTAACAGTAGCTTCAATTCACTGAGTCTTAGTTGATTTTGGTAGCTCTAGAGAACTCCATTGGTGATATTTCTTGGGCTAGACTAAATGGGATTCGAATTCTCTCTGGGTATTCAAATTTCCTCTATTGTAACATATCTTTTGACTATACTAATTAATGAATTATGACACACATTTTCTGTGCACATCTGAGTTTCAGTGCATGATTAATTTTACTGCTCATTTCACTGCAATTTTCACTGTAATTCATCATTTTTCCTAATTCTTTCACTGTGAGATTTTCTCAAGCTCAATGATATGTTGTTTTCAAGAATTTCACATGGTATCAGAGCCCAACAAGGTTGTTTTATCTCTAATTTGAGATTTTTTGCAGTATTTTGAAAGTTTTTCAGTGCAGCAGTAGCAACGATTTCAGTTTGTATTCGCTCCAGCAGTTACACATGGAGAATTTGAATGCTCCTTTGTCTCCAAGAATCCTGAGACCCTTCAATTATCTTGATTGGATGGCTGATATGCAGATGGTATTGCACAACAAGAGTCTATACAAGGTCACAATGGGAAAACCTCAGGTAGTTGTTGAGAAGGCAAAGTACCTGAACAAATTACATGAAGATTTTGGTTTTATGTATATTCACATCTCTAGAGATTTGTTCTTTCACCTTGATGGATTGAAGACACCAAGAAAGGTTTGGTTGAAGCTTGAGTCTCTATTTTGAAAGAAATATGAGTTGAGAGGCCACATTTTGGAGAATGAATTAATTGCTCTTCAAGCCACCAGTTTCGAAACCATACAACAGTTCTTTTCTAAATTCAAGTCCTTGGTTATGCAGTTGCAACTGGATGAGATGCTAGTGCTCTCCATCCTAAGCAAGCTTGGTCCTGAATTTTCAATATTTGTTTCTACCTTCCATTCTGAGATATTTTCAATCCCCAATTGGAAAATGCCTTCTTTAGATGCATTCACTGAATCTCTCATCCAAGAACAAGACAAACTGATTCAAATGGGCTCCCTGAAGGCCTCCAAAAATCAAGCTCTTATGGTTGGGGAGTCAAAAAGTGTGAATGCTAAAGGGAAGCATAAAGGTAAAGAAAAGAATCAATTTGAATCCAACCAGAAGGATATGTCTAATCCATCGGAAGGAGATTCCAACTCTAAGAAGGATAAGCAAAAGAGGTTTGAGAAAACCAAGTGTACATACTGCAAGAAAGGAAACCATCCAGAGATATCTTGCATGAAGAAGACCATAGATAAAATGGCCAAATTTCTTGAACAGAACAACATTTCCCTCCCAGAAGGCGCAAGGAAGAGTGGTTCTAGAAGCAAGACAAATGATCATGAGAGATGCCATGCACTGAAGGCTGGATTTTCCCAAACACAAGCCTTCCTCATTGATTCTAGAGCCTCCAACCACATGGTTGCCTCCGGAGAGTCATTCTCTTCTCTAGATATCACTAATGGTCCTAGTATTCACATGGTAGATGATTCTCAAATCTCATTTGAAGGCAAGGGCACAATACAACTTAAGCAGGGGAATTTCAACAATGTTCAATATGTTCCTTCTCTAGCAGAAAATTTGTTATATGTTTATCAAATGACACACACATGCTCATCAAAGAAAGTTGTTTTTGGACCTGACACAATTGAGGTTGCAGAGATCTCATCTGGAAATTTGATAGCCAAAGGTGTTGAAAACCATGCCTCAAAGGAATATGAGTTCTCCTATTTTTTTCCATACTCACATAAAAGTGCTCTCTTGACTCATGCAAATGAGACTAGCAGAATCTCGCATGAAAGATTCAGACATCTAAACTTCAAGTACTTGCAACAGTTGCACAAGGAAGAGATGGTTGAAGGATTGCCCGACATAAAATTCTCTCAAGGAATCTGCAAAGGTTGCTTGGTAGGGAAGCATGTAGAGCAAAAGTATGACATTGAGAAGGAAAAGAGAGCTTCCTCCACACTTGATTTGATACACAGTGATGTCTCAGGACCAATGCCCACAGCTTCTATGAATGGATCCAGATACCTTATGACCTTCATCGATGACTTCTCTAGGTTCTATTGGCTCTAATTTCTTAAGCAGAAGAGGTATTTGAAACTTTCAAAGTTTTCAAGGCCTTAATTGAGAACACTGCTGGGAAGAAGATCAAAGCACTTAGATCATATGATGGAGGGGAGTACATCAAGAAGTATTTGCAGCATTTTTGTGCTTCTGAGGGCATCCAAATGCAACTTTATGTCCCATACATACCACAAAAAATGGTGTAGATGAGAGGAAGAATAGGTCATTGAAAGAGATGGCTACCTATTTGCGTGAAGTAAGGGATCTTCCATCATATCTCTGGGAAGAAGTAGTGAATTGTGCCACATACATTCAGAATAGGGTACTGCACAAATATGTGGGTGGGATCACTCCATTCGAAGCACTGAAGGGACACAAACCTGATGTCTCTCATCTTAGGGTTTTTGGATCCAAGGTATGGGCCTGAATCCCCTCTGACAAAAGAAAAGCTCTTCAACCCCAAAGTAGCGAATGCATTCTACTGGGATATACAGAAGATGTAAAAGCTTACAAGCTAATGGATATTGCAACCAAAAGATGCTTCATTGAAATAAGTGTCAAATTCGATGAAGATCCATTGCAAGATCTACAGCCAGTTGAAGAATAATGTATAACTGATTTGCCTACTCCATTTTCTCCTAATGATGTTTTTTATGATGATCCACATTCATATTCCGAAGATGAGGACCGATATTAATCAGATCTTGATATTGAGTATGAATATCAAGCAGATCTAGATCCATATCCAACACCTACTCCCAATCCAAAGCCTAAATGGGCTCAAAAATTCCTTGAGGCTGCTAGGAACATAGCTAGAGATCCATTTGACCATAGAAGAACCAGATCTCAATACCAAGATGCAAATATTTCACTATGTCATACAAATCCAGTTCTCTCTGAGAGGTGTTATATGATGGTGAGGTCTGATCCACAGTCCTTCAGAGAGGCTTTCCATGATCCGAGAAGAAGGTTGCCGTGGATGAAGAATATGAGTCGATTCATAGCAATGAGACATGGGATCTTGTCTCTCTCTCCCCAAGGATAAAGCTAGTTCGGTGCAAATGGATCTACAAAAAAAAAAACTTTCTTCTAATGGATCTACAACCAAGTACAAAGCTCGGTTGGTTGCAAAGGGGTACTCACAAGTTCAAGGTTTGGACTACAATGAGACATTCACTCTTGTAGCAACAATGGATTCAGTAAGACTTGTTTTGGCCATTACAGCTTCGAATCTATGGGAGGTACATCACATGGATGTAAAGAGTGCCTTCTTGCATGGTGACTTAGAATAAGAGATCTATACAAAACAACCCGAGGGGTACATCGATGATCCATCCTTGGTATGCATATTGAGGAGATCATTGTACGGGATCAAGCAAGCCCCAAGGGCATGGTATGCCAAGATGGATTATTTCTTGCTGTCACGGAAGTTCAAGAGATGCAAATCTGACCCCAATGTCTACATGCAACAGAAGGGAGGTTTCCTAATATTGATTGTTTTGTATGTGGATGACTTGATCATCACCGGTGGTTCATCTACTGGGTTGAAGAAAATCAAGTCTGCTTTGAGTAAATCCTTTTCCATGACATATCTAGGGCTACTGAAATAGTTTATTGGCCTCGAAGTAACTCAAAATGCTTCAAGGATCATGATTTCACGGTCTAGGTATGCATCTGACTTGCTCAAAAATTTCCACATGATTGATTGCAAAGTTGCAACTTTTCCATTCCTATCTAGGATCATATTGGAAGAAGGTGGTTCTACTCCTTTGGTTGATAGCACTTTGTGCAGACAACTGATTTGTAGCTTGTTGTACTTGACACATTCGAGACTAGATCTATCATATGTTGTTGGTGTTGTAGCTAGGTACATGAAAGAGCCACATGAGCTGCATTGGAAGGAAACAAAGAGGGTCTTGCACTATGTGCAGGGTATGAGAGAGTTTCGTATTCATTATTATGCTGGTGCTCAGTTAGATCTGGTTGGTTTTACTGACTCAAACTGGGCTGGAGACAACACTGATAGGAAATCTACTTCAGGGTACGTGTTCAGGTTGGGACCAGGACCAATTTGTTGGTCAAGTAAGAAGCAAGCAACACTCACACTCTCTTCAATAGAAGTAGAGTATAGAGGAGTTGTGAATGTAGTTATCCAGGAAATTTGGTTACATGGGATATTGAAAGAATTTGGCATTCGCACTTCTCCTTCAGTAGACCTTTTATGTGATAATCAAAGTGCCATAAGGATATCCAGTGATTCAATTCAGAAGCAAAGGACCAAACATATTGAGTTTCACATGCACTACATCAGGGAACTAGTGCACAACAGGACCATCTCACTGCATTATTGTCCTACATAGGAGATGATTGCATAAATTTTCATAAAAATTTTCACTCAGAAGAGATTTTCCTATCTCAGATATCTACTTGGTGTGGAAGCTGTTTGAATTCCCTGATGTTCATTTTTTAGGGGGGGGTTTGTGCCGATGAGGTTTTACCCATTTCCTTAGTTTCATGAACATTTACCTTTTATTATTATTTTGATTATATGGGTGACCTTTTGTCTTACTAACCAGGGCCTATGATTGTCAAAGTTTGGATTAAGGGGAGGTTTTAGGATAATGAATACTCCAACCTTGTCCACCTTGGTGTTATTAGTCTTTTCCTAGTACTAGATGATGTCATTATCCCCCTAGTGGTGTGCAGATTTCATATAGAACCCATTTTCCACTTGATGCAACCTGCATACATTAGTTTAGGACATCCAGAGTCAGTTCCCTACATTTTAGGATCTAACTTAGTGATCTAGTTCAATCCACCTGAGTTCCTGACTCTAGTGGGGGGTTTGTGCTCTGATTGCCACTGATTGTGATCTAATGCACCCTCTCTAGCCTGATTGCATGATATTTTGCATGACAAACTCACTAATGCACCTTGCATGGTCAGTTAACTGACAGTAGCTTCAGTTCACTGAGTCTTAGTTGAGTTTGGTAGCTCCGGAGCACTCCAGTGGTGATATTTCCTAAGCTAGACTGAATGGGATTCAAATTCTCTATGGGTATTCGAATTTCCTCTGTTGTAACATATCTTTTGACTATACTGATTAATGAATTATGTCACACATTTTCTGTGCACATCTGAGTTTCAATGCATGATTAATTGTACTGCTCATTTCACTGCAATTTTCAATGTAATTCATCATTTTTCCTAATACTTTCACTGTGATATTTTCTCAGGCTCAATGATTTGTTGTGTTCAATAATTTCACACTAATTCCCTCCTTCCAATGGTTCACATCCCATAGAATCCAAAACATCTATTATGGGATCATGATCTAGAGTTCTCTAGTACCTTGGAGCTTGTAGTCATCAGCGACAAGTTTCCTCACTAGCAACTTTGGGAATACATCAATTTCCCCTAATTGTTAGAGTCTATAGGTGTTCGATGTCAATACATCTATTCACACTTGTTAGATTGTACTAGGTACATTGCCTCTCATTATCATTATTGGTGAGTTGGCTTGTGTGTGTTAATGATATACATCAATGACCGGTAATCACACGATGTCTTACTATGTCTGATTTCAGGACGTCTATTCACAGAGTTTTGACTCATACCCATATTGGTTGGTTTAAAGACCTTGATTCTATATATAGCATCACATCATTATGCTATGACTCGGGTTGCATTGGATTACCACTTACTCATATTTTGGCACTTATTCTTATGGATATTGCTATGTTCAGTATTATTTATAGAGATCTTCAATTGATTCCAAGACATGGATCCGTCGTGTATCTTCGTGGACATGGTCACTGCTTCTATATACACGCAGTGTAATTGATTTGGAAGTTATACTTTTGTTACTCCTAAGCATGGGTATGACCACCTCATAAAGATATTTCTTACTTGATCCATTGCAGGTGCCTCCTATGGCTATTTTTTTAGAACTGATATCCGGTTTACTTCTACACTCACTTCTGAAAGGGTTATAATGTATTTTAGCCATCGTTTACGCCTATGACCTCACACATTAGGGAGAATCTGTTATAGCATCTTTTTTTCACACTTGTCTCAAAGATGCTTTAGATGGTCTGATCTTATCCATTTAATGTTTTTGCATAATCCCCCGATCACTTGTGATCTGTGAACAAGCACTTTTCCTGAAAAGATTCTAAAAAACCAAGTTTTTCATGATGTACGCGACCCTTACACTAAGTAGTCGTGTATACGTGTGTTTCACTTGTTAGACCCACATACATGTCTGTTTGAGGGAAAAAAATAAAAATAAGTTACTTTTACGGGAAAATTTGCAATTTCAATCGTTCCCACTTGTCCCAATCTCGTAAGTAACTATCTCTAACTTCCCTAATTGCCTCCCCGTCAATATAAAAGAGGCATAGGAGAAGGAAAATGAATACCAAGTATTGGAGAGAGGACCCTCATGTTGTTCATTTGAGATTTGATCAAGAACCCTTATTATCCCGGTCTGCAAAACTCCCTTTCCCATATCTGGAACCTTGTTTTCTAGTCCTTCTTGAGAGCCGCTATTATGCTAAAGAATACTTGGGATTCTTTTGAGCATACTTCATAGGGAATAAATCTGTATTGGATGTTGAGTGTGTGAAGAATCGAGTGGAGGAACTTAGGCTTCAATTTCATGATGGTTCCGCAACGAGGTTTAGGTTGTACCTTGTTGTTATATTTTATATAAAATATCTCTCTTTTTCGTCCATTTCATGTGTTGAATTATTGTTTTTTTATCAATGAAATTTCGACGTGTCTTTCAGTAATCTAGTTTATATATTAATATTTGCAGCAACGGTCTTTCTATCAAATCTTTGTTTGTTTTCAGGTTTCCATTAGAATTTTAGAAAAAATATTGGAGCAGTCACGGCTAAAGGGATTTTTCAACAGACGTTTGGATTCGGGTGAGTTTGTTTCTTAACTTTCTTGTTTATAAATATGTTTGTAAAGATTGTTAATTAATTGTTTGCATGAAATTTGAGTCATCTTTTATGGGAATTGATCTGTGGTGACTATGCCCAAAGGTCACTAGGGTTGTTGATATACCCAAAACACTATCATTATCTTCATTTGTATTATTGTTTCATATTAACCTTCTTATATATTCATATACTTTCACATTGTTCTCACTTGTTCCAATGTATATTTTCATTTAATATAAGATGTATTTTATACTTCATCATAAACATATATCGTCAAGACACAACGGTGCCTTGTTTGCTCACATTTTATGTCACCTCCACTCTTGCTTACTTGCTATTTACTTTCCTAAACTTCAATGCCCATTATCGTATATTGTTGTTTATTATTCTTTAGTTTTCTTATGGTATTTAGTACTTATACTCATCTTGTTTTAAAGCTCTCGCTACAATTCCACTTAAATATAACATCATTATTCATGCAATAGTGCTATTATACCCCTTTATGTTGCATTTTTATCACATCTCTATGCTTTATATATACAACATTAACTTGATTCATTGATTTCTTTGTAACCTCATTTCCCTTTATTTCCTTTTTTATAAATCCTCATTATATTATGTCACCTCGTATTTATTATTCACTTCTTGTATTTAACTTAATCAACATATTTTCTTATTCCTATGTGATTATGTCTTTTCGAATCTCTATCACGTCCCCTCCCATCATACCAGCATGATAGAAAGGACGTGATGCTATAACCGGGCATCTAGCCCCATGAGCTTTTAAATAAGCATTCACATAATATAAAAGAACATATGGAAATGTATAATTATAAGAAAAACACAGCGAAAGTAATATCAAGTACACATTTATCATACATTCAAGATATTCATCAAATAAATAATTGCAAGTTAACACAGGAGAATACTTATCTTATAACAAAGTAGTCCTAAGCAACTGGCTATGCAACTGCAACGTTCCACCCAACCATAGGCCAGTTGTGCTTATCAACCTCTTGATACAACTGCCACCCCCGAGCTGGGCATGATTTCTACAAGGAACCAGGGAACAACAGACTCACACATAGCCAAGCATACACCAAGATGAGCCAAGCCAATCTACAACTGGGTTTATCAGGCTGCTAGGAAATGGAAAAGAAGAATTGCTAAGCTAGTGAGCTCAAGCACAAAGCCAAGGATACCTCTACAAGATCTATTTAGCTTGGCACCCACAATGCCTACACACCCCACTCAAGGAAGTATTCCCTTCACCAATTCACAGTCCCTCAGGCCATACCTTCCAATTCTAGAGTGTCCCAGGTGTGCATAGAAGAGTAGCCAGCCCTCTTGATATTCTTAAGAGGTTATTCTCCCCACTAGGTTTATCAAGCCAATTCTATCCACTACCACTCCAAATCTTTTGCTCACAGGTTCAAACCAAAACAGGGATGCACATAACAGCAGAAGTATAAGTGTTGGGCATGAAGAAACGATTTTACAGTGAGATGCCCAAAGATGGGGTTTTCAATAGCTTCAGAAAAACGTGGGAAACCCAAAAATGAAATGGAAATTGGGGATTCAACCCTGGTGAGCAAAACCATTTTCAGAAAAACGCCCATGGGTATTTTGGGGCAAAAACGACCTCTATAAACCCCCAAAACGTGACTCCCTTTCTCCCAGCCACTGTGCAACACAAAAACGAGCTCCCAGCTATGGAAAATACAGGAAATTGGTGGAAAACGTGATGAAGGAAAGCCCAACTAGCTCAGGCTGCATGAGAGGGCAAAGGCTCTGGGTTCAGAATGGCTTTGGGCACCATTTCGTGGGTGTTTGTTCAATTGCTTTATTGAGATGGGTCTAGGTTTATGCTCAAAGGGGATGCTCTATTGTACCTCAAATATGGAGTTTGCATTCATCTATTTCCAACATTTAACTAGACTTTCTCTTAGGTTTGTTCAATCTCAGCTTTGTATTCAGGGACTCAACTCCTTCTCTATACGTTTTTAGATTCCTTTTTCAATTTCTAGGTAGCCTCTCTGGCTTGCCTTCACAGTAATATTTTTCTTTCAAAAAAAAATTATATTCAATGGGTCCTTCATACTTATGTTATGTACATTCTTTTATGTTTTGTACATTCTTCTTAGAATTTTTAGGTTTCTAGGTAGACCATTTTGGCTCCAAAGTTTGAACTAAAGCTCTAATACCATCTGCAACACCCCTATCCTACATGGGTGTTAAAAACTAATTTAATTTAACTCAATTCTTTGCATAACATCATTCTAATTTCCAAATCTGCATGGATGTAATTAACATCTAAATCTGAAACTATATTTTTCCTTAAGCACAAATCTGTGTAACAGATTTGATTTCATCATAAACAATGTATTTAAGCATCAATATAATTATTCACCATAAATCAATTTTATTTCATGTTTTTATAGCATAATGATATAATTTAGATATTTCTCCAATTTTCATTATAGTTAATCAATCTAAAACAAGTAGGAATCACAAAATTACCTAAAAAAAATTTGAATCAATAATTATGTTGGGTCCTCTTATGCATTCTACCTAAATTGGAATAACCTCCCAACCAACTAGGGACAACCTATCTCGATCCCTAGCTCCAAGAAGCTCCAGGTTCCCTAGCCCTATAGTCTCTTGACCCTCCGTGCACGAAGCTCCAAGAACAACAACCAAAATCACTATCCAATCAAAAATTATTAGTGCCATAGTTCTATCATCTTCTTTTCCATTCCATTGCCTTCTTTCCCTTTCATTCTTTCATTCTTCTAATTTTGTTAATGAAATGAAACAAAATTCGTATCTAAAATGAAATGCACTTTGCTTTGATAAGTAAATGGAACATGTTTTTAGAATAAAAGGTTAGTTAACCCAATATGTATCAATTAAAAATAATCATAATTTAATAGTAAATATATATTTGAAATAATCATAGTGTATGTGCGCAAGGTATGTAAGTGCAGTTGGCGCATACATAGCTAATGCATGTACTAACAATTATAGATCTCATATATAATGCATAGTTCCTATATGCTATCATCCAAGCATGCAAGACAACAAATTAATAATCACAACATCTATCAATCTCACTAACTAGTTCACAATAATAAAATACAAACTGCACAACTTATTAAGATTATCACACATTAATCAAGAAAGGGTTTTAACACACACGAGTAACCAAGTTGTTATAACTAACTCCCAACAAAATTCTAAACTACCTGGAACCATCCTTCCTCCCAAACCTACTTTCATCTTCCACATCCTATCCTTTCCTCTATTGGAATATACGGGAGCAACAACTATATTGACCTAACCCTAGATAGAACCCATAAGAAAAAGTGTCAACTACATCAACCAAGCTTTCCTAACAAGTGATCGGTAATTGTTATCAAGCATGCCTTAGCACTACTCTCCCACAACTCCAAGTTTCAAAGGATAAATGGTGGGAAATACCTCCACACCTCCTAATAAAATGAGGGTCAACACCCTACATTGACATATTGTCCACCATTGTTGTTCTTAAAGTTACGCCATCAAATAACCAGCTTGAGCAACTATGCTTCCTATAAAACCTATACTTGACCACACATCTTAGCAATGTATTTCAAAACAATAATAACTCTTAAAATGATGTTTTACTAGCATAAAATTACTCTTTTGAAATCCATGCCATCTACATCACCTCAATATCATAATTATTTGACTATCACTTAGCCCATTTAACCTATGGGTTAGTTACCAAACACAAGATCTTGCATAACCTTATAACAGTTTACTTGTGATTATCATGTTATTAACTATTGAGCAATATAAATAAGTTGATATATTTATCATGTACGTGCTACTTAATGTTTCACTTTAAAACATAGTATAAATTGGTATCCACGTACCACGTTTATCTATCTAACTTAGCATGTTAGAGGGACATCGTACCACTTTCATCATTCACAACATAACCAATAAACTTTATTCTCTACTCTTGTAAATAGTTAAGTCCATAATCCACACATATATAATTTTCTCAGTCCAACTGGAATTAACAGATAATAAATAAAGTGATACAACATAGGTCAAAATGTAGTTTAGTTGCCCAAGACAATTCATTGAAGTTGTTGGGCTCTCAACACTATTGAAACATTGTTGTTTTCCATTGTTTAGCAACAAATGATTTGTCATTGGACAACACTCCAAAATTTCGCTTAATGGTGTTAATGGAATAACATTTTAAATAGCAATTTTAGGGGACATTAACATGCTTAAGAAACATTGAAAACAACATTAAATGCCACTTTTAACGTCATTTTTCTACTTCTGTAATATAGTGCAATTTTATCTTCAAACACTCCAAGTTGTTGGGGTTGATTAGTTGAAACTAGATTCATTACCATTAAAATCATGTTCCTTGGCATATTAGCCTACTCAGTGTTTTTATCCAATTATCTACACTAAAAGGTGCAACGGAAAATATGTATATATATATATATATATATATATAACATTTGTTGTTGTTGTGGGGTATGGGGGGAAATGTACTAGCTAGGGTTAACAACACTAATGGTTTTTTTACAATAATTATTACAACTAAAAATTTGATAGAATCCACTATATTCAATTTTAGGGGAAAGAAAATTCTCATTGCTTGGAATTTGTATGTTTTGAATCATAGTTTAACTCAGAATACAACTGGAGATCTATGTCGATAGTTGTCAGGTCTTGGCATTGTTTGCATGCTTAGTTAAAATTAATTGGTTGCTAGAGTTCTATCGTTAGAATTAGAATTCAAACTAGGATTTTCTGGAGATGTAAACCATGATGGCAACATTTATAATTTCAATTAGAGAAAATTTGAGGTCTAAAATGGGCCTCCTAAATAAAATAATAAAATAATATTTATGAATTTTGGAGGAAAAAAAAAAAAAAAAAACTACATTTTCTTCGTATTTTCGACATATCTCCATGTCGTTTTACTCTAATTTCGAGCAGCACTCATTGTATCCGGAATTGAATTCTGCATCCAACGAGTACCCACATTGCATACTTTTGAGGTACCCCACCCCATGAAAAAGGAGAAAAACATATAAAAAAACATGTTACTTTGAAATAACATGTTTTTGGATGTATTTCTCGTTTTTCGTGGGGTGGGGTACCTCAAAAGTATGGAGTGTGGGTACTCGTTGGATGCAGAATTATTTATGCATTCGACGAATGCTCCCACTCGAAATTTGAGTAAAACAACAACGAGATATTTCGAAAATACAAAGAAAAAATGTAGTTTTTTTTTCTTTTCCTCCAAAATTCATAAGTATTATTTTATTATTTTAATTATTATTTTATGTCAAATATACCATGTCAACCATTATGGTTGACTCTTTTCTTGAAATTCTATTGGTTCTTGAATTCAATGGCTATTTTTCTTATGAGGTGGCTTGTTTTCTTTTTTTTTTAACCATGGGAACAACAACCTCCCAAGGGTATATCCAAGAGCGCGCAAGGCCGCAAGCCCAGATATACCAGTAACTTGTGACTCAGCAGGGGCCGAGACGTCCCAAAGCCCACCGGGGTGAGCCTCTATCCCAGGGGTCTCCTACCCTTCAAGCCTTGTCACAACGGGCCAATGAGCAACCCGGAGATAACATATGTTCTTAACCATTAGGCCCACTCAGGTGCTCTTGGCTTGTTTTCTTACAAGGTGGCCCGTGTTCTTATAAGGGCCATTTTAGACGGAATAATCTGTTTAAATTGTATTTTTGAAAAATATGCTCGGAAAAAGTTGAAAAATGTAGAATATTTAGACTACACCATTTTAAACCCTAAATTTTCTCTAATTGAAAATTAAATGTGATATTGGATATTCTCCTCTTTTCCTACAATTTAAATGACCAACTTATGTTTCACTTTGTGATTAAATGTGATATTGGATATTCTCCTCCTTTCCTACAAGATGACCAACTTATGTATCACTGTGTAGAAATTAATATGGGTTCACATAATATTTAGTGTAAATATGTCATTATAAGGTGGATTGGTCCCAATGATTAATTGATAAAGTCTTTGTTCTGGCAAAGAGAGGTGTAAGGTTAAAATCTCTCCTTTGTTAGTGATTTAAACAATAACCATCTTCTAAACACATTTACCAGAGAATTATTAGCTACTAGGAGGGCATAAGCATAAGATCTGAATGATAGTTTTCTGGGTTTGAAATCTAAATAATTGGACAAGTATGAAACTTGAGCTACATCGGGCAAGTTCTCCACTTTTCCCTTGAACCACGAGCTAATATCTATTAATCATTAGACATGATGACAGATATTCTGTATGTCTGGTTCAAAGTACTCCAAGAAATTTGCTAGACATAAAAAAATGTGAATTCATTGTGTTATTAAGAATTTGTTCCCTGCTACTTAGCGTTGACATTAAAATGTTATTAATTATGCTAGATTTATTTGCCCATTTGATGGATAGAAATATAACAAGTTACAGATTGTCATTGTAGCTTTTTTTCTTATTTATTTTTCAGTTGTTGAAATCTATACATTTATAATTTTATTACAATAAACAAAACTACAAGAAATAGGGATCCTATCAGTCATTCCTGTTAGTCCTTTCTCTACTAAGATTTATTCAAAAACATAAAAACAAGATTCACAGAAGAATCAAAATAATATATATAAAGGAGGCCAAAAGACATGAAATCCTCCTTTAGCACATCATAGCTTCCCAGATTTAGAACGAAGAATTGGGACCAGCCCAAACTGCATTTTACTTTCAGTTGGTCCTTACAATCACATTCTGTCCACCTCACTATGAGATTCCTATTGCTCAAGCTCCTGTGTCGATTGCAGCCTCTTTGCTTTCTCCTTAACTGCCAACACTTACTGATATTGCTGTCAACATGCTCAAAATTCATATATTCCCTTGCATGTAGCTCCTGTTGTTGAGGATTTGAGGACTTGAGTACTTGGTGGTCTTCTTGTACCCGATACAATACTAAATAAAAATCATTTCAAAGGCAATGTTCACTGGTATTATAACTCAATGATTGCCTTGAATCACATGAATGCCTTAGGCAAATATTATTTTACAGGTAAAGAATATTTTGTCTTTTGCAGATCTTCCAGAATAACATTATATCCAATATGAATTTGATTTCAAACGAATGAATACCATTTGGAAATTTTTCCTAAGAACTGAAAAGAGTTGGCTTGCCTCAGTAATTGTCTTCTTCAGTGAAGACACGATTATGGCAAGTGGGGTCACAGGGGTATCGACAATCGATATCCTTCACAACAGTTCGATTGAAGAACCAATCGGCCACCGACTCTGCAATGGTCTGTCATGTAGTCAAGAGAAAGTTAAGAAGTTAACTACCTTCAAAGTAGCCTTAAATTATACCTTAATCTTTCTAGAGTTACATAGTGCATATTAACGCTAAATCTTACTGCATAGTAATTCTGCACCTATGTTACTGAACAGGACATAATCCAGCCAGATTCATGCCAGATATAGCACAGAGCCAGATCCATGATGGATGCTTCATGGACATCTCCGTATACAACAAAGTATAGTAATAACTACGAATTAGACCAAAAAAATCATAATATCCTTCTGTTGTTTTATGAGTGGCAGCCAGTCCTAGAGCATGCTGCAGATCATGCAGACTTGCTCTAAATCTTACTATCAGCTATGCAATTTAATATTTCATCGCGTTGATGCACTACAATTATGTGGCATATTGCATATTGCAAGTAATGGGTGATTATACAATTTATGCAGGAACTGCAGAGACATGGAAACAGTTAAAACAATCCAACTGTGGACAAGGAGCTTATGTGTGAAAGTGCACGAATTCTTCAAATAAGTCATTGCGCCAAATCTAAAATGATTCAGCTTGCCTTGGAAGGATGGGATCAGCCTTCAATGTAGATACTGAGTCGTCACTTGCACTTGACTGTGTTTTTGTGTGTACAAACACAAATATAGATAGATACATAATACCATTATGCTTCTTTCCATGAACATTTCCTAGGGAAACCTTCGAGGCACTTCTTCACATTCTATGAATGGTGCCCAGGGTAAATGACGCCAGCCGAGAACAAGTACACCTACCCCCAGGGACCTAGGTGGATTGACCTCATGACCTCCTTGGCCATTACTGCTTCAGCATGGCAAGTCAAACCACTCAAGCTAATTCTTGGGGCTTGATAGTACCATTATATGTATCTATGTCCATACACATTTCCTGATAACTTATTTCTACTTGTATAGCAAGTTTGAAATTCTAAAAACTGAAAATTCATATTTTCATGGATGACATCACACATGAAATCTAGCATACCTTTGAGTATAATCTTGGAGAATTGGGTGAATGCCATAAGTCCTGCATCTCAGTCTGGCAATGTGCATAACAAGAGTTTATAAACATGCCTCGAGTCGTAGAGTTCTCAACTAATGTCAGTGCGCTAAGCATTTGGTCCCGATAACCTGAAGATAAGACATGGTAAAATTAATGAATAAAAATTATATGATATATGTTCAAAATTTATTTGCTACAATGGACTGGTTCACAAATATTTAAGACAACAAAAATTTCATCGCCATGATATTCAAGTACAAACATGCCTATTGCTAAGAGTAGTAGTGAAAACTAAGGACTTAAAGTATTCAAAAATTTAACCTTGTATTATTTCCAATTGAAATGAACTGCAATTCTCTATATTTAGCTTGCAGAGTTGCCAATGACGACCAGGATCTGCTTCACTTGGTGCCAAAATATTTTTAATCTAGGGAAAATAAGCAAACCATAGAAACATTAAATTACATTGATTACTTCACCTTAACATAAAAGAGTGCAAAGTACACTAAGAAAACTATGTCATTACATTGATTACTTCACCTTAACATAAAAGAGTGCAAAGTACACTAAGAAAACTATGTCATTACATTGATTACTTCACCTTAACATAAAAGAGTGCAAAGTACACTAAGAAAACTATGTCAAGGCCAGAGTTGAATGTATATTACCTGCCATGAATCATATGCTGCATTTAGAACAAAAAGAGGAGTGTTTATGTATGGCAAGAGATATTGTGGAAAGAAGCACTGTGACAGCATGTAATCCTACGGTTAGAGAATGCAGATGGAAAGCATATATTTGAGATAAAAAAAAGTACCAGATTAATTAAAGATCACAAGCAAGACATATCAATTTGATCAAGAGACTTGTAGACTTCATCATTAGTATAAGGTCATTAAAGAAGCTTATTAACTTGATTATACCTGACTTGAATTTATTGTTGATGTACAACCAAGAGGTAAGTTCTTCGCAGATCCCTATAATACAAAGTTCAAAGTTAGCAAAACCTTGCAAGGAAAATCAACATCTAGCAAATAGAGACAAAACAGCCTAAATGAAATTTTATGGTTATACTCATGAGTCCAGCGAATTTGAATATTCTAAACGACAAAGATTGAGTAGATAATCTTTAGCTTCTAAGCATAATCTATAAACAACATTAAATTCAATACCTGCAATGTAACTATCTCATTAAAGTAAGACCTAATGTGGTAAATTCCAGAAATGTCCGGCCTGCTCCATATGTAAGGCAAACATAGATTAAAATTAAGCAAATACAGACACGTTGAACTCATAATATTATCAAAATTAAAAATTTGCAGGCGATGACATAAATATGCTTATATGGAATAGATACGCATAACATGAGCATAGAATTTGTTGTGGCCATACACATCAATAAAAAAACCAGCATCTCCCAAACACTTTACTTTAGCAGTCTTTGGCAGAAGCTCCCTAAAATTGTCACAGTGAAGAAATGAAGTTAAACCACCCGCTGAGCAACCAGAAAGTAAAGCCTGCAACAAAGGAGTATTTCACTGAGTAAAAGGAATTGTTTTCCATACATACATATGAATTCTATACCTGCAAACGGAAACCAGTTCCAACTGTTCATCTTATAACCAGATAAAAGATAATCTGCGTTACCCTTACTCACATTCATTCTAAGAAGCCTTTATATGCAAAGTTAATGAGTGTTGATGCCTAATAACATTTTAAATTGAAGGTATGAATTTGTTGGTCTGCATTTCCTTTATAAGATGGGACTCTCACATGTAACTAGCTGCAGTAAACCAAAAGTGTATATAACCATTCAAGCTAAACCACTTTGATTCTTCTGTGGATTATTAACTATATAAATTGGCATTGATAAAGAGAGTAAATACCTGCTTGGCTTTATCCATTCCATTTTCCAAAAGATTGTCCATAACAGCTTGCCATATCCTTTGCCCTCTATAATAAAGTTTGTAGATCTGACAGAGTAATTGATAATATTAATCAAGGTATGGAATCTTCAATTTGTAAGGGGATTCTGGTAATCTCTGGTGTGGTGACTGTCGAACCATATACAAAACTAGAAGGGAATTTACAAAATACAAGTACACATATGTTTCAAGGATCAATTTGACTTGCATAAAATTTGAAGTTATTTCTTGTCATTTGCAACCTACTGAAATAATCATCAGACAAGTATGAAGTTACTCTAATTTACTTCATACCTCATTTACTTCCTGCATATCTCCAGTAAACGATGCTCCATCACAGTATCGAATCTTGACACGATTCCAATTATAGAAGTCTGTCAGACAATTTCCAGACATGAATTACTGCATAAATCAAATTCTCACGTTTCTTTTGGAAGAAGCAAGTAAGCATACTCATAATGAACTATATGGTTGTACATGATGGCATAACAAAGCTAAAGTTAATTCACATTTGTAATAAATTCCACTTTTATTCATGAGATAAGAACAGTGCTGTAATCACATAGGGCTCTATTTAACTTGGAAATAAGGCAAAAATACCTGGATTTTGTGTTTGATTGTCACCTAAAATGCCTGAAAATGCCAATTTCCCTGCCATATAGACAGACGAACCCAAACGAGATTGTGCACGCTTAAAGCATGATGTTATGTTGTTACACCATCCTCCACCCTGAATAGTTGATTTAATTTACACAAAAACTTCACTCCAAAGAATGATATGTATAATTACCCTCAAAACTTTACATAATCTTCCTTTAGAATTTATAATAATAATAATCTATTTTTAAGGTCCCAGCCTAGCCAAACACCAATAGGATGTATGAGACCCCCTTGTTTGTAGGACAAGAGACCCCTTTCCAGGCAGAGATTTGATTGCTAAAGTCTATGGAGGTGTACATACCCTACCCCCCTCCGGATTTGAAACTATGACCTCCTAGGAGGAAACACATGTTCTTAACCGTTAGGCCCACTCAGGCTGTAGTCTACAAAGATGCAAACAAAATCATTCTCCATCTGTAGTATAAAATGACTTGTTTCATCCAGATTTGGTCATGAAATAAGTACAAGTTACAATATTACTCTATGATATTTTATGCTTGCCTGGCAACAGTTCACCAAAAGTTATAAGAAAAAAGCTGAAAAGGGGAAAGATATTTTGACAGAGAAAAGACTTGCCTCCATATGAACAAGCCAGCTATTTACTCCTGATCCAAATCCCCGATGCAAATTGTAAGCTGGTGGACTTCCATCTAAACAAACTGCACCAAACAAAGAACTTGAATAGTTGATGTTCATTTTTAATAATCTTAGATAATTCTCAGAATGATTTTAAATATAAAAGTAAGAACAAGAGACCTATAGCCATAGTCAGGATTTCTTCCTAGCACTTGCTTTGAATGTCAATGCTTTAGGTTATTTGACTCAAGCCATAGAGAAGGCAATATTGGGAAAATTTGAAGAGAACATGCGTTTCCTCTGATCTAAAATGTCTAATACAGGAAAGAAATTTGAATTGAGTCTAACCAACTCAAAATAAAAATAAAATTCTGACAATTCCCCAGCACATATGCTACTAACATGGAATACTTTAGACCATTTACTTAAAATCTGACAGTTTGGTCATCAAGGGCTTGCCTGGTTGGTGAAAGCAGCACATTGTTATTGCCCCAGCAGTGTTCAATTCCCCCAAGTGACATGTTTGCCCCACCCATTTAATCCTGATGGGCTAGGCAACTTTGGCAGAATAGATATTCCCCAAACTGTCGCAGCAGGTAGCAGGTGAGACCTATCAGCTTCATTCATATCCCAGATCAGACAGTGTCGTTTGCTTGTGTTGATTGGAAGCATTCCAACAGACAACACCAAAAACCAAAAATAAATGACAGTTTTCAATCAAAACTACTACTATTTTCTGCTTTATTTTGACTATGTTCTTCTTGTTTTTGGATGCTTTCTACTAGTTTTGTAGGTTTTACATAGCTAAAGGTTCCGTTGTTTCCGACTGATTTAGACCACGCCCATCTATTTCCTCTGGATTTTGCAAAGATACAGCCTCACCTCAACTCTCACAAATCAACTCTGGTCTCAAATATGATGCATGGCAGAGGAAGTAAGATTCGCTCAAAATCTTAGATTTATTCATGTCTAACAAGATTAGCTGGCATTAACAAGCGAATGTTGTCTTCCATGCAAAGCTGGTTTCACTAACATGAATGATTGGTATTGTAAGTGGGCATTAATGCTCGGGAAGAACAGCCACAATGAGGCAACTCCAACAAATTGTGAAACAGACAACAATGCAAATGTGGAATTGGTAAATATATAAAGATATTGTCTGGCACATGTTCATCCAGATTCCACACCATGTCAGTATTCATTACAAATATGGAGATGCATAGACAATGAATATACACCTTATTGAATATCAAAAAGCAAATCCACAGGTGAGACATAAGGGGTTTCGTCTATTCCAGACATCGGCTACTTTCAGCTGTGCTAAAATGTGAGAAAATTTATTTGTCTAGTCTATTCTAGGTTAGTCTATAATAAGCTGAAAATCTTTATTTTTATGATCAGTCTACAATTTTGTGACAAACATATATATAAGAGTAATACAAAGGCAGGGACAGTTTTGAGGAAGCCATTCCCTTTTTTTCATCCTTCGGCTGTGTCCTACTATCAACCACAAAAGGGAAGTACTGTTAATGGGCATAACTTGTTGAAAATAATAGTTATATTAAAGCCACAAAGACAGAAAGAGATGCAGAGAATAGTTATAACTCCAGTTTCTAAAGGTGTATGGAGTGATTTATATGCAAAACATACACTTTAAGTATCAGCATTTGCCAGGATCATGTATAGATAGCAAAATATGTGTGTGTAGAATCTAGATGGCCATATGGAAGCTACTCCCACATAAGTGAGATACTGAACAATAGGGATTGAAGAGCTCGAGGTTGTCCATTTTTGGAGAGAATGGTTGTCCTAAGCAATGATATGTTCCTCCATGACTCCCCAATTCCATTGAATGTATGGAGTGGAATATTATTCATAATAAGTATACCGATTATTATAAGATAGAACCATGAATAGGTGATAAGATAAACTCACCAGCTCCTTTTGCTACTGCATCTTCCACTACAGTCAGGCCTACATACAGAAGTTTTGGTGAATAACCATGACCAGCCTTGTTCTCTGAATAACCACGAGACGTATTATGCTTTTCTTTCAGATTCATTGCGCTCGCTGTCACCGGTACCATAGCTAAACACACTAGGAGAACATATCCACATGAGTGCATGGCCATGCAACCCAATGTCCTTCTGCACACCATCTTGAAAACCCAATTGAGAGAAGCTGCTAGCAGCAATCCCTTGCCAAACCCAATTGGCAGAAGGCCAAAGGATCAAGGTAAACCAATCCCAAACTTCAAGAAAGTAGAAGTTCTTGCCCCAACCGGGCTAACAGGACACCAAAATAGTAACATTTGGGGGCAATGAAGATGAAACTCACCATTCCAAGAAGAACCCAATTGGTAGGAACTTGATTAAGTCCAATGCTATTAATCAGAAGAAGGCTAAACAAGGCCTCTGATGAACTATCATTGATACCCAAATACATTGTTCTGGAATGTTGACAGACATATTCACAGTGTAATAATGAATGAAATTTTACCATTGCAGAAACCCAAACAATGTAGGGACTAAACCGTCAAATTTTCCGGCCTCTGCCTGCATGCAGTATCAACAGTCGTAATCAAATGCAATGCAAAATCTCGTGACATTCTTTGAAAATAATCAAGCCGGTGTCTTTAATGTCGGACCCACGAATAAGAAGGTGCGAGGCATCATACTCGACAGTAATAAATTAATTTGCCATATGGAGACACCATCATTGGAATATGAGAGTGTTTTTTATTTTGGGGATTCGCAAATGAGATGGACGGTTCCTCTGACAACTTCCTCTGGAAACTTGGCATTGTAATCATTTCGTAGACCAGAATGCATGTCTGAGAATAAATCAATGCCATTTTAATTTCATAAATGTTCTTTCATTAGGTACCATTATGTGCAAGCATCCATGCCTCTCCACTACAAGCAACATAGTGGGTAGACTGTAATGATAAAGAGTTTATAAGCAATTGATGCAAACCGTCTGAGACATCCACTTGTGAATATAAGCAGTGTCATGTTTCAGCCTCAATATTCACCAATTCAAAATTAAATTGCTGTTACTCAATTTCTCATTAAATGGCATTTTTTGTTCTCATGTGTTAGTAAAGTGTTTCTCACCTGGTTCAAATCTCTCACATTCATATAATGACAGTATTCATAGCGTGGTAATAGGTATAATTGAGGCCTATAACTTTCCATTGACTAAAATACCTAAAAGATGTAGATAGGTAGGTAAAGGTGGTTTAATTGTGTATTTTAAGTTGTAGCTGGGTGTGATTCTACTGACACACTTTGTCATTTTGTATGACCATGAGCTGGCCATGAGATGTAAAGTAATCATCTGGTACCATTCAAAGAATCATTTAGATTAAAGCATACACAGAAGCCTGACATACAAAAGTATGAAATGGAAACTATTAATGTACTGGACTGTAATTCCAACAGAAATGCGTGTATCAACTTTATGGCAGGGATCCACCATCTGATATTCCAACGTTTCGTTTTAATCTGATAAAAAAATGTGACTGAACAGAATAAAGAATTTTCTTTTCATGGTAAAATGGTTTAACACGAGCAAGAACCTCTCTTTTCATGAGCCAGAAACAACTTAACAAAGCAATATTCTTCTTGTTTTTTCATGGCACAGAGTGACAGAAGACGGCGAGAATCTCTTTTTCCTGGGCAAGAAACGGCTCAATTTTTGGCCAATGAAATCCTTTGCAATGGTTTTCGAGCAGATTCTTTGATAATCGAACAGATGACATACAAGTGCCATCACATACAATCATGTGCTGAAAAACTAAAGTGGGATTGTCGGTGCCTTACATATCTGTATATTAATATTGCTGAAAACGCTAGTGGGTTTGTCGGTGATATATATATCTATATATATACACACAGAGGGGGTAAAAGATAACTCATTATCCAGTTGGCGTCCTTGAATTCTAACAAAAATTGTCTAAAATATTGTTTATTTATTTTTAGTGTAAAAGTTTTACCATTTTAAATAAAAAAATTTTGATATTTTTATATACAATTTTGAAAAGAATTTATAGAAATGTTTAAAAATTTTGGTTAAATATCTTAAACTTCGAAATTTTAAGTGTTTTTAGGTTTTTCAATTACAATTAAAATACAGTTAAATTCAGATTTTACAAAATAAAAAACATCCGATAAATCCTACCTAAATCGTTGAATTTTAGACAACTCCATTTTTTTATATTACTCTGAACTACTATGAGGTTAAGGTGTATGCAGCAAGAGTAGACTGCTGTGAGGTTAAAGTGTGTACAGCAAGAGTGGTACAACAACGATGTGTGGACTTGTCACTTTGATGGAAGATGTGTACAAATGGGTTTCACGTAGCATTTTGGCATTACGATGTACAAATTCTTGAAATAAGTTTGCATGTGTCTACATACAATGCGCATAGCAGTGAAAATTTTGTTTTATTCTGTAGTCAACCTTTCTCAATGAAGAAAATGAAGAAATTTGTTGTTATTAAAAAAGTATTTGTATAATTTTGTAAGCATATGTTGAACTTTTTAAAGTTTTACGTTCATTTAATTGTAAAGTGAATTATTTTTAATAAGAAATGTTTTTAATAAATTTTATAAAAAATATGATAATACAAATTAATTTCTAACATTAAAATGTGTCTTTTATCATTAAAATATTTTAATAATGGATGATGATGACATAATCGGTTACTCCATTAGAATGTTACCTTACATCTATATTTCTAAAAAAAAATTATTGATAAAAGTAAAAGGTAAATGGTTTTCAAAAGTAAAGTATAAATGTGTTATTTTCATCTTTTAGTAGTCACATAAAGTGATACTTTTTCATTGCATCGATATAAAGAATGTTGCAAGTAAATAATGGTCATGACTAAGCAATGTGATATGCTAGTTTGAATAAGTGGTTGGAATGATGGTCGCTTTGAAAACCTAGTTAGTCTTTGGTTATGAGTGGTAAACAATGTTTTTGGAGTTAAGTTCGTCAGACGAGCCCAGTATCAATTAGAGTGAAAAAGTGGGAACTATTATTAAAAATTCAATTGTTTATCATTGTAATCGGATTCAAATTAGTGGTTTTTCTACGGTAATTTTTACATTTTTTACTATAGCTTGGGATGTTTACTGCAGTGATAAGGGTATACCGTTGAAGATGGTGGTCCGGTAAGGTATTCACCTGTCACTTCTCTTATTCTTGGTTCTTTCGGGGCAGTAAGACCGGCATCTGGAGGTTTATCTACTCCACGTGCTGGGCTTTTTCCATTGTACATAAAAACGAATCCTAAGTAGAAGGTTATCTTTGAACCTTTCACTTATTCAGTTGATGCTAGGGTTTTTAGGAATCTTTCGGCTGTGGAAAAAAATGGGGTTGATCCACTTTCCTGTGAGTCGGAGCAAGGGACAGAGCACAGGGCTACTATTGTTAAGATTCAATATGCTAAGATAGAAAATATCAGTATTACATTCCATTTCACAACAATAGCATATACAGGATCACGGAAAGAACAACAAGCATAGCATAAACACAAGAGACACAAATTTATCCTGGGAAACCCTCATAGGGTAGAAAACCCAGCAAAGCTTCCTCAATATAGATGACGAGCAAATACAAAGATGTAATCCCCAAACATGAGCTCCTTCTCTTCCATAGCAGATCTCTCTCTCTCCTATGCATCAATCACAAGTGAGTGAATGTTTGTTAAATGAGGAACACACCTCCTCTATTTATACACAACTCCGACTTGAATTTTACACTAACTAGGTCGGCCCCAACTTAACAACTTAACATAATGTTAACTGGGTTGACCCCACTGGGGTGGTCTAATAACCCTTTAACCCACATGACTCATATAGGGTCGACCCCACTAGGGAAGTCTAATAACCCAAGTTACCACATTCTCCACGGAGGAATAAAACATCTCTAGATATACAATAGGGTCTCCACGGAGGAATGAAACATCTCCGGAATAATAAAGTACAAATATAATATTCTTAGAAGTTACAATATCTCAACACTCCCCATTAACGAGAAGGATATTATAACAACATCTGCAGGAGCAAGGAGTCATCAACTACATGATACATGATACATCTATCAATCATTGGAAGCTTTCTTTAATCGTCATCAGTAACTCAAACAATTACTGGAACATCTTCACGATCTTCAATACCGGAACATCAACATCTTCGATACTGAGTCTTCATCTTCTGCAGCACTCGATTAACTACAACAACATCATCATCTGGATCTCCCGATCAACAGCCTCATCCTTTGGATCTTCTGATCATCATCATCATCATCTGGATCTCTAGATCAACAACCTCATCGTCTGGATTTCTCTATCAACAACATCATTTGGATCTCTAGATCAACAGCACCATATCAACATACCCTGCAACACACATGATCTATTTACGGGATGATCAATCCTTATCCATTTAAGACACCATATCATGTCTAGGGATGATGTAGTCCACTCGTCAACTTAGACAAAGTCTAAGGACCACTTCTCGGAGACATATGTCTACGGATCAATTCAGGGACAAAGTCCGGGGATGATACAATCCCTCTCATCCACTAGGGACCACTTCTCGGAGACATTTGTCTACGAATCAATTCAGGGACTGAAGTCCAGGGATGATACAATCCTCCCGTCCACTAGGGACCACTTCTCGGAGACGTCTGTCTACAGATCAATTCAGGGACTGAAGTCCAAGGATGATACAATCCTCTCATCCACTAGGGACCACTTCTCAGAGACATCTGTCTACAGATCAATTCAGGGACTGAAGTCCAGGGATGATACAATCCTCTCGTCCACTAGGGACCACTTCTCGAAGACATCTATCTACGGATCAATTCAGGGACTGAAGTCTAGGGATGATACAATCCTCTCGTCCACTAGGGACCACTTCTCGGAGACATCTGTCTACGGATCAATTTAGGGACTGAAGTCCAGGGATGATACAATCCTCTCTCGTCCACTAGGGACCATTTCTCGAAGACATCTGTCTATGGATCTATTCAGGGACCGAAGTCCAGGGATGATACAATCCCTCTCGTCCACTAGGGACCATTTCTCGAAGACATCTATCTACGAATCTATTCAGGGACCGAAGTCCAAGGATGATACAATCCCTCTTGTCCACTAGGGACCATTTCTCGAAGACATCTGTCTATGGATATATTCAGGGACCAAATTCCATGGATGATACAATCCTCTCGTCAACTTAGACCAAGTCTAAGGACCTCTTTTCGAAGACATTTGTCTACAGATCAGTTCAGGGACCAAAGTCCAGGGATGATACAATCCCTCCTCGTCCATTAGGGACCACTTCTTGAAGACATTTGTCTACGGATATGTTCAGGGACCGAAGTCCAGGGATGATACAATCCCTCTCATCCACTTAGATAAATTCTAAGGACCATGCATCGACCTCATCGTCGTAACCGGCAACCTCATCATCGATCTCATCGTCGGAACAAGTAACCTCATCATCGACACAAGTATCCTCATTGTCGATACAAGTATCCGCATCATTAATACAAGTATCCTCATCATCAATACAAGTATCCACATCATCAATACATGTATCCTCATCATCGATACAAGTATCCACATCATCAATACAAGTATCCACATCATCAATACATGTATCCTCATCAATACAGGTATCCTCATCATTGACCTTACCATCAATATAGGCAATCTCATCATCGATACAGGTATCCACATCGATACCAGTATCCAAATATCATCATCAACCATATCACTCCCCCTTTCTAGGAGGGTCCTTCTGAACTACACCAATCTTGTTTCGGAAATACTCAAACTTTACTCGAGACAGAGGTTTGGTCAATACATCAGCAACTTGTTCGTCAATGCTCACATATTCGAGCTTTATAGCTTCTTTCTGCACCATATCCCATATATAAAAATATTGGATTTCTATGTGCTTTGACTTATCATGGAATACTGGATTCTCTGTCATCTTGATACAACTCTGGTTGTCACACAGGATCACAGTGGGGTCCTTCTCTAAGTCAAACAATCTTGATAACATCTTCCGAAGCCATATCTCTTCACAACTGGCAGAGCAAGCAGCTATATATTCTGCTTCAGCTGTGCTGAGAGCCACACTAGATTGCTTCCTACTAAACCATGAGATCATGGTAGATCCCAGACAATAACATCCTCCCGATGTGCTCTTCCTGTTTGATACACTTCCTGCACAATCAGCATCTATGTAGCCATACAATCTGAAGTCATGATCTCATATACCAAAGTCTATCGTACCCTTTAGGTACCTCATCACATGCTTTGCAACTATCAGGTGAACATGCCTAGGTTCCACTAGATACTGACTCAAGGTGTTCACAGCAAAGCATATATCTAGCTTGGTATTTGTCAGATATATCAATGACCCAATATTCTGTATGTACATAGTCACATCCACTAACTCTGAGGAGTCATTGGTTAACAACTTCAAGTTGGAATCCATGGGATTTGCCATGGTTTTGCATTCCAACATATCAAATACTTTCCCTGGTTGAGAAATATTCCTTCCGGGCCTTGCCATACATCCAGACCTAGGAAGTAATGCATCAATTCGAGATCTTTCATCTCAAATTCTGTAGCTAGCTTCTTCTTGCTTTCCATGATCTATTTCTCATTCCCTATCAGAAAGAGATCATCCACATACAGTAATAGTATGACAGGTTCATCATCCATAACCTTAAGGTAAATGTTAGGATCAGCTTTACTTTTGGTAAAGCCCAATCTTGTCAAGAAACTATCAATTCTCCCTCTGTGACTGAGCATCATTCACACTCTGCATTGAGTGATCTTCTGCATATCTATCCATGCCATCTCCCGTTAGATGGGTCTACTGATATGAGCCTCAAGATCATTCGAACTCTGTGGTGAGTTCCTTCTTGCATCCATCTAAGAGAAGAATGTCATCTGTATATATACACCATCTTCAACCTTGTAGCAAAGGTTGAAATCTGCATCACCCATGGTGATCATTAAGCTCATCAAATGGCTATCGATCCTGGGTATCCGTACAGAGCTTTCTTCAATTGAATCCTGGGAGTTTTCTCGATCCGTACTTCTTCTTCAATTACACCATTAAGAGAATGGTCTTATCTAGCCACTTGGATCAAACATCTCGTTATGATCCTCTTCCTCTTTCTAAGAGAATCTTCTAGCCACGATCCTTCTATAGTATGTTTGATTTGTAAGTCTTCTTGTTGAACATCCATCACTTGTTCGGTGTTCATCATTCTTCATGATCTTTCCTACAAATCAAGGTTAATTACATGATTAGTAATACTTCATAATCATCAAATCATGTTGACATGATAACCTACTATGCATACTGATATGATTCACATAGTCATGCAACTATCTTGACCAATATTTTGGCACAACACTTTTCCATATCCTGTATGCATACAGTGGCTATCTAGATGCCTTCCATCTCTACCAGAACATACTGTCAAGAGCATGCACAGCTCTTAGCATGTTAGCAAAGAGGTTTCATTCTAGGCAAGCAACAATGGAATGTTTGTCCAACTTACCCATCATATGCATATTAGTAGTATACTGTTCAATGCTATATGAATGCTTACACTATGCATGATATATTCTAGGAATACAAATATGCATACAATTATTACGAGCAATATCATTAACTATTCAGAGATTCAAATAACAACTCAAATACTTATCTTTTTATGTTTGTGTGGTTGCCTCTCGCTTGATCTCTATTTTATGATAGCATCATTATATGTCTTTGAACTTCCATCCATTATGTACCACTATGCATGCTTAAGTGTGCACTAGTGTCATCCTCATGATCTCATACATAATCATACGTTCATTAGTATAATCTCAATACTATCAAAACATTATGATTCTAAATAATCTTAAGTATGTATGGTCATGATTATTTCATACACAGGTATACTTACATAAGATCCTAACACAAAGTAGGATTCTAACTTGATATAGGAAAAACATACATGGATTATCATGCTTGGTTATGTCTTAACATACCCACACAATATCTTCTTCGTTCTCTTCAATGATTTAGAGACCTTGTGCTAGAACCTGCATATCTCATAAGTTAATAATAGTAGAACAAAGTCATACATACCTCGTAATTAGAGCTTCTATGTGGTTAAAGACTATGGATGAGTCTTTGTCTTAATGTCATCATGGTCATAGAACTCGATTTGTCTTTCTTGATGTACCTTTCATGTTAGCAAACAACATCATCCTCATACAACACCACAAGTGCATTAGTACAATCATAAGTGTCATAACCCTAATCAATGAATGTCTTCTATCACTCACATGCATTCATTATCAAACAATCATAATTGTACTAACCTCAATAACATGAAGACAAACATATTATGAACTTAATCAAGAATCGGATTTCAAAACATACCTGTGTCTTCTCAAGTCATACCTGACGAGTAGTCTTCTCTATAGGGGTAAAACCCTAACAATACAAGGTATATCACTTGTAAACAATCTTGTATATGTTCATGATGCTAGGATAATGGAATATCAGTTCCATTTAAACCTTCTTCATCGCTGCCCTATGAGTCTCCCAACTTTGCTAGGGTTTCTTCTTACTTGGAAACCCTAATCTTCAATCTCCTTCCTCCCACAACATTTTGATGGAGGATCAATATATATGATGAATGGATTCCAAATCCATTATCAAAGCTTCCAATGTTGTATCGAGTGTCTCCAACATTGTAACAGGTCCTTCTAGACCTAAAAATTGAAAGCCCTAAGTGAGAGCTTCTTCCTCCTCTTCTTAGATTTCCTCCGATGAGCCATTTCAGATGTGTCGTATTGTTTCTGGTGTATCTCCGCAATTTTGGATCTGCATGGTCTGAAACTTCGGCTTTTGGTATCCTGACTTGTCATATTTCCAACCCCACAGGTCTGAGCTTTAATGGATTCTCTGAGAGAGATTTATTCCAAGTGTCGCAACATGACCTGTTTATGGGATGAAACAGCATAGCGAACTTGTATGGAGTTCCACGTGTCACTATTTCAACTTCCGCCTCTGAAAAGAGGACATGTGAAACTAAAGTCCGTTCCCTACCTATCACTTTTTACGAAATTTCATTTGGAGCTTCCTAGCCCGAGATATGACCTTTGTTCCTAGGTCACATGTTTAGGACTGCATTCTGGAAGAGGCAGAAACCCTAACTTGTAATGATCATATCTCACAAAGTACAACGAATCTGAGGCTGTCCTTCGAACACAAGGTACAGGAGGATGTTATCTTTGTCCTATAGAAGTTTCAGATCCTAAACCTTCTTCGAAATGGATTTATAGTGAAAGTACCACGATGACTGGTTTTTTCTATATAAAACCCTAACTTTCAATTTGTCACAAGTGAAGCAAGTGTCGTAAGTGCCATACATTGCCTTCCTTCAGGCTAGCTCTGATACCATGTTAAGATTCAATATGCCAAGATAGAAAATATATGTATTACATTCCATTTCACAACAATAGAATATACAGGATAACTGAAAGAACAAGCACAGCATAAACACAAGAGACATAGATTTATCCTGGGAAACCCACATGGGGTAGAAAACCCAGCAAAGCTTCCTCAATATAGATATCCAGAAAAGACAAAGATGTAATCCCCAAACATGAGCTCCTTCTCCTCCATAGCAGATCTCTCTCTCTCCTATGCGCCAATCATAAGTGAGTGAATGTGTGTTAAATGAGGAACACACCTCCTCTATTTATACACAACTCCGACTTGACTTTTACACTAACTAGGTCGGCCCCAACTTAACAACTTAACATAATTTTGACTGGGACGACCCCACTGGGGTGGTATAATAACCCTTTAACCCACATGACTCATACAGGGCCGACCCCACTAGGGAAGTCTAATAACCCAAGTTACCACATTCTCCACGGAGGAATAAAACATCTCCGGATATACAATAGGGTCTCCACTAAGGAATGAAACATCTCCGGAATAATAAAGTACAAATATAATATTCTTATAAGTTACAACACCTCAACAACTATCTGTTGAACTTCTTTTGGAAAAGGTGTTTCGATTCGTGACCAGTTTTTAAAATTTGAAAAAGTGAAGAGGGGTCGACCCTTGTGTGTCCTAGGCAAAGATATTACCTTTGATATGGTGACGACCCTTTCACAACATTCCCTGGTAGGTAAGTTTGAATACATAAAACTTACGAGGCTGGAGATTTTGAACTGGATTAGGCTCAAATGGAAACCATTTATTAAGAATATCCCACGGGTTCTGATGTTGGCCAATAGTTGGATAGTTTTCAATTCCTTTCAGAGGAACACAGAAAAAACATTGAAGAGCGCTTCTGGGTTATTGGTCATGGGTCTTTGGTGTTATCCCGGTGGCATTCAAGGTTCGAACCTAAAAAATAAAAAATTGTCCAAACGACACATGTGGGTTATTCTCCTTGGGTTTCCTATTCAATGTTGGAATCTGAATGGTTTCATGGTTGTGGCCAACTCCATCGTCCGATTCATACTGATTGAGGACGAGCATTTGATGGGGGTTGATAGAAAATATTCGAGAATTCTGGTTGAAATTGATTCGGAAGATGATTTACCGGGGGAGCTTGAAGTCATCTAGGAAGGAGGTTCGTTCATTCAAACATTGGACTATTGGAAAGTCCCTTTCCGATGCCACTCTTGTCACGAGACCGGCCACTCTAAGTTAAATTTTCAGAATTTACTTCAATCTGATCTAGGATCTTAACTGAGAGAACAACATGTACAGCAAATCTATAGCATATCATTCATGGACACAATAATGCAAGCACAGAAGAGACACAGAGTTTACTTGGGGAAAACCATAAAGGTGAAAAACCCCAATAACTTCCTCAGAGATAGATAGAGCAATGATACAACCAGAATACAAGAGATAGTCTTCTCCTAGCAGCAGAGCCTCCTCCTCCACAAGTGCGCCACTCTCCACAGTGTGAGTGAGAGAATAGAATGTGTAAAATGAGAGAGACACACTCTCTATTTATACACTAACTTGACTTGACCTTTACTCAACTAGGTCGGCCTCAACTTAACCACTTAACATAATGCTGACTAGGCCGACCCCCACTAGGGTGGTCTAATAACCCTTTGACCCACATGGCCGACCCCCAATAGGGTGGTCTAATAACCCATCAAGTATAAGTTACGACACTTACAATATAAATGACGACACTTCTGTATAGAGGAATAATAACATCTCTATAGGAATACAACCACTTCCGTATAGAGGAATAATAACATCTCTATAGGAATACAATATACATATATGTGAAATACATTCTGAAGTTACATATACATCAACACTCTACATCCCAATGTAAATCGGGGATTTTGGGGGTTTCGAAGATGTCTGCCAGTGAGTTACAGGCAAAGTCGAATTTGGATGACCTTGACGAGGGTTTAAACTTTCCAATTCCCCTGGACCATCATTCGGCCTCCACTTTTGTTGGTAAGTTTGCCCAATCTATCCCTGTTCTGTTAAAAAAATTATGTGTTGAGGAAATTTTTAGTTCTTTGTCTGTACCAGGTGAAAGACTTTAGATTATGTCTTGGGGGTTAAATTATTGTCTGTTAATCAGGTTACTTTAGATTCGTCTTCACCTGATTTGGATTCTAGAGTTGATTTATGGTTGGTGTATGAGTCTACTTTAGTGGATTTAGTGGATGTTACATCCCCTGTAAAGGAAAACAAGGTGTGCCCTTCTAAGGTGCCTCTCGTTTCAACTGTCGATATTTCTATCCCCCTTGTTCCTGAGTCTTTTAATCCTTCGGATTTCCCTCCCCTTTCAGGTAAGCCATCACTTTCTCTAGGGATAGAACTATCTCCCTCTCTGATTCAAGATTCACCCATTTTGAAATTTGGTGATGGTGCAAGTCACGGAACTCCTCTACCTACCTATTCATCTTATGCTCCTAATGACTCATAAATTATTCCTATTTCTTCTATTTTCAATGGAAAAGTCACTTTGCGTGAGCCTAAAAAGAACAAAGGATGGAGAGGAAATGGTAGAAACCATGTGGATATAGATAAGGCGGGAGGTAAGAATACAAACCCTAAGTTATCCTCTCTGTTTGACAAGGGACTTCCTAGGGTTTCTACAACAAATTGTTCACCTATTTCTGGGGCTATTAGAGTGGATGCAGCCCATGGACGGGGTTATCCAGTGAATCTTGTGTCTTTCAATATCCATGGGCTTAGCAGTGGCCATAATTGAGTTGCCTTTAAACGAATTTTGGAGACTGTTCGTCCTAATGTTGTTTTGCTTCAAGAGACTATGACCTCCTCCCTGGTTGCTTGTAATTATTTTCTTAAAATAAAACCTCATTGGCGGGTCTGTGTTGTGGATTCTTCTGGCTTTCCAGGTGGGACTCTAGTTGCTTGGAACCTTGTCGAAGATGATATGAAATCCTATAATACTATTGCAGGTATTCTTATTGAAGGAAAGCTCAAAGGTTATCAAAATGTGATTAGAATTCTAAATATATACATTCCTTATAAGCATAGAAAACTATTTTGGGATCAGATATCAAATAGAGGTTTACTAGTGGACAATTCTCTCATTCTAGCTGGTGACTTAAATTTTACTTTGACTACTGATGAGACTTGGGGTGCTGGAAATATCCATGATTCGTTAGCTAATTATTTGATATCCTTATTTGAGGGTGCAAAATTAGTGGATATAGTTCCAAATGTTCTGGTGCCAACTTGGTCTAATGGGCATTGTGGCAGAGCTAGCATTGCAAAAAGGCTTGATCGATACTTTATGTCTGAAGCTCTATCTGATTCCATAAGATGATACCGGTCTTGGTCTTATTCTGTTGGTATCTATGACCATAAAGCAGTCATTCTTCAGCTGGATTTTGACATAAATTTCGCTATTGCCCTTACAAATTCAATCCTTGTTGGCTAGGAGACCAATATGTTTTCAATCTTATTCATAATCAGTGGGGCATTATTTCTCAGTAGGTTCAAATTTCTCCTCTAAATAGTATGATAAATTTTTTGTCTTTGATCAGAGAAATGGTGCAATCATGGGAGCGTGAGAAAAAAATCCAAGAATAGCAAATTAATGGTGGAGATTGAAGAGGAAATTCGAACTTTATCCAGCTGCATTGATAAAGATTTGTTTTCTTCAGACAAGAAAGAAAACCCGGTGACATTGGAGGCAAAAATCTTGGCTATTCTAAAACAGATTGAGGAAACTTGGCGCCAAAAGAGCAGGGTTGTGTGGCTTCAAGTTGGCGATAATAACACAAATTTCTTCCATCGTTTCGCAAATCAAATAAGACTTATGAATGCCATATGGGACATTAATGATGAACAAGATGGATTTATTTGTGACCAAGCTTCTATGAAATGTGTTGCAATTCGCCATTTTCAGGAAGTTTACACAAATAGAAACAACAATAATCGGGAAAATCAATTAAAGACTATAAAAAAAATTCCTCATTTCTTCAAGAGAGAAGAATTCCAGTATATAGGAAAGAATATTATGGAAGACGAGGTACTGAAGGTATTCAAAATATTCACAAAGGATAAGAGTCCTAGCGTGGATGGGTGGACTCTAGAATTCTATCTCCACTTCTTTGATTTGTTTGGAAAAGAGATTTCAGAGGCTATTGATGAAACTAGGAGAAAAGAAATGGTCCCAAGCAATTTAAACTCTACATATATCACTCTCATTCCAAAAAAGGATAGGCCTATTGATTTTAATGATTACAGTCCAATCTCCTTGTTTAATATTTTTTATAAGATTATCACAAAAATAATTTCCGAGAGGATAAAACCTATATTAGGCATATATATTTCGGAGGAGCAATTTGGATTTTTTCCAAATAGACAAATATTAGATGCAATGGGGGTTGAACAAGAATGTTTATACTCTGTTAAATAGATGAATATTAATGCATTCATTCTCAAGATTGACCTTATGAAGGCCTATGATAGAGTGGATTGGACTTATTTGAGATTTATTCTTCGATAGACAGGTCTGACTATGGAGATTGTTAATTGAATAATGGCCTGTATTAATTCTCCCAGGTACGTTGTTTTGGTAAATGTATCCCCATATTCTTATTTCAAGGGAAATCGTGGACTTAGATAAGGTTTCCCACTCTTTCCTTACCTATTCATTCTGGCAATAGAAGGACTCATCCTACTCATAAAAAAGGAAAAAGAGAAAAAGTGTATCAATGGTATCAAGGATGCCAGCACTATTAATATTACGGATCTTTTATTTGTGGATGACGTTATTTTATTTGGTGAAGGAAATTTATTGGAATGGAAACATTTTCATTTGATTATTTCCACATTCTACGATGCTTCATGTATGATGGTCAGTGCTCTCAAATCAAATTTCATCCATCAATGTAAGGACCCAAATATTATAGATCAGATTGGCTCTTTGTTTCCATATAAGATGAAAAATTTAGAGGATGGTATTAAGTACCTTGGTTACTATCTGAAACCAAATGGTTACAAAACAAATGATTGGAATTGGCTTATTAAAAAGGTGCAGAAGAAGATTGATTCCTAGTTGTTTAGATGGTTGTCATTGGGGGGACGCCTTGTTTTGGTCAATTATGTACTGCAAACTATTTCAATCTTTTGGTTCTCATTATTTATTATTCCTAATACAGTGATCTCAGTGATTAGAAGATATATCTTTTAGTTTCTTTGGGCAGGAAAATTAAATGCTACAGAGTTTCATCTGGCATCATGGGAGTGCTTATCTAAACCCAAACATTTGGGGGGATGGGATATCTAGAATTTGGGTTGTTTCAATAGAGATTTATGTGCAAAAAAATTTTGGAGGAGTATTTTTAATGATGGCTTATGGGGAAAAGTGGTAAAAGAAAATTATTTACAAAGACTACCTATAGTACATTGGTTTCGATCCCATGAAAAGAAAGTTACTAATGGTTCCCTTGCTTGGTGCAGTTTGGTCAAATCTTATCTGATCATTAATTAGGCTATCAGTTGGGTTGTCGATAGAGGAACGCAAATATACTTGGTTTTGGATCCTGTGATTGGTCTGAATGATGGTTTTATGTTATCACAGTTTTAATAAAGGAGTTGCACAGTAAAAATATGTTTGTCCTTAAGCAGGCGACGACTATACAAAATGATGGTCTAGTCAAATGGCACTCTTCTCGGGATTTAATGGTGAGCTTAACATATGCCACCGAGTGGGATTCCTTTGTGAATCAGTTATATCATGCTAGTATAAACCTAAATTCAAATGAAGACAAGTTGGTCTAAGCATATAACAATAATGAAGGAGTTGCAAATGCGCGATTGGCCTACAACTGTATTTTGGAATCCGATATGGAAGATGCTTCTGCTTGGTGGAAAAAGAAAATTTGGTGCAAACATCTACCATTAAATATTACCTTCTTTTATTGGCTATGATTTCAGAATAAAATCTTAACTTGGAAGAATTTGCAAAAGAGGGGGTTGATAGGACCGGGTATGTGTTTGTTATGCAATTCTGATTTCAAATATGTGGATCATTTATTTGGTAGATGCTCTTTCTTTCAGGATACTGGACTGAAATTTGTAATTCCTTTAATCTTCTTTTTTCCTTGGATCTTGACTTTTTTTAGGACAATGTGAAAAACTAGTTTTCATATCATAGAAGGTACAAAAATTTGGTTTTTTCACCATTTGGGAAATTTGGAAGGCAAGAAATGCTTATATTTTTTAGAATATCAAGCCAATCTGATTGTTGGTTAGTATTAAGGTTTCTTCTTTATTCTGGGATTATCACAAAAATGCCTCTAAGAAGACTTCAAGGAGATCACTTGTATCAGAACCTGGCTTTCATTTCCCTTATGGTTTTTTCAATGGAGCTGAGCAGTGTGGGAAATGTGGAGCTGGTATGGTCTTAAAGATGGATATGAACCATGTGTTCTTTTTATCCTTTAAAGCTAACAAAGGTACCAACACGAGAGCTGAACTCCTTTCTCTTTGGGCTTTCTTATGGTTTGCAAAAAGAAGGGGTATCAATTGGCTACATGCAGATGGTGATTCAAAATGCATCATTGTCTGGGCTATTGGATCCTCTTCACTACACTCGTTATTGTTAGAGAATTGGATTTCCAGATTCAAAAGTTTGATCTCAACTTCTGACTTTGTTAATTTCAACCATATATATAGGAATTTCAATGGTGATGCAGATCAACTCTCAAAGAAAGCTATTGGAACAATGGATGGCAGGTTATCCATTGAAGAGTTCAGAAATGGAACCCTTGTCTCTTTGGACAACTAACAATTATTTGATAGAGTCTAGCTTTATTAATCAGATTTTTGATATATAGCGGTCTTGGCTATCAAAATGTTTTTTCCTATGTTGTTAGAAGTATGCTTCATTAGTTTTTAGCTCTTTTTGAATCATATGTAAACTGAATTAAAACTTGGTTTTTTTATCAGTTGTAAGTGGATATATTTGGTTTTGCCAATATTGGGATATAGAGAAGATCTCGCTTCTCTATTGCTTTGATGTATATTTTGACACAACTTTGCTTAATATAAAGTTGTCTTTTTTTCCGGTGTGAAAAAAAAACTAATCAAGGCATAACGCATTTAGGTCAATACATTAAAGATGATTTAACGTATCAAAGCATATAACAAATATATAAGTGATATTTATAGAATATAAAAGATTTAAATAGAATGAATAATTTACTAAATTTATTATAATATGTTTAGGTTGAAATACAAATTTTTATGTTAATAATTTGAAAGGTTATGAAAGTTAAGTGATTGTATATTACTTATTATAGAATTTTCTTAATTTCATATTTAAGTATTGAGATGAATAAAATAACAAACATAAATTTTTAATTATTAAAAAATAAATTAAATTAACTTTTTTCATAGTAAAATTATTATTTTATTAAATTTGGATTAATTTTAGTCTAAGTCTTGGTAAAAAAAATATAAAGTCTAAAATTGAGGTTTTTAAAGTGCAAAATCTTGTTTCAAAACTATGGCTTTTTTATTTAATGATGGGGACTAGAGTTTGCCCTTCTAAAATCCAATATTGGCACTATGTAAATCTGATTTTGCACTTTTTAAAATTGATGTTGGCACTTTAGGAATATAATTTCGCACTTTTGGAATAAGATTTTAACACTTTCAAAATTTGATTTCATAATGTTGGAATCCAATAACAAGTTTCAAAACTGCACTTTTTGACTCGATATTAGCACTTTTTGACTCGAATTTTGCACTTTTGAAAACCAATATTGGCACTATAGGAATATGATTTTGCACTTTTGGAATAAGATATTAGCACTTTCAAAATTTGATTTTGCAATTTTAGAATCCGATATTGGTACATCCAAAACCAAATTTTGCTCTTTATAAACCCCAAATTTTCACTTAATTATGGATCACATTTAATAGATATCATTCAAAGTTTTAATATGGATTATCACCTAAAAGTACTCACGATTCATGTCCTTGTAATTGCAATCATATAGATCTTTTCGTTGTCCCGTAGATTACTTTCTATGGAGTCATCCACCAGAATTGTATTTCAACATAATAACAATTCTATGTAACTATATAGAGTTTTTCATCATCAAATATATTAGTTTTCCTAAAGTTTTTTTTTCAATAGAAAAAAAAAGTTTATTTCTATTCATAGGGTGAATCGAAGAAACTACAATAAGTTCCTATCCCATGGATAGTGATACCAGTTTACTGTAAATCAGTATTAACAAAAGATACCATAGCTGCTAAAATAATTACATGTAGGAAGCATGAGACAATTTTTAGTAGTGTTACTATGAAAATCCTACAAACCGATTAAACTTCAAGTCTATAAAAAAAATTATAAACACTAACAATGTTGTACCAACTGGGGTCAAAGTTCAACAAGACCAAAAATGTGCCAAAAATTGAAAATGTGACTCCTAGTAGAGCTTAAAGTTATTGTCTTCCACCAATTGCTTGTTTATGTATCCTTTGAGTTGTAAGAAACCTTCCTGAAGAGTAAGACCTACCTTAGAAATATTATCTGCCCTCTGATTATAAGATCTTGCTATATGAGAAAAATGAATATCAGAGAATAATTTTACCAGTCCATGTATCTGAGATTTCTAATGTTGTAGAGTGGATACATTTAATTGTATCTTTCCTTTGATCCATTCTATAATACAAGAAGAATCCCTGAAGATATGGATAGTGGAGATCTCCTTCAAGTGAGCATTTTTTAGTAAACCCCATAATGCAAGTAGCTCCACCTTGGTATTGCTGCCAAGACCACCTCCAAAACAGATCTCATAATAGTGTGCTTTGGAGAGAATAATAAGTATACCATCCCCATAGGTTCCATCTTGTGCGGCTCCATCGAAAAATACCAATGGTGCCTATCCAGAATAAATAAGTGGAGGTCTAAGTCAAGAATTCAATTTGACTTGTTGGTTTATCCAGCAATACTGAGAGGGGGGGTGAATCAGTATTGCCTAATTTTTCCTTTAATTAAAACATTTAGTATTTAAATAATGTATACTATGAATCAAACAAGCAAGGACAGCGAATTTTATCATGAAAACCTAAAAGAGCAAACCACAAAATCAAATTTATTAATAAAATGATTTTTACAAAATTATTTTTCTGCTGCAACAGAAAGGATGCTTCAACATCCCAGTTTTCTATCTTCACCAACAGATAAGGATGCTACAACACCCTTGTTTTCCAGCAGCTACTGGAAGGAGGCTAAAACCTCCTTGACAGGATTAGACCAGCCACTAGCACCACCCAACTTCCTTGATATTTATAACTTCTTGATTTTCTACTTGATTCATCAATTCTGGAAATGCTTCATGTTGTTGGTCTCTCCCTTTCTTTATGCTGTTGGTCTCTCCCTTTCTTTTGTTGTTGTGTTCTGCATTGTAGAGACATCTTTCTTCTAATTCGAAACTTCATTTAAATACGTCATTCATCCATAGGAACGTGCCTCTTCAAGCATCATGACTTTTCAACGTCGTATCCTTTCACTAAACAATTACATTTCAGTTTAATAAATAATAGATATTTGTTTGTTTTGATAATTATATTTAATTAATTAATTACATCACTTCCTCTTCTTGTGCAGGCATGTCTTCCTTCCTATGGACATCAATGCCAATATTCAATATTCTCCCCCTTCGACATTGATGGCAACACCAAAAATAGTCTTCCCCTTTGACAACAATGACAAAAGCCTCCTTTTGACAGCTCCCCCTAACAAAGTATTTTCTTCTTTTTATTTACTGTAAGGAGATTACTCCCAATTTTTATCTAAGATACTCAAAAGCTTCTTTGGGTAATGTCTTAGTGAATATATCGGCTACATGTTCCTTTGTATCAATATATTCCATTTTGACAACCTTTTGTGATACTTGATCTCTTAGAAATTGATATTTTATTGGAATGTGCTTAGTCTTAGAGTGCATGACAGGATTTTTTGATATGTTTATGTCACTGGTATTGTCACAGTTTATCACTATGGGATGCTCATACTTCACAAGTATGTCTTCCAATGTCTGCTTCATCCAAATGAATTGAGTACAACATAATGCAACAACAATATATTCAGTTTTTGTTGTATATAGTGCAATGGAAGGTTGTTTCTTGCTTAGCCATTATACCAAACAGTCTCCCAAGTAGAATGTTGTTCCACTGGTACTCTTTCGGTCATCAACACTTCCTGCCCAATCTGCATCAATGAAGGATTTTAAAGTGAAGTCTTGGCCTTTTGGGTACCATAAACCATACTCCATAGTACCTTTCAAATATTTGAAAATTCTTTTTACTGTTGTTGCATGTGTTTCTTTAGGGCTGATTGGAATCTAGCAACCAAGCATACAGCTTGCATCACATCCGGTCTTGTATCTGTCCCATATAGCAGACTACCTATCATAGATCTATACATAGCATGATCCACTTCCAAAGATTCATCATCCTTGCTTAACTTGCAGCCAGTGATCATGGGGGTACTAACAGGCTTGGAATCTTCCATCTTAAATTTTTTTAGCATCTCTTTAATGTACTTGGTTTGAGAAATGAAAATCCCTTTGTTTGATTGAGTGACTTTTAATCCTAAGAAGAATTTTAGTTCTCCCAACAGAGACATTTCAAATTCTATCTTCATATATGAAGCAAAGTTTACACTTAGGACTTGTAGATCACTTCCAAATATGATATCATCTACATAGACAACAACAATGATCATATTCTCATTTTCAAATTTTATGTAGAGATTACGATCAGTGGCCCCTCTTATGTATCCTTGTTGTTTCAAGTAGTTCTCAAGTCTTGAAAACCATGCCCTTGGAGCTTGTTTGAGACCATAGAGTGCCCTTTTTAATTTGTAAACATAATCTTTATTTTCTGATATGAGAAAACCTTCAGGTTTTTCAATATAGACTTTTTCTTCAAGATTTCCATTCAAAAATGCAGATTTAACATCCATTTGATATACTTTGAAATTTTTGTAACATGCAAAAGCTAAGAACATCCTGATTGCTTCAAGTCTTGCTACAGGGGCAAATGTTTCTTCAAAGTCGATACCTTCCACCTGAGCATATCCCTTGCATACTAGTCCGTCCTTGTTTTTATTACTTTACCATCTTCATTTAACTTGTTCTTGAAAATCCACTTGGTCCCAATCACATTCTTGTCTTTAGGTCTTGGTACAATTTCCAAGGTTTGGTTCTTCTCTATTTGGTCCAGCTCCTCATTCATAGCTTTGATCCAATCATCACTTTTGCTAGCTTTTGCAAATGTTTTAGGCTCTACTAGCGAAAGTAGTGCTTGTTCTTGATCATATATTAACCTTCTTCTTGTTTGAACTCCAGTACTTATGTCACCAATAACTCGACTTTCAGGATGATCTCTTTGAGTTCTTCTTAATGGTGCTCTTGTATCGGGTCTTGGAGAATCTTCTTTATTATTTTCGTGAGATACCTCATCTTCCTTTTCTTCCTGCTCAATTTCTTCTTCATCTTGTGAATCCTCTTTCCCTTGTGATTCTTCTTCGTCCTTATCATTATTTGTTATCTCATCATCTTGAGTTATAATACTTCTTGGCTTCATGTCATCTATTCTTACATCTGCACTCTCTATGATCTTGTGTATTCTTTGATTGTAACATCTATATGCTTTCTTGGTGGATGAATATCCTAGAAATATTCCTTCATCGGTTCTGGAGTCAAACTTACCAAGATCATCATCATTCCTCTTTATGTATCACTTACTACCAAACACTCTGAAATATTTGACAGAGCCAGGTCTTCCATACCATAGCTCATAAGGAGTCTTGTCATGATTTACTCTGAGTTGTCCTCTATTAAGTACATAGACAATTGTATATACCGCTTCTCTCCAATATGCATCTAAAAGTTTTGCTTCATTAAGCATAGTTCTGGATGCTTCTTGGACTATCCTATTTTTTCTTTCCACAACGCCATTTTGTTGAGGAGTCCTTGGAGCTGAAAATTGTCTTTTAATTCCATGGGTTTCACAAAACTCATTGAATTCGTTTGAGGTAAACTCTCCTCCATTATCTGACCCTAAACATTTGATTTTCATATTTGTCTCATTCTCAACCATTGCTTTAAAAATTTTAAACTTCTCAAAAGCTTCTAATTTTTCTTTGAGGAATGTCACCCAAGTCATCCTTGTATAATCATCAATGAACAACATGAAATAGGATTCTCCTTGCAATATTTTAGTTCTTGTTGGTCCACAAAGATCAGTGTGAACTATTTTCAATGGATGTGAGGATGTATATTCCTTGATTCTGAAGTTGGCTTTAGTTTGTTTCCGATGTTGACAATGTTTACAAACCGAATTTTGAGGCTTCACAATCTTTGGCAAACCTCTTACAGCTTCCTTCTTACTCACCTTTATTAGATTGTAAAAATTCAAGTGTCCCATCCTTCTATGCCATAGCCATCTTTCACCAATTAGACTCATGCGGCATTGCTCTTCATTTTCTAGGATGTATACATTACTTGAATTCCTTACAGCAGTCCCAATAAATTTTTCTAAGTTTTTCTTCATGATTTCACATTTCTTAGAATCAAATATGCAGATGTGGCCTTGATCACATGTTTGACTCACACTAAGAAGATTAGGCTTTAAGTCTTCTACTAGCAGCACATTATCAACTCTGATTTTATTTCTGATAGCAACTGTACCTTTTCCAATTATCTTAGAGGACATATTGTCTCGAAAAGTAACTTTTCCCTTTTGATCTCTTTTTAGGCTTATGAACTTGTTTGGATCTCCTGTCATGTGTTTTGAACATCCACGATCAACATGCCATATATTTTTCTTTTCTATTGCACATAGAGCTATCATGGATTCTGTCCTCTCTACTATTTCTTTTTTCTTCCAGACCTTTCTCTACTCTTTGTCTTGAAACCTGTTTGCAGTATTCCTTTCTGTAGGAGTCATTAGTTTGCATTCTCTAGTGATATGTCCATGGTTATTGCATTTGTAACATTCTATATCATAGCTTTGTAGAGGTGCAAAGGAGTTATGGTTTCCTTTTCTTTCTTTTAGATAATTGTTAGATGTATTCTTCTTATGAAAATGAACCATTACATATGCTTTGCAATGCAGGGCTTTATGTCCAAACTTATTACATGAGTAGCAATGACCCAAAAAGATCTTCCGATACCTGCTTTTCATTGACCTTCTAGGCACCATATTTGTCTCATGTAAGTGAGGATTAGATTTTTTACTATCCCTTATTTTGGTTGGACTCATAAGTGCAACAACATAACTGTTTTTGTTATATCCTAACCCATTTTTTTCACTTGATGGTCTTTGGGAACTTAGGATGTCATCTAGAGTCCTCGAGCTCTTCTCAAATTTTGTTTTAATAGATTTCTCATAAAGTTTCTTTTTAAGCTAAATAATTTCTACTTCAAGTCTTTCAAATTCTTGCATTCTTTCTTTGAGCTGTAATTCTAAGTTCTCTTCAATCTTCTTAGCCTCTTGAAGCTGTATCTTCAGATCTACAATGATTTGACTTGACTCTTCATTCTTGTCTTTTGTTCCTCTTTATGATTAGCTAGTTGTGTTCTTAAACATTTAATCTTCCTTTTAATTTTTCTCAATTCTTCAAGATCACTTATGAGTTCGGCCTTTAGGTCCACCTCTCCTTCCATATCTGATTCATCATCTGGAGCTTGAGTTTCTATTCCGATGAATAGAATTTTTGTTTCCTCATCTTCTTCTTCTTCATCTTCACTATCTTCCATAGTGCAAAAGATCTTCTTCTTCCCATTAAACTATTTTTGTTTGCTGCAGTGTTCTTCTTGAATTTCTTAGAGGCTTCTCGATCATCACTATAATCTTGTTTGGGATAGGGACATTTTGATGCAAAATGCCCAATTCTTCCACAGTTAAAGCATTTCAATGGTAGCTTTCCTTCATACAGTACCAGTACCTTTCTCAAGTTTCCTGATGAAAAGAGCTTCTTCATCATCTGAGTTCTCAAAGTGGTTTTTGGGTAATGCTTTAGATTTCTCTGACTCTTTCGTTGCTTTGAATGCTGCCTCTTTTCTTGATGGTTTATTATGTTATGTTCTCATCTCATAGTCACTGAAGATTCCATGTAAATCATCCATTGTTAGAAAGTCAAGATCATCTCGATCTTCTACAGTAGACACTTTGGAGTCATATCTCATTGGTAGTGTTCTTAGTACCTTTTCAACAACTTCTTTCTCCTGTATTTCTCCTCCCAGGCCTCTGATTGCATTGAAAATTTCATCTACTCTTAAAAGGTAATCTGCAATGTTTTCCTCTTCTTTCATTTTTAAACGTTCGAATTGTCCTTTTTATGTTTGGAGTTTGGATTTTTTGACTTTGGTAGCTCCTTCATATACATTTTTTAATTTGTCCCAAGCACCTTTGGTTGTCTTACATTGCATGACTTTGACAAACACTGAATTTGACAGTCCATTCAAAATTGCATTCAATGATTTTGCATTGCTTTTATATTTATCGTGTTCATCTTTATCTGTCGGTGGACTGGCTGGTATTTTATAACCCTTTTCAACAACATTCCAAACTTTGCATCTAAGAGACATTAGATGGCATCTCATTCTTACACTCCAGTATGCATAATTTTCTCCTATGAATAATGGAGGTTTGTTAGCAGCTAAACCTTCTTGTTGACCCATAGTGTTTTAATAGGATCTTCCTTCCAGTGATTGAACTGTAGTGAAGGATCCTTCTCTGATACCAATTGTTGGTTTATCCAGCAATAATGAGAGGGGGGGGTGAATCAGTATTTCCTTCTCTTTCCTTTAATTAAAACAATTAGTATTTAAACAATGTATACTATGAATCAAACAATCAAGGACAAAGAATTTTATCGTGGAAACCTCAAAAATCAAACCACAAAATCAAATTTATTAATAAAATTATTTCTACAAAATTATTTTTCTGCTGCAACAGAAAGGATGCTTCAACATCCCATTTTTCTATCTGCACTAACAAATAAGGATGCTGCAACACCCTTGTTTTCTAGCTATTATTGGAAGGAGGCTACAACCTCCTTGACAGGCTTCGACCTGCCACTAGAACCACCCAACTTCCCTGATATTTATAACTTCTTGATTTTCTACTTGATTCATCAATTCTGGAAATGCTTCATGCTGTTGGTTTCTCCCTTTCTTTATGCTGTTGGTCTCTCCCTTTCTTTATGTTGTTACGTTATGCATTGTAGAGACATCTTTCTTCTAATTCGAAATTTCATTTAAATACCTCATTCATCCATAGGAACGTGCCTCTTCAAGCATCATGCCTTTTCAACATCGTATCCTTTCACTAAACAATTACATTTTAGTTTAATAAATAATAGATATTGAAGAGCACCTGAGTGGGCCTAATGGATAAGAACATGTGTTATCTCCGAGGAGGTCACAGGTTCAAAACCGGCGGGGGGTAGGGTTGCTCATTGGCTCATTGTGACAAGGCTCGAAGGGTAGGTGACCCCTGCGATAGAGGCTCTCCCCTGGGATAAAGGGTCTCGGGACGTCTCGGCCCCTACTAAGTCACAAGTTTCTGGTATATCTAGCTTGCGGGCTATTGGATATACCCTTGGGAGATTGCTATTCCCATGGTTAAAAAAAATAATAATAAATATTTGTTTGTTTTGATAATTATATTTAATTAATTAATTAATTATATCTCTTCCTCTTCTTGTGCAGGTTTGTCTTCCTTCTTGCGGATATCAATGCCAATATTCAACATGACAGTAGTGCTCGGATCACCAAAAATAAACCTCATGATAAAATAATAAGTCTTCTCAAAAGTGAAACAAAAATACTAAAAAATGATGGCATTCCTAAGTCGCCACACACCCCATATAAAATGCAGCCGAAAAGTAGAGTATTTTGAACCACTGATAGAGGCACTTTTCAAGAGAAGAATAATTCCACTGACCTAAAATCTTTAATCTTCTCGCCACTTCGTCCTGCAGCTGAAGAGTAAAGGAACAAGTAGCCAAAAGATGGTCTATTGTTTCTGAATCCCGATAGTAGAAGGGACAACCTGAGGGCCCCATGCCTCCACGAGAGATGAAATTCTCGCCTGTAAGAATTCAATTTTTCAAATCCAGCCAGCTAAAGAAAAAGATCTTGATAGGGGCATGCCAATTCCAAAGTTCCTTGTACCACCAAAGTGATGAACCAATGGAGTTATCTAATGCAATTGATTTATATGCCAGATTTGTGGTTACAGATCCATTCACCAAGTTACCTAACCAAACAATCTGGTCGACATCCACATTCAATCAGATACCTGAGTGTCACAAGGAAGCAACATAGTTATCCCACTCCAAAGAAGCAAAATCCGATAGGTTCAAGTCACTAGACGTAATCCAATAGTTGTTCGTGAAATAATTCGTAACCGACTTCAGTGCATGGTTAAGGAAATAAATCCCATTAAGATGGATAACACTAATAGTATTTGCAGACAGTGTATAAGAGTGATTGGCACCAATAAACGGGTCGAACCATTTCCAACTCGCCACTTGAGTCGTTGATTAAGTGCGTGAAAGGTATTAATAAGTCCCGACCAGTTGTTAGATAATGGACTGATCCTCTTAGTAACCATTTTGATCCAATCCACAACCATTTGATTCTTAAGGTATTTGTTCTGGATGATCATCCCCCATAGACCAATATCCATTAGACCCCAGCTCCACAGGATTTTCACATGCAGGGCTGAATTGACACAATAAAGGTTTATGATCCCCCATCCTCCCAAAGCTTTATGTAATGCTAAAATTTCCCAGGCCACTAGATGATAATCGGTTCAAGCCTTTATAGCAATCCAAAGAAAATTAAAGAATAATTTCCTCAGTCATTTCAAAATAGAGGAAGGAACCTTCGCCATGGATAACTAGTAGATCAATATATTGTTGAGTCCAGAATTGATAAGTATGAGTCTGCCTCCAAGGGTTAATTTACGGTAATACCACACATTAATCCCCTTCTCAGCCTTTTTGATAATCCAGAGCCAATCAACCACATGATAATCATTCGGTTTGAGAAAATAGCCTAAATAATGCAAACCATTGACCAGATCCCGAAGTGCAAAGGGAAAAATAGAACCAACCTGTCTGCAGAAGTATCCCCCAAATTGAGAGAGTGAAAACTAGACTTAGGAGTGTTGATCTCCATTCCCAATGCTTAGCAAAAACAATCCAATAGCTCTTTGTAATGATACCACTCTGACAAGTTACCAATACCAAATATCAACACATCATCAACAAAAAGTAGGTGATTAATGTAATGATTGGGTGAGACCTTGATACATGTGATCTTACCTTCTAACTTCACATTGAGGATCAATTGACTTAACCCCTCAATGACCATAAGATACAAAAGTGAGGATAATGGACAGCCTTGTCGGAGGTCGCGAGAACTCTTGAAGAAATTTTCCGGGCTTCCATTAATCAATACTGCAAAGTTTGTGGTTGTGACACACCCCATAATCCACTGTACAACATCAAAACCCAAGCCAACATTTAATAGAAGAATTTGAATAAAGTACCAATCTACCTTGTCACAGGCCTTCACAATATCCATCTTTAATACCATAGCTTCTGAATGACGAAGTTTAGCATAATGAATAGTCTCTTGTTCCACCCCAATGGCATCAAAAATATGCCGCTGATGGAGAAAACCAAATTGTTCCTTCGAAATACCACAGGAAAGGTCGCCCTTTATCCTATTCGCAATCAATTTTGATACAATATTATATAGTAGGTTGCATAATGGTATTGGGAAGAAATCCTGAAACATTGAAGGATTGGAGGATTTAGGAATTAATGCCAGAAAGGTAGCACTGAGCCCCCCAAAAATCCTACTAGTATATCTAGCTTACTCAACCAATTGCATAACTTATCTAGCTTACTCAACCAATTGCACTAGTTATGGACCAACAAGATCAAAAAATTGAAGATAGAATTCAACTAAATAGCCATCTAGTCCAGGTCTCTTGTCCTGCCATCGCTTTCAATAAACCTTCAATCTCTTATAAAGTGACAGGGCTTCCAATAATAGAACTCTCTTCATCAAAAAATATATGCGACATAAATTGAAAAATCTTAACATGAGCTGCAACATTGAGCACCAAAGGACTAGCGAAGAGATTGGAAAAATAACTCGTTGTAGCATTCTTGGTCTCCTACTAGGAAGTGATTTTATTACCCAAAAGCTCCTCAATCTCCCATATAGAATTATGATTTTTCCGATGAGAGGCATAATCATGAAATAACTTAGCATTTTGGTCCCCCTGGGTGATCCAAAGGGCCCAGATCTTAAGCCGCCAAATAGAATCCTCTTCCTTGAGTAACACTGCTCTATCCTTTCCCAAAGTCTGTATCTAATTCGACTCGTGGTCCAAACTAATGCCCCGATAGATGCAGAATAGTAATCCTTGATAAGGCTATCTATATGTTTAATTTCCCTTTTTAGTTGCACTTTTTTATTTTTAATCCATGGAGCAACCAGAGCCTTAAGAGAACAAAGAAATTTAGGAAAGCGATGAACAATCGGTCCCAGGTCGGCATTTAGTGATCGTTTCCAGTGTGTCCTGGCCAATGCAATGAATTCCATATCCTTTGACCGCACATGGCAATATTTGAATGGATATTTGTGTACCCAGGTGCCCTTCTGCAAATTTAATATGATATCAGAGACCGAATCCGTTTCAATCCAAGAAGAGCACATGTCCATCATCCCCAAAAGTTCCTCATGCACAAGAAAGTGGTCCATTCATTTGGAAATGGAGTCACGCCCCATCCTACCATTATGCCATGTCGGAGCAAGAGGCTTGGGTTCAATGTCGACCATATGATGAGCCAAAATATAATTATGAAACCAGGAAGATAGTGGATCGATTCTAGCTTGCTAACCCCATGTCTCTTGGGTCACTGAGATGAAATTAAGATCACTTGCAACAATGAGGGAAGTGAGATCAAATATCCCACTCTGTACAAGATTAGTCCAAAATCATTGTTTATCCACTCAAGGTCCGTAACAATTAAAAAACTATAGGGGTATATCAAGTTCAGTGCTTCTGCCAACAAGTAAAATTCCACCCCCAACCCGGTAAGGGTAAAACTTGAACATAGATGGATTCTAGGTAGCTAATAATCCACCCGAAATTCCAATGACATCAACTGTACAACATTCCCGTGTTGGGAAAAGATGCCAACTCAGCTCTCTATCTTTAGTACCTGTAACTATAGTCTCCTGAAAGAATAATATGCATGTCTTAACCAAGTCAATAAGTCTCCAGAGGGACACAAATTTCGGGGTGCCCACAACCCCTCTCACATTGATAGAGAAGAGGATCATTAAGGCACCACTAGAGTGTCCAACAATGCTCTAAGAGGCCAAAAATGATCAGATAGGAGAGACTATGAATCCAATAGTTCTAAGGAAGGGGATGACTTTGTAGTAAAAGGAACATCCATCCGTTCTAAACCACTCTATGAAGAGCGAGAAATCTCTTTTCGACGACTACCGCCATTCTTCTTCTGTATTGTAATGTTGGGGCTAAATATTTTGGAAGGTGTCGTTAAACCAGAGTCAATACTGAACACCAGAATATGGTCCTGAAGGAAACCACCTCAGGTCTCCCCAAAAGGAGACGAAGTATCTGAAAGTAAAGAACCCACAATACTCAAAGCCATAGGGTGACCCAAAGAGTCCAACACTTCCCTTTCATCACTAAGTAGTTAAGAATCAGGGTCCAACTGTAGACCTTGCAGAGTGGGAAGGTTTTGTTCATTGGATACCACCTGTAGTGGAGTAGTATTGATGTCCTCCACCTGGGATTCCTTCTCCACAAGACAAGGAGGATTCATAATCGGACTAAGTGGAAGAACCCACAATGAAAGGAAAAACCTCCTCATGAAGAGAAAGTAGATCAGACTCAAAAAGGGTATCATAGAATGCAAGAAATAATCGATGAAGCTTACCTGAGCAAGTGTTCAGCCCATACAGAGTGCTACCACCATAGATACCACATTGCTCAAGGGATGTGGTCTGTGTTCGTCGAAGACCCAATTTATAAAACACCTCAAGAACCATCTCTTTGTTCGACACGATACTCTTCTATTGTGTGTGTTTGCAGTTGACCTTCAGGTGACTGACAACCCCACAAGTAAAACAACGAAAATGGGTACGCCAATAATCCAGTTGTTGAATAATAGTTCCTCCCCTCATTTGATGGTAATCGAATCTGGTATCCCAATATCTACGTCCATTTCCGTCAGAACCCAAGCCATACGTTTATCTTCGTGGAAGAGTGATTTTTCATCAAAATAAACAAAGCGTCCAAGTCTATTATCCAAAGACTCAAAGTTCTCATGGGACCAAAGATACAGTGGAAAACCCTTAAGTAGAACCCGGAAATGGTTCTTCTATAACTTCTCCGAGTGTGGATTAAAATCAATGTGCCATCGTTTGAGATAAAGGGAGCATCTTCCGATGACCCACAGACGCTCCATAATGTGTGCAACATGTTCTTCATCAAGAAAATGAAACACAATTCAATTATTGACCAGCATATGGACCCTAGGGAAATAGTTGAGAAGTGATTTCTAGTTCTCTGAGACCTGGGCAAGTAAAACCGACCCACTGGGTGGAGAGAAGCATACTTTGCCCACTAATTCCCTATGATAAATACTCAAGACTCAACCCAACCACACATCCTTACCCAGGGTCATATCCACCTCACCAGACCATTTGCAGGGCTCTATTCTGACACACAGACTCACCACGACCACGGGAGAGTCCACCTCCACTCCAAGGAAGTGTATTAGGAGCGAAACCTTCTAAGAGTGTCAAGTCCTCACATTTAGAAGTAGATGAAAACACTGCAGCATATTCACAAAAAAGGGGGTCATGCGGATTCAAGGAGGAACCTTGGATGTAAGCCCTAGTTAAGAGTGAATCATTAATACCCTCGATCCGAGGGCCAGTTGCACCGAGATCCATATAACCCCTATCACCTCATAAGAACTATTGTCACTTCCGAGTTAATGTTTTCAATTCCAATGATTACCCGTGATGATAGTGGGTCCCTCTATCCCACCACAAACATGCCAACCCAAGCACCTCCCTTAAATAGAATAGCAAGGAAACGTTTCCATTACAACTCCGAGAGTAACTGAGAGTCTACACAGCATGACATCAGTAACCATGAAAACTTAACATACACAATGATGATCTAGTAATATTTAACAATTTTCCATTAATCTCCACCATGGAAAAACTAGTAAACCCTAACTAATTCCATTACCGTCATTACCGTTGCTCGATCCTTGTTGATACAATCAAAACTATCATTAAATACAATGTTTCAAAACATTTACCCAAACTATTTAATATTGAGCACAATTCCATAATCGAATTTTCCATTATTCTATTTTTCAAACCCCCATTTTATTTTTGACATAAAAAAAATTCAACATAATAAAAACTAACTTCAAATACCTGCAAACCTATCCTTGTAAAAAAATTCATCAAAAATTGAAATCATTAATAAATTAATTAAACACAACTAAATATAAAAAATAAAATCTTTTAACCATATGAAACATTGTCACACATATAAAATATTAATAAATGTATTGTTTTTTTTGACAAGAACATTTGGGTATTATATTAGAGCCGGTATTTTAGCAACCGAAAGCTTTTACATAGATATTCTAGCAACAATACACCTCTGTAGTAGAACAGCGATCTTATAGATTCGCCCAAAATATGGCAGGGCTCCCTACTCCCATTTGCCAGAATTATTTAGCTATTACAGGGAAGAGAGGCGTATTATGCAGCAGGGACAGTCCTCATTTTTCCAGTTTATCTTTCAGGTTGGAGACTTGAGCTTCCAGTGCCGCGATTCGATGCCCAAAATTACCATGAGTGTTTGCCACGTCCTTGAAGCCTGTGCGAGTCTCGTCTTTGAAGTCTTCCATTTGTTCAGATAGTTCAGTCTTCAGCTGCATGATGTCTTTGTTCAGGAGGTCCCAGGTTTGCTCCCCGGCCTTGGAGAGCGCCTCTATTTTCACCTTCTGACTTTCATATTTTCCCCTCAAACACCCGAGTGCCTCTTCCAGGGCTCCAATACGCTCATCTGCAGTGAGGCCGGAACTGGAGGAGCTCGCCATCTCGTGCAGGGGCGCGCGATGAACCACGAACTGAGCCGGATCTGGAGAATGGATCCTCAGCAAGCCTGTAGCCAAAAGCTTTACCAACGTGCTCTGTATGCAGAGTGGAATGAGAGCGAGAACAGGGAGCAGTTCCTTTAAGAGCGAGCAGGGAGACTCCCGAGGGCGCAAGGACCAGTCCCTGAGCTGGAGTGCAGGGAATCTCTGCAAATTCATGAAAAACGTGATTTTGGGAAGCCCAGGAGCATGCTGCGTGAAGATACAGGATCTTCTACAGCTAGGGGATGTCACATCGCTGACACAACCCATTGATTTTAAGATTTCCTTGAGCCAGTTCGACCCCTTTGTTGGCTTCCATGTCTGCATGTTTATTGAGCGCACGAAGCACATGAAAATATCTTATTTTATGGAAAAGATTGCTAGTCTGGAGAATTTTTTGAAACATATGGCGGAGATGGACATTCGGGGGAGCTTTCTTGGTTATGAGGGCCTTGATTAGGATCCTGGAGTCTCCCAAGACTGTTAAGTGACGAATTCCATGGTTACGAGCAATTTTTAAACCTTGCCAAAGACTGCAGAATTCGGCAGTGTTATTAGTTCCAATTCCAAGTCCCCAGGAGTAATTGATGCTGATTATCCCTCTTTCTGATTTGATAATACCTCCGGCACCGGCTAGACCTGGGTTTCCTTTTGAGGCCCCATCGAAAAACAGGCATGGTTCATTCAGGGATTCTTCCCAGCATCTGAAGTCTGCATCCTCCAGCCTGATTTCCCAAGTCTCTGTATGAGGGACTCCGTAGGAGGGATGGGTTGGCAGATTGGTCGTTAGCATACTTAACCAATTGACCTCCTCTTGCATTAGAGGGGAGACATTGTTGAAGGAGTGGCAGTCCATGGCTTTGCCCAGGATGGCTCTAGCCTTTACTGCAGTCTTCCAGGGAGGGGCCTCTTTACTGCGGAAGATTCTATTGTTTCTTTCAAGCCACAGTTTCCAGCATATGGCTTTTGGGATCCAACCCCAAGCAGTTTGAAGCAGGATCTTGTTATTCAACTTGAAGGGAGACATAGATTTCCAGGAGAGGAATAGGAGCTGAACAGAAAGGGGCAGGTTAAGTGCTTTGTTAAGGCTCATGGCATGGATCCAAGTATCTTTAGCATAGGGACACTCCAACATTATGTGGTCCATGGTTTCATCATTGTTTTTGCAGAGGGGACATCGGGTTGGGCCTGCCATTCCTTTTCTTCTGAGGTTATCACCGGTGAGAATACTCTTATGGTCTAAGGACCAGCAGAAGATGTCAATTTTCGGGATGAAAGGTTTGGACCAAATAAAAGTCCAACCAGCAGGATTAGGGGCAGCATATGGGATGGTCTGGAGTTCCTTGTAGCCTTCCGCAGTAGAGTACACACCTGAGGTTCCCCAACCCCTTCTATCTCTGGAGCCCAGTTTGGATGGGGACTTACCTTGGAGGAGGTCCAATAGAGCATCTGCTTCATTTTTTAGAGCAGGAGGAACGTGGCCTAAGTCCCAACCATTCCAGATCTCATTCTCCCAGACAGAAATGTCCATTAGTGTGATGGATCCTTTTCCAATAAGCCATGTTTTTATGTTGCTGATATGCGAGTTAGTGCCAAGTGGGGGGCTCCCCAGAATGGAGTCATCCCAGAAATTGATTGAGCTGCCATTTCCAGGGATCCAATACAGCTTATTCTGGAAAGATGGCAGGGCTTTAATGCATAACTTGTAGATTGGTGAACCCTTTCTAGGAGGGGACTGCTGGTCCAGGCATCGCTTCCTCGGGCCAGGGAAGTATTTTTTGCGGAGGGCTTCTTTGCTCCAGCTAGTTTTACCAGAGACCATATGCCAGAGTAATTTGGCTCCTAGAGCTAGATTTTGAGTTGTTAAACTTCTAACCTGAAGGCCACCTTCATTCCGAGGCTTTTTAATCTTTTCCCAGCTGACAAGATGAATTTTGTTCCCATTCCCTTTCCCTCCTTCCCAAATGAATTTCCTTAACAACCCTTCAATCTTGTTGACTACCGAGCAGGGAGCGAGCAGAATAGAATATTGGTAAATGGGCATGCTATTGAGGACTGATTTGATGAGAGTAGTTTTACCTGCAAGATTGAGCCAGCTGGCCCCCCATTTCTGGATTTTGCTTTTGATCTTGTCCACAATAGGATCCCAATCTGCTGAAGTGATTCTGCTCTTACAAATGGGGATTCCGAGATAAATGAAGTTATTCCAATCTTTGGTTGAATTCATTCCCAGCGTTCTGCTGATGTCCCTTAGTTCCCTGGCAGAACAGTTCCACCTGAAGACTTTGCTTTTGTGGAGATTTATTTTGCTCCCTGAGACTTTTTTGTACACTTCCAGTTCTCTTTTGAATTGCTCCGAGGAGTGGACAGAGGCCCCTCCCAGAAGAAGGGTGTCATCTGCGAATTGGGCATGATTAATGTCCCTGACATTGTTCACAATTCTGAGCCCAGGAAGCACGTGAATGTCTTGACTGAAGTTAAGTTGAAAGCTGAGGACCGATGCTTGGATGGCATAAAGAAGGGGAGAAAGCGGGCATCCTTGCCTTAATCCTCTGGAGGCTTTGAAGAAGCGAGTTGGCCTTCCATTTACTAGAGGGGCAATCCAAGGGTCCCCCACACAGCCTTTGATCCAGCTAATGAAGTTGGTGGAGAATCCAAATTTAGCCATGACAGCAAACAGGAAGTCATGTCTGACTCGGTCAAAGGCGTTAGCTAAGTCGAGCTTGATGACCATGCCTTTCTCCTTACGCTGGTTGCTTGAGTGGATAGCTTCTTGAACGAGGATGATGTTATCCAAAATTTTCCTGCCTTTGATGAATCCTCCTTGGTTCTCCGGGATGATCCGAGGGAGCAATCTTTTCAGTCTGGTAGCAATAATCTTTGTAATTAGTTTGTAGCCCATGTTACAGAGGGAGATGGGCCTGAATCTGTTGAAGGAGTTGGATCCTTTTTCTTTAGGGATCAGGGCCAGAAAGGAGGAATTCATGCTGCCTCCTAGCTTGTTGGTGTTCTGGGAATGCCTAACCATTTTGAGAAGATCATACTTGATGATTGTCCAACAACAGATGAAAAATATTGTTGTAAAGCCGTCCGGACCCGACGCACTATCGAGTTTCATAGCAGTGAGAGCAATTTTAACTTCATCCATGGTGATAGGCGCTGAAAGGGAGTTGTTTTCTCCCTCACTGATGATCTGGGGGATGAGATCAAAGGGATGGGAGGTGGGGTCGAGAGGCTCTTCAATGGGAGCAGTGAAGAGGTCAGCAAAAGTTTCAACAGCTGCCTTCTTAATTCTCTCTGCATCTTGGATCACTTCTCCCTCATACCGAATTTCAGTGACAGCTTTGTAGTTTTTCCTGGCTTCAGCTTGTTTATGAAAGAACTTGGTATTTTTGTCTCCGCTAAGGAGCCAGAGGTTACGGGACTTTTGACAGTAGTATTCTTCTTCAACCCTACAAGCAGAGAAGAAGTTCTTTTGCAAGGTTTCTTCCTTGGAGTGGGTCCAGACAGACGCAGGGGAGGAACCAGATAAGGCTTGATGTGTTTCAAGTTCAGCCTGGGCGAATTCTCTGTTGGAGGCAGGAGAGGGAAGATTTTTGGCCCAGGCTTTAAGGGCAAGTTTGAGTCGTTTAAGCTTGGATTCCCAGACAAAGGAGGGCGAGCCCGCAAGGTGGGTATTCCACGAATCAACAACAGTTTGGAAAAAGTCATCATGGTGAATCCAAAGTGGGATGAACCGAAAGGGGATAGGACCAAGATTTGGATCAGTGGTTAGCTCAAGCAGAATCGGCCTATGGTCAGAGGTGTAGTGAGGGAGAATTTTGGAGGAGGCTAGAAGTCTCAAGTCGAGGAAGGAGGAGTGGACAAGGAAGCGGTCAAGCCTTGCTGCAACATGGCCAGGACCAATTCTTTTATTTGTCCAAGTATAGATGCCATTGATGGGTTTGATGTCAAGCAGATCCCAATCAGAGATGATGTCTTCTACCCATTCTCTAGAAGGGTCTCTAACCGGATTTCCTCCTTTCTTTTCATTAGCAGCCAGAGTCACATTCAGATCTCCAGCTATAATAATGTTATCTCTATTCTGTAATTGAAGAAAAGTTTCAAGAGTGTTCCAGCACTCTTTTTTTTCCGCATGCAGAACAGGAACATAGAGATTAAAAAGACATACCTTGTGTCCCGATTGCTTGTGGACCAGTTTTGTGAAAACCCAGTGATCAGTACGCTCTTCAGCTTCAATATCATATAGGAAGGGATCCCAGAAGGTGGCGATTCCTCCTGAGGCACCTCTTGAATTATTGCCAATCCCAACACTTTTTTTCCAAAATATTTTCCCGATTTGGAGGGTCTTTATCTCCTCCATTTTAGTTTCCTGGATAAGCAGAATCTCAGGCCTATGTATTCTGATTAGATCTCTCATTGCATCTTCTTTCAGGGTGGATCCAAGCCCTCTGCAATTCCAGGAGATGTATTTCATTGACGGATTTGGGGGGAGGTTTTGGCCTCTTTAGAGGCCAGATTTGTACCTTTTTTTGAACGGGTGTTCATGATGCCTTTTAGAGTTTTTTGAGAGCCTTCGAGGACTTCCAGATAGGTTGCTTCTTCCCTTTGTTTCTTCTTGGTTTTCCTTCCTCTTGGGGTTTTGATCTGGAGGGAGTAGAGACCGCTGGATGTCTCTCCTTCGGTATCTTCTTCAGGATCTGAATCTTGCAGCTGGGGTTCTTCATTGACTTCCTTGGGCGAGCTTGGTTTATCATTTTCTTCTTGAGTATTGGGTAGTTCACCAGGTTCTAGAAGATCTGCATTCAGGACGTCAGTGTACTCCCTGTTGGCTTGCTCGGCCGGCAGAGGCACCCCGATAGCTGTAGGATGCATCTTCTCGGAGAGGATGGCCTCTGGACGTTCTTTGGGGCTTGAGACTATGATTGGGTCTTCTTTTGTGGAATCGCAGGAGGGTTTGTTTGAACTTGAAGGCTGATTTTGCATGTTCATGACGGGCTTTTCGGGGTTCTTTGGGATTGCCTTGCCTTTCTTGACTTTTTGCCATCCTGCCTCATCTTCTGAGACCTGATTTTTTGGACGGTTTCTTTGAAAGTGTCCATGTTCATGACATTGGCGACATTTGAATGGGATCTGTTCGTAGTCGAGCTTTTGGTAGTATGTCCAGTCTCCTATTTTGAGTTTGATAGCTTCAGGGAGGCCAGCTTCAAGATCAACCTCGACACATATTCTGGCGCATGAGTATTGGCCCTTGTTATCGGCTTTGTCAATGTATTTCCCTAAGGTGTTTCCAATTTTTTCCAAAGTAGGAGTGTTCCAGCAGTGAATAGGGAGGTTGGGGAGCCTTACCCAGACTGGAACTTCTGTCGGCACATCTGTTTCTGCATTGAAGTCAGGCGTCCATCTATTGAGGTATAATCCTTGAGGACCCATGAAGTATGGACCATTTCTGAATATCAGATCTCTGTCTTCTTGGGCTATAAACTCAAAGATGAAGAAGCCACGTCCTACAGGGTAACAGGTAACACTATTCTTTAGTTGGGGACGCCAGTTCCTTTGAATCCAGTCGTCGATGGTCTTGGTTGAAGGCCAAAGCCCCATAAACTGTCCGACTAGTCCCCTATCAGCAAGAGCTAAGGCAACTTTGATGGGTATTTCACCTGGAAAATCGATTTCAGGGATTGATTCAAGCTTTTTGATGAACTTTGGAACTGCTGGAGCTTTGGGTTTAGAGCCAGAGGAGCGAAGGAGCAGATTGAAGGCGTCAGAGGCTGTGGGAGGGGGAGGCCCTCCCCCAAACGCCGCCATTACGAACGCGAGAGCCAAGCAGCGGCTGCGTGCAGGCTAGGGCATAGCAGAGCTCGCGTCAGTCGCTTTCGCCTTGATTTAGGAAAATATTAATAAATGTATTGTTAGGAATGTTATATTTGTTAATTGACAATTGAAGTCGATAGTCGAATGGAATTAAATTCGACAAATGGTGGTAGTCTAGTAGACTAACCAACTAGAATAGGTGATTGGTCGGCGAGAAGTCGACTAGCATAAAGCAATAAAGAATTCGAAAAACACTTGGACAATGAGAATCTTGACTGGTGGTCGACCAAGGTTGACTTGGTCAAGTCAACTGTAACATAATAACTTTAAGTTGTTAGGAAGTTATGGATTGTCATTAATGGAGCAATTTGTTGTAACTAACTTGGGAATCACGAGATATTATGCATTTCATCTATAAATATGATGTAATGTGAAGGGCTAAGTAAGCAATTGTAAGAGAACTTGCATGAGTTGAAAGTAAGTGTAAGTGAATTCACACTTGAACAATTGTGATCTTATAAATCGTTGTTGTAAACACCGGTTAAGAGTGTTGTTAATAGATGAGTGGTAAATCTCACTAGTTTGCTAGTTTTTCCCTATAAAGTGTTTTCCATGATAAATTTATGTGTATTATGTGACTGTTTGCTTTTTTTCATTGTTTAATTTTGTCTAACTATAAGAATCATTATGTAACTCATTGTAATAGGTATTAGAACCCAACATTTGGTATTAGAGTTATATTTGGCTTCAATGGGACACACCTTTGCTGCTAAGGGTTTTGCTTGGTCCTAGATATGGAGAATACCTAGTTTCAGTTGGAGTTCTAGAATGACTAATTCATAGTTGAGAATGGCCGACAGTTTTAGGATGGAAAATGAAAAGTTTAATGGACAGAATTTTTATTTTTGGAAGCTTAAAATGGAGGATATCCTTGTGGATAGAGATCAATGGGTTGTTGTCAACCCCAAAACCACTCTGACAGGTATGTCAAAGGAAGATTAGCATAAAATCGACAAGAAAGAAAGGAGTACAATTGGATATCGTTTAGCGGATTTTGTATTGTTGAATGTCTCATAAGAAGACACCGCAAAGAAACTATGGGAAAAGTTGGGGAACTTGTACCAATCGAAATATCTAGTTAACAAGTTGTTTCTTCAAAAGAAACTATATTTTCTTAGGATGAATGAGGTAGACTTAGTTACAGAGCACCTAAATGCGCTCAACATTGTGATTAGTTAGTTGTTGTTCGTGAATATTAAAATCACTAAGTAGGATAAATGTATTAGTCTATTGTGTTCTTTGCCACACTGATGGGATATCATGGTCATGGCTGTTGGAATCAATAATACCACATTCAATATTGATGATGTGGTTGCATCTCTATTATCATAGGGTATGAGATAAAAGAACATGGAAGGTTCGACCCATGATTCCTAGATGGTGAGAGGTCAACCGATCGAAAAAGGAAAAAGGTAAATCCTACCATATAAGATCAAAGTCAAGTGGTAAATTTAAGGCCAGATATAAATCCCCTACTCTGACAATGAGAAAATGTTGGAAATGTTGTAAATTCGGGCACTCTAAGTGAGATTGTAAGTTGGTGGGAGTCGAGAAGAGAAAGGGTTATGAGGAAGGGGATTGCACTGATGGTAAGGATCTACCGGAATAAAAAGGGGATGTGTATTTGGCTTCGACATGTACAAAATTAGATCATGACTCTTGGTTGATTGAATCTAGTGCATCATATGATATGACACCACACACAAAGTGGTTCTATGAATATGAGAAATACGACGATGGTGTGTAAAGTTAGTCACAGCAGATCTAATGAACAAATAAATCAGTCACAACAGATGATCATAGAAAATATGGTGCAAAACTGTGCAAAACATGCAGCAGTGCTCTCTATCCCAGAAAGGGTGAATGAATTACAATACAAACTGTTACAATGAACAGAGCAATTCGAATTGCCTAAGGAGGTCATTCGAATCATTGAATGGAGTAGCTTGACTCAATCTAGGAGTCCTCATCAATCATCGGTGTTGCTCATCAATCACAACAAACAGTCATCCAGGTGTCAAGCTGAGTCTAACTGATCATAATAAATGTAACTGAAGTGTGAAGCACTGATATAGGATCTGGAGGCTCAGTGGGGGCGTATGGGAGGCTAACTGGAGTCAGAGCAAGTCACCTAATCGAACTGGAGGTCAATCGGAGGTGAAACAGTCAGTCAGGAGTGAAATCAGAGTGAAATCAATCAGAATCGGAGCTAACTGAATGTAACTGGAGTGAATCTGCAGTGGTAGGTGAACAAGTGCGCCCTTCTCTGTCAGTAGGTGAGAAGAGGGCGCCTTTCAGCTTAGGAGGGCTAAAACTCTGTGGAAAGTGGCTCCCGGGTGCTAGAAGAAGGTGGATAAGGTGCTGGAGGCATCAAACTGGTGACTGGACTGCATATCCTGAAATAGATCATGCAAGATCCTGAAGTAGATATGTATCCCGAAATAGATGATCCTGAAATAGATATGTATCCCGAAATAGATGATGGATATCCGAACACCCCCCCTCAAGCTAGACTATGATGTGCCAACTAAATAAATGTGGGGCCCTGGTAACTAAGACCAAAGGTCACCCCAATACAATAATCCAAAAAAATGCTGAAAAATAAACTAAGTGAGGAAAGAGGGAAAACCCAGTGGGAAGAAAGCCCCCCCTCAAGTCTAAAGCATAATAATGAATCAATCTGTCTCCACCATGATGGAACTCACCCCCAACAGTGAACGGAGGTAAGAGAACTTCTTCTCAGTGAAGCTCTTGGTGAAGATGTCTGCAATTTGCTCATCAGTAGGGCAATATTGCAGAATGATGGTGCGGTCATGCACCAACTGTCGAATGTAATGCATATGAATCTCAATGTGCTTGGTCCTCTGCCGCTGAACTGGATCTGTGGAGATCTTGATAGCACTTTGATTGTCACAAAATAGGACAGTCGAAGTAGTGCCACCAAAACCAAACTCGGAAAGAATACCCTGCAACCAAACTGCCTGAATGCAGGCATTGACTGCCCCTCGATACTCTGCCTCTGCTGAAGAAAGTGCAATGGCTGCTTGCTTTTTGCTGGACCAGCAAATAGCACCATGACCAATCATGAAAACATAACCGGAAGTGGACTTCCGATCAATGCTATCACCTGCCCAATCTGAATCAGTAAAACCAATGAAATCTAGCTCAGAATCTGCAGCATAATGTATGCCAAACTGTCTCGTACCTTGCACATACTGCAAGATCCGCTTGGCTGCTCGCCAATGAAGCTCATGTGGCTGCTGCATATATCTTGACACGGCACTCACGGCATATGAGATATCAGGCCGTGAATGTGTCAAATAAAGTAGTGAACCAATCAACTGTCGATACATACTGCAATCTGCAAGCGGTGTGGAATCTCCCTTCTCAAGACTGATTCCTGAGAGGAATGGGAACGGGGCTGCCTTACATTCAGCCATATTAAACTTCAATAACAGGTCGGAAGCATATTTTTGCTGAGATATAGTGATCCCATCGAAATTTTGAGCTATCTCCAAGCCCAAAAAGTGACTCAGCAAGCCCAAATCGCTCATGTCAAAAGCTAGATTTAAGGCAGTTTTTAGCTTGTTTATTGAAGTAAGTGTGCTACCAGTAATAAGCAGATCATCAACATAAAGTACAATAACCAACAAATTACCTTTAACTCGCTGAAGATAGACATTCGGATCAGATTTGCATCTTTGGAAATTCTGAGAAAGAAGGAAGGAGTCCATCTTTGCGTACCAAGCTCTTGGGGCCTGTTTTAACCCGTACAAAGACTTCTTCAATCTACAAACCAATGATGGATCTGATGTATAACCCTCTGGCTGCTGCATATAGACCTCTTCAGCAAGGTCTCCATGTAAAAATGCACTCTTCACATCCATGTGATGCACCTCCCAATGCTTGGATGCGGCAATAGCTAAAACAAGGCGGATGGAATCCATCTTTGCAACCGGTGCAAAGGTCTCTGTGTAGTCCACTCCTTGGACTTGGGAAAAACCTTTTGCCACCAACCTTGCTTTATATTTTCTGATAGTTCCATCAGCAGCAACTTTAGTACGGTAGACCCATTTACACTTCACTAATTTTCTTCCAGGTGGAAGAGAAACTAGCTCCCATGTATTGTTCTTTTGAAGAGAACTGTACTCTTCATCCATGGCATCTTTCCATCTCGGATCTCGATGGGCTGAATAATATGATTGGGGATCTGAACCAGCCATCAAATAACAAATCTCAGGAAGAAATGGATCAGCAATAGAAAGAGCCATACCTGCCCTTTGAAAGTCTCCTCTTGTTCGTCTCGGATCAGCAGGATTTCCAAGATTTGAACCAGCAGATTGTAGAGTATTTTGGGCCCACTTTGGTAACTGAGGGGGATCTGAATGGTCGGATTCCGAACCTGATATGTCATGATCATCATATGCTGCTACAATATCAGAAATATCAGAACTCATACCTTCATTATTGCTGCTCGAATCTTCTTCTGGTGAAGGCGGTGAATCGGCAGTTTTCTCCTCAACTAGTTGCAATTCTTGAAGCGGTTCTTCAAACTGCACACTGCGCTCTATGAATATCTTTTTAGATCTGATATCCATGAGTTTATATGCTTTTTATTCTTCCCCATATCCTATCAATATGCACTCGATACTTTGTGGATCCAAAGCTCGTCTCTTCTCAGAAGGAATTCTAGCCCATGCAGTAGAGCCAAAAACTCTCAAATTTGACACATCCGGTTTGTGACCAAAGAATGCTTCGAAAGGAGTCATACCTTTCACGGATGAATGTGGAACACGGTTCTGTATATATGCAGCAACATTGATTGCTTCAGCCCAAAGATTTGCAGCCAAACCTTTTGATTCAATCATGCATGTAGCCATCTCTTTCAGTGACCGGTTTTTCCTTTCCGCTACACCGTTCTGCTGGGGTGTGTAGGGAACTGTATGTTGGATCTTGATTCCGCTTTGGGCACAAAGTTGCAGCAAATCGGACTTGATATATTCCCCACCATTATCAGATCTAAGAGCTTTGATCTTGCTCTCAGTGGTGGTCTCAACAGAAGCCTTAAAATCCTTGAATTTTCCAAGCACTTCTGACTTGTTTTTGAGAAAGAATACCCATGTAAAGCGAGAATAATCATCAATAAATGTCAAAACATACCTTGAACCATTTAATGACATATGGGGCAGCGGACCGCTGATATCAGAATGGATCAATCCCAGAATAGTAGAGGCTCTGCTAGCCTTGCCGCGGTCGAATCTGTGCTCGGGGTGCTTCCCAATAATGCAACCCGTGCATATTCCCTTCGAGGAACGGAGTTGTGGAAGCCCATCAACCATGGATTTATTTGATAGCAGAAGCAAATACTTATAATTTAGATGTCCAAATCTTTCATGCCAAAGCCTACTAACCTCATTACCATGTGTGCGAAGAGCAGTGGGCTTTGCAAGCGGAATAAAGTGCGAAAACTCATAACATTTTGCAGTGTGGTTTGCCTTTCCAACCGCAACTAGTCTTCCACTTTTGATATCAGAAATTTCAACTGTATTAGGGCTGAATGTGACTTTCTTTGGATCACTAGTATGTGTCATTTGATACACAGAAAGGAGATTCGAAGCTAAGGAAGGCACATAGAGAACATTCTGAAAGCATCCATGATCTACATGAATCGTACCTTTGCCCTTTGAAGAAATTTTTGAGTCATCTCCCAAATGGATGGGGATGGAGCTGTTTGGATCGAATGAGGAAAAAGAATCAATATTTGCAGCCATATGATTTGATGCACCCGAATCTATCAAGAGAGTGGGCTTCGAAACCGTTGCCATGAGTGCTTGTCCTCTTTCATGATCGTCATTCCGATCCTTCTTCCTTGCACCGTCAGGAAGGGTTATGTTGTTCTTTTCCAAAAGGAGGGCCATTTGATCTATAGTCTTCTTCATACATGAACTTTCGGGATGAAAGCCACGGTTACAATAAGTACATTTAGATTTTTGGTTACCTTCTTTGCCCTTTTGCTTGGATTTCGAACTGGATGGTGCATCCGTTTGCTTGCCTTTGTCTTTTTGCTTGTGAGGCTCGAATTTGGGGTTCTCCTTCTTTAGCTTTCCTTTACCATTCGAAATCTTGGGTCCTTGAACAAATAGGGCTGAATCTTTGGAGCTTATGGACCCCATTTGAATCAACTTGTCATGCTCTTTCGTAACGGACTCAATGAAGGCATTCAAGGTAGGCATCTTCCAATTCGGGGTAGTTAGCCGACCGGAATTGAAAGTGGAGACAAATACCGAATAATCTTTCCCAAGCTTGCTTAGAATGGAGAGGATCAACTGTTTATCCTCTTTGATAACACCACTGTTCTTCAATTGCAAGTTCAAGTTCTTGAATTTTGTGAAGAATTCATTGATGCTCTCGAAATTCTCAGGATTAAGGCCAATCAATTCATTCTCTAATTGAAAAGCCCTAAGCTCATCCTGCTTGCCGAATAGTGTCTCAAGTTGCTCCCATATGGCCTTTGGAGTCTTCAATCCGCTGAGATGGAAGTGAAGATCTTTGGAAATGGAGAGACAAAGAAGATCGTAAGCTTCATCAAGCTTATTGTAGTGTTTGGTTCTTTCTGCCACATTGTTTGGCTCCAATTCAAGACCAAGAGTGACTCGGTAGTATCCTTTTGAACGTAATATGATCTCCATATCATCTTTCCAATCAAAATAATTGAATGGGGTGAGGATAGGCTTTGAAGAAGAGTATTCCATTGCTAGGAGCGAGTCAAATGATGAAGAAGAAGCTTGCATGCAGACTATAGCGAATGGAGATGCTGTAGGGAAGCTTGCATGCAGAATGTAGCGAGTGCACTTGGAGGAGATAATTAACCTGCAAATCACATAAGAACAATCACAATAAGGTCGAACAATCCACCCTTTGAGAGTTGCATCACACCTGGGATTGGATTTCAAGCAATGTTGAATAGGTCCAATGTATCAGATCCAGGAATTATGTGGTAACTCAAGCTTCTGGAGTGGTATTGGAGTATTTTTCAAGCTTTGCATGCACAGGAGCGAATGCCCTTGAGATATCTCATGCCAAACTTTTTGCAATTTTTAGCAATTCAGTCAAATCTTCTTGTATAAACACCTGTAGAAAAGAGATCTTGTCCCTGCAATGGCTCTGATACCATGTAAAGTTAGTCACAGCAGATCTAATGAACAAATAAATCAGTCACAACAGATGATCATAGAAAATATGGTGCAAAACTGTGCAAAACATGCAGCAGTGCTCTCTATCCCAGAAAGGGTGAATGAATTACAATACAAACTGTTACAATGAACAGAGCAATTCGAATTGCCTAAGGAGGTCATTCGAATCACTGAATGGAGTAGCTTGACTCAATCTAGGAGTCCTCATCAATCATCGGTGTTGCTCATCAATCACAACAAACAGTCATCCAGGTGTCAAGCTGAGTCTAACTGATCATAATAAATGTAACTGAAGTGTGTAGCACTGATATAGGATCTGGAGGCTCAGTGGGGGCGCATGGGAGGCTAACTGGAGTCAGAGCAAGTCACCTAATCGAACTGGAGGTCAATCGGAGGTGAAACAGTCAGTCAGGAGTGAAATCGGAGTGAAATCAATCAGAATCGGAGCTAACTGAATGTAACTGGAGTGAATCTGCAGTGGTAGGTGAACAAGTGCGCCCTTCTCTGTCAGTAGGTGAGAAGAGGGCGCCTTTCAGCTTAGGAGGGCTAAAACTCTGTGGAAAGTGGCTCCCGGGTGCTAGAAGAAGGTGGATAAGGTGCTGGAGGCATCAAACTGGTGACTGGACTGCATATCCTGAAATAGATCATGCAAGATCCTGAAGTAGATATGTATCCCGAAATAGATGATCCTGAAATAGATATGTATCCCGAAATAGATGATGGATATCCGAACATGGTGATGTTCTTCTAGGAGATGATTCATCGACCAGGATTGTCAAACAAGGTAAAGTTTGACTATTATTAAAATATGGTAGGAGAGGAACTCTTCTAGGAGTGTTGCATATCCTAGGTTTGGATCGAAACCTGGTATCTATCAATGAGATGGGGAATGCAAGCGTACGGTTTGTATTTGAGAAAGATAAATGTAAGATGGTGCGAGGAACGATGGTATTGATGAGATGATTTTAGGATGGAACATTGTACAAGCTATTGGGAAGAACATATACCAATGAATGTGTGAATACAATATTTCCTAAATATGACATCATATATTCTTGTCTAGTCGACACGACCATGTTGTGGCATCAGTGGATGGGACATATTGGTGAGAAAGGTCTTCGTGGTATGCACAATAAAGGTATGGTCGAAGGTCTCCCTAAATGTTCTTTAGAAGTAGACTTTTGCGAACATTGAATTTATGGTAAAGAGAGTGGTGTAAAATTCCCATCTGGGGACACAAGGTCCAAAGAAATACTGGAGTTAATACATTATGATGTGTTTTGACCAGTATAGTCCCTTCAATAGGAGGTTCCCAGTATTATGTCTCTTTCATAAATGATTGCTCTATAATGACATGTATTTTTTGAGGAAGACATCTGAGGTTTTTGAAAGGTTCCAAGAGTTCAAATATCTTGTAGAAAATTAGACTAGCAGAAAGATCAAGGTGCTGAGAACTGATAATGGAGGAGAATTTTGTAGTAAGGCATTCGACCAGTTCTGTAGAAAACGCCATATAGCTCAACAAAACACAACTCCATACATGCCTCAATAGAACAGATTTGCTAAAAGAATGGATAGAACACTAATGAAAAAAGCAAGGAACATGCTCAATGGTGTAGGTATCGCACAAGAATTTTGGGTGGAGGTAGTTGACACAACATGTTACCTAGTGAATAGGTCATCATCAATGACTCTAGTCGACAAGACTCCATATGAAGCATGGGATGGGTAAAGGCCCTCTCTTGCTCATATTAGAATTTTTGGGTGTGATGCCTTTTTGCATGTCCTAAATGATAAAATAATCAAACTCAAAGGAAATTCTAAGAAATGCATCCATCATGTACAAAAATGGAGTGAAAGGGTATAAGTTGTGGAATCCAATCACATGGAAGGAAATTTCTAGTAGAGATGTGATCTTTAGAGAATTCGGAGGTACTTCCATGATTGAAGAGGATAAAATTGAAAAGGAACAAAAAAATTTAGAGTTCAGATGGAATGATGAAATTCATGATTCCAATGAGTCAACTGAATCTGACGAAGAGGTGTAATAGTAGACTCTAGTCACCAGGAGGTCTGGTTGAGAAAACAAACAACCCAAAAGGTATAGTCCAACAAAATTTCTCTCTGATTTTGTGTTATCTACCATAGAATATGATCCTAGGTCAGTAAAGGAAGCGATCGAATCAACAAAGGGTAAACTCTAGAAAAAGGCCTTGGAAGAAGAAACGGAGTCTTTACGGAGAATGAAACATGGGATATGGTCATGTTACCAAATGGAAGGAAGCATGTCGGAAGTAAGTGGGTATTTAAGAAAAATATGAATGCAATAGGTCAAGTCTAGAAGTACAAAGCTCAACTAGTAGAAAAGGGATGTTCCCAAGTCGAGGGAGTCCACTTTGGTGAGATCTTCTCTCATGTTGTGAAGTTAACATCCATTAGAGTACTAATGTATGTAGTTGCAACATTTGATCTTGAAATAGAACAGATGGATGTAAAGACAACATTTCATCATGGTGATCTTGAAGAATAAATTTATATGAAGCAGCCTGAATGATTCACCATGAAAGGAGAGAAGGAGTTGGTCTAAAAGCTCAAGAGTCCCTCTATTGTATAAAGAAATAACTTAAGGTGTGGTACCAAAAGTTTGATTTGTATATCCATAGTTGGTTTTTGTGAGAAGTTGGGATAATCACTGTGTGGATAGCAAGAAAGTTGGTGATCATTTATATATATAATTTTGTATGTCAACAATATGTTGTTGGTTGGAAACAACATGAATTTGATCAAGGAGGTAAAACTGCAATTATCCTCCAAGTTCGACATCAAGGATCTTGGTGAAGCTTAGTTCATTCTTGGAATGGAAATTAAAATAGATCAATAAGGTAGAAGGATCTAATTAAATCAGAGTAAATATGTTGAGATAGTTTTGAAACAGCTCAACATGCAAGAGTGAAAACCAGTTAAGTTCCCTATTCTTATAGGAGTTAAATTATCTATTGAACAGTGTCACAATACATAAGAAGAGATAGAGTACATGACATGTGTTCCCTATGCTAGTGTTGTAGGTATTCTAATCTATGCAAAGGTTTGTACTTGACCTAATATTACCCATGCAGTGGGAGTATTGAGCAGATACATGTTGACACCTGGAAATGAGCACTAGACCAAAGTCAAGAGAGTATTCAATTATAAGCATGGCACAATGGATTATGCAATTTGTTATCAAAGGAAACCTGAAATCAACAAAAAAAGAACTATACATGGTTTTGTTGACTCTAACTGGGCTAGAAATATCAATCGCGTACATTCGACCAATGGATATGTTTTCATGTTATTCTATGGGGTAGTCATTTGGATGAGTAGAAGGCAATTAGTCATTGCATTGTCGACCATTGAAGCCGAATACATGGAAGCCACTCATGCGAGCAAAGAGGCATTAATTCGGTTGCATAGATTGTGTTCAGAGTTTGGATTCAAACAACATGTTGTTAGGTTGGATTGTGACAATCAAAGTGCAATATTCTTGGAAAAGAACCCAACATATCATTCAAAGACAAAGCATATTGATGTGCAGTACCATTTTGTGAGAGAAATGGTGGAGAACCAGAAATTGTTGCTGGAAAAGGTAGACATGATGAAGAATACTACATACTCACTAACCAAGTATGTGAGAATTGATAATTTTACTTTGTGTAGGGAATCAATGGGCCTGTCAATCCTAGTAAAGTGAACTGGAGTCCTGAAATCTCCTTTATATGCAAAGACAACAACAAGTGAGAGAATGTTGGGAATTGCTATATTATTTTCAATTCAATCGATGGTCGAAGTCGATAATCGACTCGTCAACAAGTCGACTTGAATTAAATTTGACATATGGTGGCAATCTGGTTGACTAACTAACTAGAATAGTCAATTGGTTAACAATCACGATGGGTTGACAAGAATTCAATGAGCACAAAATGGGAAAGAATTCGATGAACACTTGGACGATGAGAAGCTCGACTAGTGGTCGACCAAGGTTGACTCAATCAATTCAACTATAGAAAAATAACTAAAAGTTGTTAGGAATTTATGGATCACCATTAATGGAGGAATTAGTTGTAACTAACTCAGGTATCATGAGCTAATGTGTATCGCATCTACAAATATGATGTAATGTGAAAGGCTAAATAAGAACTTGTAAGAGAACTTGTATGAGTTGAAAGTAAGTGTAAGTGAATTCATGCTTGAGATATTGGGATCTTGTAAATCGATGTTGTAAACGCTGGTTAAGAGTGACGTTAATATATGAGTGGTAAATTTCACCGGTTTGTTGGTTTTTCCATGTAAGTGTTTTCCATTATAAATTTATGTGTATTATGTGATTGTGTGCTTTTTTCCATTGTTTAATTTTGTTTAACTATAACAATCATTATGCATACTCACTGCAATAGGTATTAGAACCCAACATGTACTAATTGCAAAAACTTATAATCTCTAAAATGTCAATGTATGGTTTCTATGTTACATTTCTCTTAGTCATATTTGTTATATAGATATCAACTAAAAATGTTGGTGCATGTTTCTACAGTTTAACATAGAAGAAATATTAATTCAATAACACTTATTGTTTTCAAATAATTTTGGATTAGTTGCTTCCACGATATAACCATATTGGAGTCAAAAAAAATGTTTCAACTTAATATTATTGTGATATATTTTTAAGGTGAGATAAAAATTGAAGGAAAACAATATCCATCCACATAACAACACAACTACTCATATCAGTAACTAACATTGATCAAATGTTCACCAATGATCAATTTTACCAAACATCAAAACACTTATTATCCTAAAATTCATTTGGATTTGTTGTTTTCAATGTATGTGTCATCCTCCACTCTAAAAAAGGTTGTGATATATTTACTGATGAGTTCTATATCAAAAATAGCAAATCCAAATGAATTTTATGATGATATATTGTTTTTATATTATTTTCTACCCATAGAAAAGAAAATGCAAAGCATTTTAAGATAATAGCTATAAAACTCACCATTTTGAACTTTTATCCTAGAGAATAGATGAAATCCATGACAAATTTTCTCCCATAAGAGTAGATGAGTGCTATAAAATCACCATCTTGAACTTTGAAATATTGTCCAATGAGTTGGGGGATTAAAAGTTCAAGATGGTGACTTTTATAGTGCTCGACTAGTCTCAATTTTTATGGTCCATTATTACTTGAAAAAATAGTTTCTCTTTGAATTACATGAAATGCCAAGCATCCACATTGTTTCCTGTAAATAACCAAATATTTTTATTTTTATTTTTAGACATAATAAATTGATATAAATGGAATAGTTAGCATGTATCCCATTTTAATATTCTTGAACAATACATTCCTAAGGTTGAAAGATAAACTTAATGTCTAATATAAATTAAAAAAGTTAAAATAGAGTTTGAATAATATATTCCCCGCGCGCACACACACACACACACACATTTTCTTGTTCAAATTGGGAATGAATTAAACCATTATAAGACTTTTTAAAGATGTTAAAAATAAAATTTGAATAATAGATGTCACAGATATAGTATTAATAATATTTTCTTGTTCAAATTGGGAATGAATTAAACCATTTTAAAGATATTCCGTCATGATCATTTATGATTTTAAAAATATTTGGATGCACAATTATGAACAATTTTCAAAATAGTTGATTGCATGATCATTGATCATGAAAATTTTTAATTTTTTTAAATGTACTAATTAATAGAAAGTAATAATCTCCATAAAGTCCAATAGATAGTTACTCTATTACATTTCTCTTAGTTAAATTGTAATATTGAGAGAATGATTGCTTAACCACAATATGTTATATACAAATATCGAGTAGAAAATAAAGGTGGAAGTATTTAGATTTGAACCAAGAAAAAATAATAATTCAAATACATTAATGGCCCTCCACTTCATAACACAATTGGTCATATCAATAATAAAAATTCCATAGAAGAGAGGATTAAGTTAGCTAGTGTCAATTAGTTTGTTCCACTATGAAGAGGTATAATTACGAACAAACTCTGAATCGTTTTTCTTGGTTTCCACTTTTGTAACGCGAATTTTCTTTCGCTTACAATATATTTCTCCAAATGGTCTGTGATTACCTATGGATTCTCCTCTATAACTTAATTTTTCATATAAAATCTCCATCTTTAACTCTTAAATATTCCTAGGATGGTCCACCCACTTCATCATCTGTGGTGTCTCTTCTAAAGCCTAAATTTTATATAAAAAACACCATCTTGAACTCTTAAATACTCCCCACATGGTCCATCCACTTCACAAGTTGTGGAGTCTCTTCCAAACTCTAAATTTATATAAAAATTACCATCTTGAACTCTTAAACACAACCCAAAGTGGATGGATCCTACAAAGTATAAATTTAACATAAAAATCACCATCTTGAATTTTTAAATATTCTTCACCACCAACTTGTACTCAACCCTAGAATGAGAAATAATACTCTCCTCATGAATTAGTGGGGGATAAGAATTGGAGTCATCCACAAATTTCTTCATCTTCTAATGTGACACCAAAGCATATGCACTTGTCACATTTATTTTCTTTTGTCTATATCCACAATCATCATGGAGTCCATTATTAATGGTATGGACCTCAAAAATGTTCTTTTAAATCGTCTAACAATTTTAAAACACGTTTATATCCTTCTTGAAGGTGATTGCTAATAGAAAAGGACTTTCACCCAAAAAAAAAAATTCAAAATAACTTTGATATGTTGTAAATGTAACCTTACGATTTCTGGGTTTTTTTCTCATACAAAGTTCTTACTTGAGATGATATTTCCTTGTCCAAAACATAAATTTATAAAAACCACAATATTAAACTTTCAAATGGTGTGGTTCGATATTACTTAAACGAACAAAGTCTTCTCCAAGGATGAATTTTACATCCTTGTGCAAACAAGCCATTGTTTTTTTTAGATAGATGACAGGAATAAATTTATATATAGCAAGATGATCCAATGAAAAGCAATGGATCTGGAAAGTGGCCTTGGTGCATGTAGAACTAAGAATGGATGAGTTTAGCAAATTTTATATAAAATAAAAATGGTCCATCAATCCTCTACCATCCACCCAAACCTACAAGCGTCCATAAATACAATGATTCAACCAAGCATCATCGACTCTGAAATATTATCTAAATGGTCTAGTTATTACGTGCCATCCACTTCCAATAATACTTTTTTATATAAAAATCACCATCTTCAACTTGATCAAACAAAGTCTAATCCAAGGATAAATTTTGTATCCTTGTGCTAACAAGCCATTGTCTCTTTGATGAGGGAGATAATTTTTATGTATAATTAGTTGATCCAATGAAAGAAATGAATTTCAGAGATGGATTTGGTGCATGTGGAATTTTGAATGGATGAGTGAAATCAATTTTATATAAACTTAAAATTTTCCATCCACACTCCACCCAAGAAACCCTCAAGCCAAACCTGTAACCATCCATAATTGCAATAATTCATCGAAGCATTATGGACTCTAAAATATTTCCCAAATGGTTGCATTATTCTTTCAACCAACCACCAAATCATAGATTCTACATAAAAATCACCATCTTGAACTTTTAAAAATTCTCCAATGTTGGGGTCCTTTATTACTTGAACAAGGAGTGTCTCCTCCAAAGATAAATTTTATATCATTGATCTTTAATAAATCATTTTCTCCTTAAGAGAATAGATGAGGGAGACAAATTTTATATATAAGCACTTTAACAAACTGTCATTGTCTCATCTAGAGACAAATGAGTGTCATCAAAATATTATCACAATAAAAAATATCAAAAATGTAATAAATTCATTGAAAACAATTTTCAACATAAACATATCTTATAACTTCAAAGAAAATTTATCACTAATTTTAAATGAAATAAACTAACATGAAATCATTTCATCATAAACCTGGCATATCATGTATAACTTTAATAACCTTAAGGAAAAGGCATAAAATTTTAAAACATAATAAATTGATATAAAAACATTTTCAAAATAAACTAAACATCTCATTTATAACATCAATAACCTTAATGAAAAGACAAAAATTACAAACATAATAAATTGATATAAAAATATTTTCAAGATAAACATAACATCTCAAGTATAACAACTTCAATGACAAGATTGTGCATCTACTATTCTTTTCAAAATTCTTGAAATAACTAATTTTGTAAAGGATTCGACAGTAAGTTGAAGCTACAATAATCTTATATATGATGTGGTGTGTTTCCTACCCTAGTTATAGCGAAATATGAAGATCTAGCTATTTGGTTAATTTTTTGTTCAAACCTTCCCCATTCTCTCGATCTATGACATATCTATGTTTGAAAAAGAGACAATAGATGTATCCCTGTGTTCCCAAAAAAAAAAAAATACTATGATCGAGGAATTACAACCGACCCTTCTTTGGGATCCACCTTTATGTGATTACTCCACTTCAAAATGATTTTCCAACTCTTCCACGATATCCTGCATAACATATTATATGTCTGAGAGAGGGTTAACCAAACCTTACCTAGGTTCACCCAAGATGATAATGCAATGTCAGGTGAAGGTTCAATCGATGCTTCCCTTTGACCATGTTCTTCCATGAAGAAAATAATATGATCAAGAAAAGGGTTGATTAATTATTCCTAGGGCCCCTTGTCAATTTGAATACTAAATTTCAAAAAGGGTTGACCAACCCTTCCCTGGAATCCTATAGGATGTTAATAGATTTCTCTATAAAGGGTTATATGACCCTTCCCATGGCTTTGCCTCAGTGAGAATACTATGCTTGAGGAAGGGTTGATCGATCCTTATTAGTGATCCACCACAATGAAAATACTATGCTAAAGGATATAATAAGTCGGTTATGAATGTTAGTTTTTCAGAATTTACTTCAATCTGATCTAGGATCTTAACTGAGAGAACAACATGTACAGCATATCAATCATGGACACAATAATGCAAGCACACAAGAGATAGAGTTTACTTGGGGAAAACCATAAAGGTGAAAAACCCCAATAAATTCCTCGGAGATAGATAGAGCAATGATACAACCCAAGCATAAGAGATAGACATCTCCTAGCAGCAGCTTCTCCTCCTCCACAAGTGTGCCACTCTCCAAAGAGTGTGTGAGAGAATAGAATGATCAAATAGAGTGCCTCCCGCACTCTATTTGTACCTCCCGCACTCTATTTATACTTGACTTGACTTGCCTAATAACCTTTACTAGGTCGGCCTCAACTTAACCACATAACACAAACAGGGCCGACCCCCACTAGGGAAGTCTAATAACCCAAGTTACCACATTCCGACGGAGGAATAAACATCTCCGGATATACAATAAGATCTTCACGGAGGAATGAAACATCTCCGGAATAATAAAGTACAAATATAATATTCTTTGAAGTTACAATATTTCAACACTCCCCCTTAACGAGAAGGATATTATAAAAACATCTGCATGAGCAAGGAGTCATCAGCATCATACATGATACATCTATAAATCATTGGAAGCTTTCTCAACATCATCAGTAACTCAAGAAGTTACTGGAACATCAACATCTTCAGTACTAAGTCTTCATATTCTGCAGCACTCGAACAGCTACAACAACATCAACATCATCATCACACGATCATCAGCATCTGGATCATCTCGATCTACAACATCTGGATCATCTCGATCTACAGCATCTGGATCATCTCGATCTATAGCATCTGGATCATCATCTCGATCTACAGCATCTGGATCATCATATCGATCTACAACATCTGGATCATCATCTCGATCTACAGCATCTGGATCATCATCTCGATCTACAGCATCTGGATCATCATCTCGATCTACAACATCATCATAGTAGCATACTCTGCAATAGACACGATCATATTATAGGATGATCAATCATTATCTCTTTAAGACAAGTCTCATGTCTAGGGACGATGCAATCCCGATCAACTTCCAGGAGGATCATTCATTATCACTTTAAGACAAGTCTCATGTCTAGGGACAATGCAATCCCGATCAACTTCCAGGAGGATCATTCCTTATCACTTTAAGACAAGTCTCATGTCTAGGGACGATGCAATCCTGTCACGTACCTTTTGAACCGAGGTCCAGGGACGTTGCAATCCTATCTTCAATTCTCGGAGACATCTGTCTACGGATCAATTCTGGGACTGAAGTCCGAGGAAGATACAATCCCCACCTGTCCACTCAAGACTTCATTCTTGGAGACATCTGTCTACAGATCAATTCTAGGACCGAAGTCTGGGGAAGATACAATCCCCACTTGTCCACTCAGGACTTCATTCTCGGAGACATCTGTCTACGGATCAATTATGGGACTGAAGTCCGAGGAAGATACAATCCCCACCTGTCCACTCAGGACTTCATTCTCGGAGACATCTGTCTACAGATCAATTCTGGGACCGAAATCCGGGGAAGATACAATCCCCACCTGTCCACTCAGGACTTCATTCTCGGATACATCTGTCTACGAATCAATTCTGGGACCGAACTCCGGGGAAGATACAATCCCCACCTGTCCACCAAGGACTTCATTCTCGAAGACAACTGTCTACTGATCCTTTTAGAACATGTGTTCAAGGATGATTCAATCCCTCTTCTTTCTCGGAGACATATGTCTACGGATCCTTTCAAGGATGATGCAATCCCCTTGTCAACTTAGACCCTGTCTAAGGACCATCCACCAACCTCTCTGTCGGCATCACCAATATAGGTATCCTCATCAATACATGTATCCACATCATCAACCATATCACTCCCCCTTTCGAGGAGGGTCGTTCTGAACGACACCAAGCTTGTCTCTGAAATACTCAAACTTTACTCGAGACAGAGGTTTGGTCAATATATCAGCAACTCGTTCGTCAGTGCTCATATACTCGAGCTTTATAGCTCCTTTCTGCACCATATCCCGTATATAGAAATATCGGATCTCTATGTGCTTTGACTTATCATGGAACACTGGCTTCTCTGTCATCTTGATACAACTCTGGTTGTCACACAAGATCTTAGTGGGGTCCATCTCTAAGTCAAACAATCTTGATAACAACTTCCGAAGCCATATCACTTCACAACTAGTAGAGCAAGTAGCTATATATTCCGCTTCAGCTGTGCTGAAAGCCACACTAGACTGCTTCCTGCTAAACCACGAGATCATGGCAGATCCCAGACAATAACATTTGCTCGATGTGTTCTTCCTTCCTGATACACTTCCTGCCCAATCAGCATCTGTGTAGCCATACAATCTGAAATCATGATCTCCAAGATAATATAGACCAAATTCTATCATACCCTTCAGGTATATCATTACATGCTTTGCAGCTATTAAGTGAACACGTCTAGGTTCCACTAGATACTGATTCAAGGTGTTCACAACAAAGCATATATCTGGCCTAGTGTTCGTTAGATACATCAATGACCCAATAATCTATCTGTACAAAGTCATATCCACTAGCTCTGATGAGTCATCAGCTAACAGCTTCAAGTTGGAATCCATGGGAGTGGCCATGGCTTTTGCATGCCAACATATCAAATACTTTCCCTGGTTGAGAAAGATTCCTTCTGGGCCTTACCATACTTCCAGACCTAGGAAGTAATGCATCATCCCCAAGTCCTTCATTTGGATGCATCTTCAGTACTGAGTCTTCATATTCTGCAGCACTCGAACAGCTACAACAGCATCAACATCATCATCACACGATCATCTCAATCTACAGCATCTGGATCATCTCGATCTATGTGTTGCAGAATATGAAGACTCGGTACTGAAGATGCAGTAGAGATCCAGATGAAGGACTTGGGGATGATGCATTACTTCCTAGGTCTGGAAGTATGGCAAGGCCCAGAAGGAATCTTTCTCAACCAGGGAAAGTATTCTCTATCTATCTCTGAGGAAGTTATTGGGGTTTTTCACCTTTATGGTTTTCCCCAAGTAAACTCTGTGTCTCTTGTGTGCTTGCATTATTGTGTCCATGATTGATATGTTGTAGATATGTTGTACATGTTCTCTCAGTTAAGATCCTAGATCAGATTGAAGTAAATTCTGAAAAACTAACATGGTATCAGAGCAATGATACAACCCAAGCATAAGAGATAGACATCTCCTAGCCGCAGCTTCTCCTCCTCCACAAGTGTGCCACTCTCCAAAGAGTGTGTGAGAGAATAGAATGATCAAATAGAGTGCCTCCCGCACTCTATTTATACTTGACTTGACTTGCCTAATAACCTTTACTAGGTCGGCCTTAACTTAACTACATAACACAAACAGGGCTGACCCCCACTAGGGAAGTCTAATAAACCAAGTTACCACATTCCGACAGAGGAATAAACATCTCCGGATATACAATAAGATCTTCACGGAGGAATGAAACATCTCCGGAATAATAAAGTACAAATATAATATTCTTTGAAGTTACAATATTTCAACAATGAAGGAGGGTCCCCTAGTTGGTCCTTTCATGTGATCCAATAGAGAAAGATAATATGCTTGATGAAGGGTCGTAAATCATTTATTTGTACACCTTGACATTTTTCGCTTGCAATTAACTAATAATATCTTGTAAAAATATCAGCTCAGATAAAAAATATATGTTAGGCTAATAACCATAAAGTTTGTAAGGAATTGGAAAGGAATAAGATTGGAAAAATTGGTAGTCAAACATTCCATGTGTTCTCCAACATAGTATTATCATGCAAGAGGAAGGGTCTGTCATCCTTCAATGTTAATCCATAGATGACAATACTATGCTCGAAAAAGGATCATCATACCTTTCTCCATGGAAGAAAAAGATAATAGTACTATGTTGTAAGAAGAGTTGCCTAAACCATGTCTTGGATCTCTTTTCATGCTTGAGAAAGAGTATGTCAATGCTTCCTCGATATCTATTACAACAAAAATTTGCAAGAGGAATGCTCAACCAACACTTCCACTTGATAACTCTTGACTCGACTATAGTCATTGAGATGGGCTAGGCTGAACCCCCTCCATTCTCCTTCACTATAACAATATCATATTTGAAGGATACCTCTCTATGGAATCCTCCATAAATGAAAAATTTATGGTCAAAGGGCCCTTCCTTGGGATCCAAATTATTCAAAACAAATATTGAGAAAGGTCAATCATCCCTTCCACTAGAAAACCAATGACAATAATAGCATCCTTATGGAAGGGTCAAATTACCCTTCTCCATGATCGACTCTATGAGAATAATATGCTTAAAGAAGAGTCATATTTCGATCATAAATGTATACCTTGTGATAAGAATATATCATTTAGTTTGGTAGACTGGCCCTTCTCCATGCTCTCATCCATGAGAATACTATGTTGAGAAAAATGTCAACTATCCCTTCAATAGGATCCCATTTATGAGAGAACTTTGCTTGAGAAAATGTAGGTTGACCCTTTAGTTAGATTACAAAATAAATGAATACCATCCTTGAAGAAGGGTCATTCGAACCTTCACAGTTATTCCCCTCCATGAAAATACTATGATTGAGGAAGTGATATATGACCTTCACCATTATTCCCCTCCACAAAACACTGTGATTGAGGAAGTGACAAACGACTCTTCATTGATATTCGTCTCCATGAAAATACTATTTTAGAGGTAGTAAATATTGACCACTCAACGAGATCCTAATTATCCATAAATTATTATTGAGGAAGAAAAAATATACAATTATGGAGGAAGAAAAAAAGTACAATTATGGAGGAAGAAGTGTTGGGAGAACCATCTACAATTTACCAATGGAAGGATCGATCAACCTTTCCCCTAGATATTCCTCAATGTGAATAAAATCATTTGATAAGGGCCAGCCGAACTTTCCACTAGATACATGTCGTTTACCTCAATGAGAACATTATGTTGGTATAAGTATTAATTGACCCCTGTATTATAATTATATGGAGGGAGGATTGGTTGACACTTAATCAATCTCCCCTTTGAGGAGGGTAAAATTATGGAGGAGGAAGGGTCATCCAATCCATGCAATAGAAAACCCTCGATGCAAATACGATCCTTAGGGAGGGGTTGTCTAACCTTTCAGTTGGATAACTTGAGATGTTGACAACAAAATTGAGAAAGTGTCTATCAACCCTTATCTATTGTTTCCATCTTTGAGAACACCGTGATCAAGAAAGTGTCAACTGATCCCTCTTATAAATTCATATGATGGATGAAGGATAGACATAATCTTCTGAGGGAATTTCAAGGAGAACACGCTTATGGAGGAGGAACTATCAAGAAAACCACCTAGTGGATATTATGGGAAGTATCGACCGATAATTCTACTGGAAACCACTTCATAGGGATATCATCATTCAAGAAGGGTTTGCCAACATTTACAGTAGATACCTTGATATGGTAACACCATCATCGAGGAAGTTTCACCCAACCTTTCTTGGATTTCTATCTCTATGAGACCACTATATTGGAAGAAGTGTTAGCTAACACTTCTATAGGAAATATATGCTGGAGGAAGGATTATCCAACCCTTTCTCAAGCCCCCCTTTGATGGGGATATCAATCTACTAGATACCATAGGAAGAATTGACTAACCCTTTCAATGGGTCCTATGCGATGGGAATACCATCCTTTAGGAAAGGTTGAATTTCCTTTACACTAGATACCTCAAGACATTGGCTCCATCATTGAGAAAGTGTCAATCGATCCTTCTGGTTTATCTCACTCTATTAGAACACTATATTAGAAGGAGTGTTGGATGATACTTCTAAAGGAATTTTATGATGGATAAATGTGTAACCGATCCTCCCTTGATCCCCCCTTCTATGTGAATACAATTATGGAGGATAAATGTTTTCACAAGCAATATATTGGATACCAAGGGTAATATCGGTCGATCCTTCCACTAGATACCCCTCAGCGGGAAGATCATCCTTCAGGAATGGTCAGCTAACCCTTCTAATATATGCCTCGAGATGTTGACACCATCATTTAAGAAGTATCAGACAACCCTTCTTTGTTTTCTATTTCAATTACAACACTATGTTGGAGGAAGTGTTGGCTGACCCTTCTACATGAATTCCGTAAAGGAGACATGATCGACTAAACCTTCCAATGAAACCCCTTCAAAGAGAAATCAATTTCGGAGACAGAAGTGTCAAACAACCCTTACACTGGATGCCAAAGGAAGGATTGGTCAACCCTTCCACCAAATACCCCTCCAAGGGGTAAATTTCTTCCAGAAGGGTCAGTTGACCCTTCAATGGATACCTTGGGAAGTTAGCACCATCTTTGAGAAATGGTTGGTCTACCCTTCTATGTGCTCTCTCTCTGTGAGAACACCATGATGGAGGAAGAGTCAATTGATCCTCTAATGCAATTCTATGATGGAGGAAATATCGAAAGACCCTTCTATGGGACTTGTTTCTAAGAGAATATGGTTCTTGAGGACCAAGTGTTTCATGACCAATTACAAGTTACAAAGGGAAGGATTGATCAACCCTTCAATTGGATATCACTTGACTAGAATACCATCTTTTGATAAATTGTCACTGTACCTTTATATTGGATACCTATAGATGTTAAGACCAAACTTTAGGAAGTGTCGACTAAACCTTCTCTATAGTCTCCCTCAATGAGAATAAAATGTTGGAAGAAGTGCCATCCGACCCTTCTATGAGAATTATATGATGGAGGAAGGATCGACCAACAATTCCTCGAGCCCCCCTTTGAGGAGAATATAATTTTGGAGGAGGAAGTGTTGGGTGATCGATCTATTCGATACCAAGGGAAGAGGTGGTCGAACCTTCTGCTATTTACCAATCATTATGAATACCATCCTTCAAGAAAGGTTCTGTTGACCCTTACAATGGATACCTTAATATGTTGACACCATTAGTGAGGAAGTGTTGGTTGGCCCTTTTAAGTGATCTCCCTCTGTGAAAACACTATGCTAGAGGAAGGGTCAATCGATCCCTCTAAAGGAATTATGTGATGGAGGAAGGAACAACATACCCTTTCACAAGACCCCTTCAAGGAGAATACAGTTCTAGAGGATGAAGTGTCAGGTGACTAATATACTTGATAATATTGGAAGGATAGGCCAACCCTTCCATTGGATACCCCTCGATAGGAATACCATCCTTTAATAAAGGGTCAGTTGATCTTTCCACTGGATACCTCCTGAAATTGAGACCATAACTGAAGATGTGTCAACCAACCCTTTCGTGAGAACATAATGCTGGAGGAAGTGTTGTATGACCCTTCTACGATAAATCTATGATGAAGGAAGGATCAACTGACCCTTCTACGACACCCCCCCTTCAAGGAGAATACAATTCTACAGGAAGAAGTATTGGGAAAGATATCTACTAGATGCCAAGGGAAGGATCAATCAACCCTTCCACCAGATGTCCTTTGACAAGAATTCCAACCTTTGAGAAGGGTCGACAAAGCCTTCCAATGTACACCTTGATTATTTGACACCATCATTTAGAAAATGTTAGCTAACCCTTCACTATTGTTTCCCTTGGTAAGAAAACTATGTTGGAGGAAGTGTTGGATGACCCTTCTATTGGAATTCTATGGTTGAGGAAGTTTCAACCATCCCTTTAGCCCCCTCGAGGAGAAAAAAAATTCTAGAGGAAGGGCCAGCCAACCCTTATGGGGATATCGATCAATGAGATTAATATCCCAAAGACAAGACAGTGTTATTTGATGTAGGTTTCTATAACTGATTTGAAACCTCGTAAAATGGTGGTGATGTCACTATGATGTCGCCAACCACATATTAAATACTATTAATCCATATTACTATACTAGAAGGAATTCATATTGAAAAATTGAGTTGTTGAGATAATTATATTATTAGTATGAAAAAGAGGTTCAAAAGTTGTTTTTCATGAGCAACATAAAGTAGAGTTTTATTGCTAAAGATGTCATGTGATAAAGGAAAAAAGGGACGTGTTTTTTTCTAAAATAGCGATTTGGAGGTGGAGGACGTCCCTCAAGCTATAAAGAGAAATCCAATTCCCTAGGGAAAAATGCCATTCAAGCACCCAACTGAGGTCAAGAAACTACTGAGCAAGTTATCCATTGTGGAAATCCATCACAAACCATCTTCCATGGCAAATCCATCTTGGATGATCCAAGGGTTGAACATATAGTATGTACCCCAAATATCATGAAGCACCCCCAAACATGGTGTAAACACTTCAAATAACCTAAAATCTAACATCAACAAGATTTATGAACCACAATATCTATACCCTTCCATAAGGTAATAACAAATATAAATGGATGGAAGGTTGATTCAAAGACATAGAAATAATGTTCAAACAAACTTTTATGTATGTGTATTTCATTTGGAATATATATTATACCAAGGTTAATTGATGGAGAGATAAGGTGATAGAAGAGACTAGCTTTGGGGTCAGGTGGAGAGAACCCAAAAACTTCATAAAAGAGGAGCTCATTAAACATCTCCCTAGCAGTTGAGATTGCTATCTTTGTACAAAATAGTGCAAAAACCAATTCGAATATAAACAAGAAATTACAGTGAGCTTATATGTTCACAACTAGTCTCCCTTTGTAATCTAATTCACAGATCTAATGAAGGCGAAAACCTTGAATTGAAACTTCTTGAAGGTTGAGCACTATCATAGAAGTTGTTATAATGTTAAGATGATGGCATCACCCTTGTTAAGTCATTGTTATGTCTAGATTCTATATCTATTGTATCTATTTCTTAGAATTTGGGTTTGCATATTATTAAACATCATATCTATATGAAATGATTAATATTAGTATTTCCCATATTTGATGTTGAAATATTATTTAAGGGGAGAAACATCTTAATTTCCTTCCACGTCAAAGTATACCATGCTATATTATGTTACCATGATCTCATTCTAAGGAGTTATCAATTTATAACAAGCATATCCTAGTTTCATTTGAGGAGCATGATTTTGGTTAAGGTCCAAACAAGATTAGGCCAAGAGGGTGCTTCTAATGGTACAATCAAGATGCAATTAGGACCTAAGGATGCTAAATTCCAATTTGACAATGAAATACCAAAAGGGATTCATTTGGAATAGAGGTACGAAATGAAAACCCTAGATGTAAAGGTGTGGAATATAATAGAGTATCTACCCTACATTTCTTTGAGAAAAACTGAAGAAATGACTAAACATGAAGATACCCTTGAATGTGTTCAAACAATTGAAGAGAATATCTCTATTATGGATTTATATTTTGGAAAACACCTGGACTAGTTGATAGGTTCTATAATATTATCAATCCCTACAAAAAGATGATGGTGTAACATACCCCCTCTCTACTATGTTCTTGAACTACCACCCACCAAGTCACCTTTTCCATGTTCAAATTTAATATTGGGCAATGACCTCAAAACTTATCTACCTATTAAAGTGCATATTTACATGAAATTAATGTGTGTGTGTGTACGTGCATGTGCGCGTGTGCATGCATGTGTGCGTGTGCGTGTGTGTGTGTGTGTGCATGTGCGTGTGTGTGCGCGCGCGTGTGCGTGTGTGTGTGCATGTGCATGTGCGTGTGCGTGTGCATGTGCGTGCATGTGTGTGTGTGTGTGTGTATGTGTGTGAAGCATAGGAATTTATCAAACTATCTAGTTGTACATATTAATCCTTGATTTATGTTGTCCTGCGCCCCTATTATAGAAATTTTTTCAAAGCAAAATATCCAAAATTATATATTATAGCCTTCTTGAATTATTTTTCTACCGAATGCTTGATTAGTTTGTAAATTAGACAAGAATAAATTTCATGATAAAGAAAAGACACAAGGTATTTGTACTGAAAAAGGGGGCTTACCTTAACAACTATAAATACATAAAATCCTAGCTTACCAAACCAAGAAGATGGTCACTTGACAAATTCTAAATGAGAATTTATCTCGCTACCGCACATGCCGTTCCTTGGCAAGACTACACAACAATTATGTGGAATTTTTTCCAACAACATCATTTTAACAAGTATGTCCCCTATCAAACATGTTGGAACTAATAAAGATTCAAATAGAGATATGAATTATTAAAATCCTTATTATTCCCATCGATAGCCTTAGCAACTGGGTTTTTTAGTGAAAATGTATTTGTAGAATTGTAAACATATGTAGGAGATTCCATTGGGCCATCTGTGGTATCGAATATACCTGGTGATTTATTCAAATAGTTTTATTTAGAAAGCATTGTGAAATGGTGGAAACAAAGATTTTGATGAATACAAGTAGACATTTTACAAATAGAGCTTAATTCTCAGTATTCCCAATCATAGAAACTACATTTTAAATTTATAGATTAGAGGGTAAAACTATATCATTACTTGGGGATAATACATTTGCCACTTAATTTAATTCTATGGGTGGAAATATTTTGGTCTATCAACTAAAACAGGTTATAGAATCCGACCATATTGATTAATGTCTAATAAGTAATTGATTAAATAGTTTCCCATTTTGATTTCACTCAAAACCTCTATTCTCATTACCAAAAAAAATTCCTAAGACCTCTTCTATCTCAATGAATGGCTTCAATGCTAAAGAAAACTTAAAGCTTACTAAATTGGAGAGAAATGTAACCAGATTGCCTTACTTTAGAAGGAAACATAAGCCAGCATGGCCCTAATGCATTGTGATTTTACGTATATTATTAGTGTATTGAAGGGTGTTGGAATGCCCAATAGGGGAGATGAGCAGATTGGTTGAACAAATCCAAATACACACAAGAAGATGCAACACAAAGAAATAAAGAATTGGCACGAAAAGCACATTTATCTTTAATGTATGTACATATAAAATACATATGAGAATGATCCTTGTATTCCAAATTCCAAGGTGTCTCTTGGTCTCTCGATAGTTGTTCCTATTCACGACGACTCTTGGTCTTCATTTCATGTGAATAGTAAATACAATGATATAATATTAACCTTTAACAGATTAATGTTTCCAACATCCCCCCCACCCTTAATATGAATGGGTATATGTGAGTCCAAGTAGAGAGCTCAAATATGGAGCTGTAATGGATGAAAGTGGTCTTTGAATCAAAGGCTAGCAGAAGGTTTATAAGTATTCTACTAAATGGGTGGTTTTAGGATGACCACAAACTATGGAACTTGGACATCGCTCTGATTATGGCTCAGTTTTTCTCTAGAAATGCGCTTTGACTCAGGTTCTCGCTCAACAATTTTCTCTTGAACTTGGATCTTTGGCTCAATGGTTCCTTTTGGAAATGGTGGTTTAAGGGCCACCACAAACTGAATTCTAGTAGAAGAAACAAGATACTGATGTATTCCACTGAATGGGTGGTTTTAGGCTGACCACAACCTAAGGGATCTCAATGGAGCATGGATTTAACTCTAGTTCAATGCTGCAACTCTAACTTTGGATGGGTGGCTCTGGTTCAAGGCTCTGGAAACTAGCTCATGGTTTTGGATATTGCTTTGGCACTAGTTCAGGATCGTGTGTTCTAGATTGCTTGTTCTCGCTCATTTTTTTCTAACCATCGTTCATTCCACCTGTCAGGAACACAGTGAAAAGAAGAAGATCTCTCAACTGAAATATGTGTCATTACTCAAGAAAAAATTCTTCAGGATGACTTATATATCTTCTTGGTTGTTGATGACCATTTCCAAGAAGTGATCATCCCATAGGGAATATTCTATCTTATAGGTTTCTTCAAAATGAAGCATCTATCTGAAGAATGGATATGCTTTCCAAAATGATTACAAGGATGAAGCTCAAAACATTGATCTTTCATATGGCCAACTCGATCACAATGTTGGCATTTGGAAATCTAAACTAGAGTAGATGAAGATGAAATTTATTTTAAGAACCCAACACTCTAAAACTGGATTGGCTTGGAGTAATCAAGAATGTGAACCATCACTTCCTTGTCGTATCCAAGGCTATTTATATGCTTATTGTGGGTGATATTTTCCCAAGGTATTATGATGGGCTTGAGAAGTGAAAGAGAAACCTCTATATGCATAAATTCATCTTCATTTTCTTTTGCTTCTATAGTGGGGACATTGATTTTCTTATGTGATTCTAAAGTGGCATCATTTTGTGCAGTCTACTGAAAGGAATTATAAAGAATCTTGTTGTGAACATAAACAAGTTCAGAATGTTTTTCTCCTTGTAGGAGTTGTGACTCAAGCTATAGACACTCAAATTTATCTTGTGAATCTTGTATGCAATTTCAAATATCATGAGTCTTGTTTTGTCGACATAAGAGAGAAGTAGAGTGTTCAATAAATCTTATAAACCATTGATTCGCGCCATTAATAAACTGAAGACTCACTCAAATAAAGAAGGGATTCTTGCAACTCCACCTTTTTACAAACAAACTCAGCAAGTAAATTTCAAGCTCCAAAAAATGGAGGGTATCGGCTTTTACCGAAAATGCACCCGATTACAATTCAACTTGATTTTGATTTTGGCACTTACTGAAAACAAAAAAAACAAATGCAAGTATCAAAATACAAGAAAACTAACAAAATTCATTGTTTGCAAGTTGGAACTTGATGCATAATCTAAAACTGAAGTGTTCGAAATTGAATGATATACACTACTATGAGATTAGTCCTATGCTTAGTTGTGGTGGCAAGGCCACAAACTCATTGACTCTGCATTAAAATGTGAGGAACAATTTATGCAATATAATAATCCAAGGTTTATTTTACAAGCACGAATTGTAACAATTCTTCTTCAAATCGACCTGATTTTATTCTCTTCCCTAAGTGCTAATAGTTACCTTTGCACACACAATGAAATACCTTGCAATTACTCTTCGATGATTGGAATCATGCACATGTAATCTCTTACACATGGGAAGCTTTGGTCTATTTTATGTTCTCACATGGGCTAGTCCTAAAATCTCTTTGAATTTATCTTTTTGAATCTCACATAGAAATTTTGGACCTCTTTCATCTAATGTGAAATTACATATTGGTGGTGTTGCAATCAGGGATGATTTTAAGGGCGAAATTTAGCCCATGGGCGAAATAAATCCATTTAAAAATTTGGGAGGGCGAATTTTTAATATAGTAGTGTTTTTAAATTTTTACAATATTTAGCCCCAAATTTAAATAAATATTTTTATATATCAATTCATTAGCCCACTCTACGATATAAGAAAATCAATGATGCTCAGGTTTAGCCCTTCGAATCGCATGATTTAGCTTGGAATTCGCCTTAATTTATGGGAACGAAGATTTTACAGAGCCATTTCGCCAAAATTTCCTCAATTCAAGGATTTTTTTGAACCATTTCGCCAAAATTTCCTCAATTCAAGGATCTTTTTGAGCCATTTCGCCAAAATTTCCCCGAATTAGGGATATTTTGAGCCATTTCGCCAAAGTTTCCTCAGTTGCGGGATTTTTTTGAACTATTTCACCTGCATATTTTGGTATTGCAATTTTACAAGAACAAATTAACCTCAGGATTTTCTTCAGTCTTTTATGGTAATGGTTTCTAGTGTAATCTTCACTATATAGCTTTATTTTTTCTTGGATCAGGGTTTTTGAGTGTTGGGAATTTGGTAGCCATGCCAAATGTGATTATAATTAAGCACATCATTTTATCAATATCCAACCATTAGTAAAAGGGGATTTTGAGAGCAATGGATTGGCACACAAGATTCCTCCTATGACCTGCTACATGAGCTACATAGAACAAATTATTATTCTCCTTCCAATATATTCTTCTCGGCAACTTTTCCTAACTAGAATTATTGGCCTGGATTTGGTAGGAAAATTATATAGGATCCAGAAGCACCAACTGGAGGAAACATTGGAAACATCCGTTGAAAATCCTGTAAGTTGATAATTTTATTTACAGTTTTGTTGTTGGATTTCCATTTTCCCTTTTGTGTGGTTTTTCTTACTGGATCCTTGTGCTTTTTGGCATTTCGAATGATGGGTTCTCAAAAATGAATTTACAAATGTATTTATTTATGTGCTTTATGGCATTGGTATTTTTTTTTCTTTCCTTAGCCATTTGAACAATTGTCCATTTACCAATCAATTTGGTAGTGTGCTGGAGCCAGAGGTGGAAATGGCCAATATGCCCCCCGGCGATAGGCATTACTTATGCCTCCGGCTTATTCCCTTGCTACCTTTTCGAGTCAGCCCGATTTGCAGTTGGCCCAACCATGTATCATTTTTTTTGCATCAAAGAAAGGCACCAAAATCAAGTTTTTATACATGTAAAAGTGCCAGGTGTTTTTGTTTAGATTGATTCTCGAATAGATCTATATAAATTATTAACTAGCCTTAGTCCAAGCCAATCTTTCTTTGCTTGGTCCAGAGAGAGACTAGCTTATTATTAGTCTAGGAATCAAATCCTCTCCTAGATCTCTTGGGAAAATCCCATATTAGAGTTTTCCCATTGAGATTGACGGGTCCATCGAGAATCGTAGTAGGAAGGAATATATTTCTCTTCTCTGAGGTGAAACACAAATTTTGGGAAACAAATTATGACCTAGTGGTGAAGATGGAAGAGTCTCAGGCCACCTACCAAGGTTCAATTCCCCCAGATGGCATGCACAAGTGCTTGGCCAAGTGCAAGTCTACATGATTACGATGGAAGAGTACCCCTTGTACTGTAAATTTAGCATAATGAAGGTGCTATGGCTTATTCAATATTCACCCACACAATCTTGTAACATATGTCTTTAGGCCAACTGTTGATCCGTGTTCAAGGGACTTATAGCCCACTCAACTCACCAACACAGACCCTATGTACAAAATTACTCTTGTTGACTATTTTGAGTCTTATACAAAGATCGTGCTTCAATATTTACCTCCTATCCATTCTTATCACCAACTAGACAATGTAGACACCCCAACAAGGATGTACACCACTCAACAAATAGAAAAACATTTTTAGGCAACTGGAATTTGTCCAACAATGTTCAAACGTATAGCTGTTGATAAATAACACACCAGGCACTTCTAGATCACCAAGCAATGATATAAACTCTCCAGCAATGATAAAAACGACCCCCCACACTTCTTAATTTGCGCAACAGTGATAAAAATATCCCAACAATGATAAAAACGCCCCCAGGCACTTCTTAATTCACCCAACACTGAAAAAACGACCCAACAATGATAAAAACGCCCCCAGGAACTTCTTAATTCACACAAAAGTGATAAAAACGGCCCAACAATGATGAAAATACCCCCGACATTTCTTAGTTCACCCAACAGTGATAAAAACGGCCCAGGCACCTCTAAAAACGCCCTAGCATTTATAAAATCGCAGAGGCACTGATAAATTTGTCTAAGGCCAAAGAAATTCACCCCAAGCAATGAGATAATAGCTCCCACAAAGAAAAATAGCCCCATATAGTTAATAACTCTTAAGAAAATATCAATTTAGAAACTCTTACAGAATTACAACGGCTCTTTAATTCGTTCTCTTGATCTCTAAGATCAATTGGGCATCCAATGGATGTGATTTACTAGCTGTTGGATCCTTTACCAAACCAAAAAAGTAACTCAAAAATGCATTGAACAATTGTAGCTTCAACAAAATTCTATTCTCTCACCATTCACAGTCATTGGCAACCATTAATTAAAGGAGTGGGTTATTCTCTCGGCGATTTTCACCCGGGGCCCACCGGGTGCCGTCGAGAGAGCCCTCACGATGTTTGCAAATCGTTGTGTCTCCGTTCGTTGTTTGAAAACCCATCGTCAGTTTGTAGGTACCCACGCCATCGAGACACTGACAAACTCCTTGACAAAATCCTGAATTTTTTAGCGGGCCATCCACATGTTACCTCATGCATTAACTGCATGTATTTGGAGATTTTTTGAACGTAGCTGCAAGAAGGCTTCAAATTTGAAGCCTTCAGGGCCCTTCAGAGGCCATTTTAAACGTCATAGAAGACCACCTCAAATTTTACCATGCAAAAAAATTTTAATTTCATGGTAAGCCTATCAATAATAAAATTAACCACTATAGTTTAAAATTGCAATAGAAGGGTAGCTTCAAATTTCACCCATCGACAGTTTTCAGTGGGAAATTGGGAATGCAACTACTAGCTAGGTGACTTGGGAGTGGGACTCGGTTACTCTCCAATATCCACGTGTTCGATCATCGATGGATCATGGAACATTGGGCCTCTAATAATATCATTGACCAGCTTATGTGGATGGGCTTACACTGTGCATCCCATGGCTTGAATGCTTCTAAGTTCTCGTGTTTGCAGCGAGCGCTTGCGTGTTTAACACATTTAATGGCAGCAACAACTTTATTATACATGGTTGGTGGCTCATACATGTTGTTGGCAACGGGCTTACCAAGTTACCAGTTATCACATACCAATTCATGAATTCTGACTCCGTGAGTTAATTGAGTATTTAGTGTATAATATATTATGTTAATTTGCCCCGAATTTGGCATTTCGGATAAAATCCACAATCCAAAAACTTCTTGTAATGTTGCAGGCTGCTGCTCCCACTCGAGGTCCCTACCCACGACCCTATGTTTTCTTTGTTGTATCAAGTTAATCCTACCGTCTACGACTCCCATACTCACACCCTGTGTTTTCTTTTTTGTATCAAGTGAATCCTGTAGCTCCCGAGTCCCACATTGTGTTTTCTTTGTTATATCAAGTCAATGCTCGAATTCCATGCTTCCATGGATCCGACCATCAATATATAATATTACAGGAATACAAACAAGATTTTTCTTATACCCCTACTCCATTGTGGTCGAGCTACTTCCAAGTTCCACCTACCCTATCTCCTCCAGTCCTCCAGGACAGTTTGTAGAGCGAAGCTGCCAATGCCAGCCTGCCATAAACATATATAACGAAATTCATTTTCTTTGAGGAGCTCAACTTCAAGGCTGATTGGATTGCTGACATCCTATGAATTTACAGGCATGTATATATCATTTTATCCATTCATGATCCCATCAATTATTTAAAATTTTTTTATTTGATTAAAATGATGTAACTTCAAAGTTCAAACACAATATTATTATTTGACTGAAATTTTGTTACTTCAGATGGGCCTTGAAGGCTTCAAATTTGAAGCCTGGACTCGAGAGTGGGTTTGTCACAAATCTTCATCAGATGCTATTTAGAACGACATTTATCAATTCCCAACTGTAGCAACAATAACAATTGCTTCTTTCTTCATATGTTCTGTGTATACTCAATAGAACATTAGTTGGTATGTGATAACTGGTAACTCTTGTTGCTCGATCGAAGCTCTTGAGAATTTAGTTGCCCTTTAACTTTCCTGAAATGGAGGGGACAAGGAAGACCATTGTTTTCACTCTGAAACTGAGTGCTTCCCCGTGCAGCTTCCATTGGCCACGGTTGCAGCCCTACGGGAAACAGGTGTGCGCATTGTGGCCCCCAGCTTTACCAAAAATCCTGGGGATTTGGGGAAGTTCCCACTTTGCCAATCTCCATGCATCTAGTTAATGAGTCAGATCAAGAATCTAGAACTTGTATCTAAAACTGTATTGCATGAGCTATTTTCCCCAATTGCTCAATCGTCAAATCAACACCTTCCTCTAGTACGCGGTTTAAGATTCTTGGTATTTATTAATATGAAGACCACCAATGCTACTACACTTACAATCCCAACTAGCTATCGAATTTCAATACGATTGAGAATATGCAACAACATCTGGTGAACGGAAATGTTGAAAGCTGGCAATTTTCTTAGAATTCCCAGTGCCCACTCCTACGTTCGACTGTATGAACTGGGAAATTGTTTTTTTTGTAATCTTGATTTTTAGAACGACAGTGCTACTTTACCTTTTGGTTTTGTTGCCCTTATCGACTGGTCTGGAATAGAACAAGAACTTCAACCATCAATGCATCTCCTCTCTACTTGGTCTACCTACATTTTTCTTATGCTTCACAACCCATCCTCTACTCCATCATACCACAAAGTTAGTATGTATAATGAGATCTAGGAGGAGGGATATAGAGAAGAAGCATCTAGGGTCCTTAATCAGCTATTGAGAACAAAATCTACCTAGAGTCAGATAGTTCTCTTTGCTCAAACCATAACATAGCATGTAACATGTAAGGAGTGCTTAAACTTATTCTATCCCAAGTACGTGTGGCATTCATAGTGTTGAATGAAAAATTGAAACATATATTGTTGTCATTGACATTCAATTCTGTCGTAGGGTACAGAATTAGAGTGACAAAGAAACTTGCTATTAGTTTTCAATCCAATCCAACTTCTTTGTTGAATTGTTCTCTCTAATAGACTTGCATGAAGGAGGATTATAAATGGCATAGGCAACGCTGTTGTTTGATAAAGGTGCATGAAAGTGAATTATGGTCCTCAATTCAATGAAGTAAAAAAAGTTACCATTCAGATTATTTCCCTTCACCTTTATACTGCCTTTCTGCATACATCTCTATTGTTCACTAATTTACCAACAGATACAGACCAGACTCAACGTCCAATTTTTTTGGCTTTTGAAATAATTTCTTCCTTTTTTTGCTTACATTATCATTTTTTCCATTGTTAAGTAGGATAGATTTTATGTAGGCTAGAATTTATATTAGTTTGAAGAATGCTAGTGATTTACAAAGACCGAACGTTTCCAAGAATAAGCATCACATTGCTTTTAGAAGAGTTGAAGAACCCAATTCTTCATCGAGCTTGTACTATTCGAAGCAGCCTAGGAACCCATTTTAGGAGGTAATAAATATTATTATACTGGTTAAAAGTTGGATTGGAATTGGGCTAACAAGCTAACTGTAGCTGCACTGATGCAGAAAAAAAGATCTATAAAATTAGTTATGGCAATTCACACTGAACACCTGGAAAGTGGATTTTCTATGTGTCTCCTAAGTTATGTTTCACTAATAAATTCCTCATATTCAAGCAGATTATGAAAGAGTAAAATAATATTAATTTTGGCTGTCAGGATGAAAGTTGGATTGGAATGGGGTTAGCAAGTTAACTGTATTATTATATACTGGGTTAAAGTTTAAGAGGCAAGATCAATTTGGGAAATTGCTAAGATGGAAAAGGTGCCATAGTGGCCTAGAGACCGAGCCGCTACATTGGATCGAAATATGGTTGTGTTATATGGCATATATAACATTCAGTGTTGCCGTATCCACTGCAAAATAAAGCCTCTCAACTTTACTACGTAAGTAAACAGTGAAATTTTGATTTACCAGTACATTTTCAAATGAAAAGAATGACTTAATTTTACATGGCATCATTGAAGGGTTCAATATCTCATAGCCCTTCAAAGTGAAATGGAACCCCACCCTTCAAATTTGAGCCCTGGTCACTTGCAAGAATCGTGAGCCAAGGGTAGTCTCTTTCTGGAAATATGACTCTTTTAAAATTAATTCCATTCCAAGTCTATCAGGAAACTCCACGACAGCAGCCTATGGGTTCAAGGCTGCGCTAGGGTTGAGGCAAGCTTCTTTAGGCTTGCTATAATGAACATCACTCCAGTCTCCAGCTCGAGGTCCTTAAGGGATGAGACGACCTCCAAAAAATTGTGCAGTAGCAACCTAAAAAGATCTCCCCAGGCATCGTTCTCATGAATAATGACCTAGGGCACAAAATGATAAAGGGTGGATTTGCCTTTGTGGCTGGGCGTTCTTACAAGCATTAACACCTTACGAATCGGATGAAATTCATGCCCAAACTTGATGGCTATCACATAGAGATGAACATGGATCAGACATCCTTGAGGCCTACAAACCGTTCTCACACTTTTCCCTTGAAGTGCCACTTCCATACTACTGAGGTATAATCGATATGGTTGGGAGAAATGATCTTTGTTTATGGATCAAAATAACTGCTTACTACAGGTCGGAACCATCCTGAATTATCTCGGTACTTCAATCAATAAAACTGACTAAATGGAATCCATTTGATAACACAGTAATTACCACAACGTATTTTCCAAGCACAGTCCAGACTATTATCGCAAGGGCTCTGTCATGTGTTCAGATTCATTGAACCAATTCCCAAGATGCAGAAACCTTCCAAGCATGCCAGAAACAAGGTTTTGATTCATGTGTTGATATTTCAAATACTCTTCGTTTGCGACTGAGGAATTCCATTCATATGCTGGGTTTGGAGTAACCTTCAGAACCAGAATTTAACCACTGTCGAAAGCTGTCTTTCCCCTTTATCTGATGTGTGCATCAAGCTTGGTGAAAACTCCTCAAAATTCTGTTAGAAGAGTCTCCAAGTCTGCTACTAATAGAGTATGTACAGTGCACATATATTCATTGCAAGAAATATGTCTACTAGAAGCCCCTTTTCAAAATTGTCTTAGTAAATCATCTGCACTAACTTTTCCAAAGAGTTGCCAATGCTCTGTGTTTGAAACTCTGATTTCTTTCCTCAATATGCTGCAATACACGTCCATCAAGTTGTCACATAACATGCTGTTGTTTATGCCCAGACTATCTGTAGGTTATTGTAGGTCACTACTTGAGATTGTAGATACTGCCTAGAATTCCCTTATGAAGTCAGAGACTACCCGGATTCAAGAATTGCTGCTGTAAATTCACATGATTGAGGGTTTTCAGCCTTCTTCGATACCCAGACTGTTGCTATAGGAAGCATGCAAACCAGAGTGTTGTACTTGCACCAAGAAATTCCATTTTCATGAGATGACACCCATGCAAAATGGGTGGTAACACTTCCCACAACTATACAGTCAGAAGGACCTCAAGATTGCACTTTGTTATTTTATTCACCAGAAATGTTTGAATTCTATGAATTCCCAATCCCATGTAGGCCATTGTTTAAGATATCACTTGATATGCAGTTCAACCCTCTAAAATAATGTGGTTTTCCTTGATTTGCAGAAGATAAAGGATTCCCTCCTCTAAAATAGGTGGTTGTCCTTGATCTATAGAAAGATATAGGATGTCCTCCTTTTGGCTCTGGAATTCAATCATGCAGAAGATTGTCGTTTCAGATTGGCAAGAACATACTGCCACAGATAGAAGAAGGTATGAGCAGCGGTAATTAAAAGGTGTATTATTTATTTTTATGTGTAATATTTTAGTCAGAAGTGACAGAACAGATTTGATCTCCTGAGTAGTAGGATGAGGGATGCATGTAGTTGTGATCTTGTGGTACTGCTCATTGATTAAATGTTGAATTTCGATTTCGTTAATACTAGCAGTAGTATCATTTATTTTATGCAGCAAAGAACCTTTGTATGTAATACTTTGGAAGCTTTGTTAACTTGTCTTGTGTTAGGAAGAGATTTAATTTATACATTCCAGTAAATACTGTTTTTAGGTTTTATAATACCTGGAGGGCATGGCACCTTTGAGTGAATTGCATCCTCTAATCCTGTGTAGATATTTTTTCAACAAGAAGATAAGGTAGTCAAGTTGGGAGAAGCATCTAGAATTGATGACACCAATTGAGGTGAGATAACCTTAGATTATTCTCACTGTATGCCATTATTTAGAGGATGCAAATTCAGTATTTATAAATATCCTTGACATTACTAGAAGCTATCTCTTCCCTTTTGTGTTAGATAGTATGGAGAATGGTTGATTAACTTTGTTTCATGTGGATTTTGTTTTTCCCAAATTTGTTTCTAATGAAATTAAACTAGCAATGACATTAAATTAGCAATTGCACTTGATGGTGCAAAAAGAATGCTGTAATAAGGAGGCATAGTGGAAGTGATATACTTAAGAGAGAACTTGAGAATTGGAAAATTGTGAAGTTTAAGGAAGTGCAGGAAGTAGCAGCTCGTTGCTATGGAATTTTAATTTTAAACAGTTTAATTATGGTTTTTGTTGACTAGTTTTAATTTTGTAGAATTTCAGAGGAATCCCTTCCAAAAATGGGCGAAAATGAAGGTGTGAAATTACTTGAATCATAACCTCGGGATTGGATAAACACAAATACCTCCTCTAGATATTAACACCAGATATTTCAAATATTGATTGCAATTCTTATCATGCATTTCTTTTGTCATAGTAAATCACAGATTAGTGAACAGAATTTGCACAGTCAATAGTGAAATTGCAGTTCAATCGGCCAAAGTATTATGGACCGTTTAAGGGAGACTATAAACAGACTTTGCTTTCTCCTAAACGATAGTGTGCAATCATTTGGTGAAATCAACATCTATAAGATAGCAACTATATGATCAGTGAAAGTGAAGGTAAGAAACCAATTAAAAAAATAATAAGATAAGAGGTGTTTGTAACTCATTCACATTATAACGGAGCTTTTACTTATTCTTCATTGTGTGGAAGAGAATGGATTTCCTTTTCTTGTAGATGGCACAATATAGAGAATTTCATACCTTTAATTATTCTTTTTTATGAGGAGATCTGTAAATGGTTGGCCTATTCTTGAATATAAGTACACAAATTGTAGGTAGCACACAGACGTCGGTAGTAACATTCAGTAATCTGTCTACTAATCAATAAATCTGAAGATGGTTAACAGATACCAACTTGTAAATTGGGAGGTCAGTCATTCAAACCTTAGGTGAAAATTGCTTCTATCTTCCCAGTGTAGCCCCTCAGGACTTCAGCAAGGTCTGTTTCAGGACACTAGTAAATCCCTTTTCATTCTTTATCTTTTGTGGGCACCATTATTGTCTGTTTTTATGTCATAAATGGCTGAGCAGATGGTTTATAAAAATACATATGTTGAATTTACTTTTGATCATTGTATTATACATGAGATCTGCAAATTTCATTGTATTCAATTCGAGTATGGTTCTTTTGGGAAGTGAAGAGCATTAAGATTGCTAGAGATCTGGCCTTTTGTAGTCCTTCCTGTAAAAATTCACATTTTAGCACTATTTGGGGTTTATAGGATCTGAACTGTTCTCTTAAATGCCATGATGGACTTTTCTTGCTTTAATTACTTTCACCGAATTCATCAAAACTAGAAATATTTGCATAGATCCCCATTTTGTTCTTGACACTTTAGCATGGCAGATATTTTTTCTTTTATTTTCGCAAAGCATGTGACAATCCTCATTCATGGGTGTAATAAGTTACCTTTGAAACATGTAATTTCATGGGGTGTTATTCTAATCAAAATTGATTCAGATCTATCTCCCCAAGATGATAGGAGGTCCAATTAAGCCATTTTGCAGGTAATCTTTCTGTAGGGTAGGTGTTACAGCTGTGCAATGTATGTGAATGCATGAAGTGCATACGTATGTAAGGATATTTATCTCACTTGAGATGCGTGACAAGTCCAGGTTTTAGTGTTGCACTTTAAACATTGTCATGGTTTGTAATCCAATTTATTTTCTGTCTCCATTATTTTTAAGGCATATCTCTGTTAGCAAGAAACATTACAATTGGCCTGAATACAATTTTTAAGGGAAAGATGGCCATCAAAGGGTGAAGTACTGATCACACTGACTCTCCTGGAGCTTAGATGTGATGACACGAGGGTACTATTCCATTAAAATCACCCATAACTTGCGCCTGACCCCAACTACTTATTTGTGCCTTCAAGGTATTTGAACCCTGGTGGATTTCCTAATATGTCAATGTCTGCACTGCCGAATCGCAACCGTATCGGTTGTCTCCAGCTTTTCACAGTAGCAATTTACTTGTTTTCAAGATATCCCTTCTTACTAGGCATAATTTTGACTAATTCGTTGAAGTAAAGGACCATGACCAACAACATTTGTTAAATGCTTATTGTTGATGATCTGATCTATTCTTCCGATGCTCCGATCTACTATTTCTCATTGAGACTGAAATTTTCTGTGGTGCTTACCAGGGTGATGAGCTCCAGGTTAAAGTGAACAAGTTATCTTCAATAAAGACGCAGCTTCCTTATGATTTTTATTCTCTGGATTACTATAAACCAAAAACAATTGTCAACAGTGCTAAAAATCTTGGAGTTCTTCGTGGAGATCGCATTGAAGTGCCTAGGGAATCTTTATCATCATTGGACGAATTTTGAAGTGTCTAGGGCAAGTAATGAAGTACCTAGGAAAACATGGAAGTGGATGGGGGTGTTTTTATCTTCGCTGCAAGAATTTTGAAGTTCCCGGGGAAAATATTGAAGTGTATGGGTGTTTTTTATCATCTTTGGGAGAATTTTGAAGTGGCCGAGGAAAGTATTGAAGTGCGCGGGGCGCTTTTCTCATCACTGGGTGAATTTAGAAGTGCATGGGGCAAGTATTGAAGTGCCTTGGGGGGATTTTGAAGTGCTTGGGGAAAATATTGAAGTGCATGGGGAGTTTTTATCATCCTTGGGGGAATTTTGTAGTGCCTCGAAAAATATTCAAGTGCTTAGGGAAATTTTATCATCTCTGGGAGAATTTTGAAGTGCAAGTGCCCAAGGAAATTATTGAAGTGCCTGGGGCGTTTTTCCCCTCACTGAGTGAATTTAGAAGTGCATGGGGTGTTTTTCTCATCACCAAATGGATTTGGAAGTGCATGGGGCGTTTTTCTCATCACCGAGTGGATTTAAAAGTGCATGGTGAGTTTTTCTCATCACTAGGTGAATTTAGAAGTGGATGGGGGTGTTTTTATCTTCGTTGTGAGAATTTTGAAGTCCTTGGGGCAAATATTTAAGTGTTTGGGTGTTTTTATCATCGTCGGGAGAATTTTGAAGTGGTCGAGGCAAATGTTGAAGTGCATGGGGTGTTTCTATCATCATTGGGTCAATTTAGAAGTGCATGTGGCAAGTATTGAAGTGACTCGGGGGAATTTTGAAGTGCTTTGGGAAAATATTGAAGTGCATGGGGAGTTTTTATTATCCTTGGGAGAATTTAGAAGTGCCTGGGAAAATATTGAAGTTCTTAGGGAAATTTTATCATCTGTCGAAAAATTTTGACGTGCCCGAGGAAAGTATTGAAGTGCCTAGGGCATTTTTCTCGTCACTGGGTGAATTTTGAAGTGCATGGGGCATTTTTCTCATCACCGGGTGAAGTTAGAAGTGCATGGGTCATTTTTCTCCTCACTGCGTGAATTTATAAGTGCTTGGGGTTGTATGTATGAATGATTTTATAGTGTTGGGACGTTTAAAACATCGATGGGCAAAGTTATCACTTGTCGGGGAAAATTTGTGTGGATTGAGGCATTTTTGTGATTGCCTGGGTGATTATATCATTGTCGAGTGTTTTTCTCCCTTTCCTAGGGAAACTATTGAAGTGCATAGGGCATCTTTATCATCATTTGACGAATTTTGAAGTGTTTGGGGCAAGTAATGAAGTGCCTGGGAAATCATGGAAGTGGATGGGGGCGTTTTTATCTTTGTTGGGAGAATTTTGAAGTGCCCGGGGAAAATATTGAAGTGTTTGTGTGTTTTTATCATCGTTGGGAGAATTTTGAAGTGGTTGAGGCAAGTATTGAAGTGCATGGTGCGTTTCTATCATCATTGGGTCAATTTAGAAGTGCATGGGGTAAGTATTGAAGTGCCTCAAGGGAATTTTGAAGTGCTTGGGGAAAATATTGAAGTGCATGGGGATTTTTTATCATCCTTGAGAGAATTTAGAAGTGCCTGGGAAAATATTGAAGTGCTTAGGGCATCTTTATCATCTTTGGGAGAATTTTGAAGTGCTTGAGGAAAGTATTGAAGTGTTTGGGGCGTTTTTCTCATCACTGGGTGAATTTAGAAGTGCATGGGGCGTTATTCTCATCACTAGGTGAATTTAGAAGTGCATGGGGCATTATTCTCATCACTAGGTGAATTTAGAAGTGCATTGGGGTTGTTATTTATCAATTTATGGATTCTTTTATAGTGTTGGGACGTTTTAAAACATTGATGGGCGAAGTTATCACTTTCCGAGGAAAATTTGTGTGGATTGAGCCATTTTAAGTATTCACTGACAAATATGCAACTCTCCTACCATTCGACACCAAAGATAAGAAATTTTGGTGAGAAGATTGGTTGGAAGCTTGGAATTGGTCCAAGAACTATCTCTCTATATCAAGGAAGTTCCCCACTACTAGGATATTCACTTAATTCTATCAGTTTGTTGGCTTGTCAAGATTCATGACCCCACATATTCATTAGACCATTAAGGTATGAGATAACAAGTGGAGTCCCTGCTTGTCCTGAATCTAGTTAGCGAGTCATGTTTTGTCGACACCTTCTAGTTGTGAGTGATCAAATATTGCTTATGAAATGTATAAATAAATCCATCCTCTCCTCATTCATACACTTGTTCATTCGAGAGTCTAAGAGTCGAGAGAGTCCAAAGTTGACCTTCGGTGTATGTTCTTCTGTTGCACTAACTTAGTAATCCACATAATCAAAAGCTCGAGTCTTATTGGCAAAAAATTCGCCAAATTTTTACTATATTTTATAAATCAGTGAAAGATTCGCCAAGTTTTTACAATTTTTTATAATTAAGTGAAATATTCGCCAAGATTTTACAATATCTTATAATTTAGTGAAATATTCGCCAAGATTTTACAACAGTATATAATGAAATGAAAGATTCACCAAAAAAATTATATATACATATTATATTATTGATAAAATCGCCTTCAAGTTTTCCTATATATCGGGGAGATTCGCCCATTTTTTATACATATAAATTTTGGGGGGCTTCTTAAAATCATCCCTGGTTGCAATTCCCAACAACCTAACCTTGTATATATATTTCACTTATAAAATATCTTGTTTTTTTCTTCTTCGAGACAATATGACCTCCTACTAAGTGTAATGAGATAAAATACTACCACTCTTGAGAGAACTTTTGATGGACCCCAAGTGATACTGAGGGGGGGGTGAATTAGTATCACATAGTTTTTATCCTTTCAAACATTATTTTTACCATGTAATCATTCATTAACACATATACCATGTATCATAAGCAATTTTGAATACAAAGAACACTGCACAAAGAATATGTAAATAAATCTTATATATAATCAATCTTCTTATTACAAATAATGTTAGAAGACACCAATCTCCAAATCAAGTGTGAGAACCCACTTACTCATTTTGTTGACACCAATCAGATAGGAACACCAATCCCTTGCAAGCACCAACTTGTTGTTTTATAGGCACCAACCTATGAGGACACTAATGAGCACCAACTCATAGTTAGCAAGCACCAACTTGCATGGTCAGGAACCCACCTGAGCTGTCAGGCACCAACTTGTGGAAGACACCAATATTTTGTCCTTGCCTCGTCCTACCACCCAGATATAGATTTGTTATTGTATACATCAATCACAATCCACCCTGCACTTTCTTATATGTTTACTCTGTTCTGCACAAACTATTTAGCATACTATACTTCACATTTCCAACTCTTTCTGCTCGAATATTCTTTGTATCCTTCTGTTAAAAAGCTCCTTGTATATATGCTCCTTGTGCTTTTCACAAATTCTCCTTATATGTGTGCGTGACTGCTCCTTGTATTTCTCCTTATCCTATAATCTCATTCGCTTCCTCAAATCATCCAGTCATTGATTCCCCTGATCATTTCATATGTTCCCTGGATCTTACAATTTCATAATACTACATCTTTTCGTGCCCAAGCTTATCAAAACACTTCAATAATTTGCTTATTTATACTAGTCCTTATTTCCTTTGTTCAATTGATTTATCCATAAGCAAAGGATTTTTATGTCAGATGCATACCTTCTACCTTTATTCATGAATAAGTTTACCCACACATTTGTCTTGAATAGACCCCATTTCTTATTCCTTTTCCGGCTTGTAGTTTGTGGACTTTAATATTTTGGCTTGATTAGCACACAAACTATTGCATGGTGTATTGCACAACATACTTGTGTTGGAACTTGCGTAGATAACTCTAGTGGGACTTTGTGCATGCTTCTTGCACACGTTTGGTGGGGCTTGCTGATACTTGTGCACATATTTTCTATATACTTCTTCAAACTAGCATTAAGACTTCAATGCCATCACCAAGTTCAACAATCTCTTTGATGTTTGGTGGGGCTTGCTGACACTTGTGCACATATTTTCTATATACTTGTTGGAACCCCAACAACTTCCCCTTGATTTTGTAAAATAAAGGGGACCCCATTAGAATTTTGTAAATAGTTAGGTTTCTATTTTGCTTGCTTGATTTGGTAGATAATTTCATGGCTTCCTTTCTTTGATCTTTCACCATTTGCGTTGCATTTTCTTTGACTTGTTTTTTTTCATAAGATGATTTGGTGATCATTTTCTTTTCCAGATGTTTGGCTTTGAGTTCTTCATAATTGATGCTTTTTCCTGCCTTTTATATGATGATGGCTTTGCAATCTCATGACTATTATACTCAAGCCATCATTTTCATTATTCGAGTGATTGTTTGCCGTCAACTTATCATTATGGCATTTGATTATTTTTCCTTTTGGTGATTGAACGACACTTGCTTGCTCTCATTGGACCTTATCCAAGTTGATTTTATATCTTAGTTTTCAAATGTTGGATTATCATTACCTTTCGACAGCCTCATTAAAATTCATCCTTCGATGCATAAATGAACTTTGGGATACCATGGCAGATCAGTATAATTAAACTGAACACTCAATTTAAAGTTTCCCATTCGCATCTTTAAAGAATGTATATTAAATAATGGAATCATGTCTTTCATCCTCATTTTTAGCAATCCAAGAAATCTTACAACTCTTTAACTTTTAATTAAAAATTTGTCTTTTTCACAATTTTTGTAACTTTAGGCGAATTTAAATATTTGCGAGACTTGTTTAATTTTTTAGAAACACTTGCTTTATCCCAAAATTGACTTTTACACTATCGTAGTTTTTCTTTTCTTTTTTAAATTATGATTTTAATCATGCCCAAATTAATTGATTACTAACCATGAAAAACATTATGAGATTATTTAAGAAAAATGAAATTTATTTTATTTTCTTTGATTAATAAATAACCATAATGTTAATTTTCATTATAATTTATGTTTGAGAAAAATTCTTCTTGGGACATCTAAACGTATTTATAAGGGGAAAATAATCTTTTAAATAAAAAATAAATGAAGTTCTTTTCTTTTAAAGTGATGCTTATACCTTTTCTTATATTTTATTTTATTACTTCATCAAGTCATTTATTATTTTGTTAAACAAGTAGCAATGTTCTTGAATTAAGGGTTAGGTTTCTTTACATTTTGAAAGAGGTGTCAACTTAGTTGATAATTGGCATGAGAATAAAGCTCAACGTAAATATGTGATTGGATTTATATAAAGTAGTAATGGTAATTTTGATGATATTCGTTAAATTTTTTTATTTTTATTTTCTCAATAACCTGATATAATATCAGTAGAACTATTACCATTAGAATTAAGAAGGAATTTCATGCATTTAATTACATTTGTATTGTTTCATTGGAATAGCATCAAATCACTTATGTGATCGCTTTACATAAAATAAAAGTTGTCTGTTGAAATATATAAATATGATGTTTATTTTACGGTTTTGACAGGAAGAACTTATGCAAAAGAGGATTTCATAATGTGTTAGTTTTGCAGAACATAGCTGGAAAAATATTCAAAATGAATTTTGAGTTGTTATCAGTGTGTATTTTTCGGGAGAGATTCCATAACGATGAAGAAAGGAAAGATTTCTATATTTTTCTTTTACTTCTACCCTTTGCAATAATTTTCCTTTTTTTATTATTTTTAGATGTGCTTCACTCTCACGCTATATCTTTTTGGTTTTGATGCGTAGGTCTATGAGAATAATGTTAACCCAATCTATATGTGAATTCCAGATGAAGGCTCTCCATGCAAAATTGTTCACCCAGCCATTGAGACGAAATTCACAATTTACCATGAATTCAATATTTGAGGTTATGAAGAAAGGTTTATCTCCTTAAACAAAATCGCACACCAGTAGGAAGACATGTTTTTGCGAGGATTGATTGTGGGAAAACCGTGAGGAGTTAGCTCAAACGGTTGAAAACCCACTTCACAAATGGACCTATTTATGTTTCATCATGGGCCGTTTTCCGAAACTGTGAAAGAGTTAGGAGATATGTGGGTCTATTCGAGCTGGATTTTTCCATATATTTATGTTGCGTCCAGCTGTAAGAGCTATTTCTGGAGATTGTTATGATCCCTTGTGGCTATTTAAACAGAGACAATTTGACTGGTGAAGGAGGGGGGGTCTCTAGAGAATGGAAGGATTTTCATTCTTGCAATCTCTGTATTCCTTCTGTAATATTTTTTTTGATAGAAAGGAAGTGGAGACGTTGCTTGTCAAAAGAAGGAGAAGCTAGACAGATTTTGAAGAAATTATTTTCCCAATTTCTGTTCTGTTTTTATGGGAATTCGATAGAGAGAATAAGTTGTCACATAGAGTTGTAATTTATAAGATTTTGAAGCCGATTCCTATGTACTTATGCTGGCATACGTTTTGGTGATGTCTTAAGAAACTGGTAACATTGAAGTTTTTGTTTTCTTTGATACAGTTATACATATGAATATCAACTCTCTTTTACAGTTTATTTTCATATCTTGATTTACATACATATTGTATTGTGTTGGATGGATTATATTTTCACTTTCTAATATGCCATGTTAAAATTTCTGATTGTATGATGTCTATAGTTATTATTAGATAAATTTCATTATTTAATATAACTTTTATGTCATTATTCATGATTTACTGTTCTTATCATCTGTTTGTATAGATATTTTGGATTAGTAATTATTATAATCTTTCAGATATTGGACATAGTATAATTTGTTGTATTGTGACAGTATCTATGTTATAGGTTGTAATAATTTATTATTATTTCTTATTACATATTATTGCAATCTACTTTTATTGGGATTGTGATATATCTAAATCAGTATATATATTATATCTTCCAAATTATAATTTACAGTACAACAAGTAATAGTAATTAGTATAAGACTGCTCTTGGTCGAGATAGGATAGATCAACAAGATAGATTAGTATAGAATGTAGATAAATAACTAGTTTTAATTTAGCAGCTGTTAAATAGGTAGTTTTCATTAGAATTTAATTACACTCTTTATCTGTTAAATAGTTTTTGAAAATGCTTTTGGAAACTTAAACAGTGAGACTCTCCCTAAGAGAGAAAAACTTAGATGCTAGCAAGACCATAACCTGCGAGAATTAACTATACCAAACACATCGGGGGTTGTGTTAAGCGCCTTTTATGGGTTAGTTCTCTGTAGTTGGCCATAGATAGAAAATCCGACCAACAATACTTATTCAAACTTCCTTCAATGCCATTACCAAGTTCAACAATCACTTTAACATCAATGACAACACCAAGCTCAACAAAATCCCCTTTGGCATTGATGTCAATACCAAGTAAAATTGAGCTCCTTCTGAATACTAGCTCTTTAATGAAGTCTTGTGTTGTTCAATCTTGTTTGCATATTTGCTTGTTACTTTCTCCCCCTTTGACATCAATTTCAAAGGAATATTTGATTATATGCAAACATGTATCCCCCCTGTGTAGTTACAAGTTCTCACCTTGGATTTATTCTTATGTTCCTGTCTTTTGTTTCTCCTTTGTGTCGGTTACTCCTACTTAGCGCGATCCTTTTTACACCTTGAGTAAGTTAATGAGTACTGGGTATTACTCCTAATTTATCTCTAATATATTCAAAGACATACCTTGGGAGAGGATTTTTAAATATATTGGCAATCCGCTCCTTAGTATCAATATAGTCCAATTTGACAGTGTTTTTATAAACTTGTTCTCTTCAGAAATGATACTTGATAGGAATGTGTTTTGTATTTGAGTGCATCATAGGATTCTTGGAAATACTAATTGCACATTTTATATCACATAAAATCAGCATAGGTTGATCAAACTCCTCATGAATATCATTCAAGGTTTGCTTCATCTAGGTAACTTAAGCACAACATGTTGTTGCTACAATGTATTATGCCTCTGTTATTGATAGCGACATTGAAGATTGCTTTTTACTCAGCCAATACACTAAGTGATTTCCCAAGAAGAATGTTGATACGCTTGTACTCCTTCTATCATCGATACTTCCTACCCAATCTACATCAATATAGGTTTCCAGAGTCAATTCTTCATTTCATGGATATCATAGACCAAAATCCAAAGTTCCTTTTAGATATCTGAAGATTATTTTAATAGCTTGAACATGTGTCTCCTTAGGGGTTGTTTGAAACCTGGAATATAGTGCTACAAATTGCATAATATCTGGTCTTGAAGCCATTACATACAATAAACTGCCAATAATTGACCTATAAATTTTTTGATCTACTTCCTTGGCTTCATCTTCTTTGCTTAATTTGCAACTGGTTATCATCAGAGTACATACTAGTTTGCAGTATTCCATGTTAAATTTCTTCATCATTTCTTCTACATATTTGGTCTGAGAAATAAAGATGCCCTTGCAGAGTTGGGAGATTTACAACCCCAAAAAGAAGGTCAATTCTCCTAACATAAATATTTATAGCTCATTCTTCATTTATGTTGTAATTGTTTTACTCGGGATATCATCATTGCTTCCAAAGATAATGTCATCTACATAAACTTCAATAATAATCATATTTTCATGATCAATTTTTATGTATAAATTATTGTCATCTCCTCCTCTTCGAAATCCTTGTTGTCAAAGGTAATTGTCTAACCTTGAGTACCAGGCTCTAGGAGCTTGCTTTAGTCAATACAAGGATTTATTTAGTATGCAGACATAGTCTTTACTTTTTTATAATTGAACCCCTTTTGGTTGTTCTAAGTAGTCTTCTTCTTTCAAATATCCATTTAGAAAGGTTGATTTTACATCCATCTTGTATACTTTGATATCCTTGGAGCACGCATATTCCAAGAACATTCTGATCGCTTCTATTCTGGGAACATGGGAAAAATTCTTATCAAAGTCTATCCCTTCAACTTATGCATATAATTTGCACACCAACTTGGTTCCAATGACATTCTTATATTGAGGTATTGGAACAAGTTCCCCTTTTTCATTTTTCATAATCCGTTTTAGTTCTTATATCATAGAATTTAGTCTTAGCTTCTTCAAAATTGTTTGGCTCTATTTTGGAAACTAGAGAGAGATGTACTTCTTCAGTGATGTTTTCCATATTACTTCTTCTTGTTTGTAAGCATGCGCGTTTATCACCAATGATTAAGTTTTTAGAGTGATTCTTTTGAACATACCTGGAGCGATCCTTTGTATCCTATCTTCCATCTTCGTGTTCTTCTAGTAGTAATTCTTCTTGTGATTCTTCTTGTTGCTCTTCCTCCAGTGGTCCTTCTTCTTCTTATTGGTTGAACATTGGTCGGTCATCTTCATCCATATATGTTGATATTCTTGATTTGTGGGCACTTGTTTCATATACTTTCATGTCTAGACTTTCAACCATTCTTTTTAATCTCAAAATTTAACACTTATATGCCCTGCTCCTTTGAGATTATCCAAGGAAGATTCCTTCATCACTTATAGAGACAAATTTTCCCAAATCTTCATCATTTCTTTTAATGTATCATTTTCTTCGAAACACTTTAAAGTGTTTAATTGTTGTTGGTCTACCTTTCCAGAGTTCATAAGGATTCATGTTACTATCAACTCTAAATTTTCATTTGTTTAAGATATGAACAGCAGTGTGAATTTCTTGTGTCCAAAAATTATCTGATAATTTGGAGTCATTTAACATTGTTCTAGCCATTTATTGGACAGTTCGATTCTTTCTTTCTGCTACCCCATTTTGTTGTGGATTTCTAGTAGCTAATAAATGTATCATGATTCCATGTTCCTCATGGAATTCCTCAAATTCTATCGAAATATACTCCTCCCCATTATCTGATCTTAGACACTTAATTTTCAAGTCAGTTTCATTCTTGACTAGCTCTTTGAAGATTTTGAATATCTCAAAAGCCTCTTATTTTTTCTTGAGAAATAAAACCCATGTCATTCTTATATGTTCATCAATAAATAGAATGAAGTATGATTCACCATTTAGGCCTTTGTTCTCATTGACCCATAGAGACCAATATGAACCAGTTTCAATGGTTTTGTTGTAGAATGTTCTTTTGTTTTGAAACTTACTCTTGTTTTCTTTCCATGTAAGCAATGCTTGCAAAATGAATTTAATGGATTTGCAAGCTTCGGTATGTCTCTTACAGCTTTCCTTTTGCTAATATTTATCAGTTTATCAAAATTTATATTGCCCAAAATTCTATGCCATAGCCAGCATTCATCTATTTTCCCCATACAACATTTTTCTTCTTCTTTCAAATCCAGGATGTACACATTATTTGGAGTTCTTGATGTCGTTGCTACCATTTTTTCAGAATATTTATTCCTTAGTTTGCACTTCTTGGAGTCAAAAGTAAGAATAATCCCTTGATCACACATTTGACTAACACTAAGAATATTGTGTTTCATATTATGAACAAGCGGGACATTTTCTGCTTTAGTTTTTTCATTACCAAGACTTACTAGACCTTTTCCTAAAATTTTGGCAGAACCATCGTCTCCAAGGTAAACGTTGCCTCCTTTTTCCCTTTGTAGATCAATAAACTTTCATTTGTCTCTTGTCATGTGTTTGGAGCATCCACTATCAATATACCAGTGACTCCTTTTGTTTAGAGCATGCAACGCCAAGTCACATTTTTCTTGGAATTTTTCTTTGGTCCTTTTCTGCCAAATCTCTATATGGTATTTCTTGTAGAAGGAACTTTTGGTTTCATCCTGGTGCGTAGTTACTGACTAGTTTTTGCAGTCTCAAGCTGTATGACCATAGTTGTGACATTAATACCATTCGATGTACATTTCCAAAAGACTAAAGGGATTGATGACATCATTAGAATTTATGCTTTCTTTGTTCATATTGTCAGCTCTGAAGTTCTTGAGAGAAATTCTATTTCTCTCAAAATTATTGTTTGTAAGTGCTTTGCAATTTGCATCCTTATGATCAAAATTATTGCAAAAATATAGTTTGATACCTGGTAGTAAGAAGTCTTCTAAGCGGTACAACTCTTGTGTTTTCATAAGCATATTGTTGGCCATTTTTTTGTTGTCTTTATCTTTGATGGGACTCTTAAGTACATATGCAAAGCTCTTTGTACCTACTTCATGGTTAGGTGTACGTGAACTTGAATCCTTATCACTGTTGTCTTGTTCATATCCCAATCCAACCCTGCCTAAAATTTACCTTTGATTGTTGATGATTTCATCCAATACCTTAGAACTTCTACCAAACTTTTGTTGATATCCTAAGTGAGTACTTACGTTTTGTAATTCCCTCTTTAAGTAGACATTTTCCTTCTCCAATTCCTCACACGTTGTTTATTTCTCTTTCATATTTCCTGCTAGATCTTCTTCTATTCTTTTAAATTTTTCTATCTGGTCTTCATACTTAAATAGTTGGTCCTTTAAATACTTATTCATCTTTCTTGAGTTTTTAAAATCCTCTAAAGAACTTATAAGTTCTCCTTCAAATTCTACCTTGGCACTTACTTCATCTCCAGAGTTCTCATTTTCACAATCTTCTTCTATTGCAACAAAGAGCACTTCTATTTCATCATCATAACTGTCATCTTCATCTGCTGAGCTATGGTCCTCTTTGGAGTATAGACTTTTCTTTTGTCTTCCAAACCTTTTATAATTTTCAAATCTACTTCCTTTGTATATCTTCTTCTTTTCTTCATGATCATGATCCTCCTCATCATCACTATCTCTATTATCCTTATAAGGACATTTAGAATCAAAATGACACATTTTACCACATTCAAAGCATTTGAAAGGAAACTTACCTTTGTACTTTCCACGACCTTTATGAAGTTTCTTCACAAATTTTACTTCTTCAAGATTAAATTCATCAGAGAAACTCTTACTGGAATCTTGTTTGCTTCCTTTTGTATTATTGGAGTCCTTGAATGATGCTTCCCTTCTCGAAGGATTCTCCTTTTCAGTTCTCATTTCATAGGTAGTGAGGATTCCATGTATTTCATCCATTTTTACCTTGTCAATACCCCTTCTATATTCCAGGACTAATACTTTAGAATCAAATATCATTGATAGAGATATCAACACCTTATGTACAATTTCTTCTTCAAGAACTGTTTACCCAAGACCTCTTAGAGTATTGACTATTTCATCTACGCGAAGAAAGTAGGATGCAATGTTCTCATCTTCCTTCATTTTTAGGCTCTCAAACTGGTCTCTATAAGTTTGTATCTTTTCCTTTTTCACTATGTCATATCCTTTATAAATGCTCTGAAGTTTGTCCCATATTGTTTTTGTTGAGATACATTGCATGACCTTTGTAAATTTTGAGTTTGCTAGGCCACTTAGTATTGCATTTTTGGCTTTTTCATTGCATTCATACAGTTTTTTATTAGTAGCATCAGTTAGAGGAGTATCTGGAACTTTATAACCATTTACAACTACTATCCAAATATCAATTCCAAGTGACTCTATGAATACTTCCATTCTTATACTCCAGAAAGCATAATTAGACCCACCAAAACATGGTGCTCAGTTTGTTGAGAGACCTTCATGTCTATCCATATCTGCACAGAAATATAGATTATGCAATGGTATTCCTTCTAGTGGCTAGACTATCTCTGAAGGAACCAGATTCGATACCAATTGTTGGACCCCAACTGATACTGAGGGGGGGGGATTATATAATATCACATAGTTTTTATCCTTTCAAATATTTGTTATACCATGTATCATAATCAATTTCAATACAAAGAACACTGCACACAAAATATGTAGAAAAATATTATATATAAAGAATCTTCTTATTACAAATAATGTTAGGAGACACCAATATCCAATACAAGTGTGAGAACCCACTCATTGATTTTGTTGACACCAATAAGACAGGAACACCAATCCCTTGCAAGCACCAACTTGTTGATTTACAAGAACCAACCTATGAGGACACCAATACTCTTATGAGCACCAAATCATAGTCAAAAAGCACCAACTTGTGCGATTAAGCACCCTCCTGAGCTTCCAATCACCAACCTATGCAAGAAACCAATCTTTTGTGTTGGTTGTGGAGCCTGATATTCATGATTCAGAGGTCTTGTTTTAGCCGTGTCTGGTTTCCAACCCATGACGGGGGGTGTGGGGGGTCTTTTCCCCCCACTAAAGTTGGCATGGGGGATCTAGGGGTGGGGAAGACTATCTTGGGAGCCCCCTCTTGGCGGGGGTTGGGGGGCAGTGCCCCCGTAGCGAAAATTTTGGAAAAAATGCCTTGTAAAATGTTGTAATTTCATAGTCATGAATTGGTCAATAATGGGCGATTTACATGCCCATGGTATTGGGTATCCCATGGCATTTTCCCATGGTAATCCCTCTTTAAAAGGAAGGCATTTTAATACGGCTGGGTTTTGTATGGTATTCCATTGTACCGTGAGAGAGACTATGAGAGAGTGAAGAGGAAGTTGCAGTGGATGTGCTACAGGTTGTATCCATTCATTTTTTTGGACAGTATAATAAAAGGACTGGGAATTTATGTGTGGATGTAGCCCATCTTGGGTGACCCATGTTATATTGGTGTATCTCTTGTATTGTTTTTATGTGTTTTAGATTTTCATTGTGTTTATTGTTATTGCTCTCCGATCCTATTTTTCTAACAATTGCTTTTAGATCCAAAGGTATATTTGGTAGATAAACTCATAGTAAAGAAGGGTTCCTGGTTCGAGTAGGAGCAATGGAGGAAGAAGAAAATTTTAAGGTCGAGAAATTTAACGGCCAAAAATACTAGAAATGAAGGACGAAGAATGGGAGGTTCTTCGCAGAAAGGAACTAGGAACAATACGGTTGTGCCTGGCTTCGTCAGTGGTTTTCAATATCTCAAAAGAAAATACAATGGAGGGTATGATGAGCGCTTTGGGTAAACTGTATGAAAAACTCTTAGCCTCCAACAAGGTATTTCTAATGAAGCATTTATTTAATATGAATATGTCAGAAGGTGGATCTGTTGTTGATCATTTAAATGAATTTAATACAATTACAAATCAACTAAGTTCTGTAAAAGTGAACTTTGAAGATGAGTTTATGGTTCTTCTAATCTTATGCACATTGCCAGAAAGTTGGAATGGGTTGGTCATGGATATAAGTAACTATGTCTTTGGTTTAACACTTTGAAATTTGATGATGTTGTTGATGTTCTTCTTAGCGAGGAAATGCAAAGGAAAAGCATAGGTGAGACATCAGGTAATGCGTTGACCATGGAGAGAAGGGGAAGACAAAGGGAGAGAGGAAAGATCCCAGGTAATTGCAACAAGTCTAGGAAGGGAATATCCAAGTCCATACTAGGAAAGATAGAGTGTTGAAACTGTGGAAAGAAAGGGCATCTGAAAAAAGACTGTAGATCTCTAAAGAAGAAAGGAGATGGATAGTAGGAGCTACTTAGGAAGCAAATGCAACAGGTGATGTGTTACAAGATGTTTTGATTCTTGCATTAGATAGTACTAGTGATTACTGAATAGTAGATTCAGGGGCTTCATGTCATGCTACACCCCATAGGAAATTATTTCATGATTATGTTCCAAGTGATTTTGGACTTGTTTTATTGGGGGATGACGAGCCATGTAAAATTGTTGGAATGGGTAAGGTATGGATAAAGTTAAAGAATGGAGGTGAATGGATGCTGAAAGATGTAAGGAACATTCCTACTATGAAAATAAATCTAATCTCAACAGGGCAGTTGGGATATGGTGGTTGTTTATCTACGTTTGGAGAAACGTGGTGGAATATCAATAAAGGATCAATGGTGATAGCAAAAGGAGATGGGATAGGTATGTTGTATTTATGTCCTCATAATACTAATTGTTCTATATCTATAGCTTCCACAGAAATATATACAACATTGTGAAATCATAGGCTTGGATGCATAAGTGAGAAGGGGATGCAGATTCTCTACTTAAGGAAGTTTCTTCTAGATCTGAAGCAGGTAAGTTTGGAATTATGTAAGAACTGTGTTTTGTTAGGATATTCCTATACTCCATCCTAGTCCCACCAGTATTTTGATCATTTACATTTTCAGTCATGCATGCACCTTTTAGGGTTTGCATGCATTCTAGGGTTTGCATGCATCCCAGTCATCAGTCCAGCACCTAACCCTCAGTTAGCCATCCCCCAGGAGCTTCTCACTATTCAGTTTTAGCCCTCCAGTTGCTTAATGCGCCCTTCTTCCTTGATTTTAGGGAGCAACTCGCCCTCCTTCACCTACCAGTCCAGTTGTCACTCAGTTACACTCAAGTAACTATCAACCATCAGTCAAACTAACTCTGTCAACCATCTGTCAATAATACTTCTATCTGAGTTCTACTGTACCATATTATTCTGTTGCTCATTATACTGCATGTATCACTCTTCTTCTATTTTCTTGCTTAATCATAATTATTCTCTTGTGAGATACATCATCTCTTAGATCTGCTGTGAGGATTTTCACATGTTTAAGGAAAACAAAAGAGAGTCATATTTCTCAGGGTTGGGAAACAGAAGAATAGTGAAAAGTTAGAGATTGTGCATATAGATGTATGGGGACCGACTTAGGTACAATCTATTGGTGGCTCTCATTATTATGTTACTTTTATTTATGTTGCAACTAGAAAAACTTGGGTTTATTGCATTAGACAAAAATATGATTTGTTTGCTACTTTTAAGAAGTAGAAAGCTTTGGTTGAGAATGAGACATGAAAAAGGTTGAAGTGTCTCAAATATGATAACGGAGGTGAATATTGCAGCAAGGAGTTTGATATTTATTGTTAATACTATGGGATTCATAGAGAGAAGACAGTCCCAGGAACACCACAAGAAAATGGTGTGTCAAAAATGATTAAAAGAAAAATCATGGAGCGTGCAAGGTGTATGAGATTGCATGCAGGGTTTCCCTTATGATGATGAAGTGATGTCCTCTTCTCCCAGGTCTTTGAGATGGTTGAGTTAGATATTGGTCTTCTCAAGAGACTAAGCACCCCTTGATGGAGCCACTAACGCTTGACCTTAGGAGAAATCTAGAGGAACACATGGTCACATCATCCCTGTGGACTTTTCCTTTTACAATGATGATGAACTTTCAGGTTATATTGAACACTGGTACATTTGAGAGAGAGATGATTGGTTGTACCCCACCTTGGTTGATTTACTTTTGGTCCTTTCATTTTGTTGATAATTTTTTTGTGGTACCTTTCCTTTTACCTTTTGGGTCTTTTACTCATCTTGAGTTATTTTTTTTATTTGTACCACCTTTTATGTTTTTGGTCTTATGGGTATAACTATGGTAGTTTTTCCACATTTGAGGTACACCCCCTTAGTCCTAATTTTTATGAGTCTTTATACCCACTCTTGTCTTTATGACTTGTACCTTACTAGTTGGTCTTTGTACCCTCACCTATTTAATTGTGTAACCCTTGTACCCACCTAAGACATTCTACTTTACTTTCTTCTTCTTTTAATTTGTTTTTATCTTTTATTTTTCAGATCTGTTTTTGAGATTTGAAGGTTATTGAGATTTGATTGGTAACCTTTCTTCCTACTATTTTTTTCGATCTGCTCTCCTTCTACCTGTTGGGTAGGTTGTGACACTCTGACTCAGCCGTGAGCCCTAGTTTTTCTCTGTTGGTTGTTTTAGTAAGGGTCGTGAGGTCTTAAGGGTTTGCTTTAACCTTCTGTGTACTCATATGTGGAGCTCGTGAGTCTCTTTGGCCTCAGTCTGCTAGCTGTCAGCTCATCTATGAGGGCCAAAATCTTGTATGTGCATATTGGACTAAGTTTTTAAGTTATTTTGTTTTTTTACTGACCTTTGTTTTATATGCTCAGATTTTGTGTGTAGTTCTTGATCTATGGTTATATATATTTGTTGAGTTTTATTTGTGATGTTGAGACTTATAAAGGGATGATCTTTATTGTGAATGTAATGAGCCTTTTGATTGTCATTGACTTTCTTTGATTGACTGTACCATAGCCCAGTCATCTCTCCCTCTCAGGTTTGTACTAACCCTATAATAGGGTCACTTGGTTCCTAGAGTTGACTGGCCTCTAAGAGGCACAATCATTTCTAGAGTTGGTTCCTAGAGTTGACTGGCCTCTAAGAGGCACAACGATCCTGAACAACTGCAAGAACTAAAAGTACATAACCTCAATAATGGATGAGGAATCATCTGATCATATGGACGAGGCGGGCATTCCCATGCTCGTATCAGGATATAACATAACAATAACAATGGGGTCCGAAAAATGGGGACCTGAAATATACATGACCTCAAAAAACTGAATGAGGAATAATCTCAATATGGACGAGGCGGGCATACCCATGCTCGTATCAAGATACATAAACAGAACTATGAGGCCCGAAAAATGGGGACCTGTAAGATACATAACCACTGTGTACATCATAAGAGTCCAGAGGGGACACAAAGCTGGGACATACTGCTGGGCTGATCATGTGGGAACTGAAGAACAGGTGCACTGGAACAATCAACAGTGCTACTGAGTGTGGTACCAAAGGGGCTGATGAGCTGCTGGATCAGAGTGACAAGGGGTACACTCACAATGGTACACTGAGCTGGAACTAATCTGGGACTGAAACTGGGTACTCAAGGAAGCATGTAACTGGATGGCTTCCGAATACAAACGCCAACGCAGCCCGGACATCCACGGGAACATATAACTGGTCGTTCCGAAGTGACTCACCAATGTGCTAGAGTCGGGGGAAATCCGGGGTCTTCGACACATAATGTAAAGAATATAATCCTACGCGATTCTCGACGATGCGATCAAGGTGCTGAAGTCGAGCATGTGAGAAACAACCACTCGGAGAGGCAATGATGACTCCTCTCAGAATGGTCCGTAGGCACTTACCACATATGGTGATAAGTCCAAGGCGTAGGGACCTCTGGGCCTATCCTCTGGAATAGAGGGGTTGTCGTCGACAGAGGGAGACCTGCAACTATCAAGGCAATGATGTTTCCTTGACAGGAGCGCGAGGTGAAGAACCGAAATGTGATAGTACTGATGGCAAGACTGATAAACTGGGGGTGACAACTGGGCAAGTAGAGTGGGTGGAGTCAAACTTCCTTTGTTCAGAGTATGATAATGGAAATGATCTGGCAGCATATGAAACTGACTGAGGGGAAAGGGATCATAGCTGTAATGGATCTGGGAGGGTAACTGGGTTGAGGGAGACTCAAGCTGGTATAAAATGGCAGGAGACTGCAGAATACTCTGAACAAAGGCGACCTGATTGGGGGTGCTACCGAGATGATCGATCGTAGTGCCTGGAGGCACGGGTGGGGACTTCTTCATGGGTTAAGGAACTAGAATAAGTTTGTGTAAAATGATACTGTCGTGTGGATTTTACGAGCCCAGGACAGTTCATGCTCGTGGTTGCTTTCAATTTTAAGGAGTCTGAAAGCAATAAGAAGACTCTGAAATGGTGGAATGGTACTGTCGTGTGGATTTGACGAGCCCAGGACAGTTCATGCTCGTGGTTGCTTTCAATTTTAGAGAGTCTGAAAGCAAGTAAGAAGACTCCAGGGGGTTGCTTTTTCGTAGATTTAGTCTCCAAGGCCCAAAGAAGCATAAAAGCATGCAATGAAGAACTCTTCTAGCCGGTGTGACTAGAGTATTCCTTTTTCGTAATTAGTCTACCAGGTCCGGAAAAAGGTTAAACTTATACCAGATAGACGCCCTTTCAGGTACTTTAACGAGCATGAAAGGAAGCAAGATTGCTCGGCGATCTTTTCATTCTTTTAGGAGTCAGAAAAGAGCTTAACGGAAACTCCCTAAGTGCCTTTTTCGTAAAGGACTTGTCCGGCCCGAAAAAGGGATAAAATTATACCGAACAAAAGGAATGGCCAGGCAAGGAGGAAGTGTTCAATCAAGGATCAGTAATGATGACCAAGAACGAGGGTAGGGGGGGAACACTGGTGGGCCTCCTTGCGGGGTAGATGAAATGGTGGCAAAATAACGAAACATTTGTAGTATGACAGGAGTGAATGGCTCATGTACAAATGTGGAACAATCCGATAGCGACCGATGTGGCACGCAAACCAAGGCAGCAAGGTGTCGGGACACAATTTTGAAATTGTACCAAGTGAGAGCGAGAAATGATCTCAAGCATCATCACGAGCTCGAAAAAATGAATCCGGCGATATAAAAAGTGTCAAAAACAGGTAACGGCCGTTGTGGCACGCATACCGAGGCGACGAGGGCGTTTTGGAAAAAATACCCAAAAAATCTGGGGGTGAGAGCGAGAAATGATCTCAAGCATCATCACCAGCTCGGAACAATGAATCTGATGATATAAAACATGTGAAAAACGGAGAACGACCGATGTGGCACGCAAACCAAGGTGACTAGTGGCGTCTGAAAAATGGGCAAAAAATGACGGAACAAAAATAATGCAACGAGGTGACCATCATGACGGTCTCGTCGTGCTGATTCCAGTGGTGGAAACGGCGTGGAAAGACAAAAACAACAAGAAAGTACACTGTACAACGTAGACCAATGAGGCCGCAGGTTTCTTTTATGGGTAAAAGCGCTTGAGATACAACCCATTACGAGGGTTGCGCAAAGGACGGCCTTCGGAGTCAGCTAAGATGTACGCCCCCTTGCCGAGGCAGGTCTGCACGATGTAAGGGCCTTGCCACATAGATTCAAACTTCCCTTTACCGGTTTTTTCATGGGCTTGGTCGTAGGCGAGGACGAGGTCCCCTTCATGGAAAGTTCGAGGGTGAACATGTTTGTCATAACCAGCTTTGGAGCGGTTTTTGGCAGCTTCGATGTTTTGGAGAGTGGTACGACGGTCTTCATCAGCTTGTTCGAGTTGCAGCAAACGCCGCTCGAGGGGGGAGGTGTCAGGGAGAAGCTCAACAGCGATCTGTAAGGCAGGAATCTGACACTCGATGGGGAGGATAGACTCTACACTGTGAACTAGATGAAATGGTGTAAAACCAGTGGCGGTCTTAGTGGATGTGCGGTAAGCCCACAAGGCAGGGAACAACATGTGGTGCCAATTGGACTTGTGCTTGTCAACCGTTCGTTGGAGGATAGTTTTTAGGATTTTATTGATGGCCTCTACTTGGTCGTTCCCTTGGGGGTAGTAAGTAGAGGAAAATTGGTGCTCATACTTAAGGAGGGTGGATAACTCACGCCAGACGGCATCTTCGAAGTGTGAACCATGGTCAGAGACTAACTGCTTAGGAACCCCAAATCGAGCGATGACATGGTTGAAAAAGAAGCGGGCAGCAGTGTCAGCGGTACAATTGAAGGTAGGCATGGCTTCCGCCCATTTGGTGAAGTAATCAACAGCGACAATAATATATTTGTGGCCGTTGGCAGACTGGGGTCTACATTCCATGAAGTCTATGGCCCACTTACAAAAGGGACCAACGGTGACGACTGGGTGTAACGGAGCAGGAGGTGTTCGGGCCTTGGGGGCAAAAAGTTGGCAGTTATGGCAGTGTTTGACCGCAGTGATGCAGTCGATGAAAAGTGTGGGCCAGAAGTATCCGGCGCGGACGACCTTTTGGGCGGTGGCCATCCCTAAGAAATGGCCTCCGCAGGCACCGCTATGACAGTCATTAAGGACGTGTTCAGCTTCCTCGTGTGTAAGGCAACGACGAAGAATTGTGTCAACTCCGCACCGGTAAAGGACATCGCCTAAGAGGAGATATCGAGAGGCCTGGTGACGGATGCGACGGCGTCCATTACGGGTAACTTTGGGTCTGAACTTCTGCGTGCGCAGGTATAACAAGATATCACCGTACCATGGGTCATCGGACGAGATAGTGAACAGGTGATTGTCAGGTAACTCATCGGAGATTGGTTTGGCCGGGAGAAGGGAAGGGAGATCAGTAATGAGCTGGGCAAGCGCGAGGGCTTTAGTGCTCTTAGGTGTTTTGAAGGTAAGGTCATATTCCTGGAGGATAATGACCCATTTAGCAACACGACCTTGCAGTAGCCGCCGGTTTAGAAGATATACCATGGGGTTAGAGTCGGCGACGACGGTGGTATGACTCATTAAGATATAGTGTCGCAATTTTTGTACGGAAAAGACTACGGGGAGGGCAAGTCTCTCCTCATATGGGTAACGGATGGGTGGACCAGACAAGGTCTAGCTGACGTAGTAAATGACATGCTCCTGGTGAGAAGCGTCTTCTTGAACCAAGACTCCGGACACGGTATGCTCGGAGGCTGAGATGTATAGGATGAAATCCTGGGAGAAATCCGGAGGGGAGATCAGAGGGGCGTGTGTGAGAGCCTTCTTGAGGGCTTCGAATGCAGCTTCTGCTTGCTCATCCCAGACGAAGGGTATGTGGCTACGGAGTAGGCGCAAGAAACCGTGAATGGTGGTGGCGTAATCAGGAACGAAGCGTCGAAGGAAGTTGGATCGCCCCTGCAGACTTTGGAGCTGCCGGAGTGTGCGAGGAGAGGGAAGGTCTAAGATGGCTTGGACTTTTAGAGGGTCAACAGTAATTCCTTTCTGGGAAACAATGAAACCCAACAATCGGCCTGCCTGAACGCAAAAGACACACTTGTGTGGGTTCAAGCGGATTTGGTATTTGCGACAACGCAGAAAAACTTGCCGAAGGTCGTTAAGGTGGTCTGATCGTTTCCGGGAACGAGCTGTAAGGTCATCAAGGTAGACTAACAGGATATGGACCAAGTCGTGAAAGCAATAGGTCATGGCCCGCTGGAAAGTGGCACCAGCATTTTTGAGGCCGAACGACATGACGCGATAGGCAAAGGTGCCCCATGGGGTAGTAAAGGCAGTTTTGTACTGGTCTTCCTTACGGATCTGAATCTGGTTGTATCCGGAAAAACCATCCATGAAGGAGAGGACTTCATGCCCCGCACACGCATCGATGAGCTGGTCAATAAATGGCGTGGGGAAATTGTCCTTGGGACAAGCGCGGTTTAAATTGTGGAAGTCAGTGCATACTCGAATGGTGCCTTGTTTTTTGTTAACGGGAACAGGGTTTGAAACCCAAGTGGTATAGGCAATAGGATAAATGAACCCTGCCTTGCGCAGTTTCTCAATCTCGGCCTTGACAGCTGGGAGCTTTGAGGGATGAATGGGGCGCTGTTTCTGACGAACGGGGGGTACATCAGGCCATGTGTCAATGTGGTGCTCTATAATTGCGGGGTCAAGACCAGGCATTTCGGTATAGGACTAGGCAAAGACATCACGGAATTCTCTGAAAAGGTTTATGTAGTCCTCAATCTCTTGTTTACTGCAGAAAGCTCCTAAAGTGATGAGTTCAGGGGCACGTCCTGGGGCAGTGATATCAACTTGGATGACAGGTGAGATGTTGGCCATGTTACCTTCCTAGAAGGCATCAGGAGCAGGAATAGGGTCCTTAAACCGGTCGACCTTGGTGGGAAGGAAGTCTTTGGATTCAACCGTGTATTGGGTAGCGGAGCTAGAGGAAGACGCTTCTGGGATGAAGTAGGAACGATGATGCATATCATCCCAGGGATAATCCGGGGCGGTAACGGCCTCAAGAATCTCCTCATCGGTACGGAAAGTTTGCGTCGTCAAATCGGTTGACGAGGGGGTAGTGGTGGAAGAGATCATATAGATGGTATTAATCTCTCCAGAAGGGGAAGAGGTCGGGGGGTGGATCTCCTCAATGGTGGTTGGGGCCGTCTCAAGATCCAGATTGTTCATCTCATAGAGAGCCGCTCTGTAATCCGGGAGATCGGGACAATGATGGGAGTAATGCCCGTAAACACCGCATATGGCACAGGGGTGGTTAGTGCGTAGGGATTTATCTTTAGGCTTGGGAGTGGGGTTGAGTTCTACAGTTGGGATGTTGGGGTCATCATCGAGCATCTGCATGTGCTCTTGCAATGCTGGTAACTGTGGGCATTGGTGGGTTGCATGGCCCAGCTCGTCACACAGCGAGCATTTGGGAGGAGCACGAAAGACTGGGGGGTTTTTTACTGTCTTGGGAGGTGGTATAGCAGTGTAAGGTTGTGGCCCTCTGCCCCCAGTGTGTTTGGGAGTAGGAGGAGGAGTTGTGGAGGACGAAGGGGTAGAGACACCGGGAGGTGGCTGAGTGGTAGTAGCCATGGGTTGCACCGGTTGGAGGACGACATCTGGTGTCGGCGGGCGAACAGGAGGCGAAAGATACCATACGGGTAATCCCAAAGTTAACCCAGGGAGGCTAAGGGTAGCCATGACCGGGGCGCTTACTACTCCAGATGGAGGGACTAGGAAAGGGATCGTATGGATCGGTGTAACACCAATGTGGCTAGGTACCAATGGTGGTTTAGGCAACAAGGGTGGTTGATTGTTAGGTGGTAGGTTGTCGTGGGACAAGGTACATAAGTCAGACACTTCGGGCGTAGATGAAGGCGGAGGAATGGATTGAAAGGTGGAGGTCATCGGCGCGTCTGAGTAGACTCCAGGCCCCGTAGAGGAAACAAACGAGGTGGTGGCACGAGAAACAGGTTGTTCAACCATGGGGAGAACATTTTCAGGTGCCGCGGGGGCACTGGGATCATAGTAGGTGAGCTGGTCAACCTTAACCACGCATCCCTCATGGGGGAACATCATGGTGCAAAAAACGGAAGAGGCAACCGCCCGCATGGCATACATGTAGCTGCGGCCAAGTAAAAGGTTATAATCCAATTGGGCATTGATTACCTCGATGTCAATAAGGACGGTTTTACCACCTAACTGGACGGGGACATTGGGTAGGAGGCCTTGGGGCTGAGCCGACCGACCGTCGTAGGTGCGTAATGCAGTGGTGGACTGCTGGAGAGGAGGAGATCCCAACTTCTGCCATACGAATGTAGACATAACGCATGTGGAGGCACCTTCATCGATGATGCATCGATGGATGACAAGATTCCGAACGGAAACAAAAACTTGGAATGCTAAGGAAGAAGGCAGGCGTGGCTCGGATTGGTCCAAATCAAATGCCATTAAATTCGAATCAGTTGGGTCAATCCCCCCAATGGCGGAGAGTAAAGTCTTGCGCTGGAAAGGGCAGTTCTTCAAGACCTCTAACGCAGACATGGCTGCGGGAGACTGGGCTAGGTCGTCTACAATGCTGTAGTTTGACGCCGCGCGCGCATTGGGGTTATTGTTGATACGGCGAAGTGGGAAACGAGCGGCTTTGGGAGCGCCATCTAGTGGAGGTGGAGGTATACGTAACGCCTGATCAGTGGGATGGGCGTTAGTGGGTTTATCCGTGGGAGGGGCTTCAGAGGTGGAGCCATATTGGTTCCGATGGGTCTAGAGGTTGACGTCAGCAGATGACATCATCAGCAAGTGATGGGTACCTGAGTCAAACATAGGTTGATCAGGAGCAGCGTACGTGATATGCTGTTGGGGTTGCACATTGGCTTGTGGGGGAGCCAACGGCTGAGTGTTCACTACGCCTTGGGTTGGTAAGGGGTTTTGCAGCACCAAAGGGGGTTGCTGAGGTTGGGGGGGGTTGGGCGGTGCTTGGGGAGCCGCATGCCCTTGGCGATGGGCCTCATCAACCCAGAGTTTCCAAGCTCGCTTCAAGTGTGGGCAAGCGTGTGTGTAGTGGCCATATACCCCGCATATAGAACAAGGATGGTTTGTTCGCAAATTGGGGTTTTTGGCCTGCTTGAGCAGGCGATCAGGGTTTTGATTAGCGGGGGCCGCATTGGTGTTGTCGGGGGGATTAGCCGGTTGACCGGCTTGATCTGCAGGTTGGTTGTTCCCACGATTACGGCCCTTGCCGCGGTTCTGTTGGCCCTGGTTGCGTTGGTTGTTCTGGTTTTGCTGCGGGTTCTGTTGGGCGTAAACTTGCCCTTGGGCAGCAGGGGGATTTTGAGGTTGCGCAGGTGCGGGAGCAGGCTGCGGAGGATGATATGTAGGTTGAGGCTGAGCAGGTGCAGCAACTTGAGGGGGTTGCTGATATGGCTGCGGAGCAGGTTGTGGGTTTGCCGCAGGGGCTTCCTGTGGCGGATAATAAGCGGGTTGGGCTTGTGAAGGCGCAGGAGCTGGGGCAGCCTGCTGATGGTAGTAAGGCTGAGGTGCAACTGGGGGAGCATAAGCAGGAGTCGCATAACCGAAGCACTGAGGTGGACATGAGGGTCCATGGGAATGGTGGTGATATGTCATGGGAGCATACGAGTTGGTTGCTCCAGACTGTGAGGTAGCCCGCGATAGGTCGAGGCCAGGGGTAGGACGTGCAATAGAAAATGGTTGAGGATGCGAAGAAACACGGCCAATGATACCGTCTGCAGCGTGGGATGCCCCCGGCGCATCGTGCTGGGAGGACTCGCCGCGAGGGGCGTCAGGTATAATGGTATAAAGGTAACCCGACTGGGCGTAAATGAGGTCGAACTGTTGGGCCTTAAGGATGGCCTCTTCTTCAGACTGGGGTCTTTCTGATGCCACATCCTTAGCAATAACAGGGAGAAGGGATTTGAGGAACCAATCTAGGAAGATACGATCGTCTAGTTTGATCTTACATAAGCTACGGCGTCGACGCCACTCATGGATGTGGTCCGTGATATGGGTAGCCGTGTTTTGTCTGCAGGATAGGAGGATCTCAACGCCCGCGTCATAGCGGACAGGCAACTGAAAGAACTGCAGGAAGGTCGAGGCAAGGGAAGCAAAGGTAGCATGGGTCCCATGAGGTTGCTCGATATACCACTTGGCTGCAGAGCCAGTGAAGGTGCGCTGTAAGAGACAGAGGCGAACAGAGTCATCCACTATGGATTTAGATGAACACCATAGGTGGAAAGACATGATATGGTTTTGTGGGTCCTCACCGGCCTTGCCCTCGAACTTAGGGATGTCAGAGGGGAGTTTGGTAGGCATATGAGGCCACGTAGGGTCGTGTCGAATAGGATCGTTGGTCAATCTGGCAAGGTCAGGTAGGTTGAGGGTAGCCATGAATGGCAAACTGGAAGAAGGATGTGACACAGTAGTGGGTTGGACCAAGTTGGGGCCAATGCCCCCAAGTGGAGGGACAGGATTTGGGATGGTGCCCCCGAGTGGGGGAACTAAGGTGGTGGAGGATGGTCCAGCACCACCGTGGGTAGTGTGAGCCACTGATGTAGTGGGGATCGGTATTCCCGCTGCGGGAATAGGTACCGTGAGGGGAATGGTAGACGAGGGTCCCATGGAGGGCATACCCAAAATAGGTGTAGTAACTGGTGTAGTGGTGGATGTGCCACCAATGGTCCCTATAACAAAAGGAGTGGAAGTCGTGCCAGCCATGGAGCTAGTAGGGGCAGTGTAAATAGGGTTCTCAGACTCTTCGTCAGAATCAGAGGTAAAGTAAGGAGCGTCAATATCTGGTGACGGAGTCCTATGTCGCTGACGAGTGGAGTCAAGTGACAAGGCTCTAGATCTGTGATGAGTGGTATCAACGGATAATGATCGGAATCTATGACGTGTGGTGTCAAGAGAACCGTGCTGTGGGGGCTCGCCCCTGAGGCACCGAGAATGTCTCAGGGACTCAATGGTGACAGATGGTGTCAAATCTATGTGGGTTGAGGTGAGTATAAAAACAGCTCAAAAAGGCCTAATGCAATCGAGTGTGCAGAAGGAGAGCTAAAAAACAAGGCACTCAGGCCAACAACCAACTCAAAACACTTACTGCAACAGCTGTGCTACAATAGGTGGAGTATCAACAAAGATGGTCAGAATACCAACAAGCAGCAGGTTTCCTAAAAAGAAAAAATGGTGGACTCATTAGACCAAAGGGAGGTAAAGGAGCATGCAAACACCTAACTAAAAGTATTCTGACTCAACTAAACATATCCTCTGCAAGGTGATGAAATCCAAGTCAGAGAATATGAGTAGAAAAGCCAAGTGGCTATGATATCCCCCTACCGGGAGGGACACCGGGTAGTCAATCCTAGAAGAATGGCAACTAAGATACCCCGTTCATGACACGTCCAGAAAGGTGAATCTGTCATTTAGTCCGTTGACCGCAATACCCCTATACAGGGATATCCCGCGAACCGCGAAAGGTAGCCCTTCGGTTACTGAATGGAGTGCGGTATTCCACTCAGGCCTCCGGAACCAGTCTCCCGACTTCAACCCTCCTAAGGGAGAGGCCCTCTGATAAACTGGTCATGACCGTGTCAAAAAGTACTAGGGGATTTTGGTTCCCTATTTGGACAACAACTATGTCTCAAGTGAAAGTAACCGAGGGGTGTTATTGGAAGCCTATCCCCCCGATCCTACCTAACTACAATGATTCTTTTGTGTTCCCAAGTGGGGTTAGAATGTTGGTTTAGTTAGGTACTTTTTAAGGCTCACTTGATTTATGTGACAGAGTGTGTGCTCGTGAGGTGATGAACCCAAAATAGAAGTGCCACAAGGGGGGCAACCTCTAACTATCAATAATGCTGGAATTGAAACTTTAACTTGCAAAATTTTCTGAATTAAAAATACTGAAATTTTAAAAAGATTCTGTAAAGGGAACAGAAATTATGTTGTAGAAAGGCTGTAAGGAAGTGAGCTGCAGGTAGGACAGGGGGCTGTTCAGATGCAGAAAATATTGCAGCAAAAGGGGCTGGGCTCAAAACAGGAAAAATGCAGAAATCAGACCGCGGGTCTGTGGCGAAACAGAACAGGCAGACCGCGGGTTTGAGGGAAACAGTCGCGGTCAGGTCGCGGCTTTCGGGCCAACAGACGCAGTCGGGACGTAGGAAATAGGGAAAAAGACGCAGTCGGGTCGCGGCAAAAAGGCTAACAGACGCAGTCGGGACGCGGGAAAGAGGCTGAAAGCCGCAGTCGGGACGCGGGAAAATGGCCGACAGGCGCAGTCAGATCGCAGCAAACAGGCTGATTAGCCGCGGCCGGATCGCAAGTAACAGACTTGAATCCGCCGGCAGGGCGTCGGAAATCGTTTGAGAGCCGCGGTCGGGTCGCAGGTAAAGGCCTGAAAGACGCGGTCGGGACGCGACTGCAGAGGGAAAAAACGCGGTGTGCGGCGGCCGAAAGGGACAGCCGAAAAGAAAAAGAAAAAAAAAATTTAAAAACGAAACCAGAAATTCAAAATCTAGGAGAGTCGCCAAAACTGTAGCTAGGGTTTTACCCCTAGCTTGTGCAAATGAGCACCTACTAAGGAGAATGGACTCCTTAGTAGCAGTTCAGTAAATGTAAATAATTAAGCTAAAACAGAAATTAAATTACTTCTAAAACATGCATGAAACATAAACAACAAATTTAAAGAATGGCTTTTTGTATTGATATTACCTTCAATGTGAAGGTTTGATGAAGCTCTTTGCAATGTCCAAGAGGATGCTCCAAGCTCCAATATGCTCCTTCTCTTTCTCCAATGGTGGGAATGGGCCAAAGGTGGCTCTCAAGGTGAAAGTAGTTCAATGGTGAACTAGGGTTTCGAGAGAGATTTTGGCAGAGTAAGGGTGCTTGTGATTGTGGATGTGAAATAAGGGGTCTCCATCACCTATTTATAGTTTTTTGGTGGTGGAGTGCTGACCCATGGTTTTAGGAAACACATGGTTTAGGGCAGCTGTATAGGGTTTTTTTCTCCTTTTCCTCATTATTTTATATTTTTTATTCCCTTTTTAGGGGATTTTTGCTATTTTTGGAGGAAAAGGGGGTTTTTTAGCCTTTTTGAGGCTATTTTGATGGTTTTGTCGCCTTTTGAAGGCATTTTAGGCCTTTTGGAGGCTTTTTAATGGGATTTTTTGAGATTTTAAGGGAAATATGGTAGGAAAATGGACAAATGAGCCATATAATGTGGTAGACGAGGTAGTGAACACTTTTTGGGTGTTAACAATTGCATGTAGGGTTTCCCTTATGATGATGAAGTGATGTCCTCTTCTCCCAGGTCTTTGAGATGGTTGAGTTAGATATTGGTCTTCTCAAGAGACTAAGCACCCCTTGATGGAGCCACTAACGCTTGACCTTAGGAGCAATCTAGAGGAACACATGATCACATCATCCCTGTGGAATTTTCCTTTTACAATGATGATGAACTTTCAGGTTATATTGAACACTGGTACATTTGAGAGAGAGATGATTGGTTGTACCCCACCTTGGTTGATTTACTTTTGGTCCTTTCATTTTGTTGATAATTTTTTTGTGGTACCTTTCCTTTTACCTTTTGGGTCTTTTACTCATCTTGAGTTATTTTTTTATTTGTACCACCTTTTATGTTTTTGGTCTTATGGGTATAACTATGGTAGTTTTTCCACATTTGAGGTACACCCCCTTAGTCCTAATTTTTATGAGTCTTTATACCCACTCTTGTCTTTATGACTTGTACCTTACTAGTTGGTCTTTGTACCCTCACCTATTTAATTGTGTAACCCTTGTACCCACCTAAGACATTCTACTTTACTTTCTTCTTCTTTTAATTTGTTTTTATCTTTTATTTTTCAGATCTGTTTTTGAGGTTTGAAGGTTATTGAGATTTGATTGGTAACCTTTCTTCCTACTATTTTTTTCGATCTGCTCTCCTTCTACCTGTTGGGTAGGTTGTGACACTCTGACTCAGCCGTGAGCCCTAGTTTTTCTCTGTTGGTTGTTTTAGTAAGGGTCGTGAGGTCTTAAGGGTTTGCTTTAACCTTCTGTGTACTCATATGTGGAGCTCGTGAGTCTCTTTGGCCTCAGTCTGCTAGCTGTCAGCTCATCTATGAGGGCCAAAATCTTGTATGTGCATATTGGACTGAGTTTTTAAGTTATTTTGTTTTTTTACTGACCTTTGTTTTATATGCTCAGATTTTGTGTGTAGTTCTTGATCTATGGTTATATATATTTGTTGAGTTTTATTTGTGATGTTGAGACTTATAAAGGGATGATCTTTATTGTGAATGTAATGAGCCTTTTGATTGTCATTGACTTTCTTTGATTGACTGTACCATAGCCCAGTCATCTCTCCCTCTCAGGTTTGTACTAACCCTATAATAGGGTCACTTGGTTCCTAGAGTTGACTGGCCTCTAAGAGGCACAATCATTTCTAAAAGTAACTCTTCTGAGTATATTACAGGAAATGTCTACTCCCAGGTAAGTATCTTCACGTATTTATTTTCTTGTAAATTAAACAATTTTATTATTACATGTTACTGAAGATTACTTTAACATAGTGACCATCTGGTAGTTTTAAAGGTGAGAAGTTGAATTTTATTTTTATTTTTTATTTTTTGTATTAAGTAGTTAAGACTTGTCATGTCAGACAAAATTGTTAGTGATCATATATGTGTTTTTCTGTTAATATTTCACTTGCATTAACACTTTTGTTGTAATCATTCTTTGCGCTTTACTTTGTACATTTTGCAATTCCTATTGCATACTTTTAAAATTAAATCATTTACCATTTGTGCCAATAGTTTTGCAGATTTGGTTGTCAAAATCAAGTATTCTCTAGTGTCAAATAGTGACTTAAAACATGCATCATAACTTACAAGATGTAGTTACAAGGAGCTATTGCATATAAGAGGTAGTTACAAGGAGCTATTGCATATATTTGACATTATTTGACCTTCTATCTCTTTGGCATGTCAAATAACAGGTAGTTACAAGGAGATATTTGTTAAATTTTGAGCATTAATTCACAATACTCTAGGATCTTTGCTGAGAGAATAACATATACAGTATATCAATGCATGAAAATCACAATATGACAAGCATCACAAGAATCAAAAGCATAAGAGACAAGAGACACAGAGTTTCCGTGGGGAAAACCCTAAGGTGAAAAACCCCACAACTTCCTCAGAGATAGAGAGAGCAATGGCTCAACCAAAGTACAACCAAATAACACTGAGATAGTCTCCTAGTAGCAGATGATCCTCCTCCTCACTAGTGCGCCACTTTCTGAGTGAGAGTGAGTTACTTTTCCGAGTGAGTAAAATAGAGATCTCCGATCTCTATTTATACTAACCCTTTTTCCCAGTGACCTTATGGGGCCGACTTGTCTATCTAGGTACATCCACATTATAATATATATAATTCAGGGCCAACCCCACATGGTGGTCTAATAACCCATCGGCAAGTACACACACTTGCGACACTTGTCAATCCACATGATGACACTTCCTTATAGAGGAATGACACATCTCTTATAAGGGTACAATAAATATATATAAAATACACAGATGAAATACATTCCGAAGTTACATATACATCAAAAATATTGCAATATATATTTGACGTTATTTGTACCTTCCCCACAATGGTTGATTTACTTTTGGTCCTTACACCCTGTTGTTTATTGGTCTTGTGGTACCTTATCCTTGGTGTGTGGTTGATAGGGTCATTTATCCTATCTTGAGTTGTTCGTAACACCCTCCAGACCTTAGTTAGGAAGATTGATTGCTATCATACCTTTTAGAGGTCCTATTTGAGTTACAAGAGGTAGTTACAAGGAGCTATTGCATATAAGAGGTAGTTACAAGGAGCTATTGCATATATTTGACATTATTTGACCTTCTATCTCTTTGGCATGTCAAATAACAGGTAGTTACAAGGAGCTATTGCATACAAGAGGTAGTTACAAGGAGCTATTGCAATATATATTTGACCTTATTTGTACCTTACCCACAATGGTTGATTTACTTTTGGTCCTTACACCCTGTTTTTTATTGTTCTTGTGGTACCTTGTCCTTGGCATGTGGTTGATAGGGTCATTTCTCCCATCTTGAGTTGTCTGTACCACCCTCCAGACCTTAGTTAGTAAGATTGCTTGCTATCATACCTTTTAGAGGTCCTATTTGAGTTATAAGGAGCTATTGCATATAAGAGTTAGTTACAAGGATCTATTGCATATATTTGATATTATTTGACCTTCTTTTCCCCACAATGGTTAATTTCTAACTATTGTTAGAAATCACATGTTACTGAAGATTACTTTAACACAATGACCCAACTGGTAGTGTTAATGTGGAAAAGTCGAAAGAGATGAAAATTATGTTTTGCTACCGTTGTTTTATTTAGTTTCAATGGTACTTGTTTATTAGATGTAATAAAAGAAAGGAGTTTACCTACACCTAGGTGCTACACGTCACCTTATAAAAGGCGCTCTACCTTGAGGTCCTATCTCAACTTTTTCTCACGGTGTAGGTAGAACCAAATAGGTATTTTTCATATATGTCTTCCTCGAGCGAGGGGAGTTTAGGAAGGCTAGAGTAAAGTGAGATATCCAGTAGGTCTACAATATTTTTATCAACTAGATGTCAAAAGATCAGAATAAAATTCCATAAACGCATAGAATTTTTTCTCGCTGAAGGGGGGTCATGTTCCTATGATGATGAGAAAATAGGAGACATCGAGGTGCCCTTGAGGTACAGACATATAGTGAAACAATGGGTACCCAAGGATCTTCCTCAACTGAACACAGATTTTGTGTGAATGAGAGGATATATCGAATTTCACCGTCGTCATTACATGGTTTGGGGTTGTTTTGCATGGATGGAATAAAGGGTGGTTACGGCAAATGTACAAAATTGATGGAGTATGTTGGACCCTATTACAACTACAAAGATTGGATGCAGCTGGTCCAATATACACGAATTATGCGTAGATATGGATTGTCAGCAAACTATTTACAGTTGAAAGACAAAGATAAAATAAAGGAGAAACGTTGTACATTAATGGGAGGCCAAAGGCCACGGGGAATATTGCGGGGTTTATAAACAGTACACAACCAGGGTCTACAATTAAGCAACCCAACTGCAAATTTGAGGGGTGTGAAGGAAACCGTGTTTTTGTATGCGCCATTAAATCAATAGCTGCAAGGGAAGAGTTTCTTATTAATTACAATTTGAATAGAATAGCTACAAACATGATTACTATGGGAGTGGTACATCTAACAATTTACCCAAGCTTTTATTAATGAATTTAACATCTTAAGGATTTTTCGTTAGTTTATTTCGTTTAAATTTTATATATTTACTTTGCAGGGTAGTGAACGAGGAAAATCTCGGCCAACAGATGGTCAGTGGATTACAACTTCCTCGAGGCAGCAGGTATACATTTTTGTAATAGTAAAAATATAATAAGCAAAATTAATTTTTTTTTGTTGTGTTTTTTCATTAGTATATTCGTTTGGTTTATATAATGTTTTATCTATATTTGATGCAGAACGTTGATCGGGGAAGCCACCAAGCTGTTGATCAGACAACAGCAGCCTTGAGGCAACAAGTAAACCTGATTGTAATTTTACAATTTAAATACATCAAAATGTTTTCTTATTATATTATTTCAATGAATATTTTGGTTTCATTTAGATAATATTTTCTGTTTTTTTTATTCAGAGTTTTGTAAGGGGCGCCTCCCTATTATTAGATCGGGGCAGGTCACCTATAACCATTGATCCGATGAGTAGATCACAATCCTCGATCAGGAAGCAGGTATAATTCATTGGAATTGTACCAATATAGTATGTAGCATAATGTTTTTTATATGTATTTTTAGTGTGTATACTGGTTTCATTATGATAATGTTTTCTACTTCTTTTTTGCAGTGGGATGATCGGGGCAAGTGCCCAGCTGTGGATTTGATGACACCATCATCCAGGCATCAGGTAAACCTAGTTGTAATTTTAGGAATCTATCATGATAGATATGTTCTGTTAATATACTTGTATCCTTAGTCTATTGCTTTCACGTCAGTAATGTTGTATATATATTTGTTGCAAACCAATGATTCGGTGTATGAAACAGCATCACAGCAATCAATAGCTTTTGATGTGGATGAGTTGTTGGGCAATGCTGACATTGGTTCTTTTCTAGACCCGGTTAAGCTGATAGAGAAGACCTTGAAAAAAATTAGTGCGGATATCCTTTGTATGCTATTCACTATTCCGCAAACAGACGAGATTAAAGCCAAGGTTGAAGTGTTGGTAAAGAGATATCATGCCTTGCAAGTAATTTGCGGAATCTTGAATCATAATATAAATTCATTTATAACTTTATAATATTTACTTTTATATGATAGTGAACTTATAAAATGTGGTTTTTATTTACAGGATTTTCTAGGACCCCACACTAGTGGTCAAGGGGGTGTTGTCCCCAGTGATGCTCGTGGAGAGATGTCACATCATGAGAAAATGACTCCACGTGCATTGACTCATTCGCCATTGTTGTCGACTGAACAGTCGGCAACACGTTCCACAACACCTCCGATGTCATCTGTGAGTGCACCGACCGCCAGTGACTGACACACACCAGATCATGTAGAAGAAGGGGTCGACACCGAGCCTCCTAGTATTGATATTGTTGAAGCAGCATTTCCTGGATCTTCCTGTGTCACTAGCACGGGTACAATCGAGACAACATTTTTGGTGGACGAAGATCTCATTCCAATAAAGATAGAGAAGATCCCAGGTAATTATACGTTGATCAAGTTAGTGTTTATAATTTGATTTTAATATACCGATAAAACATTTTTTCCAACTAATTATGATCATGGCATGATCGTTTTGCAGGAAATGATGTTTTTTATAAACATCTGAATGATTTTTCCTTGGAGATCTTCGTCCCCACCATCCGCACAAGGTGGGAGATACAAACGAAAAAATTAAAAGATGAGCTCACTAATCGGTTGGTTGGCATGTTCGGTAACGAGACCTTTGATCGAGCCGTAGTCCTGAAAAAGGATGGACACCATATGAAGATTGTCTGATACCAATATAGGGTTCACCTAGACTCAGGAACCCTAGGTATGAGCGACCTCCGATGATTCCAACAAGAGAGTGGAAAGCTCTAGTGGAAGATCGAAAGGAGAGGGCTCTAAGAAAAGAAGGAAAGCTAACAACAGGCACAGGGAGGTATGCAATACTTTCCACAATGTAATTATAAACCTTATTATTATTGATTTTTATATCGAATTTGGAACATCTAACGTATTTCAACACTTTCATAGGCTGCCAGACACATCAAAGGCCACAAAATCAAGACTATAAAAAATTGGTCAGCACAAGCTTGGCCCTAGTGGTTATTCGAATTTGGCGGTACGAATTGTAAGTTTTGAAAAACCAATAATGCATCCAAATAATAAATTGCAAATTATTTTTCGTTTTATTGCACCGCAAAATGTAAATTAATGACATTATGCAAATATGCATGCCGACCGATTCAAAGAAGTGCCCGTTGAGGAAGACTTGAAGCTTGGATTCCAGCATGGCTTTGGAGCTGTTGTTGAACGCCGAAAAATATTGTATGGGAAAACAAAGTCTTTTGATATTGATCCATCTGGTGCACAGGTATATAAAATCTATATAGTTTAATGAAGATTTATAACTTGTGCAATCTATTCGCTATAAATAATTGACATAAAATATTGACTCTGTTTTGAGCAGGAAAGCAATGATCCCCTTAATGTCGAGGAGGGACAATAACAAATCGAATATCATGCTTCGAATCCTGGTAATGAATTTATTCATATGCTACAATTTTATATATAGCATTGCAGATGGTGAACATTAATTGTACTTCTCCATATTTCAATTGCAGAGCATGTAGAGGGTCACACTGTACAGGTTGATCCTGGACGGGAATATGAAGAACGTGATGTGTCCACAACATGTAAAAAAACACCTTTGTAATGTTTTTTTAAATTAAATACTTGTCATTATAATAACAAAATATATCAATGTAAAATTTTCACGTTATTGCAGCAAATTCGAACCCCTTGCCGCAAAATCCACACCGCGAGCACTCTATGAGGTAGGCATCACGGAAAGCTAATGAAGCACCAAGAACTAAAGGACAAGTTCCAGAAGATGAGCTTCTTGTTGATTTTGTAAAGAGAAGAAAAATTAGAAAGAAGTGACTGAAAAAATATTGTGTAATTTTTTTTTATAATATTATGTCCTACATGATTTTTGGCCTAATGAATGAATGAATGGTTTAATGAATGTTAGTTTCTATTGAATGGATGTGATGACTGAATGAATGAATAGTTTAATGAATGTTAGCTTTTATTGAATGAATGGTAAATGTTTGTTTATGATGAAATCTACATGAATTTGCACGTAATTGTTTTTTTCAAGTATATGCATTGGGTATGGGGAATTGAGAGTGATGTGAGGGGGGGGGGGGCATAAGAGCTTCCACCTTCACGTGATTGGCCCTGTTCAGTAGAGAATATTAAATTATTCTCGAAACAGAGAGGATCTCAATGAATGGCTAATATTGTAAGCAAAAAATCCATTCAATGGTAAAGGAGGTATTTTGGTTGTCCTATTTTTCCATCTTGACTTGATGGTATTCAATGAATAAATATGTAAAAGAGAACGCTTCTTTTCCCACATACATGAATAACTAAATTCTAAAATCCAAACAGACCTTGATACCATCCATATATTTCCTGCTCTAAATGACAATGTGATTAATCCAAATAGACTCTTTTGTAGGAAATATCAAACCTATAACCATCTTTCCCTTAATCTCCTTTTTCAATTGTTCTTTAACCTTGGGATTAAGAAGAGAGATTGATGTTTAACAATATTATCATTTGGTCACAACTCAAATTTAATTTCCCCCAGTTCTCCCATGATCCCAACTCAAAAATCAACTCCACTAGTTATATGCAATAGATATTGACCAATGAAGAAAACACCAAATAAGGGAGACTAATGAAACAGGAGATTGAAAAAAAATTTGTCTGCCACTACAAGTCAACGTATTAGTCCTGAATTCTCACATATTAGAGATGTAGAATGGCCATGCATACTTGTCTCAATGTTGGCCTACATAGAATATATGAAGCCCATACATTAAGGTTGTGTAAGCAATCACTTTGGATGAGTTGACAACTACTCTAATGGATATGGTCAATACTAAGTATTTGAGATAGGATGGTATTTTCTGTGCATTCTATAAGGCCACATGGAACTTTGGAAACTCGAACTTGTTATAAGCACACAAAGCAGTTATGCATAATCCATCCTTAGGTCAAGGAGAAGACAATGTCATGTGCAATAAATAGCATCTTACAAATCTTTTGTAGCTTCCACCATACAGTTTAACTCATCCTTTCCACCTTGTCTGGCCACCTTTTTCACATCTATAATTGACTACAATTCTTTCCAGCAATCATCAGTTTTGTCTTCTATGTTCTCCATAACCCTTTCAAGTTCTTTCATTTCCGTCCACTTTACCTCACCTTTTTTATATTCCATCTATATTTTTTTATGGACTTTCCTCATGATTAGCTTTTTCAACCTCCTCTGTGTCATTTTTCTACAAGTAATAACTAATTTGGCACTTGAATGGACTATCAAGTTTATAACATGTGTCATCTCTAAGATCTTCATGTTCTCTCTTCCCCTCGTTGTAATTTGTCTTCATTTAGGATCATATGGCCTAAGTCATCAATACTTTTCATTGATACTATCCAATTTTGCATTTGTAGGTGAAGACGATAATTTTGTCTCCACCCGTGAAACAAAAAAACATTCATTTATTTCCTCCAAGAACTCAATTTGATTTTGTAGAGTAGCATGCTTGCTATGGATTGAATAAAAATTTCCAAGTAAGAAATTTACCATAACTCATCTTTGTGAGAGATAGGGAAAGTAGTTTTGAAAATGGAATTGGACTTAGATGTTATAGGGTTCCCTCTAATGATAACAATATATGTATCAAGTTTAAAATAAAATAAAATAAAAACTTTAATCTGCTTAAAAGTAATTTGGATTTTTTTTAAAGAGGTCTCTCATAGCTAAATTTGGTCAAAAATCAATTTGATTTATAACATTTTGTTTCAAAATATTTAAATATCATTTCTAGATCGTTCAACCAAATCAAATGCTTGTAAATTTGTAAATCTCACTAATTTAATGCATCACGACCATAGTCATGTTCAAAACCGTTTTGTCCCTTGTTTTGGAAGTGGCACTAAATGTATTTTTTAATATAAGTCTAATAAAATTGATCTTAAGAGAATGAAATAAAGACAAATTAATAATGGGAGGCCTTTTTACACTCTTAAATGTACTTAAACTAGCATAGATCTATCTTTCTTAACTTTGAACCTTGTAATGTTTTACAAAACTAAAAAAATTCTCCTCTTGTTCCAAAGATGTTAGCAAAGTGGGAAAAGATTGTAATGTAAATAATGTAGAGAAGGATTATAATGTTAAAAATTCCCTACATGAGTGATCTGTTTGAAGTTATTTGCTATTTATTTTATTATTATTGTACATTATTTTGAATATTCAACTCCATTTCCATAATCCCCATATTTGTAAGAATTTTTTGAGCCTATATTTAAATTTATGTCCAAATGGTAAAAGGTGTATTTTCATTTGAAGAATATTTTGGTCCTTTTGTGAATTATCATTTTCCAACATGACCCACTTTGGAAAAGCCAAATGCAAGGTCCCATCATTTGATCATAAAATATTTAATTCATTCAAATCCCTCATAGATAAGATCATTGGGATCGTTTGATCATAAAATATTTAATGCATTCAAAGCCCTCATAGATAATATCATCGGGATCTATGTATTTAAAAAAAAAAAATTCCACATATTCGTCGGATATCCGACTCCCCATTCCAAGATATCCGACAAAGTTTCCATACCACCGACGGCTAACGTCGAATATCTGGCTTCTTACAATGCAAATACCGGCGGATATCCAATGTTTACTTCCGAGATATCCGACACCACCGCCATACCACCGACGGCTAAAGGCGTCGATGTTTGATGTTAATCGTGTCGGATATCCGACGCCTTTGCTGTCGGATGTCCAATCGCCTATAAAGTCAGATTGGTTGGATATGAGACAGAAATATTAAAAGCAAAGTTGTTAGATATCCGACATATACCTGTTGGATATACGTTTTCCTATAAAGTGAGCTTTGTCGGATATGCGATGGAAATATTAAAATAGGAGTTGTCGGAGATCTGACATAGACCTGTCGGATATCCAACACGTTCATTTTACTATTGGGTATCCACCGAAGTGCCACCGACATTTAAAAAAGAATATGCTTGTCGGATGGTCGACAACATGATGTCGAAAATCGGACATGTATGCCGTCAGATTTTGGGTTCAAAAAATCTAGTGATTAAAGGACCTGGGTGGTGCCCTTTGTGTAAACAGGCCTCTGAAACTCTTCAACATATTTTTATCACTTGTCCCTTCTTTCTCCATATCTAGACTATGTTGAGATTCACCTTAAATTTTGGTACTCTTTGGACTCGTAACACGCCGGAGCTTGCTTGAAGGAACTAATTTGACTCCCCTGCTACTCTGCACTATAGGGAACTTCCCCTCCTAGTCATATGGGGCACTTGGATGGCACACAACAAGGCCCTCTTTCTTGAAAAACAAATTGTCCTCGACCTAGTGGCTGCACAGAGTGTGGATATTCTGGCATATTTTCCCCAAATAAAGCATTTCCTTCCTATTCGCACTATCATAACCGTATCCTTTAACCCCACACTCCCTTTGGAATATTTCAATGGGGTGGAAAATGACCAGCTATGTGGAGGGGGGGTTGTTCTTCACTTGTCGCACTCCTCCTTTTATCATATTCAGATGGTTATTGAACCTGGAACAAATAACTTTGTTGAAGTATTTTCTCTCAAGCTACTTCTTTGTTTCGCTCTTGAAAAGAACTGCATTCATATACAAATATTTGGTGACTCTATGAATGTGGTCAACTGGGTCAACAATGTATAGTGGTGTCACAATCTGTTTTTAAGTAATATTTTGGCAGATGTATTGTGACTTCTGAGGGATTTTAAAACCTTCTCTTGTCTCCATGTTATAGGGAGCGGAACACAAATGCGGACCAACTTTCAAAACAAAGATTAAATTTACCTTTTGGACAGTGGAATATTTTGGCTACGGAACACAGACAAGCTTTTGAATATTTTCATAGACCCTTCATATAGGGACTGGAAATATTGGATATTTGATACTATCTAAACACTACTTTTTTTATTTGGATCTATATTTTTTGTCACTTTTGAGGCCCTATGGGGACCTCGGTACACTCTTACATGTATATACATGATGATGGCTCTTATGAGAATCTCTTTTGATACAGCACTATGCTGGTTACTCTACCTGAAAGGCATTTTAAATGCTTTCTGCAATATGTAATTCGGTTACTCTCTTAATTAAATTAGCTTTTTTCCTTGGAAAAAAAAAGGATCAATGTCTAGTTTTCATGGGCTAGATGCTAGTGAATTAAGAGTTAAGGAGTTACATGTAATTTCCACACCATAAGTTGACATAAATAACGAGCAAGAAAATGAATTATCAAGAAATATGGAGATGGAGGAAAAGGGAAAGAGCCAAATTAATTATGTATTCAAAAAAAAATTACATTTATAATAATATCCAATAACCACCTTTAATGGTACACATAACTATACCAAGATAACAACAAGGTGGTTTAAGACTTAATAATTAGGAGTAATATTGCTAACAATCCCCCCCTTAATCATAAGTCCATACCATTTTACCATATATAAACAAAGACTATTGCAAAATCTGATAACATATCTAATTATTCAAGCTAATTCATGGTATGAAACCTCATCAGTTTCAATGAAGATCTTCCTAAAAAAAAGCTTGCAAAAGTGGATGTTGAAACTCAAATATGGACAAATCACTATGCAACAAATGAGCTAGATATCCTCCAAGTGTTCATTGAAATGAATCTAAAACTAATGAGAGAAAATCCTACTGAGAAGTAAATTGGTTGCAAGTCCAACACATCTCATTTCCTAAAAATCCCTAACAATCTAGTCATCCAAGAAAAAATGCAGAATAATTGTTTGTCGTCTGCAGGGTCAAAAGACCATCCTTGTGAAATTTGAAGACTATGAAGTGAACAAATATTAACACATAAAAAACTGTTAATATTCAAGTTGATAGAAAAAAGTGTCAATTAGCATACAAACCATGTATTCTATAAAACACCAAGTATCACAACTCGTGAATGAACCATAATCCTATAAAAAAAATCCTTCAAGAAGTAAACCAAATGAATTTTTGGTACTACTCCATATCTTGAAACCAAATTTCCGTCAAAATTTTCTGACAATCCATCGAATTCCAAGAAGTGGCAAACCATCCATCTTAAACAATATCTTGGAAATCTATCAAAATATCATCAAATTACTGAGAAATCCTAACCAATCAAGAAATCTATGTGAGTGGTATGTGATAACATTATCAAATATTTAATCTACCATCTGTCCATTATCCTATCCTAGATTAATCCTCAATCCACCATCATGTCTAGAATCCATCATCAATCCTATTCTAACTCCATCCAATGTAAATCGATCGTCCTAAATAAAACATAGTCTGCAAAATCACTGAATAGACTTTGAAACTTGAAGGCCGATATCATGAATATTTCCCCCACCATCAATTCAAAGGTGAGAATTCTTGGGGCCTATAAATCAACAATGTCATTATACCCCCTTGAAAGTTGAAATTGGTAATCATATTGTCTTTGAGCAGAGTTTGGAGGCTCTATCTTCAACTCAAAAGATGAAATCAAGTGGGCCCTAGTCATGTATTGAATCATTAAAAAACTAAATCAAAGCATTCATGTCTACCTATTGTATAAACCTCTCTTATCAAACGTGCATTTACTTGTGTATGAATCTAACGATAAGGCCGCTCCAACAACTTGGCTTCCAAAGTCTAGTGCCAAGTACTTAACCATTCAAAATTTATTATTTTTTTCTCTAAATTTTTGTTCACTTCTGACACCCTTTTGAAAGGTGGTTTCTCGTCCCTCAAATATTGCATGGTTGATGATCAAAACAAGGTTATTCATGATTTCCAACTCACTAACAGTTTCGGAACTGTTCATGTACTTCATCCAACTTAACAAGATCATGTGCATCATCCTCATCATCATCATCATCATAGTTATCCTTATTTTCCTCATCATGATCAACAAGTTCAAGTACTTTATCCAACTTACCATTAATGGCATGATTGTTATCAAGAAATCCAACACTCACAAACTTCATACATTTAGAGTAAGAAGGAACGTGAAATAAGTCACTCTCCTCCATAAAAAATTCTCTTGAATTGCAATTCTCCCCAAGGTATGAAAATATCATCTATATTCTCAATCTTATCTTGATCTGCCTTGATGTCTAATTCATCTATTGACTTTGTAGTGTCTTCATCAAATTTCTCTATCTAATACATTTGTGTATGATGTTAACCTATTTTTCATTTTCAACAACAATTAATCCGAATAATTGATTGTGTTTAAGAAATATGGTTTGAGAATGGTGTTTTCGGAGAAGTTGCAATTCATTATTTAACAACCTATTACGAGTTTTGATAATATCAATTTTTTTATGCATAACTTGTAGATAACACTAGTACAAAATGTCTAATTAGTGACTACGTGACCAAAAATGTTAGTCACAAAGTTTTTTAAATTTAAATACTACCAAATTTTAGCAATTTTAAGTGACATAACTAAAACTGACTAACTTAAATGACTAATTTAGTTTAGGGATAAAAAATACAACTAGACAACAACTACATGAATATGAATCAGTATTATTTATGTTGATGGCATACTTAGTATTAATAGTATGTGTTTTCTTAATAAATAATGAAATCTACAACATACTTATATTCACGTTTGTGCAATAACATAGTAAATAAATTATGTAGTAATATAGATACATGGGATGATTTTTACTTGTCCATTGGAATATTGGTCATATATACATTTTTATCACTTAATGCCCACTTTGAATTTTCCTTTGAATTATCGATTTGGGTCGACGACGATGTGTTGATGTTGGAGTTGGAATTATAAATATTTTCTTTATTTAGCTCTTTATTTGGATCTTATTTATAATTAGGTTTTCATGAGTGTCAAAATCCCTAATAGATCTTTTAGTCCTCAAAGTGTACAAATTAGCATGCCCTCTAGAGATGACATATATGCTTCTATACTCTAGCTAGTATTTGATATATTAATATATCTAATACATCCAATAGATCCCAGCATAAGTATAATGCATTGGCATGTTTGGACCCTTAATTGAGGACTAACTAATTATTAGATCTATTAATAGCTAGGATGAGTTTTTCTCCACAAAAATAATTTGTATCCCTGCTCTGATATGAGATGGAAAGTGAAACACTACCAAGTCACATATTGACAAATCATTTTAGTATAATTGTAGTTCATTTTCTCGAATACCATGTTTCCTTGTGCAAAGCGAGAACTATGTAGAGGTTACTAGAATTCATAATCATGCAAGTGGTGAGTATTTATGTGAAGGCATCTAACCATTTCAAGGGTTATTATCAAATATTGAATAAGACATTGTGAGAGAAGATGATCATGTGATTCTAAAAGACGAATAATTTGGTTATCCTCGTAAAAATATTTTTGAATCTATAATATGAGGTTATGTCCCTTCAAAGTTATATGCAACAATAGATGTCACTTCTCTAGAAAAATAGTCAAATATACCTTGACTACTTTGGTTCATTCAAACGCCATGATTATGTTTTCTACCTCCACCATTAGAAGTCAATTAAGCTAGTAGTGTGGTAGCGACCTATAGTACTATTACTACCTACATCCTTGTGCGTACACCACCTATATTTGGGTCTAACACTAATGTGACAAGCCTAGGAATGCAAAATGCCATTAAAACTATTACTCAGATTGCGACTCTGGTGCACTCACCTTTCAAAGAAATAAACCCATTTAGGATGGAGATTAAATTTTTCAATGGATCATGCAATGCAAAAGATATGGATGATTGGATTAGTAAACATGATGTGCACTTATCTACTCACGAATTTTCATATTTTCATACGATAAATGATGCTTAATGGAATATGGTAGGAGATGTGTTGTTATGGTGTGAGAGTTTCTACAAGTAAAAATATCAACAAGGGAAGTTTCATATGACAAAGTGGCAAGAATTCCAAGTCATAATGCAAAAAATGTTCTACCTAGTGGGTTACTATTCTTTTCACATGTGTGGGTGCATTTAGGATTTATTACATATATTGTGTCAAGTGGAGATAATATGTTTCTCAACCTTTTTGACCATATTTTGGACTATCATAGATGCCAAGTTTTTTACCATATTTTGGACTATCATAGATGCCAAGTTGAAGAGGAGTATTGCATTTTATGCATGAACATAGAGACAAGTTAAAGTTGTCAACCATACATTGGTACAATTTTTATGCTTGTATAACAACAAACTCATAAACACTTGGGATGTTAGTTTTCCTTGTCTTTAGCATGCCTCTAATAAGGTGATTCATTAATCAATTAGAGTTCATCTTTGAGTTTTTTTTAATTAAAAATCACTTTGACTATTAATATAAACATTTTGCACAAAGATTTGTCAAAAAAAAAAAAAAAATTCCATTATAAAACTTAACTTTAATTAGAATACTTTAGCTACAACCATTCATTTATTGATAGAATCATAAACTTACATGGCAATGCAAAAAAATTAACTTATTCAAGCCATAATGAAGTACATAAACATATATCTAAACATGACAAACTAATCAGTCACATAATACACAAATATTTAATCAAGGTCTAACATCAAGATCAACCAATTTCATTAAGAAAATAAAATTGCATGCCAGTTGTATCTCAATCAAAAATCCGAAGTGATATTGGCATTGTATTGAGGAGATTTTGTGCAGGTATTGCATACATGTTTTTCCCTTCAAGACAATAAATTCCTTACTTGTCTTATTTAGAATTTGTAGGGGATAAAACAATCTTCACTAGTGATTTATTGGGAAACAAGTCATCAATTCAGACTCAAATCCCAATATGTTGCTCATTTAAAGTAAACCACCTTTCTTAGTTTCTTAATATTTAATCCAAGGAAAATCATAAATGGGTATTGTTTCCCTCTCGTACACATCTGTCATGAACGCACAAATTCAAACTATAACTATACATAGAAAACCGGAACTTTATTTTAGGAGGAGGTACAGGGAGGTTACTCTCTTTATTGATCACCAAAGACCTGAAAATAAAGTATATTTATCATCTCTTCGTTTGGAAAATAAGTAAATAGTTACTCTTCTTACCTTTTCACTTCTATGCATATTTCATGGAAGTTGTATATAATATGTTTAATGTTGTATGACATATATGCTTTCAATACTAATTTGATCAGTTTTATGCTGGATAGGAAAATTGGATTGTACAAAAAATGAGAAAAAATAAAGGGAAAGTAAAGACATGTTGCTACCAGCTCATAGAAGCCAATGCATTGGTTGATAAATACATGGATATGAAGATGAAAATACTAATTATTAGCAACTTGACATATCACAAGATCATGTCGAAGAGAGTCATAATAGATTGGTATATTGTGGAAAATCAGAGTCGTGAGAACTTTATTTAAAGTTAAAGCAAATATTTGAAGGCACGTTTGAGGAGACTGGTGAGGTACTTAGTGCCACACCTATTGTGCCCAAGGAGAAACCAGTTCAACCTTATCCCACATAAAAGACACAATTACATCTCATCCAAGCAAGGCGGTAGGAGCTACACCTGTTGTATCTAAAAATCTTACAGGATTTTCATCACCTAATCCTGGTTCTGAAGATGTATCAACTTTAGTGAAAAGTGAAAGCATTAGTCAAGAGGTGTATAGGTGTACAGAAAGGGAAGATAAAGAAAGCAAATTAGAAGGGAATAAGGCTCACTTACTGGAGGTAAAAGATGGCTATCATACTAGACAATATGCTTCAAGGTGTGCCACAAAGTTGAGCATGAGAATCATGTCTCATTTTGATGCAGCCAATCAAATTTAATTCATTTACGAGACCTAAAAACCATGAAAACGCATGAGAGTGTAAAAATAACAATCGTTTATTCCTTCTCAATCCTAACTATTACAATGAAGGTTAAACCACTTATAACTGATATTTGATATTTTCGAAAATTGCTAATTTAGAAAATTCTCGCATGACCCAAAAACTGATCACTAACTTAAAGATAAATATATAAACACTAGTTGTCAACTCCCTTTTCTGATTAGGTGCATAAATTAACATATAACTGATAATTACAAATTTAAAAAATCCCGCAAAAACACTAAAACCTCAATTTGGGGCACTATATGAAAGAATTAGGCCTTAGAAAAGTGTCTAAAAAAAGTCTGATCAGAAGGATCTGATTGGTCACTGCAGTGAACTCTTAGAAACACAACTTCCTGTTAAATTTGAGCTCAAAGGGATAAACAAGTCAAACGTTATGACCCTAGGAAATCTTTGCATTATTTCTTATTTTTTTCATTTTTTTTTTAATTTCATCCCACGGAAATCCCTGCATCATTATCCTCTGGTTGAAAAGAATGCATCTCCTATAAGTTATTGTTTTCAAATTGCTTCCACTTAACGGAATCTATATTCAGCAAGTCTCCCTATGTAATCCATGTACTCTCTGTTGGTACTAAGCCTTCCCACTAGACCAGATATCAGTTTTGTTGGCCTTGCCGAGTATGAAGGGTCTTCTTATCTAAAATATGTGAAATCCTTTCATGTTTTTGCTCGGAATGGCATGTTTCCAATCCACCTCCGCCTCACTGTCATCACCCAAGTCATCCCCATGGAAGATATATAAATCATAAACATTAAACATTGGGTAAATATCAAGATCAGCTAGTAAATCGACCTTATAACCATTGTCATTAATTTTCTTGAGAATCTTGCAAGGACCAATTTTCTTATACTTCAATTTGTGGTAGGTTCCTCTAGGAAACTGTTTTTTCTGTAAATAAACCATAACCAAATAACCTTCATTGAATACCTGATGTCGTCAATGAACATATTTTATAATTGTGTTATGCTTGTTACTAGCCTGCATATTTTGTCTCACTTGTTGTTGTAATTGTTGAATGTTTTCTGCAAATGCTTCCCCATCATCACTAATTCTATCTCCAAGTGGTAGTTGCACCAAATATAGGACACCCATATGATTGATACCATAAACAATTTGAAATGGATATTTGCATGTAGATCTATTCACTTAACTATTGTAGAAAAATTTGGCTCGAGGTAAAGCCAAATCCCACTACGTGGGATTCTCTCCAACAATCCTTCATAACAGGTTTCCTGAACTCTAATTTACTACCTCGGTTTTCCCTTCTGTTTGGGGGTGATAGGAACTGATGAACTATAATTTATTCCCCATTTTATTCCATAAATTCCTCCAAAAATCACCCAATAACCGAGTATCTCTATCACAGGTAATAGTTTTTGGAACACCATGCAATCTAACAATTTCTGGAAAAAAACAATTATGCCACCCTTGATGCATCAGTAGTTTTCTGGCAAGCAATGAAATGATCCATTTTAGATCACCTTGATCCATACGCGCCTAGGTGCATGACAGGGACAACAGTTCGAGTGAATGAATCGGTATTGTTATGGTGGAAGCGTAAGAATAAGCAAAGTAGGAATACACTACACACATGAACATACATACACAAACAAATACGCAAGAATGTGAATTGATCTTAATTCTTCTCTATCACTTGTTGCATATTACAATACTTTACATGCTTAAATAGAGTGTTGAGACGCTTGGCTTGTCTTCCCATTACGTTCAGTTACAAGAGAAGTTAGAACGGTTTCAGAAGTGTAACCGTTATGGTCGAATGGAAGACAGAGATCCAATCTTTCGTAGTTCGTTAGTCGTAAGTGTCGACGATCCATGTCAAAGTCGGTGAACTTGTTGTTACACCTAAAATCCTACCATCCTGAGATTCAGTGTATCCATCCCTGAATTTTCATTGGCTAAGTCATTTACCTGGAAGGGGTACCATTGCATTTATGTTAGGCTTTGAGAGGTCGTCGCAGGTTGCACTCATGCAACCTGCAACGTCACATCTTGCTCTACTGCAAGGTGCGACGAAGTCAGTTAATGGACAAAAATAAGTCCTTCGAGCCCATTCTCAAAGCCTACTGACTTGGATCCTTATCCCTGACCTCTTGGGGGAGCTGGCACTCGGTTCCTAACCTCTTAGAAGGATCCCTTATCTCTCTCCTACCATATCTCAACCTACCCTATCCATACCCTATCCACTTAGTCCTATATAAGTGAAGCTCTACCCCTCTCCAAAGGGAGGAAGTCTATAGTGTCTACATGCTGGTGAAATCATCTTGGAGAGATCTCTACTCATCCATTGAGAGACTCACACTTCCTTGGGAGGATATGGAAATTGGATTGGATGGAGAAGGGATACTACTTTAAGCTTTTGGTTGTAGTCATTCTTTTCTATGTACTTTCCCTATTTACAGTAATATAAACACTTTCCACCAATATTGTTGTGTTGATAATATTGTGTAGTTTACGTACTTAACTATTTACTTAGATATGTTATTGTATAGATGTTGTTTTACTTGTTTGTCTTGTCCCATGTGTCTTGGCAGGTCTTGCAGCTGAGATCTGACGACTGCGTGGCATGGAGCAACATCCGGGAGAAAGGACTTCAGATTTAAGGTAAGACATCTAGTGACTTGATCCTTAAATAGATCTAGGAAAGTGGTTTGTAGTCTGTATTATTTTTTCTAGACTCACATTAAGCTAGGGAGATCCGGCTCGCATCCGCTCGAGTGGATTGTCTATCAAACAAATTTGGCGACCATACTGGGGAAGAACATTGTTTTGTAGTTGTCAATTTGAATGTCATTTTCAGTTGATTTCTTGCCAAGCCATTCTATTTGTCATTTGCTTCTTTAGCTGGTTTCACCATCAGATCTTCACTTTGAAGAGTCTGATTACCTTCCTTTGAGTTTGTACTTCTCATTTTCAAACCATTTTATCCTCATTATCTGGAGAATTGGTTCATTTCTGAACTTGGATCTCGCCTGTTGCACCTGACCTAGTGTATACAGAGCGACACTGTGTCATTTTTTATCCCTATTCTCTGTCTGTTGGCCCCTCGTCGCAACCCTTCCATTGGTCTACTGCGACTTCGTCACAATCTTCGCATTGGTGAACTGCGATGCCCCATTGTGTACAAGCACAAACTGCGTCGATCTACCAAATTTTCCATATAGGCATCCCTTCTCCATTTCTGATTTGAGTTTTGGTTTGCGTGCAAACTCCCTCTGTACTGTAAGATCTAGTCAGAGACCCCATTTTGATTTGTGTGTTGAGTTGTTTGGTTTTGTTTGGAGTCATTTTGGGTATCATCTTGGACAAGTCTGAGATTTGGTAGTGGTGGACACTTTGGTATCCCCCGCCTACATCCACTCACCCTTGCATTCCCTCCTCTCCTTACCTGATCTGGTCATTGCATTGGATCGGTTTCCATACCTCGTTTGCATACATCTTTTGGTTTTGCTTGCATCGAGTTGATATTGGGTCTTTTGCATTTTAGAGCAATGAATCGTGCATCCTTTAGTCGTTTTGACCTATCTCAAGGTTTTGAGATCATTTTTGGTTTGGCGTGATTGGCTTGTTTTAAAGAGTTGAAGAGTGTGGGATATCCATGTATTTTTTAGCCTCTCTTTCTTGGGTTGTGCATTTCATTTCCTTTACATCCTATCTAATGATTGTCTGGAAAGATTGATTCTTTGTCTCCACTTTAGTTTAAAGAAAAGCTTGACTTTGTCACTCTTTTGCTATATTCATGAAATTGGAAAACATAAGTATTCTTCTTGCTTTAACTTGATCATTTGGAATTTTGGTCTTACACTCATGGGAAGAAGAAAAAGCTTGTTTTGGATTTGTGTGCATTTGAGTTAGATAAGATTGTTAAGTGTTTTTCTTTGTCTTGCATTTTATTGGAAACGTTTCTAGGATTTTTCTTTCCGTAGATTAGATGTGTCTTTTTCAAGTGTAAAAAGATAGGAAATGAATTAAAATTATTGCATTTGGTATATTTTGAACCTTTCTTGAGTGCCTTTAAGTTGTTTGGGTGCTTGTCGTTTTTATTTGGGAATATTTGAATGATTAGAGTGTTGTAGATATTCTCTCACTTTCTGTATATAGATATGAAAATCGTTTAGCTATCAAATTCCATTTTTGTTACATGCATTTGAAAATTGAAAGTGCTTCATTATTGTGTCTTATACATCGTTAAGATTAGTTGCATCTTTCATTTTCTTTGTGTTTTTTAGCAGATTATTGCAGAAAGTTAGAGTTATTGCACTCTAGGAAGGAATTCTTCTTTTCGCTACTATTTAAGTACTTTTGGTTTGAAAGAAAGAAAAATCTCTCCTTACGTTAAGTAGTTTTCATTGAAAAATAAAGGAAAATGCACATTATCATGTAGTTGAGGATTGCATTATGTTTACATTTATGTACTCACCTAATGCATCCACCTAACCGTACAAGATAAAATTAACGCTAGCTTAGGTTAAAATCATTTAGTAACTGTGTGTAAGTTAGAGACGTGTTCCGGCGTCTTTAAGCGTGGTAGCTGTTGTTATTTGATAGCACTGTATTCTGGGGGTATTGTAGTCTTCCATGTACTTATCGGTATATCGAGCTCTTTCTTGTACCCACCAAGTACCACACATACTTGGCATATATCGAAAGGTGTTTCATGTACTCAGTAATATATCAAAAGATCTCGTGTCGTACGGTTGTGCGTTAGATAACACCACTACGGATTTGAGCTCCCATGTACCTTGCGTATATCGGGAGACACCATTAGGATTATTGAAACCAACTAAGTTAACCATTTGGCCGTCTTGGAAGAGCAATACACCGAGAACAGCACTCAGGGAGATTACTACGCACGTACCATCCAGGTAATCGGGTATTCAGGAAAGGGTACGGTCCCAATCCTGCTTGTTGCGTTTTACTGTTGGACCCTGCGGTATATAGAGAGTTGCGAAGCCTTGATAATCCTATGAGGATCCTGACTTTTCATCCACTCCTATTCACACAATTTGCTTGTGGCTTTTAGACTTGAATAGTGTTTGATTTGTGTGGTACTTTAGAGACTCTTAGGAAGTTTAGATATGGAATATTCTTCCAGGACTACCAACCAGGAAACCCCTTTCCAGGGTATGCCATTTGTTATTCCCCCTTGTGGAACTGTTGGTCATCCCTTTATGGCTACATTGAGTCTTCCTGGATTGACAATAGGATTACCGGTATGGTTATTCTCCAATCCAGTTACACCAAGTGCACCAATTGTCTCGAACCTAGGTCCTTCATCACATGAGCATCAATCTCATGGTGACCATTCTCCTTCTTCGTCGAAATTTGAATCGGCTTCTGTCTCTTCTTCTTCTCCTAATGACAACTCTAATGTTAGTAAGAAGGCAGGTGAGAAGAAGAAGAAGAAAAGGAAGATTAAGAAGAAGAAGAAAAGGAAGATTAAGAAGAAGAAGGATAAGAAAGAGACCGAGCATCAACCATCTGCCTCCGATGGCACTCATTCTATGAGTACACCTCGTAATCCCAAGTTCCCTTGCAAACTTTGCAAGGGTGGTCACCTTCTTAAGGATTGTCCTGGTCTTTCCCGTGTGAAAAAAGTGTGGTCTAAAAACCCAAAACCGCTTGTATCGTCAACCTCTGACCATCATGTTGATGACACTCCCTCGACCAGTGACCCGTTGATGAAGGGTCGGAAGGGTAAAGTCCTGTACCCTTGTTTGATATGCAAGGGTATGCACCGTACTTTCCTTTGTCCAAGCATGGATGACGCTTCACAGTGGTTGGGAGATATTACTAGTCCTCAACAGGTGCTTCCAACAAGCGATAGTAAGTTGTCCCTCGACCCCCCGCTGGTTGACCAAGTGATCGATTCAGTTTCATTTGTAATCGATCCCACTCTTCCTTCCGAGAGTAAAGTGATCGATTCGATGTAATCTCCACTCGATCCTGCTCTTTCATTGAATAAATTCCATACTGAAGCAGTCACCATGACACAATCTTCGTCTCATTCTTATCTTCCAAGTGAGAGTGAATTGGCAACTACTGATGTTTTCCTAGTCAGTTCAGAAGGTCCTAGGCAAGGGGAAACCCTGTCCATTCCTACAGGACACCCCCCAAGTACTTAGGTCATTTCCTTTGATTGGAATGGTCTAACAGAATCTCATCTTCCTTTGAGTATTCCTTTTCAAATATATGTAGGAGTTTCCGATAAATAAATCTTTCATACGATTGTTGATGAGGGAGCTTCTGTTAGTATTTTATCCTCAACTGCTTGGCAAGCTATAGGTTCCCCTCAGCTTGTGCCAGTAACTGACCAGATTTTGGTTTTTAATAGAAGTCCTATCGGACCTTTAGGGATTCTCCCGCAGTTGCCCGTCACATTGAGAGGTAAAATTGTTTATGTCGATGTCATGGTTGTCCAAGGTCCTTTAGATTTCAATCTACTCCTTCGACATGATTATGTCTATGATATGAAATCCGTAGTGTCCACACTCTTTCGAGTGATGTATTTTCCCTATGATGGGAGGATTGTGACCATTGATCAACTTTCCTTCGTGACACCCAATCATCGCATGAATGCCAGTCATCATACTTCCCTGAATGTTCTGCATGTTTTACCGGTTTCTTCCCCCAAAGGATGGGGGCTACGAGCACGGTTTATGTTATGTTTCAAGCTCCTTAAAAAATGAAACTGACCACCCTAGCATAGTTTCTCCTTTGGTTTCAAGCTTGCATAAAAATGAAACCATCCACTAGAGCATAGTTTTATTCCATTTCAATCTCGTTAAAAAATAAGATGGGCCCCCTCAAGCATAGTTATTGTCTATTTCAAGCTTGTGTAAAAATGAAATAGATCTCCCTCCCATCGATTCGAGTCTCTCGCTAGAGTTAGAACTTGAACTTTCATTTCATCTAATTCTTGCTTTCCCCCTTGGTGAACATTTTCATTTTAGAAGCCAGGTTGGTAGTTGGGTTAGCAAGCAACATTTTCAGACGAAATGAAGCTTAGGGGGCATGCCACATGTCGTACCATCAGCAATCATGTTGAGGGAACACCGCCATGTTAAGCCGATAGCAATCATGTTGGGGGCATTTACCAACCTCTGGGCATCATGTTGGGAAGAAACCCATCAATGGGCCTTAACCCTGAGCAGAGTTTACCTTTGGCTTCAAGCTCGTTAAAAAATGAAACCAGTAGTCTGAGCACAGATTAGTCTTTGATTCCAAGCTCGTTAAAAAATGGAATAGACCTCCCAAACATAGTTCACCTTTGGTTTCAAGCTTGCATAAAAATGAGACCAGCTTCACTGAGCAGAGTTCTATTCCTATGTCAAGCTCGTTAAAAAATGAAACAACTCTTTTCCCTTTGAGTCGAGTCTTCTCATAGACTTAGCACCTGAACCTTCTTTTCATCCGCCTATGCCTTAGGCGAATGAAATGAAGCTTGGGGGCATGTCTTCAACCTCTAGAAGTTACGCTGAAGTCAACTCAATCGCCTCTCCACACCATGTTGGAGCTAAGTCACTTACTTATAGAAATCATGCTGGGGTCATATACCAGACTTTGGTTTTCATGATCGATCGCCTCTCCACAGCATGTTGGAGCTAAGTCACTTACTTCTAGCAATCATGCTGGGAGCATGTACCAGACTTTGGTTTTCAAGATGGAAAAAGTCCACCAATAGGAATATTTTTTAGTATACTTTCCTTTTTGGTTTTCTAGCTCGTTAAACAATGAAACAGTACCTCTAGAAATCATGCTAGAAGTAAGCCGTCAGTTTCTTGTGCTGGGGGCAAACTTTCCAACCTAGCCATTATGTTGGGAAGAAACCTGCCATTGGGAATTATCTCGAGCATAGTTCATTTTTTGTTACAAGCTCGTTAAAAAATGAAGCAAGCATCATGAGCATTCTTCCAACCTATCTTCGAGCTCATTAAAAACAGTAAGATGGTGTTTGAGCTTACTTTTCACTTTTTTTCGTGCTCTGGTTAAAACATGAAAAGTGGTTTGAGTTTAGTTTTTACTTTTTCATGCTCTGGTTCAAACATGAAAAAGATTTTGAGTGATTTTGATACCATTATCGTCCTCGTTAAAAATTTGAGTAAAAAAGGTGTGTCTAACGAGTATAGGTTTATCACTTTATCCGGCCTCACTAGACTATTTACGGAAAAGGAATTGTGCCGAGTTTACTTTTTCCCTTGTCATAGTCAGTCATCATCCATGACAAAGTTGTTCATGGAGTCCTTTTAAGCTCTTTTCAGACTCCCTAAATAGGAAAAGATTGCCAAGCGAACTTGATGCATTCACGCTTGTAAAAGCATTTGAATGATCGTCTCCTTGGTGATAATTTACCCCTTTTTCGGACCAGGGGGCACTACTTACGAAAAAGGTATACTCAAGCCAATCATGACTAGAAGAGTCATCTCCTGTGTTGTTTTACCCTTTTTCGGGCGATGAGGCTAACTTTACTAAAAAGGACCATTGAAGTCTTCTTTAGTTATTTTCAGACTCTCTAAACATGAAATGACGATCGAGTTTACCTTCTATGGACTCGTTAAACTTTCACATTGAAGGGCCCGCCATGGGACAAACCCCTCCTATCCTAGGTTCGAAAAATATTTAGGATTGGACTCATCTATGAGATGAGCTATACCGAGCATCTGGTTACCCTCATCAAGCTCGTAAAAAACACATGAGGCATTCATCGTTCATGATGGGGAAAAAGGAAATCTTTTATGTTACACCCTTTATTAGTGGCAGTACCCAATCATTTCTTGAACATGGCACTCATTTGCATTTTCATACTACATTTGGATCATCCCTTTGTCCTCGATTTTCATCTATTTCCTGAGTCTTGTTACTCCTTTGAGCCATTCAAAGAACGCTTCCATCATCAGTTGCATTAGGAGTTGGTACCATAACTCGTCAAGTCAATACTACCAAGGCATGCCGTGCCCATGTTCAAGAATACTCTCGCTACTCATCATCTGCAGTCAGTACACCTTCCATCATGTCGGTTTACTCTGAGTCAAGTCTCGCATGTTACTGTACCATCCGATCTGTTCTACACATCCTTTGTCGTGTTTCGTGTCGATGATTGGGGATTCATCATGGTCCTCCTTCGTCGGATTCATCCTTGTTGACTTCAAATCTTCATCCGATGATTGAATCTAGAAACCAACCAAGTACCTTGGCCCTGCATGCCTCAATGGCAGGTTACCTCGCTTTCAACATGAGTTTACATCATTGACTCTTGATTTAAATATGTCATCTCACGTTCGACTTCAACTCATTTATTCATGCTTGATGATATGTACTATGATACCTTGGGAATCATTGACATTAATGGTGATCTCTCTCGCACTTGTTAACAGTATACATCAATGACCGGTAATCAAGTGGTCTCTACCATGTTCGACGTCAAGACATTTGCAATCACATGGATAGATTCATATCATTGCAGGTTCAACTTGAAGACCCTGGGGAGTCATGTTTTACCCAGGTTGCGATGGAGTTTGTATTGAGTCATGTCACACGGATCCACATTTGTATTGGTCGTAGTTGTATTATCATCTCATCATGGATCTACGCTTGTGTCTAGTAGCCATGATTGTGTTCAGTCGGTCATTACTACCATGGATCTGCAATGTATTGGTCGGTATCCATGTTGTATGTCATATGAGACGGTGTACTGAGACTCAATTGTATTGCAGCAGTTTCTTTCGTCTGAAAATCCATTGCCATTCTTTCTGTCAAAGCATTTCACCTGTCCAAATTTTCAACAGCTTCATGCTTTGGGGGGCATTTTGTTACACCTAAAATCCTACCATCCTAAGATTCAGTGTATACATCCCTAAAATTTCATTGGCTAAGTCATTTACCTGGAAGGGGTACCATTGCATTTATGCTAGGTTTTGAGAGGTCGTCGCAAGCTGCACTCATGCAACTTGCGACGTCGCATCTTGCTCTACTGCAAGGTGCGATGAAGTTAGTTAATAGACAAAAATAGGTCCTTCGAGCCCATTCTCAAAGCCTGCTGACTTGGATCCTTATCCCTAACCTCTTGGAGGAGCTGGCACTGGGTTCCTAACCTCTTGGAAGGATCCCCTACCTCTCTCCTACTATATCTCAACCTACCCTATCCATACCCTATCCACTTAGTCCTATATAAGTGAAGCTCTACCCCTCTCCAAAGGGAGGAAGTCTATAGTGTCTACATGCTGGTGAAATCATCTTGGAGAGATCTCTACTCATCCATTGAGAGACTCACACTTCCTTAGGAGAATATGGCAATTGGCTTGGATGGAGAAGGGCTACTACATTAATCTTTTGGTTGTAGTCATTCTTTTCAATGTACTTTCCCTATTTACAGTAATATAAACGCTTTCCACCAATATTGTTGTGTTGATAATATTGTGTAGTTTACCTGCTTAATTGTTTACTTAGATCTGTTATTGTATAGATGTTGTTTTACTTGTTTGTCTTGTCCCATGTGTCTTGACAAGTCTTGCAGCTGAGATCTGACGACCACGAGGCGTGGAGCAACATTCGGGAGAAAGGACTTCAAGTTTAAGATAAGACATCTAGTGACTTGATCCTTAACTAGATCTAGGAAAGTGGTTTGTAGTCTGTATTATTTGTTCTAGACTCACATTGAGCTAGGGAGATCCGGATCACATCCGCTAGAGTGGATTGTCCATCAAACACTTTTCAAAGTCGTTGAACTGATCGAAGTCCCTAAGCTTGTCGAAGTCGATGAACTTGTCGTAGTTGATGAACTTGTAGAAGTCAATGTTGGCATCCGACAATAATTCCAACTGCTGGGTGGATCATACCTCCTTCCTTAAGAAACAATGGTCCCCATTATTTGCTCGTACATATGAGGAAACTTGTTGGTCATTTCAGTAGCAGAGTACCATTTTCCTTGTGCTCGGATCTGTCCGGCTTTGGCCACTTGTAACAAGGGAATTGTGTTTGTCCTTGTATGGCGTACTTGTCGTCCCACAATGGTGTCGCAAGGAAGAGGTTCCTGAACATCTGGATGGATGTCTTCGGGTTCTGTTGTCTGCAAGTTGTTATGTTCCAACAGTGGTGCATGGTATGGTCGAAGTAGATCCACATTAAATACTGGATGCAGACCCAGGCATGAAGGAATGTCGATTTGGAAATCATTTTCTCCAATCTGCTCAAGAACACTGTACGGACCATATCGCAAAGGCTTCAGATTCTTATATGGACCAGTGAAGCGTTCCTTCTTGAGATGCAACCAAACCTTATCCCCAATTTGAAATGAATGAGAGATACGATGCTTATTGTGTCGAGCTTTAGCTTTCGCATTAGCTTGTTGCAACATTTCATGTGCTTGTTTTTGGATGTCGCAAATGTGATCTCAAAACTTCAATGCTTTGTCAACTTCTCATCAGTTAAAATCGGTATCGTTCAACTGTGTCGAGGAACTAATCAAGTAAATAGGCGTTGAGGGTTGAAATCCATAACAGATCTCAAATGGACTCTTTCCCGTAGAGTTGTGTTGAGCACAATTGTAGTTGTGTTGTATATATGGAATACTTTCATCTCATGTTCGTCGATGCTTGTGGTTGTACATGCGAAGCAGCTGTACTACCAAGTGATTCACAAATTTTGTATGTCTTCCTGTCTAAGGATGGAAAGTTGTCAACAAGGAGAGTCTTGTATCAAGTTGTTTCCAAAGTGTCTTCCAAAAGATGCTGACAAATTTGGCATCTCGGCCGGAAATAATGGTTTTCGGTAAACCATAATGTTTCCAGACATGTTCAAAGAAGAGTTGAGCGGTCTGTTGCGCTGTTGTAGTCTTCTTGCATGGAATGAGAATGGCCATCTTGGAAAATCTATCGACTACTACTAATATCGCGTCATGCTGATGTTTGGTAGTAGGATATCCCATCAAGTATTCCATAGAGATAGATTCCCATGGTCAACTAGGAACTGGAAAAGGTGTGTACAATCCCTGTTGTCGATTAGGTTATTTAGCAATGGCACAAACCACACATGATCGAATGTACTTATTGACGTCAATTTTAAGTGAAGGCCAAAATAAATAATTCTAGAGAATAGTTGTTGATTAGGTTGTCATTGATGCCAATAGTGTTTGGTCATTGATGCCAACAGTTAAGTCTTGGTGCCACTTGTGGAGCCCCTGAGGGTTAGTGTTTGGTTTTTGGTTGTCTGTGTCAGAGGAGACCTTTTGATTTTGTCCAAGCCCAAGCTTGAAGCCCTTGGAGGCCTTGGGACAATCCCAAAATCCCTGGCTACCCATTAACTTGGTTGAGTGACCCTAAGTTGTATCTTGGTCCCAGTTGAGTCCATTGTTGTATTCCCTGCTCCTAGTTGTATTTTGGTTGATGGTTTCTATGTTTCTTGTACTTGTTATGGTCTCTTGATTCGTTGATTGAATGAATTTTATGGTAGTTTGGTCTTTGGAGCCCGCACACAGTCGACTTGTGCCCTTACATAATGAAGTTTTTCTTTTAATGATGTCCTTGAAGAGGTCATGCACAAATTAAAGAAAACAAAGTTGAAGGACCTTGCCAATGCAGGAAAGACCCTCGTAGGGTGATAGCCCTCGTCAATCCCTTTCTGTTGATATGTGGAGTGTCTCCTAACTCCTTATGGTTGATGACTTATTGTCGTTTAAAGTCATCTTGACCCTTCTACCCCCTTCCTTAGTGCAAGCCCTTAAATAAAAGTACTCTTAAATCAAAAGACTTAATTTAATTAATATTTAATAAAAGGTTTCTTAATTTAAAATATTTTTAATTTAAATTAAATTTGAAACTATTTACATGATTGGCCCAGCATTTTCAGCATTTTTAATAATTAAATAACTAATAAAATACATTTTAAAATTTAAAGAAATAATTAGTAAACTACACTAAATAATTTAAAAAATATATATGCAAGTCGGCTCAGTTCTTTAGTGTAGGATAAAAATTGAAATTATTAATTATTAATTAATTAATAAAGCTAGGTCGGCCAGACTTTAATGCACCCTCAACGACCTATATAAATAGAACCCTGTTCATTGCAAGAAGTGTGTGAGCAATAGCTCTGATTTTCGGAGGTATTATCTGAGGCTGCTATAGTACCCGAATTTCTACAGTGACATATCAGCAACAGATTTGCAACAGCATCTCACCCCTCTAAATTTTGGATTGCTTAGTGGACAGGAAGCAATAGTTTTATCTCTAATTTCGGGCTACTTTTGTCAAAAATTTCGGACTGTCTCTGCAAAAACAAATTTCGGTTTGTCTTTTTCTCTGAGTTTGTGCATGTTGATCTTCATGAAGGCAGAAAATTGATTGGCAAATTGAAATCTGATCCAACACACAAGACATCAAGTAAGAGGTCCTTGTTAATTTCATTTCACAACTGATTGTTGATATCCTTGAAACCCTAGATTGTTTGGTTGACCTAAACCTAATTGTAAACTGCTTTTTGACTTGTTGATTGACCTTGATTAAGGCTTGTAAATTATGTATTAGTAGGTTGTGAAGTACTACCAATTTGACAGCTTGGAAATTAGTCTAATGCTAACTGTAAGTATGTGAGGTTGACAAAACCCTTTTTACAATAAAACAGTATTTGATTTGACAATCCTTATGAATCTTTTGCAAGTGTGATATAACAGACCTTGACATTTTGAATTGATAGACCTTAGTAAGTGTGATGAAAAACTTGATTGAACAGACCTTGCATAAATACCGACTTGACAGCCTTTGAATTTGCATGATTCTCTTGATGGAAAGAGGTTGATTTGCAATTGAGAATGATTTCCTTGTCATGATAATGTTTACTATAGTACCTTGAGAGTGTTGTGGACGTGACCAAAAATTGATCTTGTAAAATGTGGAATAGCATAAGATAAGTTCTGATCTAGGTCACGAATGATGATGGTGTAAAAGTGGAGAATGCTTTGCATTGAAGGCATTGATGGAGGTCTAGACATTGGCATAATTAAAATATAACATCTATGACTCAAGTAGAAGTAGAACTATGGTTGTTGAAGTAAGTTGTGGACAGTTATCTTGCTTAGAATATGTACAGTGATGACAAGCATAACATACTCAGTAATATGATAGTATAATCAGTAAAGACAGTGATACATATACAGTAAAGAGTACACAATGATAGATATTCAATGATGACATGATTCACAGTGATACTTATATGCCTATAAACACAGTGGATACAATGATGCCTACACAGTCATTACACAATTATTATTTTCAGTATGACAAAATGATAATGATACCTACAGACATTAGACAGTGATGTTTAGATCTTTACATCCACAGTGTTTGATTTGACTAGTAGCCACCACTTCTTCACTGGTTTTGTACAAAGATTGACTATCATATCATTTGGGGTAGTGTTCTTTGATTGACTTTAAGTTGACTGAATAGAATTGACAGTGCACTCTTAACCAAGTTTGATTTGACAATACTTCTCTTGATTGATTTGTCATGTGATTGGTTTTGGGCAATTGTTTTATTGCTTTTGATAGTGTGTGGTATTGACCATTGACTTAGTAAGTCAGTATTGACCTTAAGTAATTGGCTCTCTAGTATTGAGAAACCATTGACTGTATTTGACTATGTCTATGTTTGACAAGTTGTCATTGTATGAGACTGTATTGACAGTGCTCTTTAACTTAGTATATTGATTAGATGAAAGTATCCATAGGTGGTATATCATTGACCAAGTTGGTTGAAAACATGACCCAATTGACTTAACTAGTTCTGGATTAACTGAGATTGATCTTTATCTAGTTGATTGAGGATTATCTTTGAGGGTGGTTATGTTGAGTAAGATTGGATAAGTTAGTACTAACCTTACTTATCTCAGGTACACAAGCAACTTGGTATAAGTTGGTTCAGTTGAGAAGAATTGGCACAGGCTGTCCTATGTGCAGTTGGTCTAACTCAGATTGGCTGAGTTGTATGAGCAGTTGGTTTGACCCAGGTGGTCTTGTATACAATTGGTTGAACTCAGATTTACTGATTCTAATAATGTGAACAACAAATTGATTAATTGACAAGCATTGTTGCACAGTTGTGGTGTAGTTGTCAGTGGACAGTTGATGAGCAATGGTCAGTTGATGAGCAGTGACAGTGATTGTGCATTGTGGTACAAATTGTGCAGTGTGGTACAAATGTTGGATAGCAGGTCCGCAAGATCAGTGCAGTTTGTGGTTCAGTAGTTCAGTTTCTATCTTCATATCAGGGTGGCAGGACGGGGCAAGGAAATCTAGGGAGCTAAGGCTTCCTTCAGGTTGTAGATTGTAAACCAGGGGGTTGTAGCCTCCTTCCAGTTGTAGCTGGAGAATTGAAGTCTTTGTAACAAGGGGGTTGTTTCCTCCTTCCAATTGTTGCTGGTAAATTATATTTATAAGGCTTCCATGGTTTTTCCCCCAGGACTTGGGTTTCCACGTAAAAATATTGTGTACTGTGTTTTGCTATGCTTCCTATGTGATGATGATATGATGAGCTGTAATTGTTAATAATGTTGATGACATAATGATAATGTGATAATGCATTAATGAATGATTGTTAAAGTTGAAAAAGTAATAAAAAGCTATGCACGTTGTTCACCCCCCCCCCTCTCAGTGTGCACGGTGTGTCCAACAATAGCAAGGGTCTTTGCTACTCCAAAGTGTCCTTTAGTCTTGTTGTATTGCGCGTCCCAAATGAGTTGTTTTCGATGCTCACCTGTCGGTACACAAAGTTGTCCAAGATTGTATAGCAAGGTGTCTTTCAAGAAATAGTCGGAGGTCGACGACTTGTCGGTCTAAAGTTGTCGATATACTATGAAAAGTCGATGTCTTCCCGATACAACTGAGGCCAAGTGGTGGTGTCATAACCCTGCATACTCATCACTGTAAGAAAGAGAGTAATGGGTGGTCGACTCAGGTAATCGGCGGAGGCATTGGCTTTACCTTTTCGATACTTAATTACCAACTAAAATTGTTGCAGGTAATTAATCCACTTGAGTTGTCGAGTTGTTTGTAACTTCGACTAGGACGGGGCGAACTGTAAAGGCTTGTGGTCAGTGAGAATGACCATCTCCTTGCCACGGATATAATGTCTCCATTGCTTAAGAGCTTGCACAATGGCATATAGTTCTTTTTCATACGTCGAATATCTTCTAATAGTTTCGTTAAAAGTTTCAGAATGAAAAGCGACTGGATGACCAGACTGAGTGATCACTCCGCCCAAGGAATAGTCCGATGCATCCGTCTCAATCTCAAAGGGTTAATGCAAATTAGGTAACACAAGTATTGGTGTAGTACGAAGCTTGTGTTTGAGCTGGTGCAGTACAAAGCTTGTGTTTGAGCTGCTTGAAAGCTTCTTGTTTTGTTGATGTCCATTTGAAGACAACTTTCCCATTTCCCTTGGTCAATTGATTCAAAGATCAGGCTATGTGACTGAAGCTGAGTATGAATCGTTAATAAAAATTCGCCAAACCAAGAGAACTTCTTAGTTCATGAATGCATTGAGGAATGGGCCAATCTTCGAGGATTTGCACTTTGTATGGATCGACGTGAATGCCTGCAAAGTCAATTACATACTCCAAATATTTGATTTTGTTCATCACAGAGGAACATTTGTCCATGTTCAAGTAGAGTCGATGTTGTCGGAGAGTGTCGAGTACTTGTCAAAGTTGTCTGACATGTTCTTCCCATGATCGACTGAAAATCAATATATCGTCGAGGTAGACAATGACACATTTTCCGATGAAAGGTTGAATAATGTCATCCATATACTGCATGAAGGTCACAGGTGCATTGGTTAAGCTGAAAGGCATGACTAACCATTCAAACAATCCTTCCTTGGTCTTGAAAGCAGTTTTCCATACATCTGCAGGCTCGATTGGAATATGATGATATCCCAACTTGAGGTCGAGCTTAGTAAATAATTTAGCACATTTCAGACAGTCGATGAGCTCGTCTATCCATGGCAGAGGGTATATATTCTTCACCGAAATTTTGTTGAGGGTCCAGTAGTCGATGCACATGCGCCAAGTCCCATATTTATTTGGAAGGAGGACAACTGTACTTCCCTAAGGAGAGGACCTGGCTCATATATGAACTTTGTCGATCAATTCTTGGATTTGTCTACGAATCTCTTCATTTTCGAGAATGGATCTTCTGTAGACAGATGCGTTAGGCAAAGAAGAACCAGGAGCAAATTCTATAGACTGTTTTACCTAACAATGTAGAGGTACTCCATCTGGAACTTGGAATAGGTTCTAGTACTCATCCAGAATATTGTCGATCTACTGCTTCTGTCGGGAGCTGCATTGGTCGGTGACTCGACTGGTTGTTGCAGTCTTCCTAGAATGTTGCAACTTTATCATAATCGATGCGAACTTTTGAGCATGATCAGATGAGCTTCTTTGTCTGTTTCACATATACCAAAGCAACCGTTGGTGTAGGTCGTCGCTCTAGTATGTTGTATCGCTGATCTCCGATTCTGACAATCACCTTCTGTGGTCGTGACTGGTAACTTCCATGGCGATCCCATAGGTAAGGTTCCCCAAATAGGGCGTCAGCTACGGAGAGTGGTGCCACGTCGCAAAGTACTTCATCTTCAAAGGGATTTATGAAGTATGTGAGCTTGCATTGTCGGGTGATCCTTAGCTCTTGTCCATCCTTCATTCAACCGATGTTGTAAGGCTGAGGATGCGGAGTGGTCACAAGACCTAGTTTCTTTACAAGTTCTTCAGAAACAAAATCCTTCTAGCTCCCGTTGTCCACAATCAAATGCAATGGATTGTTTTGAACCCATATCTGTGTATGGAACAGGCGCTCTAGTTCCTCCTCATCGACGATGGTCGAGGCTGCTGGAGTTGTCGATTTCAAAAGAGTCGTTGCTTCTGGGTCAGATTCTACCACAGTCTTGTCAAACACGTCGGATGTCGACATTTTTTCCAAAAAGGTCTTCTGAGCTTTGCATTCAGACGAGTGATGGTAGTCGCACCATTTTCCGATCGGTTGCTTGCTATGTTCCTTCTTATGAAAAGGCTTCTTGGCATGATCTGGCTTTGGCGGAGCCGGCTGAGAAGATTTCGACTTGTCGAAGTCGGTTGGCTCCTTCTTGTCGGGTGGTTGTCTTGATGTTGGATTTGTCGCGAAGCGTGCTTTTCCCTTCTGCTTGGTTTCAAGTTTGCTGGCATAATGGAATGTGTCTGCAAGCGTATTGACAGTCATAAATTCCATCTCTTGTTGAATGTATTGGGATAGTCTGCTAACGAACTTCAGAACAAGCAATTTTTCTTTTTCTTGGACGCCAAGTCTAGCCATGAGTCCATAAAACTCGTCGGTGTAGTTTTGCACAGACTGGTCTTTCCATTGCCTCAGTCGCTGCCACTTCTTGTACTACTGCTCAAGGTACTTCAACGACTAAAACTCCTTTTGGATGTGTTCGACGAATTTGTCCCATGTGTCAATGGGGTCTCTGCTTTTCTCCATCTTTGTCGAAAGATTCTCCCACCAGCAGTGCACGGATGTTGACATCTTTAAGGATGCAATGGTGATCTTGTCGGCTTTTGAGAGCTGATTCACAGAGTAATAGGACTCCAATTGTTGAACCCAATTGTCGATGGATTCCGCGTCAATCTTGCCTTCTAGATTCGGTATGTCCAAATTCATTTGTACTTTGAAAGGGCTGATTTTTTCGGAGCTGGTTCTCGTCAGAAATGCTCTTGATGCCGAAGCAAATCACATGAGAATCTCATTGAACTGGGCGAACATTTCAGTTTGTTGTCGATCCAGCGCTTGCTCTATGCGCTGTTGTGTCTCGTTGATTGCATGTCTTTCGCTTGTTTCTTCTGCCATCTCTGGAGGTAGCGTCTACTTGGATTGTTGAGTCTGCGAGCGAGTTTGAACCGGCATAAGTCAGGTAACTTCGCTAGAAGTGTCTACGCAAAACTTAAGCACGAACAAAGCTGATGCGCTCTAACAAAGCCCTGAATGAACTTTGATTCTGCTATGATACCAATGATCCACTCATGGCCAGGAAGACGAGGGGGACAACAGTTCGACTGAATGAGTCGGCTCTATTATGACGAATATGCAGGAATGCGAACTGATTTCTCTATTACTGGATGTAAAGATCTGGACTGATAAAATAAGATAAGACGTATGTTACAATAGTTTACATGCTTATATAGAGAGTTCTGAGACACTTGGATGCCTGCCTGTTACGTTCAATTACAAAAGAAGTTATAACGATTCGACAATTCAGCTGTTGCAGTCGACTTGAAGACAAAGAGACAGTATGTCGAAGTTCGACAATCGCATGTCGCAGGATGGTGTTGCGCATGTCGCAAATCAATGTTGCATATCGACGTTGCGAGACTGTGAGGTCGTTGAATGTGTCGTAGTTCGACAACTTGTCAATGTTGTGTCGAAGTCGAAACTCGTCGGAGTTGTGTCGACGATGGCTTGTCGCATTAAATGTCGGCATTCGACAACAATGCCAACTGCAATATGGATCAGTTTATACAACAAAAAAGCTACTTATATGAACATAATTAAAAAAAAATACTCGGTTAAATTTTCAAAGAGAAATTGAACACCGACGTTTTTATGAAAATCAAACTTCTTCCTCATCATTTTCACTGTGATTTGATATGGGATTTACACAATGTTACTGCTCAAACTAGTAGCCATAAATAAGCAACACGATGTAAACAAAATTTTAGTGATTGGTAAGCATGTGGAAGAGGTCTAGGCCCAAATGTCACCACAACCTGGTCTCGTCACTTCTTCGAATAACTCCTAAACCCAAGGAAGAGCCCTAAATGATACGTACAAACATCACACATGCAAATACCTTTCCACGACCTTGTAGTTAGATCAATGCCTTTTATGGAGTTAAACAATATATCAAGAAGACAACTTGACCTAATTAGAGACTTAGTTCAATAGTTAATCATGTATATCATCAATCACCTTTCAAGTTTCATAGATTCCAATGAACTCACATATACCAATGCACCTCCACATGTATCTCAATGCAACCCTAAAAAAGGTGCACTTTGAGGAAAAGAGGAAGGAGGAGGCTAGGGTGAAGTCAAAACCCTAATGTGGCCCAAGGTAAGTGAGATCTAGGGTTCTCATGCTTCCCAAGGCACTAGGGGAAAATGGGATGCCCTTCAAACAATTCAACTAGGGCGAAATTGAGGGGTGGACCAGATTTAGCAAATTCCAAATGTTTTTAGGTTTTTTAATTTATGTAAATATTTGGGGCTTTTTTGACAATATATGATTTTTAAAGTTTTTTATGCATAAAATGAGGACATCTTTCGGAATCTGTAGATAAATCCACTAAACTTGAGGCTATTTTTGGAGTTATGGATTTTCTAATTTTCAAGGTTTTAGGACATTTCAAATTTTTAGGTCTTTTATACATAAAATTGCAACAAAAATATAATACAATAAACACTGAAAAAAAAAAATAGAGTAAAAATGACAAGAAAGGGGATATGATTATTTTCTCAATCCCTAGGGCATTGAGAGATCTATGGTTAACTTTCCTCTCGTAAGATGTCCCTCTGACACTTGCAAGCTAGGGCATTGCCTAGCAACCTCTAGGGTTCGGTAGGTGAGCCTAACTAAGGCAAATGGAGAAGTCCAAGGCCCCAAAAACAATAAGAAACCCTTATGCAAGACATTTTCTTCATACAAAGTTGATAAATATTGGTAAAAAAAACCCCTAATTCATAGAAAATGGAGCATAAAACTACCATTCAATCCACAATAATATTTATTCACCAACATTCAACAAGAGATGAGCAAAGAAAACACCTTTGAATCACACTTGTTCATGTGTTATTCCAACAAGTCTAGCATCAACCATAGTATGTGCAAAGAAAGAAGCACCAAATCATTCATCCATCCACCATCAAGCAAAGAAGATCATCCCAAGAGAAGTGTACATCACCAAGAATACTCAAAAAGTGGGAGAAAAAAAAATAATTTCATATTAAAACCCTAAAATAATTATTTACAATAAATAAGATAGGTTATATTTATACATTTCTCACTGGAATATTTTAATTTTGAGCCTACAAGCATAAATAATAAAATAATATTAATTTTAGGGTAAATTCTACAAAATAAAGGAATTTTACCCTAAATTGTACAAAAATACTAAAAATGAGCTAAAATAATCAGAGAAATGGCTTCACTTGACAAAGGAGTGAGCCAAGGGGGTATGTTATGCGCCATCTAACCCCAAAGTGTTGAAAGTCCCTCAACGCAACGCCCCCCTCCAAAGCACTATAGGCTCCTGGTGCGCATCAACTGCAAAAAAGGCGCACTAGGCCAGAGGCATCAAAGGAGGGGTCTCTACTGGCTAGAAAGATCCAAGTGGGTGCAAGAAGATGTGCTAGGAGGAGATAACATTGCTTTACATAGCGCAAGCACCTCTACAAGTCAAATAACTAGGATGGACATGTGCCCCAATGGGTTACCACCAGAAGCCCCGGAGCACCAACCCATATGGGCATAAAGCCTTGCATAGTGGGGATTATCCACACACCGAAGGAAAAGTCAGCAAAGCCACTAAACCAAATACTTCTGAGGGTGAAACCAAAGGCACTAGCCATGTCCAATCGAGGAGGTAAACAACCTCCAAGCGAAATATCCATACAATAAATCCCACTTTGTACTGTAAAAATTAATAAATAAAAATTAAAAATTAAAAAATTGGCCCCTTGCTCTTGCCTCAACGTCGTTGGAACTCTGTAGTAGCTCTGGCACGTAACACACAGCGAAAAAGTAAATTATATGAATGTAATTTCGAATTGAAGAAACAAATTTTTTTGGGACTTTCACCGTTACGATTTTTCAAGAAACAATTTTTGTTAGAGGTAACATTATTTTTTTAATCAAAATCAAAGCTCTTCCTCTTAATTTTTTGAATAAAAATCAAAACCCGTCCTCTAGCCGTTTATATTTATCATATCGATAACTCTAAACACATCCGCCGCCCAATTGCAAATACTATCACAATTAGCAAAATAAATATCTATGAATCACCATGACAAAATTACCAATGCAGACAAAAAAACGGAATTACAGTTTATCTAAACACCATGTGGATTAAGGATTGTAACAAACTAAGTGATGAAAACTTTAATATCCAGACCACAAATACATATTTTAGGGTCTACTGTAAATTATTTTCGTCGTGCCCATATATTTCAAATTTTTCATCAGCTTTGCATGTCACAATTTTTTATCATAATGATATTGAATGATATTGTTATTGGGACATGAGCAACAACATATAATGATAAAAATTGATTCACTTATTTAAGAAATTTGAACCCTTCAAGGCAGCCATTAAAACGTGCTGTACATTATTAAAATAATAAAGAAATCATTTTCGTGGTGCTTTTTGTTGAAACATACGCACCAGTGCATCAGAATGGAAGGACATTAGAAATTGATGAATAGCATCACATTGCAACTTCAAAAAGAAAAACAAATGCTGGTCACTTACGTTGTTTACCCTTTTATAAATTACAATTGTTCTCGTACATGTCCATTTCTCTACATTAAAAGATCATACTAGATTAATGTACTCCTGAAAATCTCGGGATTGAAAGATATATCAAAAACAAAAAGTTAGCAATGTTGATTGATTATAATGGTACCCATCACCTTATCAATTACAAATTAGCCAAATTCCTTAATTGCTTTATATATCTACAATATAATTTCAAGTAACCAGCATAGATCCACCTTAAACCCAGATTTATTAAGCACCGAGAGCGATCCAATTTCTTGAGGGATAATTTTTTTCATAAATTTAAGATAAAAAAATTACACCTCAAGAAATTGGATCCTCTAGTGCTTAATAGATTTGGGTTTAAGATGAATCTATGCTGATTTTAATTTGTTTATCATGAGCGAACATGAAATTTTTTAATTACTTATAATTTTTTATCATTTATGAGCCGACATGGGAATATAACACCTAATGTGACAAACGTGGGTTGCAAGCACCTCGCTACTCTCGGTGCAAAGATTGCAAATGGAGACACTATAAATTGTCAAGGGAAGTCCCATAATATTAAGCTTACTGTGGGGGAGAAAATGCTTCCCATGTGATCCTTGTCACCTCTTAATGACGGGATGGGAGGGAGCCCACGCTACTTATTTCTATATCTAGAAGAAAAGCACAGAAAGATATGACTATCAAATGAATTTAGGCTGGATGATATCCATAAACATCGTGCAAAAAAAGTGGGCTGGCTTTTACAGAATTTATTGACTAATCTAAAATAGTTGTATCTTTATTATTATGCATGTAGGAACTCAGTGTATCATAGTCGTCTTCTGTGGAGCTTCCCAATCTAATCATTTGGCAAAACAATGTTTTTTACATTTAAACAAGAGAGCTTCAATAACATATTCTGCTCGTTTTGAATTTTCAAATTGAGACTGCAACAATGATCTCAAAATAAAAGTTGTGTATGTAATTTGCACTCCCAGATACCGGCCAAAATTTCTTCACTTTCACATCTTGTGAAACGAAATTACTAATCTAGCTATAGTAGAACCCTTTTAATTCCCAACACGATTTATGGCTCCATTGCCAACTGCGATGTAGCCAACAACATAGAGTGGATAATGCTGAGAGTATCTAGGAATTCTACGATAGTAGTTATAGTTTTCGTTTGTCCAGTATGGTTTAGAGTGTTGTCTGAGTTCCGATGATTTGGAATACACAAATGTTGGTAACTGAAAACGATTGAGCAAGGTCAGATGAACATCACATCCTGGTCGGCCTTTGTATCCATTGCTGAGGTAAAGCCTGAACTCCTCCTCCAAATCAGCCATATCAACACAAATGTTTCTCTTCAGTTTTAGTCCCCACAAAAAATAACAATGCGGCTCCTTTATATTCTTGTCAAAATATGGGTGTGGATTTGGATCGCAGTATGCTGGCAGCTTTTCAAACTGCATTACAAGTATACATTAAGATTAAATATGCAACATTGAAAAGAATTCATTACACCGAAGATATCTGTAATTTGCTTGTAAGAATATCTTTAGGAACATTTTAATATTTGCACGTTATGATGTGTAGCTGACCAAAAACAAAATGTGATTACCCTCAAGAGAAGATGACGGAAACGCGATTCAACCCACCCTCTCCAACTACGAAAATCATCTTCATCTGAAGCTGTAACATAGATTTGAATGAAATACTCATAACTAGAGCAGAAAGGAAACCGTTCAAAGAGATTATTCCAGTCACCACTATTTGGCAAGGTACTCCAATTTTTCTCCATTTTCTGCAAGACAACCAAAGACATATCTGTTGATCAAACGATTTCCTCATCTATCATCATCAAAAAAACATCTACCAAATAACAAAATCATATGATGTGTTCAGAAAAGTCAACCATTATTGCATCCCAGCCGCGTGAAAATTCTGACTTGAGTTTTTGTAAGGTGCTTCTTGTAACATTGTAACTGCAGCAACTATAGGGGTGCACCGGTATGATAATTGGCATAAGGTGATGTCTATCTGATCCATCAGACTGCTCAGGTTGGGTATCCACCAATGTCACTGGATTTGGCCACTGCCAATGTGCATATATCCAAAAAAATCTTGAAACCAGCATACTGACAGTAGCATTTGGAAACATCCGGCAAACACGTGCAACAAGCACAGCCCAGTGTATTCCTCCAAGAAACCCGAAAATCTGAAATAAAGATCAACTTTCAATTATTACATTACTGAGGACCACAAGCCAACAACACTTTCAAGGGACACCGGACTACAGCAAGTGCAGTATTAAATATTAAAAACTCGTCAGAAACAACAGAATATCATCTTACATGTGAATATATTCCTCTCCTCTTTGCCCAAAACTTGATACATCTCAGGGTGGAACGGAAGTTCTGCAAATTGTTTGAAACAAAAGACTGAATTTAAGTAACAACAGAACTTGAAATGTGTCAGCTTCAGACATAAAAACCCTAAGCAAGCATTAGAATTGAAGATGTTTCCTGAGTATGACAAAATCAACTTTGTGAAATCAAATGCAGCTATCAATAGCATGCAATAGAAATACAAGGAAAACTGTAGAGTTTTCAGAAGCTATCCCTATCAGACCAAATAGAGGGTCATTACTTCACATTTTCCTCTTGAGTGTAGCCGCTTACAGCAAACTCACTTTGACAATAACTGTTTTTAATAAATGTTTACAGAAAACACATTCTGGGCTCAGATCAACAAGAGGAACCACTTGGTGTTGCTGCCAAAACAACCTTGAAATTCTTTTAAATGCTATTCAGCAAAAGAAGTTAAAACACCTAATGTTGTTCCTGAAATTCTTAATTTGAGAGGATGCAAACATTACTGTAATAAAGGCATTTAAAAGTTACTTTTTGTGTAACAGATTTTATTGTTACCACATCACACAATATAAATATGATAAATATCGTCAAATGTCATCATTGGAAATAGGACAATTAAAACTTGCCCACTAAATAAATTATACACCGGTTGCCAAACAATAGCCACTTTCACTTATTCCTAGGTTACTAAGTCAATATAATATGTAATCACAATTGAGATAAAGTTAATAATATCATGTGTCATCACTGGTAATTATGAAGTGTGTACTTATACTAAATATGCAGAAAGAGTACACCACCAATATCAGAAAAATGGCTAATATGTTGGGTATATCTCCTAAGAACTCGGATGTACTCCTCAAGTATCTGGGAGGTCTACAAAGTCATTTAAGGAGGCAAGTGATGCTCTTCAAACCTAGGACGATTGATGAGGCCTGTTTATAAGCATAGTATCTAGAGAATATGGGTAAGACTGAGTAGTGCATGTGTAGAATCAGAAACTCTATGGGCCTTCCATGTTGGACCAGGAAATTGATGACCAAGTCCTAGCAACAAAAGCTCAAACAGAGTTAGTAGAAGATACAGCGTTGCAGAAGAAGTCCAAAACAACTAAACAGGCGTAGTATGAACTCTGGCAAGTTGGATTGAAAGAACAACTTCTAGGCAAGGCCAAATAGTACTCCACGGTCCACGGAAAAGGCCAGGATGCTTTCAAACTCTTTGGGCCACTAGGAAAGGAAGGAGTTCTATTCTATTGGTATTGTTATTGTTCCATCATTGAGCAAAGCATCTAGGAGTGAGTTATTGAAACATAATAGAGGAAGCAGAAGGTCTTGTAGCATCCATTTAGAGTACAGTGTCCATGGTAACTCCATAGCAAGTGTACTTTCTTTTACTTGCATTTCATGATTGAGAAGGAAAGAGCAAGAACATAGGCCTCACCTTCTAGCTGGGTTTTTCCCATATTGGGTTTTCCCACAGTTCATCTTGTGTTCATTGTATGGATGGTATGTTATTTGCTTGATTATTTCATTTCAGTTTTAGTTTATTCAATATTTCATACATTAAGCTAATAACAATTAGATCTGATGATCTAAAGTAATACAATGCTGATTGCATAATAAGGGATTTTCAGTTGTAATGAACTGTTCTACTGGAATATCCAGGGCAATTTATAGATCAAAAGTACTACGCCGGCCACATGAAACATGGTGAAACTTGCTGAATAAATTGCTGAAACTGTACTCTCCTCAACTTCATGATGTAAACTTTCTTGCTAGAGACCAAAAAAGACCAACAAATTTATATCCAATATTTAATCAAGAGGAGCAAAGTATCTCCATTTGTCAGACTTCTAAGTTCTAAAAGTTTTTGCCATAGTAAGATGTTATGCCCCCTAACATATTGAATTTTTTAATAATAAGACTATAAGTCTCTTAATAACATGTATTCTTCATTGATATTTAATTATTTCATTTAAGGAACTCAAACCAAATGTCAAAATTTTTACCTCAATCTTGGGTACTAGCTGAAGGATCCGTGCTGTAACTCTGCATCCATTCAAACTTTTGACAGTTGTATCATCGAGATTCTCTAGCAACTTTTCATCAAGAATATCCATATCCTGCACCCATGCTCATGAAAATTATGTTCTGCATAAAGGATAGAATCTCGAGGGGCAGGAAAATCTCAATGACCACTCTCTTTGCAAATGAGCAAAGAGTGAAAAATTTGCAAATGACCAAAAATAAATATTCCCCTTAAACAACTCATGCTATTGAAAATCTGAATGGAGAGAAACCAACTAAAATAATTGTTTAAAAAAAAGGTCGTACAACTACCAAAGAGACATATACACCTCCACCTTTTAGAAGCACAAAATATACAATGCCATATATAGGCAGGCAACCCCATTCACAAATAATAACCAAAGAGAAAAACATCTAAAATCACTGTGCATCTCTGTTAATAAAACACGTAATACCAGCTATCATATATGGCACTAAATGCTGTGTGCAGATTGCCATTAAAGGACAGTTTTCAATCATCCAAAACAGAACAACATTAACTCCAAAGTCAGTAATCACAATGTTTATATTTCAAATTAAAATCACGCCTCAAAGGGGAACCCATGGAAAGGATGTAGAGGACAAAACACAAGTGACAACATGAATACAGTATGCCTAGTTTTCAATATAGGCAGAGGCATGATCAAGATTCCAAAACTGAAGTTGAATCCACAGAACTGGCTTTAGACTTAAAACCAAGTCTTGATGTAGGTATTATCAGAATTGGAACATAGAAAAGAATACACGTCTAGTCATAAAACTGGTCAATAACAAATGGAATAACTTGTGAGGAAATTAATAAAAGCTTGTACCTAAACAATACAACGAAGCAACCGTAATACATGTCCCGAGGCAGTAGAACCATTCAATAGATAGAATGGAAAAGAAATGAATCCAACTATAAGTGAATTAGAATTTAATAAAAGAGTTTGAAAGCATCATTAAGCAGGGTCATTTTTAGTTCATGGGACTGTAAACCTTAATCTGGAAGCCTGTCTTTTTGATAAAGCTGCTAACTGATCCCAAACAGGAGAGATAGAATCTTTATTACAGTTTACAACTGCTGGCCATAATGAAAAGGAGTGAGACGGAGGTGAACAAGTAGTACTATAGTAGCATTGAGAAATTCCTCAGAGAACTCTTCACTGCCTAACTGGCCTCTGCAAGTCAGAGACAAAGTCAATGAACCAAGTTCAATGAATACGTGCCAACAAAGAAATAAGTGGTGATGCTCTTGGATAGAATGGAGAGGGAAATTGCAAATATGAGAAGCATAATTTTCGAAGTCTCCCATTACCTAATGAAGCTAATAGAGGTAGTGCAAGATGTTATGAAGTTGGACAAGTAGAAAAAGTTTCAATTTTTCTGCTTCTATGAAATGGTAAAGAAGATAGCTATCATCTCAATGATATGTGTATTCACAAGGATATAATAACACAAACCTGTAGATCTTATGAATTTAAGGACAGAAAACCCTAGAAGAGAAGCTCCAGAGCATGAAGACCAACCAGCTGATGAATGGATTTCTAGGATAAGTCCTGACTTCTGTCTATTTGTTCTCTTTCTTATATGCAAATCTGGGTCTTTCCATTGCAATGATGTTTGTCTTAGATAGTATAATACAGGACAAATAATGGTTAATATAGCTAGTGATAGAAGACATACTATTTTCTACCATGTGCATTCATTTTTTATTTTGACACAGCAGGATAAAAATAGTAACTTAAGCAAAAGAATGCAAAAGAAAACAGGGATATGCAGACAAATGCTTTGTTATACCTCTTAATCCTAAGTTCTAATTTTTCTAGGAATATATTTGAGAATAAATCAGATTATTTAGTATTTTGGGATGAGGATAGGGTTTGTTTTGTAAAAGGACACCTAATCATGCTCATGTGATTATGTGATTGGTTGTCCTCCAAGTTTTTAGTGTAGCAATGAGCTATATAAACTAGCTCCCTTCTCAAAGTGAGGTTAAGTGTGTGTGTGTGATGTAAAGCCTCACTTCTCTTTGTAAATTGTTTTTTCCTTATTAATAAAATTGTGCGTCTGAGAACACTTCTTCATCACTGGTATCAGAGCAATGATGAAGTGTTTGCTGGTTGAAGGATTGATGTTGGATTGACAAGGGGAGATAGTCTTCACAACATCGATGTGGTGACGGCAAAGTTCTTTGGGAGGTAACTCTGTTGTCAAAAATTAATAAGGAAAATTTTCATTACAACAATTGTTGTGAAAATCTGGATCGAGTTCTTTCTCACTTTCCTTTTAAGCTGTGATTTTATAGATCAGACATTATTTGTATTTGTTAATTTTATAGCCAGCATTCTCAGAAATCAATTCTTTTTATTTAGAGGTCTCTAGTGGTTGTAAAAAGGGCTCATTTTTGTAAAGATTGCTTCAGATCTCTGTAAATCTGGCAATCTCCATTCATGAGCTGTAAAAAAAAAAATTAAATCTACTTGAAGCTCGATCTGCGAAGGGAGTTGACAAACTTCAGATCAGTATTTTTTGGCCCATGTTGAATTGATCTCAGTGTCTTCTGTACTACAACGATTTTTTCTAAGTTTTTTGCTGCAGCTCACTCAACTGTGGTGTCTCCAAAGATCTGTGTGTTCAGGGATCTGTAAACTGCTGCAACAATCCAGTCTGTGCGCTGCATCTGGAGCCTCAGAAAGAGATCCAATCTGTGCACTGCAAGCTTGGTGCCTCCACGCAGCCTCCAAATATCACACAGATCCATTGATCACACAGCCTCCAAATATCTCAGATCTGGAACGAACTACAGTGCAAGAGATCAGCCACATGCAGGAACGAACTACGGTGCAAGAGATCAGCCCCACGCAACTTCCAATCAGTGTTTTCCAACGCAGAAGAACTGATGATTCTCTCCTCCATCACCAAACAGCAACCACGTCTTTGAAAACACTGAAATCTGGTGTATACACTCCAATCAGCGATCCAATCTGATAAGCGTGTGATCCAATCAGTGATCCAATTAGCAAAACATTCGCGCAGCCTCTTTGAGATCTGAGGTCTGATTTGGTGTGGCTCTGTCACTCCGAGCTTCTCTCCCCTCAACGCAGTGTCATTGTGCTCTGCAACGTAATTCCAGCTTCCAGTTCATTGAGCGATCTCTCAACAAACTGTCGCAGCCTTCCTCCAAGTCAGACTCCTTGTGATCAGGATTCTCCTCTCTATTTGGTATCCAACTATATCATCTTTTGAAATTGGACGCAAGAGATTTAACCCTCCACGGGTTATTTGTTGGATTATTATAAGTTATAAAAAATACATATAAGTGGTGGTAAAAAGCTACATTTTTTGTCACTATTATGTTAGTGTGAAAAATATATTCTCTAAATCAAGGGGGGGCACATGTTTTATATTGTTTTTTTTAAAGAAGGGAGTCATAAGAGAAAGTTTGAAAACTGCATTCAAAGTTTGAAAAGTTTGAAGGGAGTCACATATTGTAATATTGTAATTTTAAAAACTGCATCCAAAAGGGAAGGTTTACATCAAGTGGTTTTCTTCAAAAGGGGAAGTTTTTAATTTACATACATGTCAAATTTTGTAAGTTTGACATCATTGTAATATTGGAGATATAAGGTTGATTATGTAATTTTGAAGACGAGAGTGAGAAGAGTCAGTGAAATACTCTCTCATATTCTCTTTTGACGAGACTTTTTAGAGGGTTAAGGCCAAGCCCTTAAAAAAACATTCTTTCTTGAGTGGAGTGCATGTGTATTTTTTCTTGCACTTGATCTTTTGCTGCGTCGTATCATTTTTTAATTACTTGCAAATTACATCATGTTGAAGATAGTGAATCTTTTCACTGATTCAGATAAACTTGATGGAGCCAAGAACTACAAGTCATGGAAACGTCGTATGAAAAACACGCTAATTTATAATGAGTTGTGGCATGGGATATGTGATGCAGATCCAACTTCAACTAAGCCCACTGATGCCACTGCCCTAGCCGAACGGGAAGTACAAAACGAAAAGGCACTTGCCTTAATTCGTTCTTCTGTAACTGATCATTTAAGTAGTCATATTGAGAATTCTTCCTCAGCTTAGTCTGCATGGGAACAATTCCGTAAACTTTTTGACACCCCACCTGCTTCTCAGAGAATAGATTTGTAAATGAAGCTTTTAAGTCAACGGTTAGGAGATGGAGATGATGTATTAGAATACATTTCTAAAGTGAAGAATATTCACCAAGATATCATTAAGGGTGGATATGGTAAGCTTGAAGATGGCTTTCTAATCTCGATTATGATAAATGGCTTACCAGAATCCTATAAACATTTCATTGAAAAATTACAAATTTCTGATAAATTGACATCTGCCACATCTGACTCTTTTAGTGAGATTTTAACTCAACATAGTAAATCTTTTGGAAAACAGAAACAATCAAGTGAAGATCTTCTTTTTACAAGTTCAAGTAAAGGAGAAAGCTCAAGAGGAAGAGGAAGAGAACGTGATCAGTCTTCATTTGGAGGTCGAGGTCGAGGACGAAGCCAAGAAAGAGGGAATAACAATAATTTTCAAGGATCAAATTATACAAGAAGAAGTCAATCATAAAGACCTCAAAACTGCAACGATCAAACTGGCAGAGGAAGGGACATGAGTCAAATTACTTGTAGAAGATGTAATAGAGTTGGTCATTTTGCAGCCAACTGTGGAACACCAAATACTAAACTGCCTAAGTATAAGCAACCTTCAAATTCAGTGCAGTATGCAGTATGCAAATGTCGGTGATCAGGGTGAAAATAAAGATGAAAGTGGTTTTGAATTTGCTTTTACTGCCCTTCAACAATCAGAAGCTTTAATTGCTTCTAATTATTCTTTCCATAGTGACTTTGAAGATGCTTGGTTGTTAGATATAGGTGCTACTCAGCATATGACCTTCCGGAAAGATTTGTTTTGGTCTTTCAGTGAATGTAAGCTCAATTCAGTTTTTCTAGCTGATGATACTACATATACACCTCAGGGAAAAGGTTGTGTGAAAGTGTATCTTCCTAAAATCGGAGAGAAGAGGATATCAAACGTTCGGTATGTTCCAACATTCAAGAAGAGCTTACTATCCTTAGTGACGATACAACAAGCAAGTCATCAAATTGTGATGGATGATGGGTTGATTAAAATCAACTCGATCAAACAGAATTGTAAGACTATCATGACAGGTTATGAAGATGGAAAGCTTCTTAGGCTGAAAGGGACTGTCATAATTCGGAAGCAGGATTTTGCAGCTGTAGTAGAATCAGAAAATTCTCCCATCAGATTGTGGCATATTAGATATGGACATTTAAATTTTGACAGTCTTTCTCAGCTTCAAAAGCAGGGAATGGTTAAAGGGATACTCACCTTTAAAAAGATAAATGCAAGATGTGAAGCTTGCATCTATGGCAAACAAAGTCGGGAAGCATTCCCTATTTCATCTTGGCGAGCAAACAGGTGTTTGCAACTTGTCCACAGTGATATTTGTGGACCTCTCGAGACTTCTCTCGGAGGGTGTCGATATTTTTTGCTTTTTATTGATGATTTCACTCGGATGACATGGGTATATTTTCTAAAAGCAAAGTCAGAAGCATTTGAGAAGTTCAAAGAAATTCAACAATTGGTTGAGAGAGAAACTAAAGAGAAAATTGGAACTCTACGAACAAATAATGGAGGGGAGTTCACTTCCAATGAATTTTAAAATTATTGTAAAGATAAAGGAATCATAAGGCATTTCACAAATGCATACACTCCACAGCAGAATGGAGTTACTGAGAGAATGAACCAAACCTTAATGGGAATGGTGAGATCAATGATGCAGTTTAAAGGCCTTAGTTCCTCCTACTGGGCTGAAGTAGTTCATACTGCAGTATATTTAAGAAATAGGTCTCCCATAGCTTCTTTGGATGGAGTTACAACATATGAAGCTTGGTATGGCTATAAGCCTAGGGTTAAACATCTTCGAGTTTTTGGATTTGTTTGTTATGCCTTTGTTCCAAAAGTAAAAAGAACCAAGTTGGACTCTCGAAGCTTGAAATGCACCTTCAATGGATACTCTGATCAAAAGAAAGGGTATCGTTTGCTTTCTGATAGAAAATTTATTGTAAGTAGGGATGTATATTTGATTAAACAGAAAGTGCAAATTCAGATGAGATAAATCATCTCCTTAGTCATTTAGAAAAGAAAAGCATTAAGACTAAAGGAGAGATGAGAAATAAACCAAAGCAGTCTTTGTGGTTTGAAAAAGATCTTGTTTCATCGAAGATCATTCCTTCATCTGATAATTCTTCTAATCAAGAAACTTTGAAGGATTCTTCTGGTAATGAAAAGGATTCTTCTGAAAGTGATGCTTCAAATTTGAATTCTCCAAGTTCTTCTCCAATTGCTTCACAGAACAGTTCAGTTTATGTTTATCAAAATCATCTTTTTGAAAATAATAATGGTGATTCAGATACAGAGTCTACTCTACATCAAAGACCAAAGTGGGTTATCCAGCTACTGAAAGATGTTCATCCAGATGAAATGAATAAAACAGGAACACGGGGTTCCTCAAGACCAGAATCCAATGTTGCTACCACTGAACCTGCTACTTTTTCCGAAGCAATGGAACATAAGGAATGGCAGAAAGCAATGTTAAGTGAATATGATTCTGTACTTGAAAATGGGACTTGGAAATTCGTTGATTGTCCACCTAATGTTAAACCCATAGGTTGCAAATGGGTTTATCGAATTAAGTACAAGTCCAATGGAGAAATTGAGGAGTACAAAGCAAGACTTGTGGCTAAGGGTTTTGCTCAACAAGAAGGCATTGATTATGATGAAACTTTTGCTCCAACAGCTAAGTGGAACACATCAGAACAGTTATAAATTTGGCCGCACAAAATGGTTGGAAGTTACATCAAATGGATGTTAAAAGTGCCTTCCTGAATGGTGATTTAAAAGAAGATGTCTTCATGACTCAACCCCAAGGATTTGAAGTTGAAGGACAGGAAAATAAAGTCTGCAAACTCATAAAGGCTTTATATGGCTTGAAACAAGCTCCTCGTGCTTGGTATGCAAAAATTGATGAGTAGCTTCGAAAATTTGGTTTTCAACGAAGTGAGTCTGATGATACTTTGTATTTTCGGATGAAAGACAAACACTTCCTTATTATTGTACTCTATGTTGATGACTTAATCATAACAAGAAATAATGAAGCTCACATCAAACAGGTTAAAGGAGAACTTCAAGTAGGTTTCAAGATGATAGATTTGGGAACACTTCATTATTATCTTGGAGTTGAAGTCACTCAACGTCCAAACCACATCTTCCTTAGTCAAACTAAGTATGCCACTGATTTATTGAAAAACTTTGGCATGGAAGATTGTAAACCTTCTCTTACCCCTATGTGGAGCAAAACTTGAAACTTTCAAAATTTTAAGGGGGGTAGTTGGTGGATGGTAAAAAGTACAGGCAATTGATTGGCAGTCTCATCTATTTGACAAATCCTCGTCCTGATTTGTCATATTCAGTCAGTATTCTTTCAAGGTTTATGCAGGAACCAAAGGAAAGTCACTGGAATTCAGCTAAAAGGGTACAAGGTATATTCAGGGTACGAAAGACTTTGATCTTCTCTACAAGTAAGGATTTCAAACTTGTTGGATATTCAGATGCTAATTTTGCAGGTGATATTGACACTCGTGCATCAACTTCAAGTTACTTGATGAATATGGGTTCAGCGGCAATATCTTGGAATTGTAAAAAGCAGCCTACAGTTGCCAATTCTTCAGCAGAAGCAGAGTATTTTTCAGCTTGGGAAGCATCATGTGAGATTGTTTGGCTACGCAGGATATTACAGGATCTTGGTGTAACACAAAAATCAGCAACTACTTTATTGATCAACAGTAAGTCAACAATAAATATGGCAAAGAATTCAGTTTTTCAGTCCAAAACAAAACATATTGACACCAAGTATCACTTCATCAGATCTCTCGTCATCAGAGACATCATCAAGCCATGGTTCTGTTCATCTGAAGATCAAACTTCAGATATTTTTACCAAGCCACTTGGTAGAATAAAATTCACTAAGTTCAGAGATGAACTCGGTATTTGTAAATGTGAACTTTCGGATTAAAGGGGGAAATGTTAGACCTCTTAATCCTAAGTTCTAATTTTTCTAGGATTATATTTGAGAATAAATCAGATTATTTAGTATTTTTGGAGGAAGATAGGGTTTGTTTTGTAAAGGACACCTAATCATACTCATGTGATTATGTGATTGGTTGTCCTCCTAGTTTTTTGTGTAGGAATGAGCTATATAAACTAGCTCCCTTCTCAAAGTGAGGTTAACTGTGTGTATGTAATGTAAAGCCTCACTTCTCTTTGTAAATTGTTTTTTTCCTTATTAATAAAATTGTGTGTCTGAGAACACTTCTTCATCATGCTTATCCTCCTGACCAGCTTTGTAATAACTTCCATCACATGGAGAATGGTGAGATCAAACATAAAAGCAAGGACAAACGTGAAATTTGGTAAGAAAGTACATATCAAGCAATATATTTATATTATGTAAGGTCGTGATTCTTGATTGAAACTGTTCAGTGATATGTGAGAATTCTGACTCTACATGCATGTCCATAGAATAGATCATTCTGTATTCAATCAATATGATGCCATGACCAAAGAAGATTTCAGTTAATTACCATAAATAGATAAATATACATTTCTATGGCAACTGCACACGTTAAAGATCTATCTGAGAAGATAAGATAAGGGAGATATTTTATTGATGTCCAATGGATCACCACAAAAAGTAGATTAATGGGACTAAAAGAGGACAATCTGTGTAATACAAAGTGGGAGTGCAAGAGCAGCTCCAATAACTAAGTTAAACATCAATAGGAAATAAAAATCTTATTGGAGTATTGGCCAATAAAAATGCCCATTACATAAGCAAGTGTCATGCATCATTCTGTGTATAGGCAATGATTCTTGGTTGTGACTGCTCCACTATATGTACATGCCTCTAATTTTCCTGGGGATATTGAGAATGTGATAAAATCACAAATTTGTAAACGTATTGATGTGACAGCTTTCAGACTTCCACAAATTTGCAAACATGGATCTATCAAACAGAGTACAGCAGATGGACATCAATGACATATCAGAGAAATTAAGAGATCTTCATGAATTGGATTACATTCAAAAGGTTTTCACAAAAGCACATAGAGCAAAGAAGATTATAGAGAATAACTTATCAGCCTAGGAATTTTCTGAAAGTATTCTATGAAAAATTTATCAGCCTAACATTTTCGTGAAAGTATTCCTATCTAGCACATAAATAGAGCTTATCTTGCACGAGTGTGATAATTCTGGTTTGAAACCAGTCCAATTTATCTAAGAACCTCTAAATTCTGTGAGTATTTCATAATGTCATAAAAGATTCATAGTTTCATTTATTGGCAATTTCTCATTGTAATTTCTGGCAGAATGAATATCTCCAGAAATTATGGTGATGCCCTGATAATTTCAAAATTATTGGATCATTTTTTATTATGCCAATCATTTCAAAACCATTTCCATGTGCTGCTCATTACATAAATTTGATGCTTGTGGATACGAAAAATTTACTTTATTAAGAAGGTGATAGAATCGGCCAAGAATGTCACTAAAGTCATATATAATCATGCCACAATTCTTAGCCTAATCAGGAAATTCACAGTCAACAGAGAGCAGGTGTGTCTTGCCATCACACGATTTGTTACCAGCTCCATTTATCTTCAGTCCCTCCTTGCTTGTATATTGGAGATGAAGAGTATGTTTGTTTCTGATGAATGGGTTGTTATTCTGTTTAGCAAGAAGTCGGAAGCATAGGCTATTGCTAAACTACTATACCAAGATTACTTCTGGGAAGGTGTAGAGGAATATGTAAGGGTTCTTCACTTGCTTGATGGTGATAAGCCCAATGGGATACCTATATGAGGCCATGGAAAGGACCAAAGAAGCTATCTGTTCTTACTGGGGACAAGGATTATGAGCGATACAAGAGACAGATGATGATCTAGCATTTGATTGATGGACAATGGAACAAATTGCTCTATCATCCCAATCATGCAGAAGGAACCTATATGAAGATACCTATATGAGGATACAATGGGATACCTATATGAGGCCATGGAAAGGACCAAAGAAGCTATCTGTTTTTACTGAGGACAAGGATGATGAGGGATACAAGAGATGGATGATGATCTAGCATTTGATTGATGGACAATGGAACAAATTGCTCTATCATCCCAATCATGCAGAAGGGCTCTACCTCAAACCTGATTTTTTTTAATATTGTAAATTTAATTTCGATGATGAAGTTCAAGGAGTCATTACATGTATATAGACGATGGTCACTGATACAGATGAACATACAGTCATATAGAAACAAATGGGTATGTATAGGAGCATTGTCAGATTATTTGGATTTGACATGGCAGTGCATGAAAGGAAAACTACAATGCCATGTTAGCAATTTAAATTTTAATAACAAGTTTTGATGTTTCTGTTTTTTTGCCATGTAAGCAAATTTAAATTTCAATAACAAGTTTCGATGTTTCTGTTTTTTTGCCATGTAAGCAATTTAAATTTTAATAACAAGTTTCGATGTTTCTTTTTTGTTTTGTTTGATTTTTTTTTTCTTATTTGGTAGTGGATTAAGATGTAATTTATTTATTTTCGTCCTCTTTTATTTGCTGTAGATGTTTGCTGGAAAGAGATCTAGTGTTACACAGGGATGTGTTCCTGAGGGTAGGATGTGCACTACCACACACCCACGATGCAAGTACTCTAGGGATGTTTTCCCACAAACCTTTTCGAAGGTACACCAGGAAACTCACATGTAGATGTTCCCCCTCAAAGTCAGTATGTTCCCCAAAAAGGGGACTTCTAGGCACTCCCCCTCCCTTGCACCACAGAAAAGGGGGGAATCTTGGACGCTTCCTTTGAAAATGCCTATGCCATACCTTGAAAAAGACAAAATATCAATTTAAGAAAACAAAAAGCAACCCTAATTCATCTATGCCCTAAACACTATTTGCAAAGCACATAAACACCAACCCACATTCATTTTTCATTTGCATTTCCTTGTGAGAGCACTAGAGCGTGCACTATGAGAGTTGAGTTGTGAACACTGAACCATGAGAGCTAAACTCTAACACCCTGAGCCTTACTATTGTATTGTGTACATTTCATTGACAAGAGGCATAATATTACATTAAGTATTATCTATTATGTTATGTCATGTATCATTATTATGTATGTTAAATTATACATTGTTATGTATGTATGTTATGTGAAAAACTTCAACGCATCACTATGTTACATGATATATCATATTGGTGATTGATTAATATCATGTATCATCTATGTTTCAGTTTCTCATAACTTTAAATTTTAAATATTTGTGTTTCTAGCAGGATCCCCTATGTCGAGGACGCCATCCCCTTATGACCTTCCCTAATTTTAGGGGTGTCTCCAAACATCCCCTTGATGTGTACCCACAATCCCACCTCCCACTTCTCAAAAACTTGGCAGAACCTTAAGAAAAAACTATGATGCAAAAATGCCACACTTACAGAAATTTGACATCCGGATGTTGAGCCAAACATTAGAGTGTATTTGAACAAACACACTCAAAGAAGCACAGCTGGTTGGAATATCAACACTTTAATAATATGGCCTTTCCCTACTACAATATTTGGCTATGGGTGAAGCAATGTCAAAGACCAGTGGATGTGGAAACCATTTGCTTTGATGACATTGCTCCATGGCTGATTGGGTGGTGGAAACTGATAGGCCGACTATGGAGGACTCTCATAGAAGTTTAGATGTGGAGAAGGAACAAGTGCCAACACAGGATATCCCAGAGCAGCCTTTAGAGAATACTGATGAGAATCATACACTAGTGTCAGTACATACCTGCACCCTAAGTCACAAGGTTCGGATTCAAGTTCAGGTTTAGCAACCATTAAGTTCGATTTGGGTTTGAATGTTCCGATGAAGTTCGGATGAGGTTCAGCATTAGGTTTGTCCATATACATATCATTGACCGAGGTATTTAATGGTATTATAGACCCTGAATATTTTTCAAATAGTGATTATTTTCCAAAACAAAGATGAGGCCGTAAAGAAAAAGAAATGAATTTGAGGTGTATCCAACTACCCATTGCTGGAATTTCAAACTTAGGCCATCAAATAGGTGAATTTTGCAACCTTATTCAATATCTGGAAATCATGAAGTAGTGGGATGGAGCATCATGTGTTACTAGAAGCAGAGAGATCCAACACGAGTGGAAGCAGAGAGACCCGATGCGCGATAAGAGTTGCCGGAAGCAAAGAGACCCGACGCAAGAGAAGAGACCCAACAAGAGAGCGGAACCAATGAATGAATTTTTGGCCAAATTTGAATGAATTTAATTTTTCTTTTTGAGGTTTGCTGAATTTCGAACCTCAAGGTTCAAGTTTGGCAAACCCTGTGACTTAGCTTGCACATACCACCAAACATTCAACTTCGGCCTTAAGATCTTCCACTACTAGAGGAAGACCCATTAACGTTGCTAGTAAAAAAGGAAAAGGGAATTAGGGCATGTTACAGATAGGTGTATCTCGGGATGTCCTTCATGTTCAGATGCCTAGCATGGAGGTACATTTTCAATATAGGCATCAGGGGAGGATAGAGGGTGAGATGCACTCTACCAGGTGTGTCATGGATCCAGCGGTGGATGCATGCAGAGATTTCAGTGTCATTTTCCTTACACATGCAAGATTTTGCATGCAAGATTTCTAATTAAAAAGCATGCAAAAGAGGGATTTTTGCATGCACTCATATTAGGGTTTTGGAAACCCTAATCAAACAATGAGTTGATATAAGGAGGCAAGCGGTCACTGGAAAGGGTTGCTTAGTATTTTTCTTCAAAGAGTGAAGAGAGGTAGAGTGAGGCCGAATTTGTGAATGCAGAGGGCACACTCTTGAGGGGGGCACATCTACAAGAGGAGAGAGTGAGTGTATCTAAGAGGGATCAGTATCTACTTGATTTGAGGAACTAAGGAGTTGTTAGACTAAGTAGTGAGTTCATTTGCACAAAGAGAGCTCAGTGATTGAGCTAGGGCGCATTCACAGAGGAGAGGGGTGCACTTCCCAAGCAGAGGGGGTGCACTTGTTGATTTTTTAGCAGCATCGAGAACCATTCTCTGGGAGAATGGAGGCACCTGGTCAGTTACCAAGAATATCATTCAATATAGGACTGAGGCACTTGGTCAATTACCAAGTTGTTGAAGTTGGTCAACTTGATTCAGCCTGGGTTGAGGCACCTGGTCAATTACCAGGAACATGATTCAGTCTGGGACTGAGGCACTTGATCAATTACTAAGTTGTTGACTTTGGTCAACTAGATTCAGCCTGGGGATGAGGCACCTGGTTAGTTACCAGGCCATCACTAGAAGCCGTAGACTGGGTCTAGGCAAGTGATGTGTGATGTACTCCTCTCCTTGGTCATTGAGTTATGGGACCTCCTCAAGGAACTAGCCACCCCTTGTGGGAATAACTAGCCTGGGAGCTTGGTGTTAGTGGGGAGAACAAGACACCCAAAGAATAATTGTCCTTATATATGATGATGTACTTGAGTTGGCACGTGTGGACCATGGAGACCAAGAGAAGGGGCTAAGAATTTGCCAAAAGGTGACTTACCCAAGAAGGGTGGGTTAAAAGCCCAAATGAAATATCATCAGCCCTATTAAATAAAATATCATCAGCCCTATTAAAGTGTTAAAAGCCCACATGAAATTAAAAAGGACCCTAACTAATGTATTTTATATTATCTGTTGACTCCTTAACTTATGGAAGTCACCCCTTGAATTACTCAATGATGGAATATAAATGAGGAGCCCTCTCAAGTGATAAAGGCACATCAAATTATCATTCAATCAATCATCTATCTCTGTCCAAGAATTCGTTTGGGTATTTCTTCAACTGCTACTTGTCTTCTTCAACTCAACATTGTCATTCTGGGGGCTCGGATCAGCAAGCAGGGCTGCTATCTTTCTCAATAGGGATGTCATCTCTTCGTCACAGCTATATCACACCCTAGAAGGGATACGCCACCTCCCAAACAGTCTGCCATCTCTCCCTCAAGGCTGTCGTGGCTTAGATCAAGCCCTAACAGGGCTGTCGTGGCTCAGATCTAACCCCAACAGGGATGCCATCTCCTAAATAGGGTTGTCGAGGGTGTGTTTGAGCGCTAACAGGATTGCGTCCGAGTGGACAGACCTCAATCACGGATCAGGCAGCAGGGGTTTGTATCAACCCTAACAGGGCCACCGAGGGTCTCAACAAGGCTATCGAGGGTGTGTTGAAGCCCTAACACGGCTACTGTGAGACGAATCAGGCCCTAAAGGGCTATCATGACTCAAATCGAACCCTAGATAGAGTGTTGTCATCAATTTTAACAAGGATCAAGGCTGCCATTACTTGTTAAAGGGCTGACATCATTAGCAAAGGTTGCCATTGTTTGCTAAAGTGCTAACATCGTCAGGAAAGGCTACCATTGTTTGCTAAAGCGCTGACGTCATCAGGATTAGGGTTGTCATCATCTACAACAGTCATTAGTGGGATACATTCAAATTACAATGGGTCCATCTTTGTTTCTCTTGGTATGTAATAATCCCTAGGGGCTTCTTTGTAAAGTCTGCTCATGTAAAATTCAATCATCTCATATTCAAGAAGATTATTTGTTGGGGTTTTATACCTAAAAAGGTTTCCCCAAGGTAAAATTTTGTGTTCTTGTGGATGGTTGTTTATTCTTTACTGTTGGTTTATAATCTAAATTATATGCTAAAAAGTGAAAAAGTTTGTTACTGTTATCAAATTAGATATGCATTAAAAAATTTAACACTTGCCAGTGGGGCACACTTCTTGAGGCCAGATGGACTGACAGAAGTAGAGGATCCTTCTTCAATGATTGAGGAGGATCTAATCAAATCTCATCAGAGTTTGATTGAGATCCAGAGAGGGGCACACTTTCAAAGTAGTGAGGGCGCCTTCAGAGATTGAGGTTGCAGCAATTCTTCAACAGTTGAGCATATCAGAGCAGAGACAATGAGAGTACTTCTACAAGAGTAGAGGGCACATTCCTCAAAGCAACAGTTGCAGCTACATGCAAATCTAGGGCTTGTCCCATCAAGTTTCTCTACCTATATTATTTTTTATTGTACTACTCTTCATTTTTTGCTCTGGCTTGATATTGAAGAAAGCCCTCAATACTTAGTTTTTCCCCATTGGGGTTTTCTAGGGTATATCGTGTTGTCCATGTGTGATGGTTGCAGTTTTGTGTTGTTGATAGATTCCATGTGCTTTAATCTATAAGTATATTGTATTGATGATTCCTTCTCAGGCTTAGAGAAGTTGGGTTTTGTTATGCATGAAGCTTACTGAGAATTGAGGCCAAGTTGGGATTGAGATTTCCAGAGCAGGTGGTGACCCCTGGAAAATTTATCAGGGCAAAGGGAATTGATCGTAGATTCACTAAGATTGTAGATGGATCATGAGATACAATGGATGTGATTTTGTAATGTATATACTATATTCAGTTTTGATTGTTGACTCAACGGCAATAGACGATTAATGTGTGATGTATCATTTGACATATAATACATCTTATATATCTGTCAACTTTTCATATTTATGTGTAAATGCAATTATTCGATGTGTTTATTTCTTTATATTTGTAAAAAAGTGACTATATTTTGAATTTACGATATCTGTCAATAAATCGTTGATATTTTACAAATTTTTTTGATAAATTGAGTTTATGGCCCTACTAAGAAATTTCCAATAATGATATTTAAAATGTTTGTAACACTAATCATAATAACAAGTATGTATTGGTAACTTCGTATGAATGATGTTTGAGAGCAAGAAATAAAATGCCACGTTGCTCTACTAGGGTTTTTGCACCACTGAGTCATTGCTTCAATCATGGCCTCAAAGGGGGTACTTCCTTGAATAAACAACACTAGAGGCCCTCTATGTCGTCCGAAATTGCAACAGTTGTAGCAGCATTCAAGACTCCAGCAACACTTGCGACCAAGAAAGTAAAATCTTTAAAGGCAGTCATTGGCTTCATATTTGCTAGAAAGATGGATCATTTCGCAAACCTTGGTTATCTCTTCAACAGTGCCCAAGAAGAAGGCATTGGTATTCATAGAATGATCCCTGATTGGTAGGTTTACATAGGCTTGGCTAAACCCTAAAACCATTGAGAACTAGCTACTAAAATAATGGATTCCACATCTTAAGGGTCAGATTCATTATTATTTCTGTGGACAAGGATTCTAGAGATTTCTCTTTGAGCTCAAATTAGACCGAGACTTCTTGACATTTCTCTTCATTTTTAGAAATGGCACCAATGGCGTGTATTTCAACACATTAGACTTCAATCTCAAAGAAGATATTTCCATGGTTGTCCTTGTCTAAATAAGACTCCCTCACCTCCCATTACTTTTGGGGGGTTGATGAAACTTTTGAGGCAATAGGAAATAAATTAGGGAAATACATTGACAAAGCTAAACCGAGTTTTAGACAATACACATGCCTTTGGATATGTGGAGGTAGACCTCGAGAAGGGCCTTCCTAAGCCCATCACACTAGATACGGAGGATTGGGTCCATATTCATCTTCTAGACTACGAGCGACTTCACTTCAAAAGCAACAAATGCCATTAATATGGCCATTTTGTAAAAGACTACAAGGTGTTGTAAACCCAACCTATGGATCAAGAAAACCTAGATGAACAAAAATCCCTGGCAGCAAATAATCCAACAGAAAAAAGACAAAAACTAGCCACAAGGTAATTCCTTGAAGCATGCCTTGGCCAAAAACTCAAACAAGTTTAGTTCTTAAAGTCTAGATCTCCAACAGCGCTATTGAGCCATTATGCTTAGAGAAAAAAGCAAATGTTTAGGACCTGATAGTGTTGAGTTAGATTCAACACCCTTTAATGAAACCGTTGCTTAGGTTGAATGTGGACCCAAGTAAGGAACCTCTTGAGTGATCAAGTTTAAATTGTATTAATGGTGAATGTTACTTAGATCCATGAAATTCTAAAGTGTATGGACCAATGAGAGTCAAGTAGTGGTGAGATAGTCTCCATCGCATTACTACCACATGTAAAGTTCTTCATCTATTCAGGCTTTATTGGTACTTGAATATCTTGGTGTATTTTGAGTTGTTCTTGGTATATTTTTTGGTTTGACTTTAGTTTTCAAATTTCTCTCTCTTTTGTCCTAAGGATGGATTCGCAATTCATGGATCTAAAACATTGACATCAAATTGTCACATGCACTGAATTTGGAAAACTTTTCTAATAAGTTCAGCATCTAGTCAATGTGGTTAAATATTACAATAGTTAATTATTAGAGCAATCTTAAACTCTTTGTGTTATGAATCTCGATTTTGCAACAACCACTTGTAACACCAATTCCATTGTCAAATTGGCAGTGTACATTGTAGCAGGTGTGTCTCCCATTTCATTGTATGTGGCTTCTCAAATTGGTTCTCTTGGCCCTAGTGTCAACCATTTTCTATCAACACAAGCATCTCATGCTAATCATTCCAAATAATGGATGAGAGAGGAAGGTATCATGGACAACATTGGACCACAACCTTCTCCGAAAATTGTTTGAAATATTATGCAAGATGTTTGTTTTGGGTTTAAAAAGTACCATCAGGAAGACAACCAATGGCTATGGGATTGCACTTAACAAGAATAGTGACTAGCTCCACACAAGGAAAACTTTCTTACACTTGGCACCTCTTGCATTTCATTGCTAAAAACTCAAGGATTTAACATCACTTCATAGAGGTACAAGACGACATTCAACTAGCACGAGATATTCACAATCCAATGATGATCGAACTGGTGAAACTGCACCAGCAATTCCAAACTACTAGTCAAAAATTTGCCAAAATTGCTTCACATTCAATTACTAAGGCAGGCCTAGGAAACCTCTAGCACTCTGACTTCTTGGTAACAAGGTGGATCTATTGCAGAGAGATCTTCCCACTGTTATTAGCTAGGTTGCACTTAGGTGATTTCAAGTGAGCTTGTGAAGATAGAACAAGTCTAGTTGTTCATAAGCAGAAGATCAGAAGTCCTAGCAGGCCACCTTGGCCCCTTTTTTTAATAAAATCACATGCCCATGACTTGCAGGGAAATTGTAAAAAATGTCATAGCATGATGGTTTTGTAAAAGACTTGGCTTTCCTAACACTTAGATATCAGTCTGACTAGCCCAGAGTGTTTTTTCCCTTGTCAATTATATGTTGTTGAATAAATGACATATAATTTTCAAGTTTTTCACTCATACCTCCGAAGTTGGGGTGGTCGGCATGATTTCTCAATCTTAGGAGGTTATTAGAGTTCAGGTGTCAATGTATATTACCATGCTAGATATTAAAATCGAGTCGTATGGACATGTGCTAGGTCCCCCTAAGTTTTTTTTAATTTCCGAATAAAATAATTTTATCGTAAAGTTAGACCATTTTTTAATGGTTTAATTGGAAAAAATTCAAATTGTAATAAAAGTGTGGTTTGGAGGCGGATTTTGGTGTGGGGATGCTCGTTTTCACACTCAGAGCGTCCTCTTTACCCTAGGACCCGCTTTCTCCATGTTTCAGGTGACTACATCGTCTCTGGGGGCATTTTTCCTTAAAGATGCGACAAATTGGCAAATAAATGCCAAAAAAGCACAAAATGACCCATATATAAAAAAAATATATAATTAAAAAAGGTCATTGGCATGTGCCAAATGAGTTGGCACACCATGTCACATGGAGGGCGACCTCTTCAAACTGATGTACGACTTGGTTGGAGGTCAAACCATGAGGTGGCATGGAATTAAGGTTTAGTGAGTGCGCAATCCTTATCTCCTTCACGTAGATAATTTATGGGCGTCATGCATTGGTTAGGTGATATTTCCAAGGAGAGGGGGCGCACCTCTTGTAGAGGTGGCACCCACCTCATCCCCCAACTCCCCTTATCCCTTTAATCACTCCAATCTAATCCCTTGATCCTTGCATTGACTCGCTCTTCACGCTCAATCAAGGATTGCGCCCATCTAGTTGAGGATTGTGCCCTACCTTCTCCCATTTTGCTATAAAAGCAAGCATCCTCTCCTCCTTTGAACTAGTTATAGTCGAGGAGTGAAAGGCTTGCCCATTGTAATGTTATCATTGTTCTTTTGCTCAATAAAGAGAAGCTTTGGAGGCTAAGTGTGTGGTGCCATTGTGTTGGATGAACATTGTCGTGGTTATACTGAGGTAACTTGTGAATTTTTTACATTTCTTGTGTATGTATCTTGTGAATCCGATCTTGATAGGGTTGTTATCAATTGATAGAAAAGAGATAGTTAGTAAGCTTAATTTCTATTTCTTCTTAGATATATGTGATTAGAGATCTATATTTTACATGCTTATAAGTTTATATGCATGTTTATTTGTTCTCTTTTATATATACTATCGGATCTCATGGGTATGTGTTCAAGTGTATAAGTAGATTGCAGGTAACCTAATCTCGGAAGAAGGGATGATCTAGCTTGCTTCTTCTCATCTCCAAGTACTCTTTAGACATAGTCCTTCGACATCCCACCAAGAAGCCTCTTGGTTAATCTTTTCGGAAACCGGCAAAACTTCTCCTCTCTTCCTCCTTCAAACTTCAAAGAACTTCCTTTTTTCATTTTTTTTAAGCAAGCATTCAAATCTATAGCTTAGATCTATATTAAGGTTGCACGAAACGTGGAAACGTTTCTGAGTTTTGGAAACGGGAAGGCCTAGAAATGTGACCCCCAAAAAATGGGTACGTCGGGGGAAACGCGACTATATATATATATATATATATACACATGGTACCTACCCCCGATATATATATATATACACACACGGTACCTACCCCCGATATATATATATATACACACACGGTACCTACCCCCGATGTACCCAAGTCCCCTGTTTCAAAAAGTGGTGTCCCCGTACCCAAGTTTCCAGGCAACTTAGTTTAAAATATAACTCTGCATGGTTTTCACATCCAGGCTTAAAAGACATGGTGAAAAATTCTGGGTCTATCCCAGTTTTGCCTCCCACATCAAGGAGAAAAATAAAGAGATTAAAAGCTGAAATGAAAGAATGAGCTAAATTCAACACGAAGACTCGTCCCATTCCCGAAAGGAGTGGTAAGCCTTAAAGTCGTCAAAACCCAAATTGAAGAACAAGGGCAGGGGATAGGAACATTAAATTCTACCATCACCAAGCGCACTCCAAGAGGGTTTGAAATTGCATCTCTGAGGTAACTCTTGGACAAATCAAAAACAGATGATTTTAACAAAATCAAAGTTGCAACCTTCTCTCACTTTAAGAACCTGTTTTCATAATTAGAGTAAATAATGGAAGAGCTTGGGAGGAAATGTTGGTCAGGATCCCATGTCTTTCATAAGAACTAGATAATTAGAAACTCCTAGGACCCATATCAATAGAGGTAGTTCAAGAAGCAGTATGGAGCATAGAACTTGACAAAGCTCCTAGTCTAGTCAAGTTCTCAACACATTGTATCTTCTTTTCATATTGTGTGGCAATATGATTATATATTGTTGTTAGTTTATATATAAATTTAAAAGAAAAAAGTGAAATTGTTTGCATTTTTTAATGCTTACCCATTTTTTGCTGAGCCATTGCCATTGTTTTCCCAAGTTTTTTCTTAATTTGCAAGTTGTTGACCCCTACTGAGTTATTCCCAAGTCCAATTTTTCCATATTAATGAACCATACAACCCTTGACATTAAGGTACATCTCCTTACATATAATAACAGGATCTTGCACTCTACTTCTTCATCCATGAGTTGGGTTCTCAACTAGAAAATTAAGGATGTAAAAATACTTTGACCTTTTTTTTATCTCCTTAAACATGACCCCGAGTTTTCCCAAGTTTTTTCTTAATTTCCAAGTTGTTGACCCCTACTGAATTATCAAGTCCAATTTTTCCATATTAATGAACCATACAACCCTTGACATTAAGGTACATCTCCTTACATATAATAACAGGATCTTGCATTCTACTTCTTCATCCATGAGTTGGGTTCTCAACTAGAAAATTAAGGATGTAAACATACAACCCTTGACATTAAGGTACATCTCCTTACATATAATAACAGGATCTTGCATTCTACTTCTTCATCCATGAGTTGGGTTCTCAACTAGAAAATTAAGGATGTAAACATACTTTGACCTTTTTTTTATCTCCTTAAACATGACCCTTAAGGAATTCAGCATTTTGCATGAATAAAGAGGGATCGTATTCTTTCAACATTAGAAAAAAATGCTCATTTTCTGATCCTTCTTGTAAGTTCTGGAGCTCCTTTTAAAAATCAATGAAGAAACAATTTGCATATCAACACTTCAACAAGGAACATTCCTCTCCCACTCGTTCTTATAATATCAATCCAATAGTTCTACAACTTGTCACCCAAGTAAAAAGTGTACCAATGGCATCAATTAATATCAAAATTTTAAACCATGCAATAATCATTAGAGGCATACAACCAAATGATATGTCTAAGGGGTAGTGATATGAGGAGACATCCATTGTGGACCACAGGAAAACCCATTCCCTATACATACGCAGCATAACAGCGAAGCTCCTAAAGCAACTCAAAACAATTGTAAATGCCTAAAAATCCCAGATCTACGAGACTCCTTTCCTTGACCCGAACATAGAAGAATGCAACACTAACGGATTGCATAACCAACTTTCTACTCTCTCCAGGGCACCTTATTGTTACAGATTGGTTTCCATACACCCTAAAATACAAGTTTACAGACAGAGAGAAGAAAAGATGTAAGCAAGCAACGCAATGCCTCAAACTGAGGAACAAAACATTATACATCCATCATCACAGGTACCTTGTGTAAGGGGATAAAGCATGCCTGACACCAAACTGTTTAATTTACCTTGTTGCTCCAAGCATATCATCCTTCTAGTGGTAGAGCACTCAGCCTTTGATGGAAAGAGGGCGCACCTGTGGAAGAGTTCCTCATGTAGGCAAGCTGTTTTTGTAGACGACGTCATCTTATTTCTGGTAGGGTGCATTTATCTAGGCCTGCAAGGTGCATTCATTCTGGGAGTTTCACTCTTGCAAGTGGCACACTAGCCTGGGTGAGACACCATGCATGCATGGCAGAGTTCCTCTACAAGTTCCACTCTTGCATGGACCCACCAATAACTAATTCAGCTTGCGTTCTAAAGATGGAACATACACTTAACAAGTAGAACATGATTGTGCTGTGCTGCCCAAATTCATGAGCGCAGACTGATGTCATATCAGAAGTTCAAAAGATTATTTGCAGCTTTCTAATAATATTCTTGGTATCAAAACCCCCAGTAAACCAGCATGTATGGGACCAACCTAGGTCCTAACCATTTTGCATGGAAACCAACCTATAAGCTCTTCCCTCAAGTCACAACATGATTTGACAAATTTGACCAGGGTTGAATGCATTCACAAAATTTGTAATTTTTATAACCTAAACTGCAGGAAACTCGCCCCCCCCCCCTACATTTCAACACCTGGAAATATTTTGGATACTGACCTGAAAAGATTTCAGTGTGTTCCACAATTTGTAAGCGCAGGGGGACCATGTGGGTTTCAGAACCCAAAAAGCGCATTTGGGATCGTGTGGATCCCACATGACACCTATAAACAAAAATTAGTTATTGTTGCAAAGTTTCGAAAACCCTAATTAGCATTTAGAAATTGTTGTTTAATTAATTTTCACTGAAAGAACAATCATGGGATGTTACCAGAGTTAACCAACAGATAAATGCACACCACAAATCACGTGTTCACTGGAACTTCCCCTCCCATACATGACCATTTAAGGGAATGGGGCAAAAACGAAGAAAAAAAATCAACTGATCATCACAGCTTAGCTGTACTCGATGGTTCTTAGTGTCAAATCATTGAAAACTGCAAAGCACACGCAAATTAAACCCATGCATCCATGGGTTGACAAAAGAGAGATTGTAGCAACCACAAGATAATCAATTCACCCCCAGTCTCACACAAACTGTTAGAACTGGTCAATTAGAACTTCCAGAAGAAATTTTAGTCAGTTCATGAAAGAAAGAAAGACAAGTGCCAATAAACTTGCTTTGCTTTACCCAGCATTGGGTTCATTTAATCATTTGTTTCTCTTTCATTCATAATCTAGATTATAAGCTACCAAATTATAAGTTAGTTCCAACTTCCTTGTATGATATGCAAATGCATCAGTTGTGCATTAAGATTCTCTTTTTGAAACTTGTACTTATGAACATTAGAGCAGCAACAAACATTGCTGAGCAGACTATAAATGACCAAACCCAAATTATAAAAGTTGATGCTACTCTACAACCTACAGCACCTTTACTCCAACTTTTCTATCATCCACAATGAAAGTTATCATGAACATGAAAGTGTGCAATGGCATACTTCACAAAAATGAAAGACAATGAATATCGTTAATATTAATTTCAAAACCTAAATATCGTTAATATTAATTTCAAAACCTAAATATCACACTTACTTCCGGAATTATTCTCAGAGAAAGCCTTGCATATAAGAGATCAATTGAAATCCCACTGAATTTAAACCGCATCAAGGGAACATTTGCACTCTTCACACATTGAACCTCTGAAACTTCACGTATGTTCTTAAGCATGTTGTACAAAACAATAAAAAAGTCTTCCTGCATAAAAGATAAATTCTGCTAAGAGACAGTTCTGTATCTGTATTTCTTCTCAGAAAAAACCAAAGACACACAAGGACACTTACCTCCAATGTTGCATAACATGGTCCAACACACAAAGCATCAATATCTGCTTCTGGTCCATGGACCTGATAATTTTTCATCTGTTATTAGTCGGAGCTGTTTAAAAATAGTCATACATCCTTCAAGGAAAAAAATATAATGCAACAGAGAAGAGAGAAACTTGAACAATAAACAAAATTGATATTTCGAAAAATCATCATCTTGCATATAACATTTGTTATTGATCATTTGGTTCAAGACAAAAGACAGAAAACTCAAATATAGGATGCACACACTCTTTTTAACTTACTCTATTATGAACTTAAATTATGCAATCTACAGGTTGTTCAATAGGCAATAATAAGCAAATGTGCAATCTGTACCAATTTGTAAGGGGACCAGAAGTTTATTCTACATGACAAGTAAACCCAATGGTTATTTGTGACTGGTTAATCCTAGGTTACATGGATACTAATATGTATTAAAATTAGAAGTAATATATAAATGAATCCTCAATCTTGGTTTACAAGATAATTACAATGTAAAGCATATCTGTGAATGGGCAACGTAAAGCATATCTGTGAATGGGTATGTTAGATTTTACTTTGGTTAAGAAGCTAAGCAGGAGTCAAGTTGATTCAATTTTACTGGTTGAAAACTGTCCAGTGTACTGTATGTATGCCATATGGGTGCTAAGAGCACGAAATCCCATATTAAGGTTGATTCGAACATTATAGTAGATATAATCCTTTTTATAAAAACTTTCTTCTTCTTTGGTGAAAACCATCATGAACATGGAAAGCTTTCTGCTTGGTTTTTTTAATAAGCTTTCTGTCGTTACAAATCTTCACTACTAAAAAGCTTCTTTAAAAAAAATTAGTGTGGTCTAGTGATTGATCTTTATGCATATTGTTAGAATCCAAGAATTTGTATCTGCAGGTCAAGAAAAATTTCACAGTGATATATGAAAGGAATTGCCCACATTTCAATGTTCAGTTCACAAGCAGGCCATGACTTAAAGACACAAACAGGATTTGGCTTAGCTGTGAGATTGGACACAATCACGTGAAACTATGATGAAAGTTAGGTCAAAAGAATGAGACAAAAGGGTGCCCTTCTTATGGACATATCGATTGGGGCCCCATAGAGGGTGTTAGTGAAAATGGCTCTACAGTGAGTTAATGACGACATAGGGAATGGTATTGATCAGGCCCCATATGGGGTGTTAGTGATAATGCCTCCACAAGACAAGGCAGTTCAGGTTTCAGCTGAAATTGGCATTTTTTTATTCAGGGTATTTTTTTATTCAGGACACTATTGAGTTTAGACTAAGAGATATTATGCCATCACTCCTTGCAGATGTTGGGAGGGATAATTTATGTGATCACAGCCTGACTCATTGATGCGTGTGCCTTGATGTACTTTTTTGTGTAGTAATGTAATATAAGATACATTTACCAAAAAAGAAGTATGCACGTCACATTTTCCTCGTCATTTCATGAGTTTATGCAAGTTGGGGTTGCAACAAAGTTAACTGCAGCCGACAGGACAGTGTTCTAACGGCAAGCAGCAATGTTATTGGGTTTGTATTAATGCAGAGACTCCCTCCGAGTGGGTGCAGATGAGGCCAGCTGCAAGTCCTGGGTGACTTTGATGGCATAAATACACCCCACAAAGCACAGCAGCTTAGTCAAAGGGATTCTATAAAAAATACTCTTTATAAAAGTTAATAGCTACAGTGCATTGGGTATATTGATTAAAAACTTAATCCCTAGCACTACAATAGAACCAGCTTTTGTTCTTCAGTCCATCCAAAGGCAAAAATGCCTGCACAAGTAAAGCGACAAGTTGGTCATGATAAAATTCATTATATCAGCTCGGACACTACATATTTGAAAAGCATATCTTTATAGAAATTATTCTATTACCACAATAGATAGAACCCTAGTAGTATCACCTAAACTTCAAAACCCACAAGGCACAACCCAAATAGAAATACAAATATAGGGAATCAACCATTGCCTCAGTATCTAATGGTATTTTCAATCCATTTTAACTATAAACTAAATACAAATGTCCAAATGTTTTCTAAAAAGTGTTAGCTTTCAATGGTACTCCGAAAGTGTTTACACCGTGTTTGGGAGTGCTTCAAGAAATTTGGTGTACATGGTGTATGATTTTGGATGGTCGAGATCTCCATACAACTTGGTGACATTCTACATGTTATCCACATGGAAGAGGTTACTTGCTTGGATATCGCCCTACATTAGAGAGGGAGCATTTGGCATTCAAAAGGAGGGCATTGAGCCCTAGACAACATAGGGTAGCTTGGATGCTTGCATGGAGGCATGCAGTTGACTTGGGGATGCCTAGGTTGTGACATTGTTCATGCAAGGGTAGTGAACACAGTGGATCACATGGTTTAGGAGGAGCGTTGGAGTCATTGGAGGCTTGAAGGAGGAGCGTTGGACACATCTCATGAAGCACCCTTGCATTGGAGCCTTGCTTGTGTATGACATCACCTTGGAACTTGACATGTGTATCCTTGGAATGTAGCACTCCACATGTATGAGCCTACTTGTGGCTTTATAAGTTGAGTGTAAGGGTCTAGATCAACATATGTATCGTTGGCCTCCCTTACCTTTCATATATATATATATGGGAAGGAGAGAGTCCTTTCATTATTCCCATCTTGTCTATTATCTTGTTTTAGATATGTGTCTAAGATGAGCACACTAGTCTTCCTCTATCTTGTGCATCTGCATTTGTACTTTATCTCTCGTCTTGGAGGCGCTATGGTTACTTGGAGCTTTTGGAATATCTTCAATACTAAAGTTAGGGTTTCATACATTGGAGACTTGGAGATTAGGGTTTTGTCGACAAAACCCTAGGTTGTACTTCTTGAAGTGAAGAAGAAGAGGAGACCCCATGCCTTCAAGGACACGCTAGTATGGCACTTGCTTGTTGAAGTTCCTTGGTGTGAGCTAGGGTTGTTCATTGTTTTCCCTAGGGTTTTTCATTGTTTTCCTTTGCTAGAGTTCTGATGGCTAGAGGATTATACTAGCCTTGGGATAAGGCTATGGTATGTACATGACCTTCATCTTTATACATACATATGAAGTTTTCAACTGTCCAAAATTTTCTGTATTGCAGATTTGGTTTTCAGCCATCTATTTCTTCATGATTTTAAAATTTCCAGCACTTGTATGTCTTGCTGATTTGACATAAGTAAATGTAGAAATTGTTAAGTGATTTAACATCAATATTGAAGAAGATAGTACAGCTTTGCTTCTGTATTTACAGCTGTCATAAAGTGAATTTCATATTTGATTTACGCATGATAAGATTGCCCTAGAGGGGTGAAACTTGTTGGCTCACTTTGGTATCTTTCTCTTGAATTGCCTACTGGATTGAGGTTGTTAAGAGAAATATTGTTTGTTGCTGCAACTTGCTACTGTTTTATTTATATTTCATAACAGCCCTAAGGCTGAACATTCACAGGGTTAAGATCTAGGAAACCTCTAGGAATGACATGAAACTCAGAAACTTTCTATAGGAAGAGCTTACCGCATACAAGAAAACAAAAGCAGCCATGTTCAAGTAAAACAGGTAAACAATAACATCAAAAAGAGTGAAATTTAGTCGATTCAAAATAGTAATGCTAAAAAATGGAAAAGATTTTCAAATAATCTTATGTTCATGTTGCATTTTCAATATAAAAAGCTTTATTTCCATCTTTCCTTCCGTTTTTCGTATTCGTTGCATGGAATGGTGCATAGATTCAAAAAAATTGGTTGCCAAAAAATTGCATGTGTACAATTTTTCATGAAGCTATATAGAGTTGACATTTTCATTTCTATAAAGAATACATATATTAAGGAATAAGTTGACTGCAGTCCGTACTAAGGGAAAAAGAGAACCATTGCATAAAGGAGACAAAGTAAAAAATCACAGTTTACTCTCTTCCCTGCCATTTTTTATACAAGTAAAATAAAGTACAGAGTATAATCATAATTACCAAATTCTCATAAGTCTTATCATTCTCATTTAGATTTGAGGCATTTTCTACACCCACTATTGTAATTTTCTTTCTCCATAGCATCCACCTATAAAGAATTAATATAACAAAAAAAAGGACATTGCACAAAAGATGAACTATGAGAATGAGCAACCTTGGAAGCAATTTCCTTTATAGTGTTTTCTAGGATTCTGGAAATAGTCAGCTGATGACCTATGAAAACTTTATTTATTATTTCCACACAAACACTTCAAATAGAATATATTCATCGCACTCATGATACAATAGTATAGTGGTCCTACCTAACAGGTATTTTAAACTTTCAATAAAAATGGCAAACAAATAAATTCCTTACCCCTAATTGATAAGACCCAAAGGTGAATATTTTTGCATTACTCCTTTCTTTCAGATCTTTTGGGAGGCCTCTTTGCCAAGTTACTCTCCTCACCCAGCATTTGACAATCTATAAGATAAAAAGATGAGCATGTCATTGAAGTCGTGCTCAAAATTTTCCAGCTTCTAAACGCTTGCTTGGTTTCCTCTTGTGAAAATGAAGCATCATCAATCATCCATAGAAGGGAAAATATCAAAAGAATTAGAACATAAAGATCAATTAATGTAAAATATAAACAAAGGGAAATTGCCTGAAGAATATGTGAAGGAAGAAATAAAACTAATTACTATTTTGATTCCATTTTCATATCATATAATAGCTCCTTTGACCTACAACATTTATTAAACCTGTATGATCGAAATAGCCCACCGGATCCTGTATGATCGAAATAGCCCACCAGATCCAGATCCCTCTGACATACATACATACAAACCTAAGTTGCCAGGAAACTTTGGTATGGGGACGGGTACAGGGACGCCCCTTTTTGAACCAGGGTACTTGGGTATGCCGAGAGTACTATATATACCTTTGACCTACAACATTTATTAAACCTATATGATAGAAATAGCCCACCGGATCCAGATCCCTCTGACATACATACATACAAACCTAAGTTGCCAGGAAACTTTGGTATGGGGACGGGTATGGGGACGCCCCTTTTTGAACTAGGGTGCTTGGGTATGTCGAGAGTACTATATATATATATATATATATATGATAAAATAAAACATGTCACAGTCACATTATACATGCATATTTCAGATTTCTTCATAAATTATGAATCGTGATTCACAATTTTAAATTCAATGATTCATCGAACAATGAACATTCACATTGAAAATTTGAAAAATCATAGACTCATAGTAGATATCAAGAGGAAGACTGGAAGTTACATAACATTTGATAAATCACTGTACCAGGCAGTTGTAACAAACAGTCAAACTGTAATATGAAGGTACACTTGAAATCTGATTTTAAACACCTATCTGTACTGCTGTTACAGCCTTACAGGCAATAAAAAGTTGCAAATGTAATACTGGGTTGATGTGAGTGTATTTCTTAGTATTAAATACATATGTATATACTATATACTATACTTTTTATGTGCACATTTGGTAGTCAAATTATGTTCCATGAGTGCTGAACACAAAACCATAAAAACATTCCTTGTAAATCAATGCAAAATCAATCTCCCAGATTTGGACAATATTCAGTGGAATTTGAACAGTGTTGCAAAGTGCTTCACATAAGTCATGAACCAGACTCCATACACAGTTAGCAAAAATTTAGTTCAGATTTGGTTGGGGGTCATTATGTTTTCCCCTGTGGATTTGCATTTTGCTAAGTCGGTCGTACCCCCAGAGTACCCAAACACAAGGTACGGACTCACGGAGTACTCAAACACAGGGTACGCCATACCATTTAGCCTATAAGTACCCCTTTTTTAAGTACTCCTTTTTTATAACGGCGTGTCAGGTATGTGGAACCAGTATGGGGTATGGCAGGGTACGGCGAGAGACGTACCTTATGCGTACCCAAGTACCTGGTACGAGTACGTATACCCTACCCTCGGGTACGGGTACCTATGCTACATAGATACAAACACACGCACAATCATACAAATAAGAACAAGCATTAAATGAGGATGCAAATGGCATGGCAATTAAGGTGTAAACTTAAATGCTAATAATAATATTTTTATCTGCATGCAGTATGCACCATGAACATAGAAATTAGAAAAATGTGACCTCTCTGTTAGAATCTAAAGTGGAAAGCTCAAAAGGCGGTGTCAATGTTTTGTAACTTGGATGGGTATTTCCATGGGGTGGGTGTCTTACCCATGGGAATCGTCCCCATGACCTCTCAAGTACTTAGGAAATTCACTTTAATTAAAGAACCTCAAGTACTTAGGAAATTCACTTTAATTAAAGAACTTATTAAAGTGAATGCCCTTTTATAAATAATTGGAGTTAATTTGGAGAAAAGCCTAAGTTTTGGGGCTTTAGTGAATTAAGTTAATCAAATGAATCTTGGCCCTTGATCTCAGGTGGATGAGATCTAATCTTGGCCATTGAAGTTAGGGTTTTGGTTCAACCCAAAAGTATAAAAAGAAGCTAAGGGGAGAGGAGAAAGACACAAGCGACAGACTCGAGCATTGAGTGAGAATTAGGAGAAGGACATTCTGATTTTCAGTCTCTTGGGGGCAAGGGTGAAGAAGGACTTTCATCCAAGGGAGAGAAGAAGGACTTTCTGATTTCCAGGGCAAGAGAGAAAGAGTCAGCAAGTAGGAAAAGCAGGCAGCTGATCAGGACGAATTTTTCTGTGCAGGGGTAGCCGTACGGACATGTATACAGACAGACAGGACGTACGGTTGTACATACATGCCGTACGGATCCATACAGTTGTATGGATCGAACTGTACGGATTTTTGTACATGTCATACTGACAGAGTACAAAATCCATACAATTGTGCAAACTATACCATATGGAATCCATACATGTGTACAGACCGTATAGGGAGGCCGTACAACAGGTTTGCAAAGGCAAAAAATTCAGATTTTGCTGCATTTTTTAGGGGTTGTTTTGCAGGTTGAAGTTTGTCTTCAGCAAAGTAGAATTTGCCAAGTTTGTTGTGTAATCTCTCAGGGCCATTTTCCCAGGATCCAACAGATCCAGCTGATTTTCAAGCTCTTGGGGCAAGGATGAAGAAAGGACATTCTGATTTTCAATCTCTTGGGGCAAGGATGAAGAAGGACTTTCATCCAAGGGAGAGAAAAAGAAGGACTTTCTAATTTCCAGGGCAAGAGAGCAAGAGGCAGCAAGCAGAAAAAGCAGGCAGTTGATCAGGACGAATTTTCTGTGTGGGGGTAGTCATACGGACCGTACGTGCATGTGTATGGGCATGTCGTACGGGCCTGTCGTACTGATATGTACAATCATACGGATCAGATTATGTGGATTTCCATACACACCGTACATGCAGAGTACGGAATCTGTACAAGTGTACAGATTGTACTGTACGGACCGTACAAGCCGTACAGCAGGCTTGCAGGGGCAGAAAATTCAGATTTTGCTGCGTTTTAAAGGGGTTGTTTTGCAGGTTGAAGTTTGTCTTAAGCAAGGCAAAACTTGCCAGATTTGCTGTGTAATCTCTCAGGGCCATTTTCCCAAGAAGGGAGCCCTTTTAAGCTTGGAATTTAAATTTAATGAAAAGCTGATTTTGAATGACAGAAATCTGTTTGTTTTATGTGATCTGTTTCCTATATTTGTTTCCACTATTTTGTTTACTGTTGATAGAATTCAGCTAGTGTAAAATAATCAGTGAGCTGAAATCAGATTTGGAGCAAGGAAAATAACTAAGAGTTACTTTATCTAGTGCTGAAATCAGATTGATCGACAAGCGGTCCAACATGGGCTGTCCAAAGACATAAGTTGACAGAATTATGCCATCCAGAAGAAGCATGACATGTTTGAGACTAACAAAAGAACTGAACAGGGTAAGGGCCCAAGAAGGAGGATCTAAAGCTCAGCTCTGACAGATATGAAAGCACCAAGAGGTGGACAGAAAAGAATAGTTGAAGATGAGAGATGACAATGAGACACTATGGATGGAAATTAAACAGACAAAAACAAAGATTTAAGGACCTCAGTCAAGAAGTCCAGCACCTAAGGTGGGGACTAGACAAACTAGAGGAACACCTAGGATTAAGCTCAGATGCTGATACTTGTAGTAGCTAGACTCCCCATGGGTAAACACTCTAATGACTTCAGTGGAAGCATCTTCGATGAAGCTAGTGATGACGACAATAGCAGTCAGTATTATGCCACTTGACCACCTTGGGACCTGCTAGATGAAAAATGGTAACTGGATTGGCCAAGACAAGATCTTAATATTTTTGCTTTAAGATGGTACTGATACTTAGACCTCTTCTTACATGGATATATGAGTAAAGGGGTAAAGCATATTTACAGCCCTGTTTTGTATATAATCGGCCTACGAGTATAGATGGGGGCCCTGTAATTTTGTAGACAGCAGATATGTAATTTTAATTTGTTTCTTCTTGTCGGAAAAAAGCAAACAATTTACAATCCTTCAGAGTAATAAAGGGAGTATCCTCTTCTCATATGGATATATGAGCAAAGGTGTAAAGCATCTTTACAGCCCTGTTGTTGTATATAATCAGCCTACATGTATAGATGGAGCCTTGTAACTTTCGGAGTGGTAGATATGTAATTTTTTGTTTTTTGTTGAAAATAAAACGAACAGTTCACAAATCTTCAACATAATGAAGGGAGCATGCGTGCATGCACTTCTAAGATGTCTTGTGATCAAAGCCATTACCTAAAGGCTATGTTACCAGAAACAGGAAACAGGACGAGAAACGAGAACGGTACGAGAAACGGAGTTTGGAGGTTTCGCATATAAAGAAACGAGGAGAGAGAAAAACAAAAAAAACTGGTAAAGATCCAAATCCATAGAAAAATTTAGAGACTTGAAAAACTCCCTAACATTCCAAGGAAATCTTTTCATTTCTTATCATAACACTGCTCAATAAAAATGAAGATCTGCTCTCAAACCAAAATCATACCTAACAATATTTAAACATCTCTATAAATTGTTAAATACATCTACAAGCTTTAGAAACATCTAAACAAGAAGCATTTGAATTGTTAACATATTTTCCATTTAGAGACTTGGAAAAATCCCTAAAATCTAATTGAAAACCTTTTCTTTCTTATCAGTTATCATATTACCACTGAATAAAAATCAAGAACAAAAATCCCTAAAATCCGATTGAAAACCTTGCCTTTCTTATAATAATACAACTCAATAAAAATAAAAATAAACGGTTCTTAAACCAAACTTATAGAGACTCCAACAATGGTTAAAATTGTAAAAAAAGTTATAATAATACCACTCAATAAAAACAAAAAACTATTTTTAAACCAAACTTACACCTAGAAACATGTAAGTGAGGACTCATTCAAATCAAAATTTAAAATGGCTCGTTCAAATCAAAATCGTGCCTCAAAATTCCAGAAACAATGAAAAAAACTCGCTTGATTTTAAATTTCATATGTATTAAATTTTGAAGATTATGAAAATTGGTTCAATATTCAAGAAACGGTCAAAGAAACGACCATCGTTTCCTAAGAAACCGGTCCAGTCCTTCAAAAACGGGAAACGGCCATAGAAAACGGTGTTTTCGTCCCGTTGCCGTTTCTGGGCCGGTTTTTCAAAGAAACTGTTGCCGTCATCTCGTTTCTGGCAACAGAGCCTAAAGGGAAAACAGTTTAGAGAACACAATAAAATGACCCTGATGTTGAAGAATTGTGCTAAACAGTGTCCAATATCTGCATTTCAAAACCCTCCCATATAGTCTACAGTCTAGGTGCTTAAAATAATGTCGCTTTTTGTCTTCCTATGCCCATTTACAGGTTCTTATAATGGTTGAAATTCTTGGAATTGTTTCATGTCATTGAAATATTGATATGTTAATGTGACACACTTCTGCCTTTTATGCTGAAAAGCTTTCCTTGATCGCATGTTTCAGTTGAATGACTTCTAGTGTGACTTCAGGTTTTGAGCTACAATACTAGTCCGAGAGCTCTAATGAGTCTAGGGTCTGGTTTTGGCTTTCGTTTCTTGCAATATTCACTTCATGCATCTTGTACATAACTCAGGTTTTGTATCAAACATTGCGGCTAGGTTCAAGTAGTGACCAATGCCACATGTGGAGTCACAAAAAAGAGCTCTGATATATTTTCATACTCCTGATATAACATTCACTGAAAAACATTAACCAGCGATGCAAAAGCAAAATATAACCTGTTGAAGCTGAGCCAGTACACTTCGCCTCTTTGCTTCTTCTTTTTCAGTCAATATCAATTCTGCATCAGTTTGGAACTGGAAAATGCCAATTTGTGAGTCCCCAAGAAAATCTACAGAAAACAAATATGGCAAATCCTATTTCAGTATTCAAAAGACACGGGCATTTCCTAAGAAAAATACCTGTTCCAGAGCACGCGTTCGAGCGATGTCCATTTCAGTGGGAAAATCCGAAAATACGTGTCCAGGGATAGGAGGCACAGGTATGAGGGGTCCAGAAACAGGAGGAGTAGTTGAGCCCAAGATACCAATATGGGGTCTCACATTAGGCAAAGAAACAAGCGTTGCAGGAGGTATAACGGCTATTTGGGGTCTCATGATAGGCGCCGACATAGCACTTGCAGGGCTTATAACAACACTCTGAGGTCTCTGCGACGGATGCATATATGCCAAGCTTTCCAAGCCTCGGTTATTTGAGAAATTGAGGCCAATAAAATCAAACTGATGGGCACTAAAGTTTCCAAGTGTACCTGTAAATGAAATCCCAGAGCCCCAGTCAACATGCAAGAATTGATACACCCGTTGGAACTGCGACGTGTTTATTATTACAAAAGAAATCGCTGCAAAACTTCAAAAAATAACTGTACTACTGATGAATAATTGCAGAATGGGAACCATTAAAAAATACCTGTACTACTGCTGAATAATTGCAGAATGGTCGATATCTGACCGAAGAAAAGATTGTTCAGGTACGGCCAAGCTTAAATGGAGAGCAACTGGAAAGGGAGTTTTGCCTTGATAATTCGATCTTCAATGTTTCTATTGGGAAATATGCAAAATTAGTACGCACAAAGAGGACGATGAACAGACACGAGTGCTCGTATATATGGCAGAATTTATGTCATCAAATCATCACCCTTCCAAAAAGGGACATTTGAAAGCGCCGGATTCAATTTAATTGCAATTGAAATTTAAGGCAAGATAAGGATAAACAAAAAGGTTTTCAAAGAGTAGGGAGGAGACTAGGAGTTCATAAAAATGCAATTATTATCCCAGGAAATGTCAAACACATGGAGTTGGTTTCATGGCAGGCAATACATTGTATATATAGCATTAAATAATAAATAATAATAACCACAAATTAGAGAGATAGACATGAACTTAATATTAATATTTGAGTGAAAGATTTAATATTTTACCGTTAATTGTAAGGATATGCACTGTAAAGTCAACTTTTATGGAGAAAACTTCTCAAGCAAGCAAAGATACTTTCCTGTCATCATTGTTGTTGCTATAAATATGAAAGCATTTGAATTTTAAAAAGTAGTGGTTTTATTATAAAGACTAGTGAATTTTAATTTTATATTAATTGTATCGAGAAAACACGTATTTTAAAATTGTAATAATAAGAAGAATATATAATTTTATATAAATTGTAATTATAATAATTTGAATTTGGAAATTATGTTAATGTTGGATGCTTTATTTATTCTTCTTATTTTATATAAATTGTAATTATACTAATTTTAATTTGGAAATTATATTAATGTTGGATATTTTATTTAATTAATCATTGAATTTGAATTTAAAAGTAGTGGTCGCATTAAAATTAATAATATTTTTGTTTTATTGTAAAGAGTGGTGAATTTTAATTTTATATTAATTATATAGAAAAAAGTATTTTAAAATTGTAGTAAAACTAGCATAGATCCATCTTAAACTCGTTTCTATCAAGTACCGAGAGGGATCCAATTTCTTGAGGTGTATTTCTTTTTTAAAATTTAAACTCAAGAAATTTGATCTCTCTTTTTTTTTCCAACGAAAAAATCTACTATTGTTATTCATATGAATCAAATAGTACAAAGATAGTCTTTATTCTTTGTCCGAATCATTCAAAAAAGACTTCCAAGTAAAGTCTGAAATACATAAATACAACCAAGACCTTCTAATTCCCAAAAATCTCAAAAAGACAGACTTTCCGAAGTAACCATATAACAAAACAGTGCAGAATACAGATAGCTACAGCCAACTGAAGCATATAAGAAAGAAACCCTCCAAGTCCTTAATCAAAGAAATAAGTGACTCCACTATCCAGAATGGAATTATCACACCATTCCTCCCATATTAGCTGACCTTCCGAGCCTGCTAGAGCCTGTTTAGATAACTTATCCGCCAGCGAATTATTATCCCTATAAATATGTTCAAACATAATGTTTTGTTGCTGAGAAATTTCTTTTTGTGTTCGAATACACCAATGTCTCAAATTTGTAACATTCAGTTTGAAGTCTCCAGCTGCCCACTTGATTGTAACACGGGAATCTCCATACACTTTGATGTTAACTAAACCAAAAATATTGGCCACTTTTAATACACACCAGAGAGCCATAAGCTCTGCTTTCATGTTACTGCCAACTCCACGGTTGAGTCTAACTGTGAAAAAATGAGATTCATTCAGATAAAGGACACCTCCCACTGCACAGATCCCATTTTGTGCAGCCCCATCGAAGAATAATACAGGCTGCTCCACTTTAAGAGAGAAGTGACTAACTTTGGCAATCTTCTGTTTATGATCATTAGCCTTATATGTTGAAAACATCTTCAATGTAGTCAAACTACACTTCATTACATCATGCAGCATGTTCTGAAAGATTGCACAATTTCTTGTATACCAAATTGCCCATGTAATGCAGATAGCAATAGTAAAAAATTGCTTGCAATTCCGGGTACCAATTCAAGAGATAAAACTTGAACTCACCAACATCCCAATGATAGGTAATATTCAAGTTTGCAGAGACAAATTCCCAGATTTTTTGGGTGAAGTTGCACTTGACAAATAAATGTTGAGATGTTTCTGCATCATTATGGCAAAGCATGCAAATGCTAGGTCCAATCCAACCACGCTTGCTCAAATTCTCCCAAGTCTTCAGTTTATTCTGAAGAGCTAGCCATAAAAAAACATTTTAATTTTAAAGGAATAGACCATTTCCATAAAATCTTGTACCACCAGTCTTGTGGGTAGATTAATTTATCTTGTATAATTCTACTGTATGCAGATTTGGCCGTCACTATACCAGTGGATGGGTTCCCTCCCCATACAAGTTGATCACTTTCCTGATTAAGCTTGACACCTGTTGAGTTTAAGTTCTTGATATATGTGTCCCAAGCCCGAGCTAAGTAACCAGAGAGTCCTAGATCTCTAGCAGACATCCATACAGCTGGTCCATCACCACCAGCTCTGCAAAGATAAATCTTATTCAAAGTGGTCAATCCGATAACCTGTAAATACTGTGTAAGGATAGAAGGTAGGAGAAATGAATCTTCCATCCCTAAAATGGGATCCAAACCAACACAGATCTTCACACATGTTCCCACCTGCCAATAGAGATCATTTTTTATCCATTTGAAAACTTTCATAAAACCCCTCCAAATGGGTGAAAAATTCCAATTGGCCAGTTTTGGATTCCTAATCTAGCGATACACATTCTTATTAAGATATTTGCTTTGTATGAGATTAGACCAGAGGGTACTACCGAAGATTCCCCGCCACAAACTTTTTAATCTGAGAGCTGCATTGAAGACCTCTAGATCTTTGATCCCCCAACCACCAAATTTAAAAGGTCTTGAGAGTGTCTCTGCTGCAACTAAGTTTTAAATTTTTATTTTATAAACGAACATCTATTTTTTAATTACTTTTCATAATATTTTATTTTATGAATAAAAATGGATTTTTTTAAAATACTTTCCATAATTTAATTTTTTATTTTATGAGCGGACATGAATTTTTTTAATTATTTTGTTAGTAGCAAGCGTTACATGACACACTCACACATGTTACAACATCTCCCCCATACTGGGTTGTAGAGCACCTCGTTTCACTCGGTGCAAAGAATGTGTAATTCTGTATAAATTGTAATTTGAATTTTTATGTTTTAAATTTGTTTTTTTAATAGAGTTTTATTTTATAAATTTATTTTGATTTCTATGCACTTACAAGAATTGAACTTAGGTGGGTAGGGCAAGAATCATTCCTCCCAACCATCCAACTACAACTAATGGACAAATGTTTCACTTTCATGTTATGGTTATGTATTTTCAATGTCATTCATTTTACCTTGCTACAAAATTTATGGAGTGTCATTTTTTGTTATATTAAATTTATTGAAATGTAAAATATTCATAGTGGAAAATTAATAGCAATTCCAACACTATAAATCACCTTGTTCACTGATAAAAATGCCAATAGGGATGGTTTGATGTTGATACACTATGTTTTCATAATGCGGAGAAGGTTCTTTGGGACAGGTATATTCAAGGACTCATGCACATGTCCATCCAATTAACTCATGCTTCCGATGTGATCAAATGGATACCAAACAACGATGGAGGTCAATACGTTCCAAAGATCGATTATGGGATTCTTTGTTCCAATAGACATCTCTCAGAAAAAAAATTGGTAGTTCGACACTCTTTGGAAAATCCCATGCCCTCTTAAGACGAAGATCTTCTATTGGGCCGCTTTGATTGACAGAATCCCTGTTTGGAACCGGCTTCAAAAACACATCTTCGAGGGCCTTGGCCGATGCACTATGTGTAAAACACATTCGGAGGACATCGTACATTTGCTCATACAATGTTCATACATCTTTTGCATCTGGAAAAAGAGTACACTGCTCATCGGCATCCAACATCATTGGAGTGGCTCTACCATCTCTTATGCGTTGGAATCTTGACATGCGTTCCCTTATGCACAACCCATTCCAGCTCTTCCATATATCATTGTGTGGCCCACACCTGGAATGCTCGGAACCTATCCATCTTTGAAGATATATACATTCCTCCTAAGGTATATGCTATCAAGTGTTTGGGCATCGCACAGTCTATTTCTTAGGATCCGGGACCACAGATTCCTCGAAACATTATGGTGGAGGTGATCGATAAAAATGTTCCATGGGGATATTTTGATGGCGCTGCATAAAGATATCCTGCTCATGGCAGCGCGGGTGGCATCATATTCTTCAACTCAGAGCACCATTTTAAGTTTGTTGCATCTACTGGATACAACACCAATAACCGTGCTAAGCTTATGGCATTAAAATTCCTCTTACAGGCAGCCATCTCCAAAAATATCCATAGCTTGCAAGTTTTCGGGGATTCTCCTCTCTTCATTCAATGGATGAAGAATCGTTGGAAGCCAAGGCATATGTTGTTGATATCTATCTACGAGGAGGTTAACTGATTGGCCTCCTTATTTCAAAACCTTTCCTTCCAACACATTTTTAGGGAAAGGAATTTTGAGGCAAACCGTCTATCTAAAATTGGCCTTCCTTTTTTTGGCGGCATATGGCAAACTTGGGATCATAGAAATGAACATATTATCACTAAAGATCTTGGTCCCATCATTTTCTAATTTAAGGTATGGCAGTAACAATGGATATTATATGCACAAGCACCTTTTTATCTTATGAATCATATTTTTGTATGTACATATATTCTACATATTGTAAAAATGATATTTGGTTGATGATCAATATCATGAGACCATTTCTGGTCATGTAAAATGTGTTTACTTATATAAAGCGAGCACGCTCTTTTTTTCATGGAAAAAAAAAATGCCAAGAAATGAAAATTGCAAATCAACATCTGGACTCTCAATTACAATAATCTGAATTGAAATAAACGAGCATAGATTCATCTTGCCCAAATCTCTTCAGGTGCAAACCATTTTTAGAGTGCAAAAATAAAATCTCTCAAAGTGCAAACCATATTGAGAGTGCAAAAACTTGAGGAAAGGTTTGCACCGGGAGGGTTTTGATCCCTCTTGGCACATGAAATTGGTATTTAATTATAATAAATTTTACCCTTTCACTATATCCTTAAAAATGGTAACCAAAGAAAGTGAAGGAATCTCATGGCTTTTGAATTAACATCTTTTCTCAAACACCTTATTTAACAAATAACTTAGATTTACTCATTTAAACTAATTAATTCTTTAGTTTTAATTAATTGGAATACATATATTTTTTATTTGAAATCTAGGGGAGTGTCAACTTTGTAAAAAAAAATATTTACTTAATATTTAATTTTTTTAATATCACATGTCAACTCCACATTGAGTACAGAATTATAAGAATTACACATCTACTCCCCCCTCATACTCAACTGTCAAAAATCAACTAATCAAAGTAAATCACAATTTAATATTTTCATCTAAACCATTGAAAAAATTACAATCATCAACATATAACCCAACTAATGGAAGAAATATCCATCCATGTTGGAGATATCTAAAATATTGTTTCTATATTCGAATATAGTTATTTGATTTGAGAAAGTTATGTTTATTATTTCAAACTAAAAACAAAGTTTTCAAAAAATATTTACATTTTATTTACTTTCTTCCTAAATATTTTTAAAGTTTATGAAACAATGTGTTTTTTAGTTTCTTTTTTTCTTTTAAAAAACAAGTAAGGTCAAAACACCTCCCTTTTAAAGAAAACAAAAGCACAAAACAAGCTTATCGGTGGATTAAAAGCTATATAAATGCAATTGTATTTCACAACACCCAAAAAGAGTTGAGTATACCTTACATTACAATTCATGGGATCCATGAAACTCTTATCTGTGTTTTTTCAGCACATCATAGTTCTTTGGTGGAATTCATTGGGACTTTGTTGAGATGATTGGCTTTACAAAGAAGTGATTTTGATTATTTGAGTAAATTTTAATATTGGAATTGCAAAATGCAAATCTAAGACATCTATTGTAAGACTCACATTTAAAGTGAGCATTGTTCAATAATAGGAGACCATCATATTTTTAAATTTTTCAAGAATCTTCAATTTTTAAACTTTATTTCATATTTTTTATATTTATAACTTTAATTCAAGTTTAAAATTACAATTTGTATATAAAGATTTTATAGAAAATCTAATGAAATTAAAGTGTGAATATAGTGATATTACAACGAATTAAACATTTATAGTAAAATGTATAACAATCTTTGAATTTAAATATTTTAAATTCATATACCTTACATGCTTGTTTAATCATGGAAATCAAAAGATATATTTTAATTTTATTAAACTATAATATAGATTTATAAATTTCTTTGTGACACTAAAAAGATTGAAGATAAAAATCACTTATCTTAAAATGTTTTATGTACATCCGTATTAAATCACAATTTCAAAATACTTGTTACAATAGCAACCTTGCTAACACTATATTCTAAAACAAATTAAGAGATTCCTTACTATTTTTACGATTTTATAAATCAAAATTAATCACATTAATAACCATCGTTATCATAACCCCAATGGGTAGCTCAATTGGTTGGATCCCCTGTCCAGCTCTTCAGCCTGGAGTCGGCACATCTAAAGTAAGCCAAATAGATCCAATCACACATAGTATTCTTGAATCAAATTTTCTTTTTTTAATTACTTTACTGTGAGTGTTGAAATTTGATTGTGTATAACTTCACATATATATTATTAAATTTGTTTTATAAATCTATGGAATATCTATTCTAATTTCATAAAAAAATTATTATCATTTTTTTAAATAAAAGATTAATACTTTTTTTAAGGTCTATAGAAATAGAATTAAGCAATTATAAAAACATTTCAATATAAATACAAATACAAATTTACAAAGTGTCAATTCAAGTTCATAAAATTTTATAAATTATTAATTTTTTGAATAAAAAATTAATAATTATTATTTAATGTTCAAAATTAATAAAACAAATACTTCAAAACACAAATACAATTAACTAATTTATAAAAGCATCATTAACATTACAAATTTTAATATAAATTGTATATTGTTAAATAAAACATAGCCAAATAAATTTGCATCAAATAAAACGTTCAACCAAATACAATGAACTAATTTATAAAAGCATCACTAATATTACAAATTTTAATATAATTATATTTTATTTTGTAATATCAATTTTATATTGTTAAATAAAATATAGCCAAATAAATTTGCACCAAATAAAATGTTCAACCAATTTATCAATAGTTTATTTAATATTTATAATATGAATATATAAAATAATAATGTTGGGCAAATATAGATGATACTATTATAATGAACATTAATAGTTACAAATAAAATTTGATAATTTGATAATTATTCATTTATAAGTTTTTTTATATAAGTTTTTTTATAGACAAGAACGGTTATGGATTTATATTAAGAGTGCAATGACATAGTCATTGAAACGGATACAAAAATTCTGGCTTATAATCTTGCTAGTAAGTTCAAAATTTAAATAGTTCAAAAAACTACAAACAGAGTAGATAGAGCTGAAACTGAAATTGCAATAAAAGTAAAACTATGCTAATTTCTAGGTTTTCCATTATGATGTCCTAATTGAGCCGCTTCATAGTCACAGCCTTGGAGACAAGCCTACTGCGCATGTTTCTCCTTTTGTATTTGCCAATCCAGTGTCAGCTTGTCCACCTACATCTCAAGCTTCAGCATCCTATTGGCAAACACTCGACTGGTATGTCTGCCATCCAACGGAGTGACAAAATCCTGCAAGAGAGTTAAGAACTTTAGGTGGAGAAGTCCTTTGTCACAGTCCTGCCTCGAGAGAAGACTACCGACAATATCAGGCTCCAGAATAGCCCAAATAAAACCCACTGTGAATGGAGTCCCGTGCTGCCAACATGAAATCCATAGCCGACCATCCGTCATGACATGCGTGCCCAAAGTCATGTAGCTTCCACATTTGCAAACTAATGAAAGGGCCTTCGGGTTAGAGGGAATGGGCTCCTTGATTGACATTGTTAACATATAGCTCAGTTGGAGTGAGGTGAGTAGCCTTGTTAATGGACAGATCAGCAGTGGCATTCAAATCTCGAAGGATGTGGAAGAACTTGAGATTCCAGAAGGAGCGAGCGAGAGTTTTGATTCGCTGCATAAGTCTTGCGAACATTAAGTTCTTGATTTGGATGGAGACATTCATAGCTTGAATTATTAACCGAGAGTCTCCAAAAACCAGAGCTTCTTCCACATTGAGAGTTTTCAATTGCTTCAATCCTTGCCACAGACCATAGTCTTCTGCCATATTGTTTGTGTCGGATCCAATGCTCCAGGAGTACTTTATTTTAATTTTTTCCTCGGGATTGTAGATAACCCCTCCCCCTCTAGTTGCCCCTGGATTCCCTTTCGAAACTCCATCAAAGAACACCTTGTAGAGTTTCCTTTCCTTCCTCCAATTGTCGAACTGAGTTTGATCAAACCTTAACTCCCAGACTTCAAGTTGTCTGGGTGATGGAGTCAAGCTAGCAACTGACAAATTGAAAGACAATAACCAGTATGATTCCTTTGTACTTAAGGGAACCTTATCTTTTGGCAGGGAAATTACCTGAAGACAATCTCCCATGAGGGCCTGAAGTTTGGAAGCCACTTGCACCGGGGTGTGGGCTGTATATCTGAATATTCTTTGATTTCGCTCTAGCCAAATTTCCAAAACAATAAATTTTGGAAGAGTCAACCAACAAAATTTGAAACCAGATTTTTGTGACAAAGCACCAGGATAACTTTGATCCCAATTATTAAGAATCAGTGGGATACAGTCCGGTAAATCTATTATACCAAACCAGGGAGCTGTCAGCCAATCCCAAACTTCTGTGGTGAAGGGGCAATGAATAAACAGGTGAGCAATGGTTTCTTTGCTCTCACGACAGAGAGGACAGTGGAAGGGTCCGAAAAATCCTCGTTTTTCAAGGTTGTCTCCAGTGAGGATGCTTCCATGAGAAAGAGTCCATACAAACATATCCACTTTAGGGAGACTTCTGTAATTCCAGATTCGTTTCCAAACAACAGGGTTTCCAGGAACATTTGGGATTGCAGAGAAGCGAATATAGCCTTGAGCTGAGGTATAGAGTCCAGAGTTAGAACCCCATCCTCTTTTATCTTTTGTTGATTTTGCAATGGGGGCTATACCTTGAAGGTGAGAGAGGAACTGAACTCTTTCTTGTACCAAATGAGGGGGGCATTCAGGGATATTCCAGTTTTCCCAGATAAAAGGGGGATCAGTGTTCCAAATCGAGATAGCCCATAATGTATCAAGGCCTTAATTTTCCATCCAAGTGCTAAGTTTCCCTATATTAGAGGCCGTGGCGAGGGGGGGGGGGGTTTCCCATAATAGAATCCTTCCAGTTGTTGATGTGTTTCCTGTTTCCTGGAATCCAAGTCAACTTAAATCTAAACAAAGGAAGCGCTTTTTGGCATAGAGAGAATATAGAGGAGCCCTTTTTTACAGAAGGAACATTGTCCAAACAACGCAACCGGGGGCCTGAAAAATATTTTCTCCAAAGGACCTGACTACTCTAGGAGGACGAATTACTTAGTAGGTTCCAAAGAAGTTTGGCTCCCAAAGCCAAATTATGGGATTTAAGATCTCGGATCTGCATCCCCCCTTCCAAGATAGGTTTTTTTATCTTTGAACAACTAACTAAAGCGAATTTTCTCCCCTCGTTGCTTTTCCCTCCTTGCCACAAAAAATTTCGAAGAAGGTTATCGATTAAGGAGAGAGTTTTCGCTGGAGCCAACAGAATGGAGCTTTGATAGATTGGGAGGCTACTCAAAACTGATTTGATCAAAACCATTTTCCCTGCCAAATTGAACGAGACTGCTCCCCAAGAAAGAATTTTCCTTTTGATTTTTTCCACCAATGGGCTCCAATCCGTTGCTTTTGGAGAGGCTCTAAAAATTGGAACCCCAAGATAATTGAAAGAATCCCAAAGTGTGACGCCATCAATTCCAAGGATTCGAGAGATAGCAGATAGCTCCCACGGATTGATATTCCAGCTATAAATCTGACTCTTCCTAAGATTTAATTTGCTTCCGAAGGCTGAACAACAGGAGTCTAGTACGTGTTTGAACCTTACAACCGTATGAGGACTGGCTCCTCCCAGAAGAATGGTGTCATTAGTGAACTGAGCATGATTAATGTCCTTGGTCCCCCGGGCCATTCAAATACCCATTAGATCTTGAACTTGTTGAGCTTGATCCAGTTGGAAACTAAGCACTGCAACCTGAATAACATAAAGCAAGGGGGAGAGAGGACATCCCTAGCGCAATCCTCTTTTGGCTTTGAAAAAGGAATCCACTCTTCCATTAATAAGGGGTGCTATCCAAGGCTCACAAATACAGGCTTTAACCCAACAAATGAAGGCAAGATCAAAGTCGTAATGCCTCATAACCTGAAACAGGAAAGAGTGACGAACTCTGTCAAAAGCATTAGCTAAATCATTTTTTACTACCATACCTAGTTCTCACCCTCTTGTACTTGAATGGATTTCCTCTTGAACTAGGATGATGTTGTCCCAAATTTTCTTTCCTTTGATGAAGCCTCCTTGATTTTCTGGAATGAGGTTTGGAAGAATGTGTTTTAGACGATTGGCCATTATTTTGGTGACGATCTTGTAGCCGATATTGCAAAGGAAGAAGGGACGAAATCTGTCAAAAGAGGCCACATATTTTTCCTTTGGAATGAGAGCTAGAAATGTTGAATTAGTGCTCCCCCCTATCTTGTCACAATTTTGAGATTTCGTCACCATTCTATAAAGGTCTTTGTAAACAACATCCCAGCAAACTTTGATAAACCTTGTGGTGAAACCATCCGATCCTGGAACTTTTCCCTCCTCCATGTCCTCCACCGCGGCCTTTAGCTCGTCGAGAGTCATAGGTTTGATTAAATTCAAATTTTCCTTACGTTGCAGCAGGTTTGGGACTAGATCCAAAATTGTTTGTGCCTCAGAGGATTGATCTTGAAGGTCGTGAGAGTATATGGCACTGAAATGTCGGGTTGCCTCAGCTTTAATTATTCCAAACTCTTTGACCACTTGAACTTGTACTTGGATCGCACGAACCTCTTTGTATTGCTTTCTTGCTTCAGCTTGCTTGTGAAAATAGGCTATGTTGCAGTCACCCACTTGAAGCCAAAGACTTCTAGACTTTTGTCTCCAAAATTCTTCTTCTTGCCGGCAAGCCGAGTGCAAGGATTGGTGTAAAGAAATTTCTTTGTCTAGGAGTTCCTTGGTGATAGAAGTTGATTCCATAATATGTTGATGATCTTCCAGATTATGTTGGGCTTCTAGTCTAAGATGAGAAGATGGGACTATGCATTTAGCCCAACACTTAAGAGATTTTTTGACTCGGTGCAACTTCTCTTCCCAAACAGAGAAAGCTGACCCAGTGACTGGAGCTGCCCAAGCATCTTTGACAACATCCGGAAAATCCTTTTGGGAAGCCCATAGAGGACAAAAACGAAATGGGATAGGACCCAAGTTAAAATATTTCAATAATTCAAGGAGAATAGGTTTATGATCTGATCCTCCAAATGATAAGACCTGGGAAGAGGGATTCAACCCTAACATAAGAAAAGAATCTTGAATAAGGAATATGTCTAAACGAGCTGTTATATGCCCAGGACCAAAACATTTATTGGATCACGTAAAATTACCATTGGTGGGAGTTGTATCTGTCAATTCCCAGTCTAAAATGAGCTCATCGACCTGCTCTTTGAGGGGATCTCTCACCAATGAGCCACCCCGTTTTTCAGATTGATTCAAAACAATATTTAGATCACTAGCTAGAATGATATTATCCAACCTAGTGTTGTTGCTAACTTCCCGGAGGAGATTCCAACAGTTTTTTTTTTAACATAGATATTAAAAAGACAAATTTGAATTCTCGTAGCTTTGTGAAGCAGCTGAGTGAATATCCAGTGTGTACAGTACCTTTGTTCAACAAACTCGTATTTGGATCCCAAAGAGTTCCTATTCCTCCCGAGGTGCCTCTGGAACTGATTGCACAACCTCCACCTTTTTTCCAAAATTATGAAGTTGTATGAAGGAAAGCCCTTTCCTCCATCTTGGTCTCCTAGATGAGTAGAAGATCTGGTTTGGAAATACGGATCAAATATTTCATAGCATCTTCTTTATTTCTGCTACCCAATACCCTACAATTCCAGGAGAGAACCTTCATTATTTACCTTTGGAAGAGGGTGGGACCCCGTTGTGGGGTAGCCCTTGATGCTTAGAATTTCAAGGAGTACGCAAGAGTCTTTCTAGCGTTTGTTGGGATCCTTGCAGCTTGTCCTTGTAGGTAGCTTGCTCCCTCTGTTCTTTTGTTGATTTCCTTCCTCGAGTATATTTCTTCTTGTTGGATAAGGATTTCTCTACTTCCCCTTCTTCTACTTCTGACTCTTCAGATTCGGGATTTTCGGTGGATTTCTCTTGTACTCTAGTTTCCTCTACTCCCTCCATTAAATAATCTAGCTGAACATCAGTGTTGATATCAGAAATGACCTCCGTAGCGTCCTTCCCATCACTTTCCTCGACAAGAGGACCAAAACTATTTTTGGTCGATTAGGGATCAACTGATTTTTTTGGAGAGGTTTGAGGAATATTGGCGGGGACAGATTTTTTGATTTCCTTCCTCTGACCATGCCCACCTTTGGGATTTGCCTTGGGCTTCTTTGCAGCTTGCCAATCGTCATTCTTTTCTTTTTCTGCTTGAACTTCCTGTTTTGGGGGGCAATTCCTATGAAAATGGTTGTATTCATGGCATCCTCTACATTTGAAGGGAAGTTGCTCGTAGTCCAATTTTTGAAAATGGGACCAAGTTCCTACAGTGAGCTTAATCGCTTCTGGCAGGCCAGCTTCCAAATCAACTTCCATGCAAATACGGGCACAGGCATAGTGAACCTTTGGGCTTGCCGAATCAATAAATCGACCTACGGCATTGCCTAGAGACTTCAAGGAATCAAGATTCCAACAGTGCATTGGTAAGTTCGACGATCGAACACAAACAGGGACATCAGTAGGGATGTCTGTTGCGGGATTGAAATCCGGAGTCCAACAATTTAAATAAATCCCTTGCGGCCCCATGAAGTAAGGGCCATTCCTAAATATGAGATCTCAATATGATTTGGATTGGAAATGAAATAAAAAAAAAACCTCTCCCTACTGAATAGGAGGCCACATTTTGGGTAATCAATGGTCTCTAGTTCCTTTGAACTCAGCTTTCTGTGGTCTTCGGGGAGGGCCAAAGACTAGTAAACTGGCCGATCAAATCCCGGTCTGCAAGGGACATGGAAACTCTGATGGTGTCTTCCGGCGGGAGGGCCACTACTGGAACATCTTCTAATCGTTTGACGAACTTCGGCGGCGCATTCCCAGCAACTTTCTTACCTTGCGAGGCGACCGGATGAGTGAAAGCTTCTACTTCAGGTGGGTGGTGGGAGGAAGAGGGTGCCACCGATCCGCCCTCGCCAGATGCGATGGATGTCTCAAGACAGCAGAAACCCTAGCGAATGGTTGTTGGTTCTGGCACCAACACGCATTAGGAGCGTTATTCATTTATAAGTATTATGAGAAAGGCTACTTTCGATTTTAAATAATTATTCATTTATAAGTATTATGAGAAAGGCTACTTTCAATTTTAAATAATTATTTATTTATAAGTATTGTGCGAAAGGCTACATTCAATTTTAAAGTGAAAAACGAACTTGTCACTAAGGTTTTGGGTCTCTTTTTCATATATAAGTAAATTAAAAATTAAAATAGATAATTTTCACATATTAGTATATTAAAAATTAAGATAAATCATTTTAATAAATCTATATGTGTAAAAGTTATTTCTAAGCCACTATCAATTTCTTAATTATGTAAAAAAAGTTGAAATTACAAGATTTCTACATTGCTTAAAAGCAAAGTTTAATTTTTTTATTTTAAAATACAACTTATATTAATGGGGGAGATCAATGCCTAATTCCTCTCCATTGAGAGCAAAAACAATGAGGAGAGTTGTTTCAAAACATATTATATGATAGAATCTGGAGAACAGTGGGGCTTTGATTTTCTGCTGCAAGGAGCGATTGCGTGTGAAGGAGTAGACGGTGTTCGAAGATGGGATTGTCTAGAGGGGGCTCCTTCCCCTCCATCCCAAATCACAAGGATGGAGCTGGGAAGGGAGTGACAAGAACCCATCGGAGGAAAGATCTATGCCCAACGAAAGAGATGGGGCAAGCGATCAGGAGAAGAGGGGGACGAGAGGCAGGAAAGGGGGTTGTATGCCCAAAGTCGTTGAGATCCTGTCACTTCAGATCAAATCCGACAAGCTGCGAGAATGGGTGGAATTGTGGAAGGAAAAATCCCTAATCGGGAAGTTTGTTGGGGTTTGCCCTAAGGAAAGAGATCTCATGAGGTGGATCAAGGCCACCTGGAACCCTAAGGGACATTATGATCTGCACTTGGGGTCGAAGGGATTATTTACAATCATATTCTTCAATTAGGAAGACATGGATATGATTTTGTAGGGGGGCCTACTTCTTTTTCTCAATAGGGTTGTATCTCCGGCCATGGAAAGAACATTTTAACTCGGACAAAGAAGATGTTATATAAAAAATATATAGCATAATAAGATATATAAATATATATAAACATTAAATATCAATATTAATATTTAATATTAATTATATTAATATTAATAATTAATAATTAATAAATAGAAATAAATAATTAATTAATTAAGAAAAGTCAAGAGACATACCCTTATACTTGAAAAGGCACGATAAGGCTTATATAAAGCCCTATCATTGTAATTGTAAAACATCATCAATATCATATCTTATCTCTTATTCATATATTTTACTCATGGCTTATTCCATATTCCAAATATTTTGGTAATTTTTGTGTGAGCGAATTTTTTGTTCGGCTCATTTGGTAGCAGAGCTACATTCATGATCTAGGCCTTTGGCCATATTGTGGTTTTTAACCATTATCCTAGGATTTCCCTAAAATCGTGGTCTTTGACCAAGAAGGAAAAAAGGAAAAAGTTTTAAAAAAAAAGGAAAAAGAAAAAGAAAAGAAAAATAAGAAAATAAGAAAAGTAAAAACAAATAGTAAAAAGAAAAAAAGAATATAGGAAAAAAATAAAAGTAAAAACAAAGAATTAAAATAAGTAAAAAAAAGAAAAAGTAAAAACCAAGAGTAAAAGAAGTAAAAAGAAAAGAAAATATAGAAACTACACGTAGTTTCTTAAAAACAATACATGGTTTAATTTCCAACCATAGGTGGTTTTGTGAAAGCTAATAATATATTTAGAACATAAAAGCTAGAAGTGTATAAGAAATCTTAAGGCTACCAAGAAGCAATCAAAAACTGAACTTGGGTGGGGAAGGTAACAATCATTCTTCCCAACCATGCAATCCACACCATTTTTATTATTCTTCCACTCCGAAAACGACTATTATAATTATTAATAATAATTATCATCATTAATAGTAATTATTATATTATATTTATTAATAATATTATTATTATTAACTTTTAATAATAGCAATAATAATAATAATTATTTATTAATTGTATCTATTACAATTATTATTAAAAAATATATATATTGAAGGAAGTCATTGAAGCGATTATTGAAGAAGTGAGTGGTGAATTATGGATTACATATATAAGTCCAAATTTTGGACTAAGTGTCCTTATTGTGAAATGAAATTCCAATATGCGACATTTGTTAAGAATTGCAATCGCTCTTGTTCAATATGTGGTAAATATTTTTTTATGAAGGACAATCAAGGTCAATTACAATTGCAACCACAAATACATAAATTGGAAAACGAATTAGGATACTACAAGGAAAGCAATAAAAATCTATAATTTGAGATAAGTAAGCGGAGCATTCTTAATCAGTTGACAGACCAAGAGAATCGTTGCTTAAAAGATCAAAATCAAAAGCTGGAAAAAGCTAATGAAGACATCGAGAAAATCTTATCATCTAAGAATGAAGAAATATCTCGATTAAAAAATCACAATCAAGATCTTGAAGACAAAATCAAAAAGTCTGAAAATAATGAAGAATCACCTTATAGAAATAATGACAATCTTGAATTAGAAATAAAGCGTTTAAATCAACTTGTCATGGACAAAGATAATAAATTGGTGCAAGTCCAGAGAAAGTTAGAAAGTCAAGAATTAGAGACATGTCAACATCAACAACAGAAGAAAGATATCCAGCACAAATATGACGACACTAAGAAGACACACAAGTTGGAAATATCAAAAATCAATAACACATTATCAAGAAATACAGAAGAAATATTTCGACTAAAGAGTCATAACAAAACATTAGTTACAAAGATCAAAAAATTGAAAAATAGTCGGAAGATAGATCATTCTAATGAAGAATTTGAAGGAAAAATACTAGAAAAGCAAGAAGAAAATCAATGCCTAAGAAATCTTAATCGAGAACTAGAAGAACAAATTTAGAAGTTAATAGAGGAAAAAAAGTTGCAAGATGAAAAGTTTGAGAAGATTCAAAATAATAACAATCTATTAGAGAACAAATTAGAACAAATCCAGAAGTAAGCATCTAGAATCTCTGAAAAACAAATTCAAGTTGAGGAAAGAGAAGCCAACTTAGTAAAAGAACAAATAACAAGAATGCCCTATAGACACCCAAATTATAAAATCATTTTGACCAACAACAGGGTCAAAATGAACATAAACAGAAGAAGTATGAATTCAGAAAAGAAAGAACTCAAAATCAACAAACTAAGCGGAATACGAGAAGTTCCATCCAACAAAGCGATCAACAAACAACTCCAATGAAGATAGATCTCGGATGGACCACTTCACAAATGACGCGACATTTTTTTTTTGGAATTCGTAAGTCATATCGCCTTGCTTCATCAAGTATCAGAGTTACAAGTTCATAATATCATGAGAAGAAGTTACGAATAAGAACAAAGGATAAGAATCTTCTATAATTATGCTTTGAGGACAAAGCATCTCTAAGAGGAAGGCAATGTTATATAAAAAATACATAGCATAATAAGATATATAAATATATATAAACATTAAATATCAATATTAATATTTAATATTAATTTATATTAATTTTAATAATTAATTAATAATTAGTAAATAGAAATAAATAAATAATTATTTAAGAAAAGTCAAGAGACATGCCCTTATACTTGAAAAGGCACGATAAGACTTATATATAGCCTTATCATTGTAATTGTAAAACATCATCAATATCATATCTTATCTCTTATTCTTATATTTTTTATGGCTTATTCCATATTCCAAATATTTTGGTAATTTTTGTGTGAGTTAATTTTTTTTTCGGCTCAGAGGACATGAGTGTTGCCCCAATTTGGATCCGCCTTTATTCGCTTCCATGCGAATACTGGGAACCTGAAATTCTGCAAGATATTGACAATACACTAGGAGAATTTGTGAAGGTATCAAAACATACCAAACAATTAAGGTATACCTCCTATGCTTGGATCTGTGTTTATATGGATCTATCATGTGATTTACCAGAAGCAATTAATCTGATTTGGGAGGACGAGGATTAAATCCAACCCCTCGATTATGAACACCTCCTCTTTAGGTGTCGGCAATGTCATTAATACAAACATCTCAACAGAGATTGCCCCCAGAACAAACCCGTCTCACCTCCCTCCCAGACGAACCAAGAGAAAGAGGGAGAAGACGAGCGTTTCACTCAGGTGAGCAATAGATAGAGACATGGGAGAAAAAAAACCAACCAAACGTAGAATATGCAGCCAATAGGTAGGAAAACAACCAATACAAATAGCTTTGAAACCCTAAATTCGGTGGGTGAAGAACTAGGGGACACAATCCAAGTTGAGCCGAAGATAAGGGCCCAAGAAGGGAAAACAATCCAGGAAATGGATTAGAAAACCCCAAACGATCCAATAGAACAAACAGATGAGATGGAAGAAGACCAGCTAGAGGAAGCGAAAGATATGGATCTAGGGGAACTTGACCTCGATGCAATCGAAAAAGAGTGCAGAAAGAAAGGGAAGGGTTACATTTCAAGATGACAGATTGAGCTTCTGCAAGAGGCCATTCTGAGGACAAAGGCTACCCCTCAATTGGGTATTGCAAAGGAACATCAGAAGGGCAGTAAGAGGAAACTACCGGAAGAGGGAGAAAATAGAGGAAGGAAGACCATCACATAAAGAATAGCAAAGGTAGGTATCAAATTGGTGGAATTGGGTTAGTATCCTACAATAAAGGCGACCTTTTCTGAAGTTAATAGAGTTTCCCAATGAAATTGATAACTTGGAACATTCGTGGGGTGAGTCAGCCACACAAGATTAAAATGTTGAAAAATAAGTTGAGAGGGGAGAAACCAATGATAGTTTTTTTGTAAGAAACAAAATGTGGAGCAGATGTCATGAAGGAAATAGGAAACAAAGTGTGGAAAGGTAGTGAAACAATGGCAATTTATGCGAATAGAACAACATGAGGTCTAACAATATTATGGCACCCAGAAGAATTCAATCTCTCAAACTTCTGGGCCACGAGATTCTTCCTCTCTGTTGAGTTTCAGATATGCAATACCTTTGTTAGAGGAGTCCTCACTAATATCTATGGCCCTAGTGTCATTCCCCAAAAGGCGCTCTTTTTGGAAACCATTGCATGGGAAGCTAGGTGGATAAGAGACATGCAATGGATTATTGGTGGTGACTTCAACTTAATAACCTCTCTGGGGGGGGAAGGGCGGCAGACAGGTTCTGGGAGCCTCAAACGAAGCTTTTAAGGAATTCATTGAGGAAACCCGGATGGTGGATGTGGAAACAGGGAATGGATGGTTCACATGGAACAATAGGAGAGGGAGCGACCAACATGTGGGCTTCGGGTTAGATAGATTCATGATCTCAGAGGGGATGGTCAAAAGAGGTGGATATTTGAATGTAATGGTCCTTCCATCTGCAGGATCAGACCACTGGCCTGTTAGCCTCATTTGGGATGGGATGGGACCCCCGAATAGGAAACCTTTCAAATTTGAACAGTTCTGGTTAGAACATAAGGACTGTAAATCATTGGTCCATCATTGGTGGGAGGACCTGGACACCCCAAGGGGAAAAAGGATGTATCGATTTCAATAGAAGCTGAAGGCACTAAAAGTGAGGATTCATACCTGGAACAAGGAGTTTGGAAACATCTTCCAAGACAAAAAGTGCCTGATGGAACAACTAGAGGAAATTCAAAAAGAGGGGACGAATAATGGATATGATGAGGAGCTAAAACATAAGGAAATGTCAACCCTTGCACAACTTAACGCCTGTGAACGCTAGGAGGAAATGTACTAGAAATAGAAGTATAGAAATCAATGGCTCCGGGAGGGAGAACGCAATACCAAATTCTTCCACCAATATGTGATCCAAAATAGGCAAAGGACTAAAATTAACAGAATGAAAAAGGAGGCAGGACAATATATGGAAAACAAGGAAGATATGGAATAAGAACTAGTAAACTATTTTGGATCAATCTTGTCAGAGGATAGAGCTGATATATCAGAGGATATAGCAAAGATCACCCAACATATCCCTTCCTTAATTACCCCTAGGCATAATGAGCTCCTGATGAGGCCAATCGAGATGAACGAGGTAGAGGAAGTTGTTCATCAAATGGCGGATGGAAAAGCCCCAGGTTCTGATGGTTTCACATCGAATTTCTTCCACTGATTTTGGGATCTCATCAAGCAGGAAGTATGGAAAATAGTGGAAGAGTCTAGATAGGCCAAAGGGGTACTGAAATCCTTCAACACTACATTCTTGACTCTCATCCCCAAGGGCGAGGGAGTTGAATATCCTTGTAAATTCAGACCCATAGCCTTATGCAATTTCATCTATAAAATCATCACCAAAGTCATGTCCAATAGGTTAATCCTATCCTACCCAACCTGGTGTCCCTAGAGCAATCTAGATTTGTGGAGGGGGCACAGATTCTGGATGGATTCATTCTTGTTCATGAAGTGATCCATTCCCTGAAGATAACAAAAAATCCAGGAATGCTTCTCAAGCTGGATATATCAAAGGCCTATGACAAGCTAAGCTGGCAATTTATGAGAGAAATGCTCAAGGCCTTTGGTTTCAATAAAGACTGGATTGAATGGATCCTGAATATGACCTCTTCATCCTTCTTCTCAATCTTTCTCAATGGATCTCCTATGAAAACCTTTAGTCCATCCAGGGAATTAGGCAGGGAGATCCCTTATCTCCCTTCTTGTTCATCCTAATGGTTGAGGGTCTAAGAGGAAAATTAAATCCATGACTGAAAGAAATGAAATCAATGGGATAAATATGCACATTGGAGTTGATAAGCAAATACACCAACAATTCGTCGATGATATGATGCTCATGAGACACCCATCAATCCAAGAGGCCAAAGCTTTCAAAAAATGCCTAAATACTTTCTCAAAAGCCTCAAGTCTGGAAATCAACAAAGATAAATCTTAGGTGTTCTTCTTCAACACTTACAGGGTATCTAAAAGAAATATAATCTGAATTATGGGATTCCAAGGGATCTCCCTTCCATCCAAACACTTAGGTGCCCCACTGGCAGAAGGAGTAATTAGGAAGATTTCGTGGGTTGATTTGTTGGATCGGATGAGAAGGAAGCTGTCTAAATGGGTTTTGCAACCTCTTAATATGGAAAGCAGACTCACCCTCATCAAATCGGTGCTCCAAGCGATTCCTGTATATTTGTTCTTAGCCATGGCTGCCCCTAAGGCCATCCTAAAAGAAAAAGAGGAGTCTCCAGCGCTGATTTTTGTGGGGTGGTAGCCCTGACAAACACAGATGGATTTGTTAAGCTGGGACAAGCTATGCAAGCCGAAATCCTAGGGAGGTCTTGGCCTTAAAGACTCGGAAAAAATAATGAGGTTTTGGGAGCTAAAATTTGGTGGGGTTGGCTCACCCATACCTCGGAGCCTTGGGCAAAAATTTGGCGCATAAAGTATGCCTGGGACTACCTAAAAAGGATCTAATTCAATTCAATGAGGAAAAATAGGGATCACATATTTGGCTGACAGCCATATGTAGCATAAGCATTATCCAAGACAACCGTTTCTGGGAAATCAAAGATGGAGAGGCAACAGACTTCTGGTAGAACTTGTGGCAACAATTTCCCAAGTTGTCCATACAGATTAACGCCCGGACAAGTCATGATAGATGCATGGAAATTGGGACTCACTAAGGTCAATCAGTTCTGGAAGGCGGAGTTAGAAGAAGGGGAATACTGAGAATGGAACCAGCCCGAATGGTGGCACTAGAGATTCCCAGAAGAAGAGATTCCCAGGATTTGGGACACTATTCAGGAAATATGTGTGAGAGTGCAACACGACCTAGACAAGCTAAGGTGGGGGTACTAGACAAGGGGCATCTTCAACACAAAGGAAGCTTATGAGCTCTAGACTGGTCAAAGGGAGGCACCAACGCAGGAAATATGGAATAAAGTTTGGAAAATGAAACTGTGGCCCAAAGTTGCCACATTCATCTACATGGTTATACACCGAATAATACTCACTAGGGAGAACCTTAAAAAGTGGGGAATGATAGTTCCTTCATAGTTCCCCATGTGCACAAATGACGAAGAAAGCACAAATGAGGAAGAAACCACAGATCATCTCCTAGATACCTATTATTTTGCATCATCCCTATGGGACAAGGGAACAGAGATATTTCACTGATCCAATCGAATAAGGGGGCAGCCAAACCGCACCATTAGAGACTGGGATATTAATGCCTTTCAAAATCCCATCGTTGACCATATATGGCTCATATTCCCAGCGTTCTTGGTGTGGGAAATTTGGAAGGAGAGAGACCGAAGGATCTTTCAGGACATGAACACTATCATCAAGGATGTTTGGGACAAGGTTGAGAATCATATACAAGAGACAATTAAAGTCACTCAATGGGAGGAAAAGGATTGGAAGGCAGGAGATACATAAAAAGGAATTTTAGTAGAATGGGGCATATACAAATCAGATCAAGGTTGGATCCACATGAAAACTAAAGTCACTCCCCCGGCTAGTCTGACCTTTTGGTCTTGTCCTCCGGCGGGATCTTTCAAATTAAACTTCAATGGTGCATCCAAGGGTAACCCAAGATTTGCAAGTTTTGGTGGGGTGGTATGGAACCATGAGGGCAGAATTTTGCAAATCTATTTTGGCTACATCGACAAAGATACCAACAATGCTACAAAACTTGAGGTCCTCCTCTTTGGGTTCAATTTGGTCGCTCGTGAAGGATGGGATCCAACCATTATCGATGGATATTCAAGGATCATCATCCAAATGGAGAAAATGCTGCAGAATGGACAACGATTGTCCAAGGTGGCGAAGAGCTGGAGGCTGGTATACAGGCTGGAGAAACAAGACTCAATGCTAGCCATACCTCACGTGTGGATGTTTGTCCACGTTAAGTGGGACAAAAATAAGGTTGTGGACCACCTTGCAAATGTGGGGGAAAGTGAAAGGCACATACTAAGGGAGGGCCAAGAGGCTTGCTTTGTGCCTCAAGCCTAGGATAATCAATGCTCCCAGCTGGCTGTCCAAGACATTCATTCTTTGAGGAGGAAAAAGGGTGACACGACTCATTCTCATGAGATCCAAGTATTTCCCCACGCGGCAAGTACGACCACCATCTAGAATAATAATAGCCCCACTCCTACCAGCGATACAAGTACTAATGGAAACAACGCCCAAATGAATGAGCATTTAAATCCCTGTGGGAATGATGAGGATGAAAGGATATGACATCGTCCTCGACCAGAGGATGAAGTCAGCTAATTTGATGTGAAGTGATGTAATTAAGGCAGAGATAATATTGCGACTTGATGAGAAGGACGGAACTATGATGAAATCAATTAAGGAACAGAGTGATGGAAGGGCTATAAATGCGGGGGGGGGGGGGGGGGGGGAAGCCTGAACCAACATGCAATTTCCCTAGCACTGTCATCTTTTTAGAGCTTTTACGAAGTTTAGTTGGGAAGAGTCTGTGTGAAGAATACCAGATATGCCCTTGGAAGAACATCATGGCTCCCAGGGGGTAGTAGGCTAAGAGGATGAGAATGAGTGTTATGGAAGTTAAAACCCCGCGGGTAACTCGTGATCAGAGGTATGCCTGTAAAGCGACTCATTTCTTCTGAAACAGAATTCCTCCAACCATCCAAGGGGAAATTGAGCAAGTTGAAAATAATTTATGGGAACAAGTAAAGACCCTCAAGTTAGAGGAGGTGGTGGAATGGATGCAGGACCCTGGTACAACTGTTGGTTGAATGCAGGACTATGACTAGCTCATGGTTACCTATTGGGTAATGAAAGGACTTATCTCCCATGTCTTAATGAGTGAATAAGGAAATTGGGGATGAAGAATCTTCTTGGGCTTGGAAAGAACACAACCGGGACTGTCAACTAATGCACCGGAAGATTGACATAATGGCTAGAAAGACGGGAATCCAATTCTACCCCTCCTGTTCCATGCTCTGGTGTTAATGCTTCAAATCTGGGAGTGCCTGGTTTGGGGATGGATATCGGCAAGGGAGGTTCGAATGTGGCGGAAGATACCTTTGGAGACGGTGAAGGAAAAGGCGGCATCAGGTCAAAGCAGTTATGAGGGTCGTTTCCTTCTATTGGTGCGGGCTCATCCAAGGCTTTCTGAATGCCTTCCTTGGTACTTCAGTTTGATTATAATCTGTGTCTTGTTTCTCCGTGTCTCGGCTGTATATCGACAAATAGTAGTTTAGGTTTCAGTTTAAGCGAAGATGATAGAACTCATTATATGATGAACAAGTTGTATTTTGAATGGCTCCAATCAGTATCAGTTTCAAAGTTTGTCTTTTTTATTATGTTGATGTATGGTAGGGGAAGATCAGTAATTGAGAATATGGCTTCCATGTTGTCTAAATGTTGGCAAGGCCCTATGTTATGAAGCCATGTACTCCTTTTTGATATAGCAGTATAATATTTTATTCAAAAAAAGATATTATATGATAAAATAAAAGGAGAAGTGTGTCAATGGTTCCATATTGTTGCATCTTAAATAAAATTAAATGAATGTAAAATTTCAATATCTTTTTTTTAACAAAATGCACATCACTTAATCACTCAAATTAATCCTCACTAGCTATAAAGCTTGATATAACCCCCATTGGCTATGAAAATTGATAGATTTTAGTTTAATTGTTATGAGGAATAATACTATTACTAGAAGTGTAAGTAATCAATGTACATAAAGAGAGTCCCTTTTCTTACAAAGAAGGAATCTCATACATCAATTTGATGTTTATAAAACTTATCTATCATAAAATCCCACCAATAATCAAAAGCAAAATTATGTCATTCTTAATACTTAATAAATCCAAAATTAAAATGATTGTAATTAATATAATATAAACAATATTTTAACGTGAGAAAAAATAAATTCAAATTTGGAGCTAACCCTAAATCGCTTTTACTAATTTTGTGGAAAACCAATATAGATACTTGACCACACATAAAACTTTGTAATTTTACTATATTGTTTTTTTTAAATGGACTTCATTTTTCATTTAAATATATTATAATAGTAACAAGGGAAATAGCTGCATTGCAGCTAAGCCCCTGCCAAATGGTATTTTAGGTAATGTTGATGAACTGAGCATGGTAGTGGACGACACAATGAAATTGTTTCAAGATGACTTTATTCAATTGTAATTGAACTATAAACTCTAGTCTACAGAAGGTTCAAAATTGCAAGGGAGAATATTGAAGAAATTATTGATAGCTAAGTTGTTCACGATATTGGTTGTTACCTATGTAAACCAATTAAGTAGAAACTTTATATTTATGGTGAATATGGACATGTAGGTGTTTCTATCAATATGCAAACTCTATTAGTTATGAAAAGTCGCATTCGAACTAGGCATGTCGTGTTTATGGTCTATAAATTTGTTGCAAGAGGAATGTCTTGACATGCAATGCTACTTCATGCAAATAGGATTCAGCAAGTGTTGTGCAAGGATGGCCATAATTATAGAAGATATGTGACAGATGATCATCACCATTGACTGGTGCTATGAGCATATAGACTTAACCCTAAATATAAAGAGCCTCCAGTGGTGCCCTAAATATACGTTAAGCCAACTTGACCTATTAAATCTTTGAATCAAAATAAACAAAAGATTTAGGTTGTTAATCCATGTCCACGAATCCTGCAAGAGATTTAGGTTGGCTCACTTTGTCCTGGACAAGTTAGATTGGCATAGATTCTAGGACTAATTTGATGAGGGTCAAGGAATTAGCTAAGTCAAGACTTCAGAAGGTGCAACTTGACAATTTTTTTTCAAGTTTGGGCAAAAGTTATTTGCATGAGATATTGTAGGTGGATTTGGTTATCAAAGGTGGTCCCCTATGTTTGGTTGGGACTGTTATATACCTAGGGGGGATAATATGAGATAACTAGGGAGGTGCCTAAGGGGAATAAATGGTGTAATGAGTACGCAAAATGGAATCAAGTATGCAATGTGGACCCAATGGGGGTGATTATTGTAATGTGGCTTTTAATAATGGAATATGTTCTAGTCGGTGGTTGGGGGTTAGTTAAAAGAAATAATATAATAAGAAGGCACAGAGCCCTAAGTATACTAATGAAATTTGATAAGGGTCAAGCAATTAGCTAAGTTAAGAGCTAAGAAGGTGCAAGTTGACATTTTTTTTTCCAAGTTTGGACAAAAGTTCTTCCCATGAGATGCACATTAAATCAACAAATGCATTTTCAGTTGAATGTAATTGATATCAAAGGTAATTCTGATTTTAGAAACAGTATTCTATTAGTCATAAGATACAAGAGTTTTGCAAAGGACATGAAATCATTCACGACATCGAAGTAATTCATATACGTCAGTAAAGATCTCATTGCATGCAGATGAAAATTGCTGAAATAGTTTGACTAACATTCATCACAACGCCAATATCGTTCACAGGCCAAAATCGTTTGTTCATCACTGTAGCTGAATAGTTCTCATCCATCAAAAGTCCCTTCTTTCTAGTTCTAGTTAGCTATATATAGCTTTAAATTTGTTTTGTAGTGCTAATTTTATAAAAGGGGTAAATATCCAAATTAAGTTTACAAAAAAGGAACGGGAGTTAAAATCGAAATGCCTTTTTAATGTCTTAATGGTATACATAAAACAAAATCAAGCACACATGCCGACTTTAATGAACGGATGTGAGCAAATGTGAGTTATTCTGTGGTTGGCGCATGCGTTAATCAGGTGTTTCTGAAGCTCTGTGTGTTTCCACTAAGACTTGAGTTACTGCAACTGCTGGAGCATTTTCTGAGGCTGGAATTTGGCTCGATGCTAATGCCCTACTTGCCTTCTCTATGTGGTTTGCCCAAGCAATAGTTTCCTTAATGGCATTGTTGGTGGAAAGAGGAAGCATTGTCTTTAGTGAGACTTCATGCTTGGTGAGATCTTCTTCCATATTCAAAAGTTCTATCTTAGCGATCTGGAGACTTTCTTCTAAGATGTATTTGTGAACAGTGGCCTAACCAATCCAGTGATCGAGATCTTCAGCCGTCAATGTATCGACTTTCTTGATGTATTCTATTTCTGCATCTAACCCGTCCTTTAGCTCAGCTAAACGTAGTGACCTCTCTGGAAAGTCCTCTATAGTCTGTGGCATCTTCATTAAGCAGTTTTCTTGGGCCATTTTCATCTGAAGGTACAAGCTGTTGCATTGTTCAATAGTAGCGGTGGACATGTCGCTCAACTTTATCCCGTATTCTTTGCAAAAACCTAAAAGGCGTATATCTGAATTGAAGCCAGATATGGATTTAAACGAAAGATTTGTTGGGAAACCGGACTTCCCTTCTCTCCACTGCATCTGTTTCTGGATATCATCAATAGTTCACATGTACTTTCTCTTGCATCTGGTGGCTTCCCTGGCAATCTCTACAATTCTAGCGCTGATTTCCTTAAGCTTGCAAATCTCTTCTGTTATAAGTTGTTGCACACCATGGATTGCTCTTGTTAACTCACAAGCTTGCTCATGAAAGGGATGCATATCTGCTACCTTACTGGTAGCTTGTTGCAATTGTAGTGGCAACGATTCTGGTCCTTCTTTTAGCTTTTCTATGTTTCCTGTTAGGTCCTCAATTTGCTGAGTGGCATCAAACTTTTCGGATTCCAGCTTTAAGTTTTTATCCCCAAGTTCTCCTTTCACTATTTCTAGTGCTCTTGTTTGCATTGCTAGGGCTCTCCTATCAGCCTCCAGTTGTTGAAGTTCTATAGTTAAGCTCTCTTTCTGAGTCATGAGAGCATCATTTTTCTCAATCATCAAATTTGTGTAATTCTTTTCTTTAACCAAGTCCTCCTATAATTGGCGAGTTTTCTCCTTCCCCTGTTTCAATTCGTCTCCCAAAATATTTACATTATCTGCTGTTGCCATAACATATGCTACAGAGATTGATGCCATGAGCTCAGGATCGTTCTGAGTCCACTGCATGATGGTGGTTTCATGCCTGGTGACTATATCAGGTTTAAAAGGCCTTTTGACACTAGTAATTGTTTCTTTGATGATAGATTTCCTTTTCCTGTTAAAGGCAAAGCTATCCCATGTAGATACCCTACTGCCGCTGGATGGTGTGAAGGCCACCAGTGGAAGATCCTCAATGGAGACATTGATATCAAGGTTTTGAATATTTGGGCTTTGTGGACTAGTATGCTTTTCTTGCTTTTTTTCTTATGTTTTTCTTAGTGCTTCTTCCTCCTACTCCCTTCTTAATTTCTCCTCTTCTTCCTGCTTGGCGATTCTTGCCAATCTGGTTTTCTCTATTTCTTGAACCTTGATAGCTTCAGCTTCATCTGCTTGGTCTTTTAAGGTCTTTTCTTCCAAAAGTTTATCTTCTTTTGATTTGATGTTCTTTTCAGCTTCCTCTTGAATTTTCTTAGCTTTCTCTTTCGACCTTTGTTCTTCTTTAGAGACAGACTCAATAGTCTTCAAGGCACTCTTTTCTTGCTGCTGATCTGGTTTTGCAATAACATTAGAGCTTGAGGCAGCTCCTCCTTTACCAAGCTGACAAGTTTGGAGCCCAGACATATTGCTAATTACTCTATATGGTTCCTCGTCTCTATCATAAAAGTGAGTGTATTCAAAGGGGCACTAATTTCCTTGCAATGTTGTGCAGCTTTACCTTGCCGATCATTTCTGTGGAAAATTCTTTGCCCAAAATGGAAGCTTTTCAGTTCAGCAACAAATTCTTCTACTGTTGTTATTTTTGAAAATTTGTAAGCGCCAACATAAAATGGTAAAGGCGGGAAGGAGGCCTTCTTTGCCTTGTACAAAGCATTTCCAATTCCATCAATGAATACTTGTCTCACCATTTATTTATGGACTATATAATCTGTAGCATACTTAGGTAGGATATACGGGGTTTTGGAACCTCCGTACATTCTTATATATGTACCTTCTGGCGAAAAATAAAAATCACCATATTTCTCTAAAACTTGCATGGCATTCTCAGATAGGCATTTGGGTTCTTTGTTGAACATCAACTCATACAAAGGCATGATGAATTCTTCACAAATGAGTTTGTAATGCTGAGCCCAAAATTTTTTGTAAGCGATGAACACTGAGTTGTCAAGTGAGTTCCATATGCATCCTAGCATAGGAAAGGGGCATTTTGCCACAATGCAATTTATCAAGTAAGATCCCATATAATACTCTGCCTTTCTTTCTACTAATCCTTCTTGTGCACTAATTATGGCTGATGCCAGGCTGTCCGAAAGGATATCAGCCCAGTTGAAGATTTTCCCTTTGAATGCCACATAGTGTATGACAGGTATCCATTGGAGCATAAACATTGTGCCATCAGGCCTTCCAAAGATTCTGCTTAGCATGAGAGCGATTAGACTGAAAGGGGGTCTCAGATTCTGAACCTCATACTCTTCACTGTCCTTTTTCCTGATCTGTTTGCCTGCGATCAGCAGCTTCTTAGCCATCTCTAGGTTGTCCATGTTGACCACTTCTAGCCATGCATCATCAAGCCGTTGCTGAGGCTTGGGAAACTTGTAAGCTGTTGAGATATAAGATGGATGGAATGAAGAAAATACTATTCCTTTGCTATCTGCTAGAACTCTAATCTCAGTATTTGCATGCTGCAAAATCCATCCAATTACTTATGAACATGGGAAGAGATCTGGACGTGTAGATGCTTTGGATATACAGGGATTTCTAATGTTCTGGTATAGGCATTCTTCTTCGATAAGGGCCTCATGGAAATCCTAATCTCTCACCATGCAGTAAACGTCTCCCCATTTTACTTCTGGAGGTACGCCTGTGGTGCAAGTTGTATCTTGGAATCTAGTTTCCATTCTTGTGTTGTTATTAGCTGTCTTTGCCTTTCTTTTACCACCCTTAGGCATTTTGAATCTCCTGTTCAGTAATCGGTATACAGTAGTTAGTGCATGGATAAGAACATATGACATAATATCAATAATCAAAACTAGAATGTTATTCATGGTGGTAATATTTTAATGTGAATGTAAAGCTTTTGTGAATTTCAAATGGTTATGGTTTTTTCAATGAACAATATTTCAGACGTTCACTTCATACGTCTTTTAATAATCGTGTGCTTTTCAGAATAAGCAATGGATTCCTGTAACTAGCAGAGTCATGTCTATGGCATGAGTTTTCCATGATAGTAACTTGTTATAAAGCAAAACCAAGGAAAAAAGGTAATATTGCCAATCGCAAAAAACAGATGAACAAGTTATCCAATTGACATTTATCTCCACGCTTCGACACTTACACTATCTTAAAACTTAACCTACTGAGTAAGAAATGATTATCAAAGGCTTATTATGGGAAATAGTTTTAAAATCACAGATGTTATTTTTTACTTATAGCAACAATAAATTTTATGTAGTCGATTAAGGTAAAGATAAATTTGAAGCCATCAATGGATTTCGAAGCATCATTTGGGAAACATAACAACTCCCAACTCCAATATTTTTTTTGCAATACACAACGTTTCCTGTCAATATAAATCTGTCATAGACACCCATTTACATCAATCTTGATGTATGCTCACATGCTCACCATACATGAAGATTGATGACTTCCATTGCTCTGGATTCAAAGCAAGAGTGTGGCAATATATCTTAGCAAGCAGATGAGGCAATGACATCTTAGACAGAATATACCTAAAGATGGCTAAACAGACACACCATTGCTACCTAAGGAATTGTTTTCTATTGTTGCTCATAATTTCAGAAGGAGGGACATTGATAGTACATATGTTCATGCCCTGTATTTGCATCCTGTACAAAGCGTTGGAATAATGGAAGAATGAAAGCGATGGGCTTCACAAGCTTTGATCAAACTAATGTCAATATTTCATGGAAGCAAACTACCGAGATGGGTTTCAAATTCGATACTGGAGTGGGTGAGGTACATCCATGAACTTTGGATGAATGACATAAGCATTCCTTGTAGTTTCAAAAGTTGATGCCAATGAAGATGGATCTGGATTCTCACTGCATTCCATGAGTCCATGCACATAAATCTTCTTGTCTTTCCAATTCATGTCATTTACATATAGGTAGACCTAGAAGCACTACAAGAAACATGGGAATAGGATTATTCATGACGGGGATAGCCAAATTGCTAGCTATCAATGCAGAATTGCGTAACTTTTCGTATTAATTGTGATGGTCGAAAAGGGGAAAACAAGGTCAAGTGCTCCGCCATTCCGGAAGAGATCACTGAGATGGCTCGCCAATTCGGAGAAGTTATCTAAGTTTATCCGTTTGAAAAGCGTGGAAACACGTATCGTAAGGATTTAGACAAGTCCGCTCGGAGGTGTGGAGGGAATTTGGTAAGTTCTTCCCGTGTATGGTGAGTTTCAATATTTAAAAAAGAAGTGGGCCATCGAGAAAGAATTTAGATTCTATCCGTGGTTGTGGAATGGTTGGCCACATTCTTCTGTTCTTGCGGAAAACTTTGGGGAGTTTGTAAAACCAAAATGACCAATTTTTTTTAAAACTTTGTCCTTACAGTTTTAAAATCAATGGAACTCACTGCCCGTTAACCTTTTCTGAGAAATGTGTGACCAATTTTTTTGATATTAAAGTTGTTAGGGCATTGAAAGATTTGATAGTTCGGTTTCAGCGAAAACATAGAGGCTCCAAAATCAAATTTACGACAATTCTTCTGAGAAGCTCTCCGGACTCAAAATTGAATATGATGGTTCCGTTGAGATGATGCATTCGACTGGTAAGAATAACAAGTTTAAAATAAACACGGAATTAAAATATAAATCCTTTCATGGGGAGTTAGACGACCATCCCCTCTAGCAGAGCACACAACAAATTGATTCAAATACCTCTGCCCATAAGAATTTTATGAAAATATTTAGATTTATGTAGTATTATTGCTCTTTTTCCCTTTATTAGAGGACTCACCCCCCAAAATAAATTCCCGATGCCTTTTGTACGAGAGGACAAGCACGTTGAAGCCACTAGTGGGTGCATGTATTTCAGAAAATACAGCTAATTGTTAATTTCCCAACTGATGTAAGCGTTGATTTTGTCCTATGTTCAGAAGCGTTGTTCTGAGGGGAGGAGGGATCAGGTACCCTGCTCTGGCCTGGCCTGATTTTTTGAGGGTGTGAGGAATAATAAATGGATATATTTATGAAAATAAGATCACTTACACAGCAAGCACAACAATATGTGCAAAAATCTATTGTCACTTAAGCCATACTCGCAAGAAGTAAGGAGCAATTGATAGAGGTTGAAATGCAATCGCTGGAAGAATTCCTACCACCTAGACTATCGAAGTATTTGTCCAATAATAATTGTGATAATGGTCAACCCTTGGTTAACCAAATTAAGATGAAATCATGAAACAAAAATTGATGAGATCATGTTTAATTTTTTTTATAAATGTTTATTTTATTTTGCAAATTTGAATATATAAAAATAGAATACTAACTCCATTTCTCCTATTAAAATATTAAATTTGAATTTATTTTTTCTTAAAATAGAATTCTAAATTTTGTTTATCTGGTTTAAACTTAAAACCACTCTAAATTTCATCGAGCAAAAATGATGTTCAATAAGAAATTAGAGAAAAGTTGCGTAAAAAGATGGCGCTATTTGGTTGGTGTATATGTTAACATGCTTTTGCTTAAATGTGAGTTTAATTACTTTTCACATATGATATATTAATGGCAAATGTTGCTGAGTGTGAATACAATAAAAGTGCGGGCAAGCAATAAAAATAATGACGACATGGAAATCTATTGCCTACTTCATGACGACGAACTCAATCTGGGAGAAAGACGGAATAAACCCATTGGCCATACCACTGCATGAACTGATTTCATTCACGGGTTGGCCTGCACTGCAGCACTAGCGTCTAAACAATTAAATATGAATGAATGGACGACTAATGCTCCTAGAGGATTTGGAGTAATGCGCCTAGAGGATTTGGATGTAGAGAGAGTCAAGCTCTGCAACACCGTAACATTAGTCAAACTGACATGAGTCGATGCCATGAACTGATAACAATCAGACGGACTAGCGGATTCCTATCGCCTGTAACAAAAAAGTTCAGCCACATGCGGGAGGGGCAAGGGTCTCTGCGACTGGTAGATAAGTTAAAAGAGCCAGATTTCAGCTGGGGATTGGGATTTTCAAGCCAAAAAAGGATTTAATAAACCATTCAAATAATTGAAAAACTCCATAGATAATTTAATTGAGCGTTTCTCAGCCCCTAACAAAAAAAATTCAGCCATATGCAGCGAGGTCAAGGGTTTCTGCGACCAGTAGATAAGTTAAAAGAGCTAGACTTCAGCTGGAGATTTAGATCTTAAGTACAAATTTACTCATTTGTCACAAAGTTACAGAATCTTTCAAAAAACCAAAATCTAATGGTTAAAATATTAATGAGTGATACAGTGTTCTTTTGAATTAACATTCCTACTGAATTTTGGTGGAAAGTTTAAAATTAGTTAACTAGTTTTGCGATGTTGCAGGATGAATATTATAAATCAATGAGTTAACACCCACGAGAAATTGAAGGTAACAAGATGCCTTCAAAAGGGAATAAAACATTTGAAGTTGCATCATTAGAGCCATGGAGGGACACAGTATGGACGGAGAATTTGGAAGATATCTTGCCATGGAGGGACATAGTTGATAAGATTCTTGCCTTTCAGAGACATGGAGGGACACAGTATGGACGGAGAATTTGGAAGATATCTTAAGATGGCACATCTAGTTGGTGTCTTGGCCTGATGAGCTTGCCCAATAATTTCTGGAAGCGTTTTGATCTTGTTCTATCAGCACTAAATAAGTTTCTCCTGGGTATAAGTTGAGGTCCTGAACGACAAAGGGCTCCACGTAGTATCCGTTTGTCTCAGCTACAGCCATGTTGCACAACATTGACTCTGAGGTATGCTTATTAGATGACATATGTAACCTTGTTTTATTGTAGAACTCTCAGTTTCCTAAGGTATTTTATCCTTTTATAAATAGTATTGGAGTTTTTATATTCAAGATTACATATGTAGCTATAAAAATGCATATAAACCTATTAAGATGCAAACCTATGAAACTTGTAAGTCATGCACATCAAAGGCTTGAGATATATAACTTGTAAAGATTGAGCGTACAAGGCTCTGTGATGTACTAACCTGTTAGAATGGAACTAGTGATTGTTGCAACGGAGCTAGTAATGCTGGAGCAAGTGCGTCGAAACTCGTTGGAAACAGAGCAAGTCTTCCAGTGAATAGAAATTGTCAAAACTCTAACGGGGTTCATACCCCATATAAAGGATTTCGCACGTGTGAACCATTAATAGGGTAGGCACGAAATTAAAACGACACAAATGAAGGCATACAGACAAAGTCAAATCAAAACTTTTCGTATTAAATGCGACTGTCGAAAACGGGAGAACAAGGTCAAGTGCTCCGCGGTTGCGGAAGAGATCACTGAGATGGGTCGGTAATTCGGAGAAGTTATCTGATTTTATCCGTTTGAAAAGCCTGGAAATGCGTATCGGAAGGATTTAAGTAGGTCCGTTCGAATTTGCGAATGAAATTTGGTAAGTTTCTCGGCTGTGTGGTGAGTTAAGTCCATCCGCCGTTGCGGAACCATTAGCGAAATTCTTCTGCTATTGCGGAAAAATTTGGCCAGTTTCTCCGATTGTTCGGGGAAAAATTCATAACTCTTTGGGCACGGGAGAGTTTGCACAATTTGCGGCAGATCTGCAGATGTTTCCCTGCTGTTGTGCAGAGTTTTGCGGTGATGGATTCGATCAGTTCTTCCATTGTTTCAGAAAAATTGCTTCAGAAGTTCCGCGGTGCGGCTTAGTAAAATGAATAAGGCAAAAAGTAAATTGTGCTGGAGAGTTTGCACAATTTGCGATAGAGTTGCGGATGTTTCTCCGCTGTTGCAGAGAACTTTAGGGAAAATTTTCTAGATTCTTAGAACCACTTATCTTACTTCCTCCGCAATTGCGGACAAAAAGTCTTAAGATTTCCGCCGTTAGTTCACTACAAGGTTTTGCTTTTTCGCAAGTTTAAGGTGAGTTTTGCGGTGACGGATTTGATTATTTCTTCCGCTGTTTCGGTAAGATTGTTTCAGAACTTCCGCGGTGCGGCTTAGAAAAAAGAGTAAGGCAAACAATAAACTGAAGAAAAGCTTAAATTTCACAAAGTAGTCTTTGCGGCAGATGTGCGGATGTTTCCCCATCGTTGCAGAAAATTTCAGTCAAAACGTTCGATAGTTTCGGCAACAGGTATTTAACTTTCTGTGGGATTGTGGTCAAAAAGTCTCAAGATTTTCGGTATTTATGGTGAAACGATAGTGTTATCAGCGCATTAAAAGTATGGTTTGGCAGAGCAGAATGGATAGTCTCAGTAGGAATGAAGTGAGAATATGCGAAAATCCCAAGAAAAGAATAATTCTTAATCGGAGCCACCGGTGGCAGATTTTAGGGTTACGTGGAAAGGTGATGTAATTCTGGAACGTAGATTTATATCGATTTATATGGCGGGAAAGAGACTTAAAAATTGACAGTTGTTTGCAACTTTCCTATAGTTTATGACCTGAAGATCGTAGATATTTTATAGATTGTGAGAAAAAATTATTGGTATTATAATGGGTATTGGCGTCAAAACTGTGTAGTAAGTGAGGCAGTGAAGGCAGAAAACAATACATGATTGACTTCTACCATCAACTGAATTGGCTGGTGGGTTTTTCCAATGAATGAAATGGGCTGGTGGGTTTTTCCCATGAATTGAATTGGGTGGTCTTCTGCCATCAATTGAATTGGCTGGTGGGTTTTTCCAATGAATGAAATGGGCTGGTGGGTTTTTCCCATGAATTAAATTGGGTGGTAGGTTTTCCTTGCATTTCAACAGTAGTCACACGGCGAGCCTTCCTTGTCAACTTAAAAGTAGAGAGGGGTTCCAGTCAATACGGTTGGAACAATGTCTAAAGAATAGTACAGTCATAAAAGCTGGATGCCACCTTCTCCTTTGAGTTGCCTATCATTCATTCCTCTGAGCTACCTCACTTGCCCTAGTAATCAGTTTCTTCTCATACACTTCTTGCTCTTCTCTATATTCCTTGTTTTTTCTTACATCACTATGTCTCTTTTCCACTGATTTGCAACGTGTCCCTTGGGGTTATAAGTTGATAACTGCATTCTGTATTTGGGGAATCACCAGGTTTTTCTTTCAGGTCTAAAACAAAAGTTTTGTTGTGATAGATGATTTGAAAGGCCACCTGTGTTCTCTAAAATGGTGGATACTGGCAATGGTCACAGAGTTCTGGAGATTGAAGGTCGCATAAACAGAGCCTCCCACATTGCTGGGGGTCTGAGTCCGCTCAGGCAAACGTTGTGGAATGAAACGACAGACACAAATAACATTAGAAATGTGTCAGCGTGGCTTACATGACAAGAGCTCTGTGTCACTGTTTCTATTATCAATGGTGAAACTCAGACTGTACTTCACGGTTTGACAGAATTTGCAGAGTCTGGAACCCTAATGGCTCTGATGGGTCCTTCGGGATCTGGGAAATCTACTCTTCTAGATGCACTTGCAGGTATATTGTATCAACTCAGAGGAAATTTACGGAGGAAATTTCATAAGTTTGTCCGCTGTGTGGTGAGTTAAGTTCATCCGTCGTTCCATAACCATTAGAGAAATTCTTCCGCTATTGCGGAAAACTTTGGCCAGTTTCTCCGATGCTCCGGGGAAAAATTCTTAACTCTTTGGGCACGTGAGAGTTTGCACAATTTGCGGCAGACCTGCGGATGTTTCCCCGCTGTTACGGAGAAATTTAGTGAAAATGTTCCACATTCTCCGAAGCACTTATCTTACTACCCTCCGCAATTGCGGACAAAAAGTCTCAAGATTTTCGCCGTTAGTTCACTACAAGGTTTTGCTTTTTCAGCAGTTTAAGGCAAGTTTTGCAGCGACGGATTTGATCATTTCTTCCGCTGTTTTGGAAAGATTGCTTCAGAACGTCCGCGGTGTGGCTTAGAAAAACGAGTAAGGAAAAAGGTAAACGGAAGAAGAGCTTAAGTTGCACAAAATAGTCTTAGCGGAAGATGTGCGGATGTTTCCCCGTTGTTGCGGAAAATTTCAGCCAAAAATAACGCTAAATTTGACCAATTTTCTTGTAAGCTATTTATTTATTATTATTATTATTTATTTTGTGTCACGTGAACACCCAATAATTTTGATAACTAAATTCGATTACTCTGACTCGTGTCACGTTAAGGCCCACCAAAATTTCGGTAGCTAAAGTTGATTAATTGGCTTTTTATTAAGAAAATTAGGTCTAATTATAGTGGTGTTTCATGCAGATTTGAACACTTTTGGAAATTGTATAGTTGCTAATTTAATGGCCGATGCTCCGAAGTTGAAGAACCTTGGGCAATTTTAGTTGCTAATTTAATGGCTGAGGCTATGGAGATAGAGGACAATGGAATTATGGAAATGAAGACGGAGTTTGGCTATTTATGGTGAAACGATAGTGTTATCAGCGCATTAAAAGTATGGTTTGGCAGAGCAGAATGGATAGTCTCAGTAGGAATTAAGTGAGAATATGCAGAAATCCCAAGAAAAGAATAATTCTTAATGGGAGCCACCGGAGGCATATTTTAGAGTTACTGTCACGTCCCCATTTTGACCCCCTTCGCATTAAATCGTAAATGATGTAAATATTGTTACTTAATCATGGTGAGGAGCTCAAGGCCAAGGCCCCACCATTGATTTAGCGTTTTATGTATCGGCAATTAAAGAAATAGATGGCTATGGTTCTTGTGCTAGATGGGCACGATGTAAATAAGACATCATGTAAAATCGAATTTTAATGAAAAATACCCACAACTAGCTATGCAATGCAACAAAAGAGATGGGGCACGATTCTACAAGGGAAAGGGAGGGAAATTATTTAAACCCTTGAGCCAATGGTGTTAATCCATGTGTCAATGGGGAAACCCATAAATCACCAACTACCCATTTTGTCTCATGCACCCAATCATTTAATTCTTCCAAGAAATTGGTTAAGGCAGTTAATGCCTTGGGAATGAGGGAGTATGGCAGCCAATTTCGTGCATGGGCAAGCCATCAACCTAGAAATTCGTGTTTTTGCTTATGGGGCAAGAAAACACCCACGAAATGGTGCCCAAAGCCATGGGGAATGGGCAGTCTTCACTCATTCACGCAAATAGAGAAGGCTGGGAGTTATAGTCACGTTTTTGGAGCAAAAACGCAGGGTTCTCCCTGCCCAAAAACTCGTTTTTGGTTTTGGATAGTAGCTGGGAAGGAGGGGCTGCGATTTGGGACTGTAGGGAGTTCATTTTGTCCCCGATTTGCCATGGGCGTTTTTCCTAAAAACGTTTTCTGCTACCTGGGGTTTTCTCCAAACCTCCATTGCTCATTTTTAACCTTCCCACGTTTTTCTGAAGCCTAGGGGATCATTTTCATGCCTGTCACTGTACAAACGATTTTCATTATGCCCATAATTGTGTTCTGCTGCTATGTGCATCCTCGTTTTTGGTTTGAACCTGTGAGCTGAAGTTTGGGGAGTGGTAGTGGACAAAAGTGGCTTGATAAACCTAGTGGGGGAGACAACCTCTCAAGAAGATCAAGAGGGCTTTGGTTACTCTTCTATGCATACCCTGAGAGCACTAGATAGGGAAGGTATGGCTTGAGGGACTGTACAGCAGTGAAAAGAATACTTCCTTGTGCTGGGTGTGTAGGTATTGTGAGTGCCAAGCTAGATAGATCTTGCAAGGTTATCCCTGGCTCTGTGCTGGAGCTCACTAGCTTAGCAACTCTTCCTTTCCATCTCTTAGCAGCCTGATAAACCCAATTGTAGATTGGCTTGGCTCATCTTGGTGTATGCTTGGCTATGTGTGAGTCTGCTGTTCCCTGGTTCCTTGTAGAGATCATGCCCAGCTCGGGGGTGGCAGTGGTGCTGAGAGATTGAGGAGCACACTGGCCTATGGATGGGTGGAACGTTGCAGTTGCATAGCCAGTTGTGTGGGACTACTTTCGTATAAGATAAGTATTCTCCTGTGTTTGTAACTTGCAATTGTTCCTTTGATGAATATTTTGAATGTGTGAAGATTGTGTAATTCATAAATAAATTCCGCTGTGTTTTCTGATAATTATGCATCTTCATATCTCTATTATAAAATCTGAATGATTGTTTGAAGTTTATGGGGGCTAGATGCCCAGTTTAACCTCACGATCCTCTCCATCTAGCTGGAATGATGGGAGGGGACGTGACAGTTACGTGCAAAGGTGATGTAATTCTGGAACGTGGACGCGCTTGGAGTAGTTAGCAACGTTTTCATAGGCCTACTATTAATTCTTCACTGATTCCCATCTGTTTCATTAATTCTTGTTCGGGTTAGATGGATTTATATGGCAGGAAAGAGACTTAAAAATTGACAGTTGTTTGCAGCTTTCCTGTAGTTTATGACCTAAAGATCATAGATATTTTATAGATTGTAAGAAAAAATTATTGGTATTATAATGGATATTGGCGTAAAAAATGTGTAATAGGTGAGGCAGTGAAGGCAGAAAACAATACATGACTGACTTCTGCCATTAACTGCATTGGCTGGTGGGTTTTTCCAATGAATGAAATGGGCTGGTGGGTTTTTCCCATGAATTAAATTGGGTGGTGGGTTTTCCTTGCATTTCAACAGTAGTCATGCGGCGAGCCTTCCTTGTTAATTTAAAAGTAGAGAGGGGTTCCACTCAATACCGTTGGAACAATGTCTAAATAATAGTACAGTCATAAAAGCTACATGCCACCTTTTCCTTTGAGTTGCCTATCATTGATTCCTTTGATCTACCTCACTTGCCCTAGTAATCAGTTTCTTCTCATACACTGCTTGCTCTTCTCTATATTCCTTGTTTTTTCTTTCATCACTATGTCTCTTTTCCACTGATTTGCAACGTGTGCCTTGGGGTTATAAGTTGATAACTGCATCCTGTATTTGGGGAATCATGAGGTTTTTCTTTCAGGTCTAAAACAAAAGTTTTGTTGTGATAGAGGATCTGAAAGGCCACCTGTGTTCTCTAAAATAGAGGATACTAGCAATGGTCACAGAGTTCTGGAGATTGAAGGTCGCATAAACAGAGCCCCCCACATTTCTGGGGGTCTGAGTCCGCTTAGCCAAATGTTGTGGAAGGAAACGATAGACACAAATAACATTGGAAACGTGTTGGTGTGGCTTACATGGCAAGAGCTCTGTGTCACTGTTTCTATTAGCAATGGTGAAACTCAGACTGTACTTCACGGCTTGACAGAATTTGCAGAGCTTGGAACCCTAATGGCTCTGATGGGTCCTTCGGGATCTGGGAAATCTACACTTCTAGATGCACTTGCAGGTATATTGTATTAACTCAGAGGAAATTTGCGGAGGAAATTTTGTAAGTTTTTCCGCTGTGTGGTGAGTTAAGTTCATTCGCCGTTGTGGAGCCATTAGCGAAATTCTTTCGCTATTGTGGAAAACTTTGGCCAGTTTCTCCGATGCTACGGGGAACAATTCTTAATTCTTTGGGCACGAGAGAGTTTGCACAATTTGCGGCATACCTGCGGATGTTTCCTCGTTGTTGCGGAGAAATTTAGTGAAAATGTCCTGCATTCTCAGAAGCACTTATCTTACTACCTCCGCAATTGCGGACAAAAACTCTCAAGATTTCCACCGTTGGTTCACTACAAGGTTTTGCTTTTTCGGAAGTTTAAGCCGAGTTTTGCAGCGATGGATTTGATAAATTTTTCCACTGTTTCAGAAAGATTGCTTTAGAACTTCCGCAGTGCAGCTTAGAAAATGAGTAAGGCAAAAGGTAAACGGAAGAAAAGCTTAAGTTGCACAAAATAGTCTTTGCAGCAGATGCGCGGATGTTTCCTCACCGTTGCCGAAAATTTCAGCCAAAACGTTTGATAGTCTCGGCAACAGGTATCTAACTTTCTGCATGATTGCGGACAAAAAGTCTCAAGATTTTTGTCGCTAGTTCACCGAAAGGTCTTGCTTTTTCGAAAGTTTAACGTCGATTTCAATTATTTGCATCAAAGTATGTGAAAAACAATGAAATTGTTTACAAGTTTGTTGACTGTTTGTCAAGTATATGTTCCTTATTTTTCTTTAAAGTTTATGTTCTCAGATTTTATGAAAACCGATTTATTTCCATGCAAAGTTATCAGACTTGGATTCTAATTAGAGCAGAAGCTAAGACTGGGTCAAATAGAAAAATTAAAAATTAATAATTAAATTTTAAGATTATATATACACACATCAATGTAAATGCAAAAATGGGAACAATTAGAGACCAGATTTTTAAGTTCCTTAATTTATATTGCATGTAAGAGTGTAAATAAGTGAAATTGCATCAAGATAGAAGTAGAATATTTAATATACATAAAATTAAAGTTCTGAGATAGAATACACAAACAATGAGGCTCTAAAAGACCATCAAAGTCAGATATTCATCAAACTTTGTGATGACTAAGGTGATGATGTTCAAGTTTGCACTTGTACTCATAGACTTCACATCGCTTTAAATTTTAATATTATATATACACACATCAATGTAAATGCAAAAATGCGAACAATTAGAGACTAGATTTTTAAGTTCCTTAATTTATATTGCATCTAAGAGTGTAAATAAGTGAAATTGCATCAAGATAGAAGTAGAAGATTTAATATACATAAAATTAAAGTTCTGAGACAGAATACATAAACAATGAGGCTCTAAATGGCCATCAAAGTCAGATATTCATCAAACTTTGTGATGACTAAGGTGATGATGTTCAAGTTTGCACTTGTACTCATAGACTTCACATCGCTTTATAGCTGAATGTGAAGTGTTGAACACCAAGATTAGGTTAATGTTAACTCCCTTTTACCTATAATTTTCTAGAAACTACAAGAGTCCATCTCTCTTCTTCAATATATGAAGTGTGTTATGGCTGAGCATGCTAATCGTAGTCAATAGAATTAGGTAGTAGACCTCTAGTTTAGACATTTGAAATGAAATCCAATTTTTTATTCTTAGTGTTCTAATGTTTAATATGGGTCTTGAGTAGGTTGATAAAGCACACATGCTGAAAAGGACTTATGGTCATAAGTTTGAGTACATTTTTCAAGGAATTAAAGATCCAGTTTGGAAAGATCCAAATTTCTATTGATATTGATAGAATATTAGATTTTATACAGAAAAGAAAGTGAAGTTGAACAACTAGTCTTTCAATGAAAAATGCATTTCCATGCGAACTGGGGTCCCAATTGAAATGCATTTTGATCTTTGCAGAAGGATGGATGTAGGTTTTTGGAGTCTATCGACTCGACACAATTGACAATCATAATTTGAGTCTTATGGGTACAAATATGTGTAGTTAAATTTCCCATCAATGAAGCATTTTGACTGTCACTGGTTATCAATGTTGTGAAAATAACATTAGAGATCGATGTCTAATCATTCATTTGAATTCCCTACCCACCGAAACAATTTACAACAATTACAAGGACGAAACTTGGTGAAAAAATAGTTTATTTCCACAAACAAATTCATTTAAAAAATGTTCTGTTTTCATACGTCCTACAAGATCTACCTCATGAAATTGAAAACCACACTACATAGAAGGTTGCCACAGGAAAATCATTGGCATCATCAGCTGAACAACGACTAACAAATTTTATTGTCTAAAACAGATCATCCACCAAATGAAATTGAAAACTACACTACATAGAAGGTTGCCATGGAGACATGCTTAGGATCATCAGTTGAAGAAGTAGTAGGAGTAACAATTTTTACCATAAGGAACTTAGAAAAACTTTGAACAAATCAGAAACCTTAAAAACTCAGAAATATTCAATAAAGACAGTAAATATTCAGAAATATTTACTTAGAAACTCAGGAAAACTTTGAACAAATCAGAAACCTGAAAAACTCAGAAATATTCAACCAAATCCGCAACCTGAAAAACTCAAGAAAAATTGTAAATTTTGGGAGAAATCACAGATATTTGAAAGAGAACCAGGAATTAGGGCCAACTTGGAAAAATGAGAAAAATCTCATGATCACTATCATTAACATTCCATGTCTGGCAAGTTGTCACCATAGCTAAGCATTGATGAGTGGCTAAAGGCATTTGAAATTTTGAGTCAACTGAATAAATGTGCAAATGTACGGTCTTAAAACGTTCCCATGAAATTAGCAAATGCCTGTAAATAATCTAGGAAATTCATGTTAGCAAATATCTGGACTAATTCATGATGCGCAAAATGCGAAAAGATCAGAGATTAAAAGTTAATTTGGTATAAAAATATTTTTAATGAAAGCAGGTACCAATCTTTTAATGATTAAGAAAGGTTAGTCTTATAACCAAAAGCATTAGTGCTCGCAAAATGGAGAAATCTTCAATGATTACAAAATGCCAATCAACTAGTAGCCAAAAATCTAACTAGAATCAATAGTTTATAGCTCTTGATATAGAACCACTGTTTTAGTAAATGAAAACAATTATTAGCTAATTCTGGAGAACATATAAAAGAGCAAGAAGACAATAGCAGAAGGGTGCCATAAATTTCATAAAGTACTAAAAACATCCGTCTTTGGAGGCAAATCTAGAAAGTGTAACATATCTATAAATGCCAATGCAAAACATTAGAAACAAAGTTCTTATTGATGATTTTATTTTTAATAATGACATTTTATATCGTTCGAAGATATTATGTTTATTTTCTCAGTAAAAATATAAAGAAAAACAGAAGTGACTATGAATCTAGTTCCACCATAATCTAAAATATTTGCATGATGCATCAATTCCCTAAAATCTTTTACTTATGCAACTTTGGAAACAAAACTAAAGTCCAGTGTGCTGGCTAGACATATCACGACTTTAGAAAATGTAGTTCTATTCTAATTGCAGTCATACAAACAACAGTTACTATGGACATATCTTAATGAAGTTGCAGCGATAGTGAGATTTCTGCATATTCCCAGTATGTCTGATAAATCTATCATCCTATATACGTATACCTATGCAATTGTTGTTGGCAATGGTACTATAAAAGAAATAAATTATGTTATTTAGATTTGGTACAAGAGCGAGTTCTCTTGTTAAATTACTTTATCATCCATCTATAAATTCATTAGACAGTCTGCCTTATAACATTTTTCACTTTTGTTAATGGATATTAATTTGGAGTTCTGACACAAATCATAATCTGGAATCCAGGAGAAAGAGCTCAGTTTTTAGCACCATGAAGATGGCTTAAGCCTCTTTCAAAAATTAAAAACAACTAGGGTTGAATGGTCCAAAGAAAAAAAAAAGAGATTATATTATAAAATGTACGAAAGGTTCACACATGAATTATGGCTAATATACACACAAGTTATCTTTTGTCTTTTTAGCAATAGATTCTTCATAACACATTGGCTAGTACATATCTGTCTGCACTAGCCTGTTCTGCTTACACATTTGATTTTATATGAAATAGGAATTTGGAAAGCATTAGTTCAAGTGCCATTCCAACAGCCTACAAATCTTAACATACTACCTGTGCACATGATACTATGTCCATTAGTTACAAAACAAAAATCTATGATGTTGAAAGAAATAGGAAAAAGAAGAAAACAATAAACACGGAAGGCAATAGCAATATTCACTTGCAAATTGGATATATATTTATATGGTAAGTTGTATCCACATACATATAGACAAGATCAAGGCATTAAGTGGTTTCTTATAGAAAAATGCGATGTACATATTCGCAAAAAGACTTAATACATGTTATAAGAGTCAATAAGCTATGATGCTTAATTACAAAAGAGATTGCTCAGTAATTGCACCAAAAAACAGATTGACAGTCATGCTATTTGCTGATTGCATATAGAGCAAAATGCAGTTGACATTTGTTAGCATTGTGTATCCAACTCTGAATAGTCAAACAACTGCTGCAGCCAGATTACCACCAGCCAACTGCAGATGCATTTCCAAATAAGATCAGCTAATAGCCACAAAAAAAACAAAAAACATTTCAGCAGTGGTGAAATTTGGCTTTTATGTAGAGAGCAAAAAACTAGACATATTTCTTAGTGCATTCTGCCGAATTTCTATAGTGTCTGTACTAGTCCTGCAGTCGAATTTCTGTTAGTATGTTGTCCATTGTCATTGAGAAATGTCCCTTTCTTTCAAATGTACATAGCAACCGTAAAGTCAAGGAAACACCTGCTCTGTATTCCTGATAACTAATTCCAGAAAGTGTTGGGAAAGTCTCCTCAAGTAGTGGTTTTCTCAAAACACAATCAACCACTATGTTGTCTTTCTCAAGTATACACTGCAAACAATGCTCATAGCTGAATGCTGTATTTGCTTGGCAATTTGCACAAAAGCACAGACCATTGTGATCAAGGCATGTTCCTATCACCAACTGGTGACACTTGCTACAACAAGGTGCAAAAGGTGGTGCATATGTATTCTTTGCTCTCAGAACACCTTGAACCTGCAACATGAAATATGTTATTGTAATTTTCTATTGCAATGTGAGGCTATCACTGAACTAGTGAGAGCAGGATATTGTTTTCAAGAAGTAGTTCATTGATTGTTAGAATATATGCATACATACCTGGATGTTTAAGCGCACAAGAAGCTGTAGTTGTTCTTTTGCACATTCATCGTTTAACACCTCAACATAAGTCGACATTCCAGAACATAGAGTGCGTGATCCCCTAGGTCCATGTCGAACAATGTTCTTGAACAAGAACATTGGAATGCATTGAGTAGCTAGTTTTGCTTGTGTTTCCAAAAAACAATCTTTGAAGCCTTCATTTAGCTGTGGCTATAATAAGAAGAGTGAATAGATCTTATTGCTTTCTATGCAACATGAGAAGTTTTTTAGCCAATGTAAACACTATGTATCAGGCACTGAGTTCTTTCAAACCAATGAAAGAACAACACAGGTAGGCAAAACAGACAATGCTTACTATTGCAATGTTGTCCATTGCTTCTCTATCCTTTATGTATAAGAGGAAGTGGTTTCTAATCTCTTCACATCTTGTGACAATTGCAGCAAAACTGCCAACATAATAAGCATTTTTTGATTCTACTAAGCCCTGCATATTGACACTCGGTGCTAATCTTCTTTATTTGCAAACTGTAGGTATGGTCTCGACGCTGCTATTTGGAGTGATTTGCAAACAGTATTCTGAGTCTCCTCTCTCATATGTTGTTTTTCGCTTGAGCAGAAAGTCTATTATTCGAACACCTAAGCCAACTTGAAACTGAGATCGATACACCGGTATGAGATTGTTACCAATATTCACGGTGATGGTTAGCTGACCATCTCTATCAACCAAATTAGTGTGTATCAATTGTGCCTTGTAGGGTGAATTTGGATTCTTGCTGCAACCTGGCCCGTACATAGACAAAATGTCACCCTCAAACACGTTTGTGTAACTTTGTTGTGAGAAGTCAATTACTGAACATGGTTGTTGTGCAGTAAGCTTAAGACTGCGAAAGTCAATTGTAAAAGAAATAAGAAAACTAGAAGACATGGGCTGCGAAGAAGACATTGCATAATTGACATCTCCAAGTATTTGTTTCAAATAGTTATATTAAAAAGAACAGTACCGCTTCTCCCTATTTTGACTGTCAGCATGCAACTCAACATCTTCAGTAGAGACAGAAGTAGGATATGCACTGTTCATTTTATGGAAAAAAGAAGTTTGTTAACATGCCAAATAGAAAAATCTCGCTCAAGCTAGTCTTTTTGCACAGAAACATAGTACTTTTGTGTGTTTAGGTGCATTCTGGATTTCTTCATGCAATGCAACATCTTAACCAAATGTTATTAAAGATTTTGCACTGTTGATTTGAAGTAAAAAAAGAGACTGAATATAACATATATATTATATATAATGGATGACAAAAGCAGTGTGAAATGTCCATAGAATGTTTAACTAAAGTCAATAGAACAGTTGATTCAACTCAATCTTTCTGGAGAAAGCACACTACCGAATTTGTTGAGCTGTATTTTCACTGTTTGCATGTAAATCAACAGCTTCAGCGCTAGCAAAAACAGAATTTGCACTGTTGGTTGCAAGCAACAAGAATTTGGTTAAACAAGGCATATAGAAAATGGAAAAAACAGTCTGAAACATGATTGTATTAAAAATATAAGTAGTCCCATGTAACATCCCATATTTTCATAAAAAATTAAAATTTTTGTTAATAACAATAATAGCTTAATTTACGATAATTTATGATTGCGGAAAATAATAATTTCTGATTGTAACAACGTTAACTAAATAGCTGTTTGTACTAAACACAAATGAATTTCTGTTATAACTAATGCGATAATGACAACTTAATTACATTCATGACAACTATCATTAAGATAGTTAAATGCATGATTAGATCAGACTTTTGATGCGACACTTTTCAATGCAATGATAAGTATGATTGATGTAATAAATGAAATGCCAGGTTAGAAATGTGATGTGATACTTTTTCTTTTGAGATGATACTGACCGTTTGATTCTTTGTTGTCCAAGGGAGTCCTACGAGGGACCCCGAAGCTTACTTAGCTGTAACGCTAAAACATTCGATCTATTCTATGTGCAGATGACAGGTCAGAGGTTTCATGATTGCAATAAATTCTAGTGCATGTGAGTTCAAGTTCGTCGCTTGAAAATAAAATAGAATAATTAAAGACTGTTACATTTATAAAATCATACAGGTACGATTCACATGCTTACACTTTTGCTTTCCATGATTCTTGTTGTATCTGAGTAAAATCAACCCAAGTTAGCTGTGTGAATAAGCATCTAATTAGAAGCATCATTACTAAAGTCGTCATTGTACTAGTTGTCTTGTTGTCGCCATTTATAGGTTAACATCAAAATGGTATAGTTCCATTGTATCGCATGAATAAGTATGGATAGGGAATCTAGGAACTTATTGTTTCAATTTACTGATTTTAAATATGATAATATAAATGCTTGCGAGCTTATTCAACACTATAAATCGCTTATGCAAAGAAATGATCCTCTATATAAATTCTATGGTCCATGTTTCCTATCTACCACTATACTTGTTTATATTTTATATGAACAATGTGGTCTTTCCAAGAGACTATACAATTGTAGCAATTAGATAAATAAACAATTACAAACCATAGGTTGACTATGGTGTAAAACAAGACTTGAACTAAATATTTATCATCCTATAATGTGACATATTCTAAGTCTTATGATTATAGTGGTGCAACAATATCGAGCCTTGGTTTAATATCAACATTATATATATATATCGAAACTCATTGCAATAAAATGCAACCATTAGACTTATAACTAAACTATATGAATAGTTTGCAATTGTTACCCACATTGTAATATATTGAAATGATAATAATATAGTGCAAACATTAAAATTAAATCTTTGCATAACGTTACAATTACTATGATGAAATTAAAACTTGTTATGTTAACAAAGGAAAATATAGAGTTTACTGTCATGTCGACGTTTGCTGATAGGCATTGAATGTGATATTGGATAGGTCGCTGGTTCATTTAAAATGGCGCTAGTCTCGAGCTGTGGTAGAGATCACGTATCCAACCTGCATTAAAAGCTTAGTACCAAACACTTACCACAAGGGATTTGCCAATGGGCCACGTAGATGTGAACATCACTATGCTCGTCGATGTGTAAGAGTAATGCGCCATACATGGGTTGTGTTTGCTCCTCGGTGTGCCATGGTGGCATTTTCAACCTGTAATGTAGGTCGGGCATTTAATGTTGACGTCGTTTGTACCAAAGCTAAGATCGTTGGCAATGTGGAGACCGTCGATGGTGATGAATTTGGGCCATTGGATTTGAAACCCTACCATTGTCGTTGTTTTGGTTTAAGAACTTGGAAAAGCAGTTTATTGTGCTATTGTTTGGTTGGGGGTGGCCGACAGGCTGCCGAATTTTTGGTAGAATCCATGGGAGAGGTTTCGACCTCGAGACCTTCTAAAGAAGTTGACGTTGTAGGTTTTCTTGCTGTGATAATGATGTAGCTTTTAAGGGATTAGATCTCTGGTTCAAGGGATTGTAGTTTTAGTTTATGCTTTCTGAGAAAAAGAGTGAAATGAAAGAAAACACATAGCTTGGACGAGGATAATGGCTCCCTGGTGTCGTTCGTGACAACTCTCTCGTCAAGGTTATGAAGGTAAGAATCCTTCTAAGAATTGGGTGCTTCTTTTGCTGTGCTTTGGTTTTTGATTTACAATGTAACAGGTATCTAACTTTAAACTTATCGTTTGTCAGTTGCAGGGTTCTAAGGAAACGATTTAGTAACGTTTTGGCAAGGGTATCAGCATGCCTCATCACCGGTAAGCCCCGGGTCTTCCATAACCCTCATAGTGCTCTTGGACGGTGGTTGAAGTAGTTCAAAGAACGAGTAACAGGCTTTGTCAAGGCTCGTCATTTCTCTGTCGATATTGATAGTTGAAGAACTTTCGAAACATGCTTGTTTTTCAATGACGCGACTCTCGTTTCGTTTAAATGGTTCTTGGTTTCTATATTTTGTAATTTTTATAATGTCGACTAGAGCTGTGACTTGTCGATGCTTGAGAAGAAATGGGTTCTATCTAACTGTTGAGTAATGGTTTTAAACCCTGTAATAATTTTTGTTTGTGAAAGCGTGTTGAAAACCTTGTTCTGAGAATCCACGACTTCAATGGTTAAGTTTTGAAAAGAGCCGTGGCTCATTCACTGTGTAATTGATACTTCTCCTTTCAGCAATGAATTATTATGCTAAATATCTTGTGTAGAAGTCTGTAATATTTGACTTGATGTCATTGGTTAAAGTCGTATTTCTTTGAGCTAGATTAGGGTTTGAGAATTTCGTCGATGAAAAAACTATGTAGAAATATTTCTAAGTTACAGATGAAATGCTGTAGGTTTTGTTTCTATGCTTAAGTTGTGTGAAACCTAGGCTCAGATAAGTTCTGTAAAAGGCATTTCGAAATAGTTTTTCTTTTGTTGAAGATGAAAAGACAGGACTGAAACTTAAGTCAATGGAAATGTTTAAAGTTATGAGTCTTTCGAATGATTTGGATTTCGATCTGTAATCGATGTGATTTGAGTTTGTTTTGAATGATGAAACCAATCATAATGTAATTTCTTTAGCTAGGGTTAAGTACTCTGTCGAAAATAGGAACTATAAAATATATGTTGTTCTAAAGGGTAGAGAATTCGATTGTAATGAAAAAGGGTCAAACCCTAAGTTGTATTAGTTTGCGTAACTACTGAAAACAAATACTTATCAGCAACATTATGTTTCTATTATATCTATTATCTGTTTGAATTGTAAGTTTATGAAAAAGATAAAATAAGGAATGAAAAATAGTGTGTGTATAAGTATAATGTAGAAAAACTGGGAATTATAGAATGACTATGAAAAGCTTTTGTTTACAGCATGTAAATAATGATGATAAAACAGTGAAATAATAATCTTGAAAAACATTAACAGAGATAATGAAATCAAAGTGTTTGTAAACAATATGAGAACTGGGTGCTGATTGTTATGTACAATCTTAATTTGATGAACATTATCATTTAATTTGTTACTATGTTATGATACATGTATACCTGTGATTTCTATATTTTTCTGTACAGAATAATGATAAGAATGCAGAAATTATGCATTATTTAAATTTTCAGAAAGCTCTAATACCTTATAATACATACATAGATTTTATGCAGAACTTTCTACTATTATTTAACTTGGGAACAGAAAACTGATACATATATAATTACTATCTATCTATCAAATTTAAAATGGCAATTTGCCTATCTTCTAATCTATTTTAATTTGCGTATCTCTACTAGAGTACGATGCTTCAAAATAACATGTGAAAAAATAGAGGTATTGATTTATCAATTCAATTTTAAACTTAGACATTCAGATTTAAACTAATCTAGGATGGAATTCTCTTTCGAGACAGGAAACAGAAAATACCAGTTTAAACAGAACAAAACTATTTACTGAGAGTAAGTTAGAAAAATTTATAGGACCTGAGAAAATCTGTAGGGAAACAAACAACCCAAGAAGACTGTTCCACCCAACCAATTTCCGAAAACAGTCAAGTACTGTCTTAGGACCCCCGAGCCTGTTCACTGAACCACCAGGAGGAAGAAACTCAGGAATGAGGACTTCTTCTTGCTGTAGCAATTCACTTCTGAATCTTCAATAGATAGTAATCCATTAGACTTGCACCAGCATTTCTGGTTCCTCTCAACAATAATGCAGACTCAAGAATACAGTCACCACTAACCTCCCTATTTGAATCTCTCTTGAAATCACCTGATTCACAAGAGAAAATATTCTGCAGAAATACTGATTAAGGGCTGCCTGCCCAATTCGAATTTGCATTTATAGGCTGCCTAGGTTTTTTTAGATGTTACTGGGTCATTAAATGAGCTTCCTGCTCACTCCCTCCACCTGGGGGATAATGCCCTATTTTTAGGGGTAGTTGTCCCATAACCAACAATTAGTGGTGTGATGCAACTGCTGCCATGTGTCCCATACCTTCCAACAACTTCCATTCCTCCTATAGGGTCAGTGAACACTCATTCAACAATCCTCTTGGGTGTTTGTCTCCTAATTAATTTATTTAAATAATAATATTCAGTAATTAAATTCATCCATGATAAAATCTGATCATAATTACAAAACTTTGTAATTAAATTTAACATAAAGTATTTTGCAATAAAATAATAATGTTCAGAAATTTGGGTAGGTGACATACACCCCCCCTTAAGTCTCAACATCGTCCTCGATGTTGGCTAATCACTCCTTGAGTGTTCCTGAAATAGAGTTGGGTATGCTACTTGCATACTACTCTCCAACTCCCAGGTTGCCTCTTCTGGGCTAAGGTGCTTCCATTGCACCTTCACTTGCTCAATGCTGCGATTCCGGAGAATAGTTTCCCTCCTTTCGAGGATACAATCTGGTTCCACCGAAAAATCTCCGTCTTGTCCCACCTGTACATCATTCCATTTTACAACATGAGTAGTATCGTGCACATATTTCTTTAAAAACAATATATGAAAAACATTATGTATTTTTAGGTTAGGTGGCAAAGCCAGTTGGTATGCCACTGCTCCAACCTTAGATAATATTTCAAAAGGACCACAATACCTGTGTGCCAACTTGACACAGCTCCCCAATTTCAGTGAACTCTTTTTTGGTCTTACCTTGAGAAACACATGTTCACCCACCTGGAACTCTTTATGAGTTCTTTTTGAATCTGCTTGACTTTTCTGCCTATCTTGGGCAACTTTTAAATGTCCTTGCACCTGTTTCACAATTAGTTCTAACTCTTGCAATAGTTTAGGTCCTAAAACAACTCTATTTACTGGATCATTCCACGAAACAGGTGTATTAAATTTCCTACCATAAAGAATTTCAAAAGGACTAAGTCTGGCCGATGCATGATAATGATTATTATAAGCAAATTCTGCTAAGTGCAGATAATATTCCCACTTACCAGGCTGATCCTTAACATACATTCTTAATAAATCTTCTAACACTTTATTTACCCTTTTTGTCTGCCCATCCGTTTGTGGATGAAATGCTGTACTGAAATTTAAAGTTGTATAAACAGTGACCTCCAGAAGTTTCTTTTAAACTTCGAGTCATGATCTGAAATTATTACTTTCGGTATTCCATGATGTCTAAAAATCTGTTTCATAAATTTTTTTGCAATATTTGGGGCTTTATGCGTGGTTTTCACTGGTATAAAGTGTCCTGCCTTGCTGAGTTTGTCCACCACCACCATGATAGAATCATGTTGTTTCTGATTTTTAGGTAATCCAGTAATGAAATCTATGCTGATCACTTCCCATTTCTAGCTTGGTATTGGTAATGGTTGCAACAATCTAGCAGGATGTTGGTGTTCAACCTTCACAGTCCAAGCATTTTGCGATGTATTCTGCTACTTCATCTTTCATTCTGGGCCAATAGTATTCTTTTCTCAGCATAGTGATGGTCTTTTGATATCCTGGATGACCATAATAGTGACTTGTATGCATCTCATTTAATATCAGAAATTTTATTTGTGGTATATCTGGTACATACAATCTGTTTTTAAATAGTAATAAACCATTTACCTTAATTCTGTAATCTGCCATACAATTTTCAGAACTGTTGTTTGCTGTCTTTTCCTTCATTTTTCTGTATTCTTCATCTGTTTCACCTTTTTCCAGAATCTAATTTTCCAAATCAGTTGAATAATTACTAATTGCTGAAATAAAATTTAGTTTTGCCTTGCGACTCAAGGCATCTGCAACTTTGTTCTCCTTTCCTTTAATATGCTGAATTTCGAAATCATACTCACTTAAGAATGTCAACCATCTAGCTTGTCTAGCGTTCAGGTTTGTCTGATCCAATAAATATTTCAGACCCATGTTATCGGTTAATAATGTAAACTTTCTGCCAATAAGGTGATGACGCCACATTTTTAAGGCATGAATAACTGCTAATAACTCTAAATCATAAGTAGAGTAGTTCTTTTCATGTACTTTCAGTTTTCTAGATTCGTATGCCATCGCATGTCCTTCTTGTGTCAAGACTCCACCGAGTCCGTCATTGCATGCGTCTGTACAAACTACAAAATCGTTGTTGGAGTCAACTATCCTCAAGATAGGTGCTGTCGTCAATAGTTCTTTTAATTTCTTAAAGTTGTCAGCACACTTCTGATCCCAGACAAATTTCTTCCCTTTCTTTTGCAAGGATGTTATGGGGTTGGAAATTTTTGAAAAATTCTCTATAAACTTTCTGTAATACCCCGTAATGCCCATAAATGACCTTACATCCAACACATCTTTAGGAATCGGCCAGTCATTAATGGCCCTTATCTTGTCGGGGTCAAGCGAAATTCCTTCTGCTAAAATTATGTGTCCTAGATACTGAATTTTGTCTTTGTGGAAGTCACACTTACTAAATTTGGCATACAATTGATGATCTCTTAATACTTGTAAGATAATCCATAAATGTTCATCATGCTCTTCTTTGCTTTTTGAGTACACTAAAATATTGTCTATAAACACAACAACAAACTTGTCTAAGTACTTATGAAAAATATTATTCATCGAACACATAAATACAGCCGGGGCATTAGTCAAGCCAAACGGCATGACTACGAACTCATAATGTCCATACCGAGTTCGGAAAGCTATTTTGAACATATCTTCGTCCTTAACCCTTACTTGCTGATACCCTGATCTAGATCGATCTTCGAAAATACTGTTGCTCCACATAGCTGATCAAATAGATCATCTATGCGGGGCAACGGGTACCTATTCTTGATCGTCATCTTATTAAGCTGGCGATAATCTATGCACAGTCTTAATGTTCCATATTTCTTCTTAACGAAGATGACAGGTGCTCCCCAAGGAGACACACTTGGTCTAATATACTTCTTGTCAATAAGTTCCTTCAACTGTGATTTTAATTCGTTTAACTCCAGTATATTCATTCTGTACGGAGCTTTAGAGTTTGGTATTGCTCCTGGTATCAACTTTATGTAAAATCTAAATCTCTTTTGGGTGGTAATCCTGGAATCTCCTCAGGAAATACATCTTTAAAATCTTTTAGGACAGGTATGTCCTCTAATTTCAGATTGTCCTCTTTATCCATAATCTCATTGTTTACCACGTTTAATGCAAACATTTGGCATCCCTTCCTAACTGCCCTCTTAACTTGCATGGCTGAAATTTGTCTAAGGGTTAACTTCCTTGGAATGCCTTTTATTTCTACAGTTTTCCCTTCGTCATTTAAGCATGTAAAACTTTTTCAATAACAGTCCAGGATGACATGATGGGCTTCTAACTAGTCCATCCCAATGATAATATCATAAAAACCTAAAGGTAGAATATTCAACTTGATTCGTGTTTGTAAATGATTCATGGACAACACACAATTTTCTATAAAATCTGATACTTTCCTCTTTGTTCCAGTTGCTAGTCTAACTAGCCATGATTTACTAAACTTTTCAGTTTTCAGTTTAAGACTTTCCACAACATCTGATGATATATAACTTAAACTAGCACCTGGGTCAATTAAAATAGTAGCAGGATGGTCATATATCGTACCTTCAATCTCTACCATGGAGATTTGATGATTTGCTTGCCTGTTGTCAAGTGCTGCGTTAATTCTTGGCATCTCCCTTGCTACGTCTCCAATAGTAGGTTCAGTCTGTATAGAGTTGATGTTGTTTGTCTTCCGCTTCCTTAAGGGACATTTTGATGCGTAATGGGGGCCTTGACATTCAAAACATTTAATATGTGTCTTTGGCTCATTGGCCTTGGCAGTATTAGATGCATTTTTCGGTGCTGTAGAATTCTGCTGTGAATTATTTCTGGAATTATTCCCTTGGGAACTTCGATTCTGAAAATTCTTCCTTTGGAATCTGGAATTTCCACTAAATCTGAAAATTTTCTTCTTCTGTTCAAAATTGTTGGGGTTATGATTTTTCCAATTAGACATACCCTCTCTCTTCCGATTTGTATCATAACAGAAAACTGCCTTTCTCATAGCCTCCTCTAATGTTTTAGGACTGTCATACTCAATTCTGTCTTTAATGCTGAATGGTAAACAACTTAAGTACCTTTGAATTTTTGGTTTCTCTTCTATGAGATATGGTACATATCTCAGTAACTTCAGAAACTTACTGTTCATTTCCTTCATATTCATACATCCTAACTTCAAATCGTAGAATTCTTTAGATTTTTCTTCGTAGTACTACTCAGATAGATACTTCTTTTTGAAATATCGTTTGAAAGCACTCCAGCTTACATCTTTATCTTTGATGCCCTTTACCCTTTTGATGTCTTGCCACCAGATATCCGCTTTTTCGGTCAAGTTATATATAGCCATCTTTGCCTTTAAGAACTCTGAATAGTTATAGATCTGGAAGTATTTCTTCATTTATGACAGCCAAGCTTCAGCTGTCTCACCTTTCTCAGTTTCTCCATTGAAAGTTGGAGGTCTTATCTTCTTGAATTCTCCAGAAATCTGCTCATATTCCTTATGATTTTTCCTTCTTGGGTTGGAGTCTCCTTCACTGCTGTCACTGGTATAGCTACGCTTCCTTTTGCGTACTTCAATAGCATCTCCTGATGAAGTTGAGCTGTCTTTTACTTCGCTGATTTTTATGCTCTGATTTTTATCAGTGTGAGGCATGTCCTCAATTTTGGAAATATCTTCATTGTTTCTCTCTTGTTCCTCTATTTGGCTGTGTTCAAACAACACTTGATTGAGTTGTTCTTGTGCTTGCAGAATCTTTTCATTATCTTGTTTCACAGATTTGATTTCTGCCTTTAATTCTTGAAAGGCACGTAATAGTTCCATTGAACTGTTATTTAATTCCTCGTGACCTTCCTCTACAAAGTGTTATCCCGAACTGTGACTGTTTGGCTGAAATCTGTCACTTAAATGTTCAGCTGAATTCTCCATACCTGTAACTGAAAATAATTTCTGATAACATAATAATAAAATTTTCAAGTTAGTGTAATTTTCTGCAGCAAAAAGAATTTTCTTCTGTATATAAAAATTTTCTACTGCATGTTTTGGATCTCATTTAGGCCTAGAGTTTGAATCTGTGCTCTGATACCACATGTAACATCCCATATTTTCATAAAAATTTAAAATTTTTGTTAATAGCAATAATAGCTTAATTTACGATAATTTATGATTGCGGAAAATAATAATTTCTGATTGTAACAACGTTAACTAAACAACTGTTTGTACTAAACACAAATGAATTTCTGTTATAACTAATGCAACAATGACAGCTTAATTACATTCATGACAACTATCATTAAGATAGTTAAATGCATGATTAGATCAGACTTTTGATGCAACACTTTTCAATGCAATGATAAGTATGATTGATGTAATAAATGAAATGCCAGGTTAGAAATGTGATGTGATACTTTTTCTTTTGAGATGATACTGACCGTTTGATTCTTTGTTGTCCAAGGGAGTCCTATGAGGGACCCCGAAGCTTACTTAGCTGTAACGCTAAAACATTGGATCTATTCTATCTGTAGACGACAGGTAAGAGGTTTCATGATTGCAATAAATTCTAGTTCATGTGAGTTCATGTGAGTTCAAGTTCGTCGTTTGAATATAAAATAGAATAATTAAAGACTGTTACATTTATAAAATCATACAGGTACGATTCACATGCTTACACTTTTGCTTTCCATGATTCTTGTTGTATCTGAGTAAAATCAACCCAAGTTAGCTGTGTGAATAAGCATCTAATTAGAAGCATCATTACTAAAGTCGTCATTGTACTAGTTGTCTTGTTGTCGCCATTTATAGGTTAACATCAAAATGGTATAGTTCCATTGTATCGCATGAATAAGTATGGATAGGGAATCTAGGAACTTATTGTTTCAATTTACTGATTTTAAATATGATAATATAAATGCTTGCGAGCTTATTCAACACTATAAATCGCTTATGCAAAGAAATGATCCTCTATATAAATTCTATGGTCCATGTTTCCTATCTACCACTATACTTGTTTATATTTTATATGAACAATGTGGTCTTTCCAAGAGACTATACAATTGTAGCAATTAGATAAATAAACAATTACAAACCATAGGTTGACTATGGTGTAAAACAAGACTTGAACTAAATATTTATCATCCTATAATGTGACATATTCTAAGTCTTATGATTATAGTGGTGCAACAATATCGAGCCTTGGTTTAATATCAACATTATATATATATATCGAAACTCATTGCAATAAAATGCAACCATTAGACTTATAACTAAACTATATGAATAGTTTGCAATTGTTACCCACATTGTAATATATCGAAATGATAATAATATAGTGCAAACATTAAAATGAAATCTTTGCATAACGTTACAATTACTATGATGAAATTAAAACTTGTTATGTTAACAAAGGAAAATATAGAGTTTACTGTCACGTTGACGTTTGCTGACAGGCATTGAATGTGATATTGGACAGGTCGCTGGTTCATTTAAAATGGCGTCGGTCTCGAGCTGTGGTAGAGATCACGTATCCAACCTGCATTAAAAGCTCAGTACCAAACACTTACCACAAGAGATTTGCCAACGGTCCATGTAGATGTGAACATCACTATGCTCGTCGACGTGTAAGAGTAATGCGCCATACATGGGTTGTGTTTGTTCCTTGGTGTGCCATGGTGGCATTGTCAACCTATAATGTAGGTTGGGCATTTAATGTTGACGTCGTTTGTACCAAAGCTAAGATCGCTGGCAATGTGGAGACCGTCGATGGTGATGAATTTGGGCCGTTGGATTTGAAACCCTACCATCGTCGTTGTTTTGGTTTAAGAACTTGGAAAAGCAGTTTATTGTGCTATTGTTCGGTTGGGGGTGGCCGACAGGCTGCTAAATTTTTGGTAGAAGCCATGGGAGAGGTTTCGACCTCGAGACCTTCTAAACAAGTTGACGTTGTAGGTTTTCTTGTTGTGATAATGATGTAGCTTTTAAGGGAGATCTCTGGTTCGAGGGATTGTAGTTTTAGTTTATGCTTTATGAGAAAAAGAGTGAAATGCAAGAAAACACAGAGCTTGGACGAGGATAATGGCTCCCTGGTTTCATTCGTGACAACATTCTCGTCAAGGTTATGAAGGTAAGCATCCTTCTAAGAATTGGGTGCTTCTTTTGCTTTGCTTTGGTTTTTGATTTACAATGTAACAGGTATCTAACTTTAAACTTATCGTTTGTCAGTTGTAGGGTTCTAAGGAAACGATTTAGTAACGTTTTGGCAAGGGTATCAGCGTGCCTCATCACCGGTAAGCCTCGGGTCTTCCATAACCCTCATAGTGCTCTTGGACGGTGGTTGAAGTAGTTCAAAGAATGAGTAACAGGATTTGTCAAGGCTCATCGTTTCTCTGTCGATATTGATAATTGAAGAACTTTCGAAACATGCTTGTTTTTCAATGACGTGACTCTTGTTTCATTTAAATGGTTCTTGGTTTCTATATTTTGTAATTTTTATAATGTCGACTAGAGCTGTGACTCGTCGATGCTTGAGAAGAAATGGGTTCTATCAAACTGTTGAGTAATGGTTTTAAACCCTGTAATAATTTTTGTTTGTGAAAGCGTGTTGAAAACCTTGTTCTGAGAATCCACGACTTTAATGGTTAAGTTTTGAAAAGAGCCGTGGCTCGTTCACTGTGTAATTGATACTTCTCCTTTCAGAAATGAATTATTATGCTAAATATCTTGTGTAGAAGTCTGTAATATTTGACTTGATGCCCGTTGATTAAAGTCGTATTTCTTTGAGCTAGATTAGGGTTTGAGAATTTCGTCGATGAAAAAACTATGTAGAAATCTTTCTAAGTTACAGATGAAATGCTGTAGGTTTCGTTTCTATGCTTAAGTTGTGTGAAACCTAGGCTCAGATAAGTTCTGTTAAAGGCATTTCGAAATAGTTTTTCTTTTGTTGAAGATGAAAAGACAGGACTGAAACTTAAGTCAATGGAAATGTTAAAAGTTATGAGTCTTTCGAATGATTTGGATTTCGATCTGTAATCGATGTGATTTGAGTTTGTTTTGAATGATGAAACCAATCATAATGTAATTGTTTTAGCTAGGGTTAAGTACTCTGTCGAAAATAGGAACTATAAAATATATGCTGTTCTAAAAGGTAGAGAATTCGATTGTAATGAAAAAGGGTCAAACCCTAAGTTGTATTAGTTTGCGTAACCACTGAAAACAAATACTTATTAGCAACATAATGTTTCTATTAGATCTATTATCTATTTGAACTGTAAGTTTATGAAAAAGATAAAATAAGGAATGAAAAATAGTGTGTGTATAAGTATAATGTAGAAAATCTGGGAATTATAGAATGACTATGAAAAGCTTTTGTTTACAGTATGTAAATAATGATGATAAAACAGTGAAATAATAATCTTGAAAAACATTAACAGAGATAATGAAATCAAAGTGTCTGAAAACAATATGAGAACTGGGTGCTGATTGTTATGTACAATCTTAATTTGATGAACACTATCATTTAATTTGCTACTATGTTATGACACATGTATACCTGTGATTTCTATATTTTTCTGTACAGAATAATGATAAGAATGCATAAATTATGTATTATTTAAATTTTCAGAAAGCTCTGATAGCTTATAATACATACATAGATTTTATGCAGAACTTTCTACTATTATTTAACTTGGGAACAGAAAACTGATACATATAGAATTACTATCTATCTATCGAATTTAAAATGGCAATTTGCCTATCTTCTAATCTATTTTAATTTGCGTACCTCTACTAGAGTACGATGCTTCAAAACAGCATGTGGAAAAATAGAGGTATTGATCTATCAATTCAATTTTAAACTTAGACATTCAGATTTAAACTAATCTAGGATGGAATTCTCTTTCGAGACAGGAAACAGAAAATACTAGTTTAAACAGAACAAAACTATTTACTGAGAGTAAGTTAGAAAAATTTATAGAACTTGAGAAAATCTGTAGGGCAACAAACAGCCCAAGAACACTGTTCCACCTAACCAATTTCCGAAAACAGTCAAGTACTGTCTTAGGACCCCCGAGCCTGTTCACTGAACCACCAGGAGGAAGAAACTCAGGAATGAGGACTTCTTCTTGATGTAGCAATTCACTTCTGAATATTCAATAGATAGTAATCCATTAGACTTGCACCATCATTTCTGGTTCCTCTCAGCAATAATGCAGACTCAAGAATACAGTCACCACTAACCTCCCTATTCGAATCTCTCTTGAAATCACCTGATTCACAAGAGGAAATATTCTGTAGAAATATTGATTAAGGGTTGCGTGCCCAATTCGAATTTGCCTTTATAGGCTGCCTAGGCCTTTTCAGATGTTACTCGGTCATTAAATGAGCTGCCTGCTCAATCCCTCCACCTGGGGGATAATGCCCTATTTTTAGGGGTAGTTGTCCCATAACCAACAGTTAGTGGTGTGATGCAACTGCTGCCATGTGTCCCATACCTTCCAACAGCTTCCATTCCTCCTAGTGGGTCAGTGAACACTCATTCAACAGTCCTCTTGGGTGTTTGTCTCCTAATTAATTTATTTAAATAATAATATTCAGTAATTACATTCATCCATGATCAAATCTGATCATAATTACAAAACTTTGTAATTAAATTTAACATAAAGTATTTTGCAATAAAATAATAATGTTCATAAATTTGGGTAGGTGACATCCCACTTGTCTCTATTTTGACTATCAACATGCAACTTAACATCTCCAGCATAAATATAATGTGCACTATTCATCCCATGTGCAAAAAGTAATTTTGTTCACACAGCATATAGAAAAATCAAAATGCTCAAAAAAGTTTATCAGAACAATTGGCTCAAGCTAGTCTTTTTTGGGAAAAAGCATAATACTCTGTTTGTTGAGGTGTATGTTGGATTTCTTCATACAATCCAGCATGTCAAGCAGATGTTGGAACAGATTGTGCACTATTGGTTTCAAGTCAACAAATAATCTAATTATAACATATCTATATGCTGAATGGCAAAAAGCAATCTGAAATATGCATAAAAATGTTAAAAAAAATAATGGAACAGTTTATTGAAATTAACATTGTTGCATAAAAGCACAATACTTTATTTGTTCAGGTGTATTTTCACTGTCCATATGTGAGCTAGCAGCTTCAGCAACAACAAAAACAGAATTTGCACTGTTGGTTGTAAGCAAAAAGAATTTCGTTAAGAGAGTATATAAAAATGGCAAAAGCATTCTCATATATGCATGACAACATTTAAAAATGTTCAACAAAAAAATTGATTAAAGCTAATCATTTTTGGGCAGAAGCACAGAACTCTATTTGTTCAGTTTCATTGTCAGCATTAGTAACAACACCCAAAGGCAAAATTGCCTTTGATTCTTGCATCTCATCTAAAATCAAGTCCATCTGGAAGACATTGTACCAATGATTACTAAACATGGGAAAAAATCTATATAAGCTACGCTTTGCAACAAAATAGTAAAAGTATGTTTTCATAGCTAAATTGAAAATTGAAATGATTTAATTCACTTATCCAACACTACAAGCATTACTGCACCATTAAATCAGCTACAATGTTTTTTTTGCAATAGACAAAATTTCCTATCAATATAAATCTGTCATAGACACTTATTTACATCAATCTCCTGAATTTATCAAATGTTTGCAGTGTAACCATGTATGCTCACATGCTCACCATATGTTGTCTCTAGAAGAATACCAAACAAATGATGACCTACCAGCCGAATGTACCAATAACAAGAGTTTTGTGTTGTATTGCGTATGGAGCCAGTTTCAACTTTATGAATTCCATGGTTCAGCTACTTAGCCTATTAGTAAACAAATCCAACAAGGAAATGGGAAAAGAATATGTCTTAGGAATGGTTCAGGCAATGACAAGCTCAAACAAAAACTTCCATCCCTCTGGATTCAAATACTTCCATGATATTATAAAGTCACACACATTCTAGATGGAGCAAAAATTATAATTGTTGATCATTGATGACTAATAAATCCTAAGGTATTGACACCGACTTATGACAGAAACAATCGTTTCATTCTGCAGAGCACTTGCATCCATGCAAATTTATTACAATGCAGAGAACAAAGTATGTCTGCATAAAGACTCTAACAAAGAGGCCCATAAAAACAAACAAGGCAATGGGAAAAGAATAAGTCTTAGCAAATGGTTCAGGCAATGACAAGCCAAAACAAAAACTTCCATCCCTCTGGATTCAAATACTTCCATGCACCTATATTATAAAGTCACACACATTCTAGATGCAGCAAAAATTATAATTGTTGATCGTTAATGACTAATAAATCCTAAGGCAATAGAATGAGAATATGTCTTAGGAAACAGTTCAGGCAATGACATTTTAGACAGAATATACCTAAATTGACATGAGATATAGGTATTGACACCGACTTATGACAGAAACAATCGTTTCATTCTGCAGAGCATTTGGGTCCATGCAAATTTATTACAATGCATAAAATAAAATATGTCTACATACAGACTCTAACAAAGAGGCCCATAAAAACAAACAAGGCAATGGGAAAAGAATATGTCTTAGGAAATGGTTCAGGCAATGACATTTTAGACATAATATACCTAAATCGAAATGAGATATAGGTATTGACACCGACTTATTACAATGCAGAGAACAAAGTATGTCTACATACAGAGTCTAACAAAGAGGCGACTAAAAAAAAAGAAGGCAATGGAAGAGAAAATGTTACTTCTCTCTCACTCCCTGTGTAACAGACTAAAAAACATGGCTAAACCTCAGCTCGAAAGACCAGTTTCTAAAAAAAGTGAGCCACGGTAGTAATAAAAGCCAACTCTGAGTAGGTTTGAGCTTTTCCAACGCCCGCAACAGGAAAAATCCAGCCACATGCGGCAGAGGCAAGGGTTTCTGTGACCGGTGGAAATATAGGCCGTCTATTTTTTAACAATCCACCTCAAACCAGGCACAATAGAAGTCAAGCCAAGGTTGTTGGGCGTGAATACAGAAAATATAAACGAATTTGCCGAAGATAGGGATTTATAGGGATTTTTAAGCCGATTTGACAGCATCTACCACCAAGCTTAAGCAATGTCCTAGTAATAAAAGCGAATTCTGAGTACGTTTGAGCTTTTCCAAAGCCCGCAACAAGAAAAATTCAGCCACATGCAGCAGACGCAAGGGTTTCTAAGCGTGAATACAGGAAACGAATTTGCCAAAGCTTAGAAATTTTAAGCCTCAAGGAATTGAACATGCGCATACTTGGAAAATGCCTCACCACTGCTCGAACAACGCTGAACAACGCATTTTCCCAAATCGCAACAAATTTAAGCTTTTTCTACAGAAACTCGTCCCCGCAAACCACCACTTACACTAGGCAACTGACAACGAAACCAACAAAGAAGAACAACAAGATAACTACCAGTCCCCTTTAAATAACAAACTCTCCAGCACACACACCAGAAACTCGCATTAGACGCCATTGCTGCTTCAATAATTAGCCAAATGCGCGAAAACTTAATTCGCCAGAAAACCCTCATTACAGCTCCCGACCGGCATGGAGGAAGGAAGTCATATTACTGGTCACGGCTAGAACATGAGAGCTCATCGCTTCAATGCAGCTCTCACATAGTACACTTCCCACGTATAACCTAGCTAGGGCACATACAAAACATCAGTACTACATGCCTTCAAACTTAAAGTCCAGCATAATGCTCGGACACACGGCCACCACGAGCAGGTCTAAGAAGAATGCCCGCACTACGAGCAGGTATGGGATCCAAAAACCAACGTAGGAAGTTCATTAAAAAACGTTTTATTGTTATTACGTTGTAAACAAATTAAACAAAACAAATTATGTAATAATTGATATAAAATTATTTTATTAAAATTTCTATTTAAATTCTAGGACAGGTGTAAAATTATGGAATTTTTTAATTTTAAATTATTTTAATTTCATTTTAAATTCCAAAAATAAATCCATCTCCTGCAGGGATTTATGTCTTTTCAGACATGTCCTTCACCAATCAAAAAATTAGAATTTCATTTTTCAGAAATTAAAATAAATAATTTTTATTTTGTAAAAATTCAAATTAATACTTTTTTATTGAAACATTATGAAAATAACATTATGAATTGCAAAAAATTTACAAACTAATGCAAGTCAAAGGCCTTTGACTTTCCAACGGAAAGTATATCCCTGCCTTGGCAGGGGCTAATAACTACAACACAAGGAATCATAGTGTCTCTTATTCTTGAAAACAATAAATCTATAATATTTATATTTATGTGTAAATATATAAATAGAAATACAAAGTGAAATAAAAATATCTTTATTTATGAAAGAGAGAGATTTAATATATACATCTAATATAGACTAATAAAAATAGAAAAACCAAATTTATATATGATATTCACATAGAAATATTGTAACAATGCAAACATAAATCGTTTAAATTTGCATAAGTTTTGAGTTCTATAGAGTTGGAGAAGGGACATGATAATGCATTAGCATCAAAATGTGTTAAAAGTATAAATATAAATACAAAGTGAAATAAAAATATTTTTATTTATGAAATACACCTAAAATAGAGAGATAAAAATAGAACCAAATTTATATATGATATTCATATATAAATAGTGTAACAATGCAAAAATAAAAATATTAACAGTAATCAAAAGTGTATTTTTACATATCCATATATGCATAAGTTATGAGTTTTGAGTTCTACAAAATTGGAGGAATAATGCAAAATGGGTTAGTTGTTTTTTTCCTTGGAAAGATAAAGGTCACGGTTTAGTTATAGTATAAATCAACCACATTATTCATGGACCTCGTATGTCTTTACATATATAAGTCTTATCATATGGGCCTCTGTTGGCCATTACATAAAAATATGTATCCAAAAAAATGTGCTCATAAGTCTGTGCTAAAAAAATGGCAAAATGATTTAACAAAATTTCAAGATAAAACTTGTGATCACCAACTAGAGTAACTACTCAGCCACTTATATGTTTGAAGTTGTACATTCAACTTGGGTATGGTCCTAGATCAAGCTCCATGAGATTGTCATTTTCCATTTCCCAGTGTTTCCATATACCTTCTCCCAATTGTAATCCATCCCTGGACAATTGATCTGCCAACATATTTCTCTCTCTATATATGTGATGAAAATTTATCACCTGAAACAAACCTGCAATGTGGATCAATTCCTCAGAAATAGGCCTCAATAATATATTCTTGGGTGGTGTCTTCAATCTCATCTAGTTAGACACTAATTTTGAGTCCCCCAAAACTTATAGCCTCTGTACCCCCTTTGTCAAAGCAATCATCCTTAAAAAAATTAAGGAAAGCATCTCAACTCTGTTATTTGAACTTGGACCAATGTTAATTGTATACTTTATCCACTATGCTTTAGAAATCTATAAAATGCCTCAAGTCCCTCCCATAGTAGGGGTGCCTTGGGAGGCACCATAAAAAAAGGACCAACTACCTATTCTGTCAATGGTTTCTTCAACAATCCTTCTCATCTTTGGTGGACCATCTTCCTATTGGAAATGACCAAAGATGGCCAATCATTTTGAGGCAAAACAAAAGGAGCAATGCTGATCTCTTCAAAAATAGCTTTATTTCTGGCTAACCACGCCCCCTAGATAAATATGATAGGCAATGAAAGATAGTTTTTATATGCCTCGTTACTTACCCATGCTTGTAGGGACCCTGCCAAGTCCTGACTTACCTTCAATGTTGCCAAATTATTCATTAGGGTTTAAATCCCTCTATTGTTATACATAATTACGATTTCACCTTTTAGGGATTTTGGATTTATTGAGCTTGTGATTATATATAGAAAGCGTAGGTGATATGGGGCCACTTTTTTGGTTGAATCCGTAACCATGTAGACCCTGTCAAGTTTTGTGTGTATTTTATTTTTATTTTTTGAAAGGCACGCGTCCAAATCGATGCGTTTGTATTACCAAAATGCACCAGTGCGTCCATCCACATAATGCGCCCGGTATGATCCACGTCGCATCATTTTTAATTATTTTATAAAAACACAAACGTTGTTTTTCGTGTTCTCAGTTCTATCTTCCCGGTGTGTCTAATTTACTGTAACACACTAGATATGACACGTGTCGCGTCGTTTTTTTTTTATTTTACAAAAATGAAAAAGTGGATTTTCGTATCTTGATTCTCTATTGCCGGTGCGACCTATTTAATGTAATGCACCGGTGCGGTGTTGTTATTGACGCACCTGGGCTTGTCATGTATACAAGCGCACTGAATTCATATTTATTCCTTTTAATATTTTTTTGTTGTATTTTGAAGGTCTGTAATTTGTTTGTATAATATATTGATTGCTTTTGTATTTCATGGTACATGTTGTTTATTGATAAAAAATGCATGCTATGAGTTCAATGAACAACAACTTTAATCAACATGATGGGAGCACATTGAGAATTACGAAGAAGACAAGTGCTTTTAATTAATTTTTGTATTTAAATTAATTTGTTTGAATTATTTGTAAAGTTAACTAATATGTATTGGTTAATATGTGACATGCAGAGACAAAAAATGAGGAAGCTCGATAAGATTTTTAACAAACTAAGTCTAGAAGAGCGTAAAACGTTAATGGAAAATTTGCAGAGGGATGAATCAGGTGAATAAAAAAAAGTCAATATGAATTATTTATTGAAATTTGAGTAATAATCTACTTAATTAAGAATATTCACTCATATGTTTCAAATAACGTAATTCACATATGATGAATATTATGCAGGGACTGACAACAACAAAAGTCAATGTCATCATAAGAATTTTTTTTTATGGAAGATGCAAATGATGATCAATTGGTCCTTAGCTCATCTGGAGTGGTGTTGGAAGTTAATAGAAGGGGCAAAGAATTTTATAATACTTTGATGGATTTAGTGGAAATAATGCATAGACGTACTTTTCACTTACAATACAGAAACCAATCAAATGATTCAAATAATCAGGTCATATGTAAACTACAAGAGGTGTTCCCAGAGCAATGGTCAATGAGACCTGTCGGGATTTCAATAACAAAAACATACAACAACAAAAAAGAATCATTCAAAATGTAATATTCCTAAACATGTCTATGTAGAATATGTATATAAAACTATTACAAAGTGTCATTCATACAATAATTTTAATTATGTCATATTTATTTTTCATATCAAACAGAAAAATAATTTAATGTCATTTTACATTTTTAGGAAGATTATGAGAATCCCAAAGGATCAATGCTGTGATATGCGAAATGTGCCAGTAGGGATGTCCAAGAAAGTGTACAAGGAGATGGTCAAGGAAATGGACATAATTGTATTGCAGGAAGAGACATCTCAACAATAACGTGCTTCAAATGTATGAAATCATTGGATTTTAGGTTTATGTTATACATTTCATTAATTATTTCGACATGAAATATTAATTTTCAATTGTTTTGTTGCAGAAAAGAAAAGAAAATGGAACCCAGTCAGCACACAAGACAATACGACAAGGAAAAAAGGGTCTGATAGAAAAGTTTGTGAGTATTTTTGATTTCGTTGTAAGAAATAAAGATTTCATAGTGCTTGTGATTGGCATATATATATATATATATATATATATATATATATTTTTTTTTTAATTTGTTTCCATTGTCAATCCTTGCATGCCTTCAAACAAGTGTTTATGTACAAAGAGGAGCCATTAGAAGACTTGATTGACATTGGGTTAAGCAAGGGTTGTCAGTATATGTTGGCGTATCAAAAAATAATTGTGGATTTTGTAAGTCTCTATGTTGTTTTACTTCTCTCATTTTATAGTTAATAAAACAACAAAAATATTTTATATTAAATCTATGATTTGTGATAGGGCATAACACTTGTAGGAAACAAAGTATGGAGTGGAGCCAACATAAGACTTGTTGATAGAAGGCATGAGATTTGGTTTTGAGAAAAAGTGTGTCATTCATGAGTCGATTATTTCTATGGTATGTCGTTTTTCAATTTACATTAATGTATACTATTGTTATGCAACAAATTTCCAAAAAGAAAATAAAAAGAGCATAAACAGATTAGAAAGAGTACTCCACGACTTTAATGAAGAAAATAGATGAATAACAAGCCTCTTTGAGGGGGAAACCTCCTTATACAATGTACTAAGTACACAAGATGAGACAAGACAAGATACTCAAATGAAAATATCTCCTTCCTATATATAGGATATTAAGAGGTACAATTACAACTCATTAACCCAAGCCGACATAACTAATATAACCATACTAATGACAATTACCACTAATGAACCAAAGTCGACATCAAAACTAATGTAATGCACCACATATAGGGGGGAATGTGCCCCTATTTAGATCTTAACATGCCCTTCCCCTTCAAACAAGTGTTGTTCTCAACGCTTGATTAGTTGTGGATGCTTATGTATGAAGGACCCGTCTTCCCATGTCGAATCTTCCATTGACAGGTTCTTCCACTTGATAATGTACTCAGTAATATCCTGATTTTGTAGTTGTTTGGTCCTTGTTTCAATGATTTGTTTAGGTTCCATTATGAATTTTCCTTCTTCATCAAGCTTGGGAAAGATTGTTTGAATTGGGATCTTGTCTCCTATTACCTTCTTTAAGCAAGAAACATGGAAAACTAGATGGACTCTCGAATATGAAGGGAGCTCCAATTTGTAATCCACACTACCAATCTTCTGCAACAATTTATAAGGACCATAATACTTGGGTGCTAATTTATTGTCCTTATTTAGTTGTTTGAGGGACATATGCTTGTAAGGTTGTATCCTAAAAAATACCCATTTCCCTTCTTCGAAACTCCTTTCACTGCAATGTTGATCAGCTTGTTGTTTCATTCTGTTTTGTGACATATCTAGGCCATCATTTAGTATCTGGAGAACTTCTTGCTGGTGATTTATGTGATATTCCACGGCTTGAACTTTAGATTTTACTTTTAAGGGAGATGTGATAGAGGGATGCTGGTACCCATAAAGTGCCATAAATGGAGACATTATTTATGAGGTATGGAAGGAATTATTGTACCACCATTCTGCCAAAGATAACCATTTCACCCACTGTTTTTGTTTATCAGATACAAAGCAATGAAGATATCCTTCCAAACATTTGTTCACTATCTCAGTTTTCCCATCAGAATAAGGATGATAAGATGAACTGTGAGCCAACTGAGTACCCAAACAAGAAAACAATTCAGTTCAAAAATTTCCAGTGAATATTGGATCTCTATCACTTACAATAATATTCGGATTTCCATTTAACTTTTGAACTGTTTCCATACTGTTTCCATAAAGGCTGTAGCTATTCTACTTGCATTAAAAGGGTGAGAGAGTGCACAAAAATGTGCATGCTTCTGTGATTCTATCAACAACCACCATAATAACATTCTTTCCTTCTAAATTAGGTAGACCTGTGATAAAATCCATTGACACTTCCTCCTAGAGCTGGCAAAGTATGTTTAATGGTTGTAGAAGTCCTAGGCTCTTAACTGTTTCAACCTTATTCTATTGGAAAACCAAACATTTGGCCACGAACCTTTGAACATAATATTTAAGGCCTTCCCAAAAAAATTCCTTCTTGACCCTGTGGTAAGTTTTCAGGAATCCAGAGTTCCCACCTATAGGAGAGGTGTGTAATTCCAAGAGGACCTTTTGTTTGAGTTGGGAGTTTTTGCATAAATATAAACGATCATTTTTTCACACAAAAGTATTTGATACACTAGGATCATTTTGTAGCTTTTGAATGAGCGTCCACCCAGATAGGTCATTTTTCCATTCTTCCCTTACTGCTACTACCCAATCAGGTTTTAGAATGGAAATTGCACAAAGTAATGCCCCAACATCTTCATCTTTTCTGGAAAGTGCATTTGCCACCACATTCCGTTTCCCTTTTTTATAGATGATTTCAAAGTCATATCCCAACATCTTGGTTACCCATTTTTGTTGCTCTTCTGAAGATAGTGTCTGTTCCAAGAAGTATTTAAGACTATCATGATCTGTTTTGACCTTGAAGTGCCTACATATTAGGTAAGGATGCCATTTCTTAATAACATGTAGTATTGCCAATGTTTCCTTCTCATAAATGGGTTTCTGTAAGTTATTTCCCTTAATTGGATGACTTGTGAAATCAAGCGGGTGTTCTTCTCGCATTAGAACATCACCAATGCCATTTCCCAAAGTATCACATTCCACAATGAAAGTTTTTGTGAAATTTGGTGTGGCCAAAACATGAGCTTTTCACATTGCCTCTTTAATTTGTTCAAGATATTAAGTTGCCCCTAGAGTCTAAGAAAATGCATCTTTCTTCAATAATGTTGTTAGAGGTGTTGTTATTCTTCCATAGTTACGAACAAACTTGTGGTAGTACCCTGTTAGACCTAGGAATCCTCGAATATTATTCAGGGTTTTGGGAATCGGTCAGTCCATCATGGATTTAATTTTGTTGGGGTCGACCTTGACACCTTCATTGGATACAATATGACCCAGATACTCTAGCTACTTTACCCCAAAGAAACATTTGGAAGGTTTTTCATATAGTTGTTGCTCCTTTAGTAGTTGTAGTACCATCTCAACATGTTGAACGTGTTCTTCCCAAGACTTGTTATAGATTAGTATATCATCAAAGAATACTACCACACATTTTATAAGGAAAGGCTTGAAAATGGAATTCGTCAAAGCTTGGAATGTGGAAGGTGCATTTGTGAGACCAAATGGCATGACCAAAAATTCATAATGACCTTCATGAATTTTGAATGTTGTTTTTGGGATGTCTTCATCCTTCATTCTAATCTGATGATACTTGGAATGAAGATCCAACTTTGTGAAGAAACCTGCTCCATGTAATTCATCTAACAATTCATCAATGACAGGAATGGGAAACTTATCTTTAATGGTAATCTTTTTGAGCTCTCTACAATCTAGACACATACTCCATGATCCATCTGGCTTGTGTACCATTATCACAGGTGCAAAGTAAGAAATTTGGCTAGGCCTAATTATTTCGGCCTCTAACATTTCTTCAACCATATGCTCAATCTCACTTTTCTGTCTATAGGGTATTTATAAGGTCTGATGTCAGGAGGAACAATTCCTCGAATGAAGTGAATAGCATGATCAAAAACTTGAACAACGGGAAGACCTTTTGGAATATCTTCAAATACCTTGGAATTCTTATTAATGACCTTTTGGAGATTTGGGGAAATAGGAGACTTAGATGTGTGAACATCTAATAAGAATAATTGTGTAATTACACCTTTATATCCATTTTTCATCAGTTTTGTCATACCATTAGAGATTATCACCTTACTTGGTTTCCTTGTGATACCATTTAACTCATATTCTTTTCTTTCCCATAAAAATTTGATGAAAAGCTTCTGAAAATTAAAAGCCATTGTTCCTAATGATTGTAACCATTGAACTCCTAAGACAACATCATCAACCCCATTGGAATAAAAATCATTGGACTATTCAATACATATTCCCCCATATTAAGATTGATATTATGGCATTTCCCTGAGCAATTGATAGTTCCTCCATTTGCAATCATTACCTGAAACTCCGGTGCTGGATATACAAAGTAATTAAGAGCTTTGGCTAATTTACAGTGAATGAAATTATGAGTACTACTAGAATCAATCAACATTGTTACCTTTTTATTTTTGATATAGCCTTCGATCTTGAGAGTTTGAGGAGTGCTAATACCGGCCAATGCATGACAGGATATGGTGGGAGTATTCTCTTCAGAATTAGTATCTTCTATTTCTGTATCTTGAGACGGTTCCTGTTATTTTGGATCTTCCTCTTCACAATCTATGTAGAATAATTTATTCTCACCACACTTATGTCCCTTACTATACTTACTGTCACAATTAAAGCATAGGATTTTTTCTCTTCTTTCCTCTATTTGTTGAGGTGTCAACCTTTGAGGTGGGTTAGAGGAAGGAACATTATTCTCCCGATATGTGTTGGAGGTGGTCTTTCTAGTATCCATCGTCATATTTTTACTTTCAACCTTCCTTGCCATCATGAAAGTCTTCTCCAAGGATGGTGGTTCAAAGAGAAGCACCTCATGTTAACTATTATCCTTCAAGATTCCAATAAAGAGATCCAACAGATTATCTTCTGAAATGTTCTTAACTCTAAGACTTAGCTTCTGAAACTGCTTGATGTGCTCTGTAACTGGACCTTTTTGCTTGCAATTTATTAAATGACTAAATAAGGTGTTGCTATTAATATCCCCATAATGTGTAATCAATTCTTCGGTGAATATAGACCAAGATATAATGGAGTCCTTTTTATGATCACAAAGCCATTGGTACCGATCGGGCTCTAAATAAATGATGCAATAGTTACCTTTTGCAAAGTTGGCACCTGGTGTAGATCAAAGAACTGCTCCATCTGGAATATCCATGTTATTGGATCATTGCCATCAAACTTTCTCATGTCAATCTTGGGGAGTTGGGTACCCCTTGGTGACCATCCCTGATTATTTCCATTACTATAATAAAGTCCTCTTGGAATATTCTTATTCATAGAATGTTTTTCAACATGGACCTTAAATTTATCCTCCCAAGCATCCTGGAACACGTCATCACCTAGAGAAGTAGTATCCTTTGAATTTTGTATGAGCTTAGCAATATTTTCCATATGTTCCATCAACCCTTTCATATTTTTCTCCATATTACTATCCATATGTTTCATCAAATTCCCTTCTAAATTAACTAAATCAACTACTTTCACAGATCCTTTAATAATTTCTTCCAATTGGGACACTCGAAAATATAGGTCTTCCCTTTCATCGTATGTCGGGGATGAGGCTTTTGGGAGTTTGAGTGGAGTGTGATTTTTTACAACTCCTTTGGGTGGCATTTTGAGCAATATAAAGATATATCACACCCTATGTTTCAATTCAAATAGATCCTTCTACTCAAAGTTATTCAAATTTAAAATGGCATACATTTTCCAAATCTTGATTGGAAGACTGTTTTATGGCCAACTTGAAACTGAGTTCAATTTGAAATTTATGGTCCTATGGGTCTGAAAATTCGGCCTGTTGTATCCCGAGGTTTCATTTTTCTAATTCCACAGGTCTGACCTAATTCTAATCTACCAATAATAAGTTATTGCAAATCTCCCAACACTTCTTATTGTTGGTCTTTTGAAACGAACATAAATAAGATAATAATTAAATAATTAATAGTTAGGTTAATTAAAGTTGTTATGAAAGGAGGCATCTCCTCAACATCAAATACCCAATCCATATTTAAGGCAGGGCCATCATTGTAACCTATCATCCATTTTTATCTATTCAATATTATATCATATCCATTATTCATGGCTTATTTAGTTTACTAGGTCTCTTGGTAACTTAATTGTGTGAGCGAATAAATATTCGGCTCATTTGGTATCAGAGCCCTACTTGGGAATATTACTGGTTCCGACTACTGGCCACACTTCATTGGAGTTTCTATGGATCAGGTTTTTAACCGATAAGTGGCCTTTGGCCACAACACTCTTCTCCCACTCCATCTCTGTTTTTTTCCTTCCACTCTCCTCCAAGATCTTTCCACTCCCCTTCTCCTCTTCGACGTCCTCATGCCTCTACCTTCTCCACAGTAGATATTCAATCCACCCTCCCTCCCCTGTCCACGTCGTCCTATTCCCCTCCATCGCAACTATTCCATAATCCTCCCAGCTGCTCGCTGCACCATCCTCCTCTTGTGTCCTCGCGCCGTTGTCCTCTAGCTCCAGCTCCACTCCCAATGACTCATCCCAATCTCTCCCTACGCCCATCCTCCTCTGCTGCGCACTCATGTAATCCCTCTACCCCAACTCCACCTGCACACCCACCAGCTGCGCTCCATGTTCAACATCCTTCTCCCTCGCATACCTCACACCCATGCGCCCCCTCGATCTCCCATCTCTGCGTCCCTCCCTTCCAAGTGCTTCCATTGCATGCCCTTCAAGCCACCTCTCCACCTCCTTTACGTTCCCTTCACTCCACCCTTCATCCAACGCCCACCTATCCACCTCCTTCACATGCCCTTCCCTCCACCCTCCATCCAACGCCTTCCCTCCATCTACAACCATCTCCACGCTCCTCCCTCACTCTGCCTTCCTGCATCATGCCTCCACCCAACTCGCACGCCACCCCCTCCATATTTCGGAACCCTCTCCCTCCTCTCAGCCGCGTCTTGATTCCGTGCACCTACTCCCCCCCTACACCTCCTCCCTGTGCGTCATCCCGACCTCGCCCCTACTCTTGACCTGCAATTCCCTCCACTCCAACATGCAACTTCCTCCCTCCCCTCCTTTCTCCTCCTCTCATCCACCACGCCATCTTCCACATGTGCACCCTCCCAACACCATTCATCTTTCTCTCCACCGTCCATATCACCGTCCACTATCTCTTCTACCTCCATGTCATTTTTTCCATTAATTCAAAACCCTAATTCCTCTCATATATATATATAATATTATAATATATTATTATTACATTTAATAATATATTATATTTATTAATATTATTATTGTTATTAAATTTTAATAATAGTAATAACATTTATTATTATTTAACCATTGTAATTATTACAATTACACAAGGAAGATTTGGCACAAGAAGAACCACATTAAGAGTTATTATATTTTTTTCATCCACCTATTATCAAAGGGAAGAAGACCAATTATCGACGAAGAAGTAGTCAAAGGAAGACAAAATCGAAAAAAATCGAAGACCATATATAGTCCAGACGACCATCTAGTGTCGAAGAAAATCAGAGACCATGGAAGCCGGTTGGCGACTACAAATAGAGAAATTACAAGCCAAGTTAAAGCACTATCGAAGAGACAATGAATATTTATGCGACATGAATACAAAATCAGAAGTAATGATTAAAATACATGAGATTCAAAAGGAGTTCAAGGAACAAAAAAATTTCGACCAGAAAAATCGTATAGAAAAATTGTCTGCTCAAATTGAGGAATTAAAAGACGAAATTGATTTCAGTTAAAGATTAAAAAACCAAGATATAAAGAAAGAAATAAATGATTACGAAGAAGAAATAATACGCTTGAACAAAATCGTTAACGACAAGGATGAAGAACTGATGCATATACGACAAAAATTACAAGATCAAGAATCAATGGTCGACGAGTATCGACAACAGATAAAATTTCTTCAACAACAAAATGACGACTCTAAAAAGACACACAAGTTGGAGATCGCTAAGATTAATAAAGCACTATCCAACAATTCCGAAGAAATTTTCAGATTAAGAAATCATAACAAGACACTAGTCACAAAATTTAAGAAGTTTAAAAATAGTCAAAAGACAGAACAATATACGAAAGACATTGAAGGAAAACTTCTAGACAAACAGGAAGAAAATAGCTGCATCAGAAGTCATAACGAAGATCTTAAGGATCAACTTAAGAAGTCTGAAGATGACAGAAAACCACAAGTAGAATTGATTAATAAGTTTCAAAATGATAACATGCAGTTAGAAAACAAGTTGGAAAAGATACAGAATGAAACCTTAAAACCTCAAGGTACGAAAATACAACTTTAAGCTCAGATCAATGCTCAAAAGACAACACTCGTAAAAGAAAATGACATTGTGAAAATTCCCTATCGACACCCCAACCACAAAAACCGATATTTTAAAAAGTGGGAACTGTCGAAACATAATGGTACTAATATGATCAGAGCTCCTGATGATAGATCATTATGGAATCCCAACAGTCCACAATAAATCAATTTGGGATGGATCGATCCGTCAACATATCAAAAGTTATGGTCTACAATTAGTAGTTCGTATCGACATGTTTCGTCATTTACGACATCACAAGGAACGATGCGACAACATTATAAGGCTTTGAGGACAAAGCCTTTCTAAGAGAGTGGCAATGTAACGAACATAAATAAGATAATAATTAAATAATTAATAGTTAGGTTAATTAAAGTTGTTATGAAAGGAGGCGTCTCCTCAACATCAAATACCCAAGCCATATTTAAGGCAGGGCCATCATTGTAACCTATCATCCATTTTTATCTATATAATATTATATCATATCCATTATTCACGGCTTATTTAGTTTACCAGGTCTTTTGGTAACTTAATTGTGTGAGCGAATAAATATTAAGCTCATCTTTCTAGAAGAGAGAACTTGCACAGTCTTCCACGTGTCCACTCTTTCCTATCTAAGTTTGAAAACCCTACCACAGATACTATGGTCCATCTTATTTCTGATGAAACGGGTCTCAATCAATTTGGACCTTGCATGCCTCAGATATGACCTTTTTTCCCATAACACTTGTTTTAGACTAATTTTTGGACTAGTTAGAAACCCTAGAGTCCACAGCGAATATCTCTGAAATTGTAATTTCTTAGGGTCTGAAACTTGGACCACATATATTTCGGCCTTTTTTCTAGGTGGGTTTTTAGTCTCACTATATGCAACCTTGTATAAAAAAACTTATAGAAAAAATTCCAAGATGACTCATTTTGAAGAAGCCAATCCCAAGGAAAGAACTCTGATACCAAATGTTATGCAACAAATTTCCAAAAAGAGCATGAAAAGAGCATAAATAGATCATAAAGAGTACTCCATGACTTTAATGAAGAAAATATATGAATAACAAGCCTCTTCGAGGGGTCAACCTCCTTATACAATGTACTAAGTACACAAGACAAGAAAATACAAGATACTCAAATGAAAATATATCCTTCCTATATATAGGAGATTAAGAGGTACAATTACAACTCAGTAGTTCAAGCCGACATAACTAATATAACCATACCAATGACAATTACGACTAATGGACCAAAGCCAACATCAAAACTAATGTAATAAACCACAATATAGGGGGAAATGTGCCCCTATTTAAGGCTTAACAACTATCTATTTATTTTTCATTATTCCCGCTAGTAATGTAGATACACTCAGTATAATTTATTTTTATGTTTGTAGATGTAAGCTGAAGAAGAGGAAAACAATCGAGCTAATCAACAAAAAATTCATCCAAATAACCCATTTGATGCAAGTGCCTCAAGCACCAATAACAATTCCAACGAAGAATGATTTTTCGTATTTAATTTTGATGTTAATGCAAACTACTGTAGCTTGTTGTATATTTTGAAATAATTGTCTGTGAAAATCATACATTTCATATAATAATGTACTGGACATAGTGTCTGAGTTCAAAGATGAGTTACCAATAAGTGTAACAATAATTACATGCATGCATGTTGACATTTTGATTATTGTTGTCTCTATGTTTTCATATTTTGTATGACAAAGGCACTCTTTTTTTTCCAAAGGAAAAAAATCATTTTATTCATCGAATAAACATAGAACTGCTCGTGTGAGCTTACATCATATAGATTGTTAGCATCCTTTCAGTCTTGTTCAAAATCAGAAGGCTCAAAATAGCCATACAGACTTGTGCTCGACATAGTTTACATTAATAGATCTCAACCCCAGGGTTTTAAATGTTGTTCCACAAAAATTACAAAAAATATACAAGCCTCTCAGTACATCTTTACAAGAGATCTGGAGATTGGGTTATCTCCATGATTTTCTATCTCCATGCAGCCAGGTTGCAAAGCTAGGGACAGTTTTGACAGTGAATCCGCCTCTGTGTTGAGCTCTCTGTAAATGTGGCTGAAGGTGGCTGATTCGAAGCTGGATTTCAAGTCTTGAATTTCTCTTAAGAGATGTAGATTGGGAACTCTGATCTCATTTAGCTCATTTTCCCAATCGATCACCACCTTTGAATCTCCAAAAATTTGGATCTTTGAAAGCTGCACATTCTTGGCTAGCTTTAACACTGCCCACAGAGCAGCTAACTCTGCCTTGCTGTTTATTGATCAGCCAGTAGCATATTTGAAGCATAATTTTTTTGTTATCAGTTTGAAAGATAATTCCTCCAGCACCCCCCCAACGGCGCATCTCCTTGACTGGATCCGTCGAAGAAAGCCCAGGGAATGTTCTTATCAATGACTGGAGCATAAATCTTTCTCTGTTTTTTGTTTTGTTTTGGAATGTGCTTATGCTCCTGTAAATTCTTCAACAAGAGGGCAGTAGTAATGTCAAGGGGGAGAAGAACATTTTAAAAGATAGCTTTATTGCGTGCTGTCCAGATACTAAAGACAAAAAGTGTCGGGAAGGCATCATAATTGCGTACCCCTTCGTTGAGCCACCAATCTTTAGAGCGTTGTTCCAAAGGCTTAAATTCTGGAGGAGAATTATAGTTGACAGAGCTAGCAACTGAGGTCCAAATAGAACCTGCATAAGGGCATGAATCAAATAAATGAGAAGAGGTTTCATCCTGAGCTTTGCACAAAACACAAAAACCAGGGCCTTCGTATCCTCTTCTTTTCAAAACTTCCCAGGTAAGAAGTTTGTTGGTAAGGGCCGACAACCAAAGGGTTATCTTGGTTTTTAAAGGACCATGGATCTTCCAAAGTTTAATACACCACCACTTCGCTTCTTCTCTAAAATGCTCGTGGAAATTGAATTCATAACCGAGTTTTGTTGTGTAGTCTCCATTATGAGAATTTTTAGTCCAAATTATTTTGTCCTCAGAATCGTCGGAAAGGTGAATAAAATTGGCATTCAAAGAGTGAATATAAAGGTCCCATTCGATTGTCTCTGCTTCATTCAATCCCATTTCTAGGCCATCCTTCCAACCCGCTCTGCCATTTAATAAGGGAAAATGCACTTGTGCATCAGCTAGGACACAAATTCTCTGTCCTCTTAGCTTGGGTACTAGGGGTTCATAAAGCTTATAGTTGTCTCCACTACCTACCCAAGGGTATTCTCCAATTCTTACTTTTTTCCCATCCCCAATATTCCAAGCTAACCAGTTACCGATCAGGGGAAAAGAGATTACCAGAGCTTTGCATCCAACAGATCCATTTTTAAAGGATTTGATTGGGTTTCTGAGCCAGTATATTATAGAGAAATCAGGACAATACTTGGAGATCATTACTTTACCCCACAGAGACTCAGGGAACTGGGTAAGCCTCCAAAGTGGTCTGGCCACCAATGCTTTGCATAACGTGGTTGGATTTTTTATGCCCTATCCACCTAACTCCTTGGGTAAATACATAGTAGCATTTGACAAACGGAATACCTTCTCTTTGTCTACTAGCCGTCCAGAGGAAGGAGAAACACTTTTTTCTTATCTTGAATAGAATTCCTTTGGGAATATAGGTTATCATTTCCCAATAAACCGGGATACTTTAGAGCACTGATTTTAGCAATACTAACCTTCCTCCATGAGATAGAAAATGATTAGTCAAAGTATCTATTCGAGATTCAACCTATTTGAACAACCAAATCCAGTCCTGAAAAGAATAGTTGTTCGGTTTTAGAAAGAATCCCAAATACTTAAAACCTTCCTTAATAGGAGAGCATGGGCAAGAAAAGACTGAGGATGAGGACTGTAACAAGGAATCCGAGAAATCTTTATAGGCTAAGTTGGATTTAAAATATTAATCTCCATTCATGTTGCCTTCTTATAGGTTTCAAGAATAGAAGCATAGGCCCTTAGATTCGCTGCTGAGCCATTACCAAGAAGTAGCACATCATCAACAAAAAGGGTGTGAGTTATTTCTATAGTGCTCAAAACCCGGATTCCTTCGATTTTCCTTTTAGACTTGGCATTCAGGATTAGACAACTCATAGCTTCAACAATTACTAGAAATAAGAAGGGAGACAAGGGGCACCCCTGACTCAGACCTCTAGTAGGAATGATAAAGTTAGTAGGGGAGCCATTCACAAGGATTTCAAGGGTTGTTGAATGTATGCATCCCATTATCCAGTCAACCATTTTCAAGTCCATTCCTATTTGGATTAGGACTAATCTCAAGAAGGTTCAATCCACTGTATCTTGAGCCTTGGAGAGGTCTAGTTTAAGGGCAAAGGCACATCATTTCTCTTTGTTAATAGTATGTAAGGCTTCCTGAGCCAAGGATACAACATCATGTATCTGCATATTGTGGAGGAAACCAAACTGTTCCTCATAAATGATCTTGCTCAGAATTGGCTTCAACCTTTGTGCAATGGTTTTAGAGATCACCTTGTAAATGAGATTACATCAGGAGATCGCCTGAAGTCATCAAAGGTGGAAGTTTTCTGTTTTTTGGGGATTAGAGTAATGAAGGTTTCATTCATGCTCCCAAAATTTTTCCAGACTTTTGAGATCCTTTAACTACCTTCAGGATATCCTCCTTCATAAGATCATAGAAGCAAAGGAAAAAATCCACCGAAAAACCATCAGGACCTGGACTTTTACCTTTTTGAAAGGAAAAAAGTATCCATCTTATTTCTTCCTCCGTGATTGTTTTGTTGAGCTTCTCATTCATATCCTTAGAGATTAAACAAGGAAAGGTTTTAAGACTTCTAAGATCTCTGAAATAGGGCTACCTTGGTGCTCTCTAAAAATGGAAGAAAAATGTCTCTCCGCTTCACTGGCTTTGTCGGCAAAGGAGTTAACCACAATTCCATTTCCATTCTTAATTTCGGTGATAGTATTTAAGCTCCTTTTGTGGGAAGCAAACTAATGAAAGTATTTTGTATTCCTATCTCCTTCAGCCAGCCATAAAGCCCTACTCTTCAATCTCCAATTCTTTTTTTCCTGTAGAATAATTGTGTTTATTTATTTATTTTCCAACCTTGATAATATTCCCACTTCTTCAATAGAGAAAACCCCCACAGTGTTTTGTTTGACGGACAATCCACTTGAGCGGATATGAGCTAGATTTCCCTAGCTCAATGTGAGTCTAGAACAAATAGTACAAACTACAAACTACTTTCCTAGATCTGATTAAGGATCAAGTGACTAGATGTCTTACCTTAACTTCGCAATCCTTTCTCCTGGATGCTGCTCCACATCTCACGGTCGTCAGATCTCAGCTGCAAGACCTGTCAAGACACATAGAACAATGCAATGAGTAAAGAGAATCTATACAATAAGAGATCTAATTAAACAATTAAGTAGGTAAACTACACAATTTCATTACACATAAACAATATTGGTGGAAAGCGTTTATATTACTGTAAATATAGGGAAAGTACATAGGTAAGAATGACTACAACCAAAGCTTAACGCAGTAGCCCTTCTCCATCCAATCCAATTGTCATATCCTCTCAAGGAAGTGTGAGTCTCTCAATGGATGAGTTAGAGATCTCTCCAATATGATTTCACTAGCATGTAGACACTATAGACTTCCTTCCTTTGGAGAGGGTAGAGCTTCACTTATATAGGACTAAGTGGATAGGGTATGGATAGGGTAGGTTGAGATATGGTAGGAGAGAGATAGGGGATCCTTCCAAGAGGTTAGGAACCAAGTGTCAGATCCCCGCAGAGGTCAAGGATAATAATCCAAGTCAGTAAGCTTCGAGAATGAGCTCGAAGGACCTATTTTTGTCCATTAACCGACTTCGTCGCACCCTGCAGTAGAGCAAGCTGCGACGTCACAGGTTGCATGAGTGCAGCCTGCGACGACCTCTAAAAACCCAACATAAATTAAATGGCATCCCTTCCAGGTAAATGACTTAACCAATGAAACTTCAGGGATGTATACACTAAATCTCAGGATGGTAGGATTTTAGGTGTAACAGAATGCCCCCCAAAGCATGAAGCTGTTGAAAAATTGGACAGGTGAAATGCTTTAACAGAAAGAATGTCAATGGCTTGTCGGGAGAAGGACACTGCCGCGGTACAACTAACTCTGAATACATTGTCTCATATGACATACAACATGGCTGTCGACCAATACATTGCAGATCCATGGTAGTAATGACCGACTGAACACAATCATGGCTACTAGACACAAGCGTAGATCCATGATTATATGATAACATAGCCACAACCAATACAAATGTGGATCCGTGTGATATGACTCAATATAAACTCCATCGTAACCTGGGTAAAACATGAATCCCTAAGGTCTTCAACCTGAACCCACAATGATACGAATCTATCCATGTGATTACAAATGTCTTGACGTCGAACATGGTAGAAACCACTTGATTACCAGTCATTGATGTATACCGTTAACAAGTGCGAGGGAAATCACCATTAATGTCAATGATCTCCAAGGTATCACAGTACATATCATCAAGCGTGAATAAATGAGTTGAATTCGAATGCGAGATGAAATCTTTCAATCAAGAGCCAATGATGTAAACTCATGTTGAAAGCGAGGTAACCTGCCATTGAGGCATGCAGGGCCAAGGTACTTGGTTGGTTTCTAGATTCAATCCTTGGATGATGATTTGAAGTCGACAAGGATGAATCCGCCGAAGGAGGGCCATGATGAATCCCCCATCATCGACACGAAACACGACAAAGGATGTGTAGAGTAAATCGGACGGTACAATGATATGCAAGATTGACTCAGAGTAGATCGACATGATGGAATATGTACTGATTGCAGACAACGAGTAGTGAGAGTATTCTTGAACATGGGCATGGCATGCCTTGGCAGTATTGACTTGACGAGTTATGATACCAACTCCTAATGAAATTGATGATGGAAGCGTTCTTTGAATGACTCAAAGGAGTAACAAGACTCAGGAGATAGGTGAAACTCGAGGACAAATGGATGATCCAAGTGTAGTATGCAAATGCAAATGAGTGCCATGTTCAAGAAATGACCAGATACTGCCACTGATAAGGGGTGTAACATAAAAGATTTCCTTTTTCCCCATCATGAATGATGAGTGCCTCATGTGTTTTTTATGAGCTTGATGAGGGTAACCAGATGCTCGGTATAGCTCATCTCATAGATGAGTCCAATCCTAAATATTTTCCAAACCTGGGATAGGGGGTTTGTCCCATGGCGGGCCCTTCAATGTGAAAGTTTAACGAGTCCATAGAAGGTAAACTTGGTTGTCATTTCATGTTTAGAGAGTCTGAAAAGAACTAAAGAAGACTCCAACGATCATTTTTCTTAAAGTTAGCCTCATTGCTCGAAAAAGGGTAAAACAACGCGGGAGAGGACTCTTCCAGTCATGATTGGCTGGAGTATACCTTTTTCGTAAGTTTTGCCCCCTGGTCCGAAAAAGGGGTAAACTATAACCAGGAAGAAGACCATTCAAATTCTTTAACAAGCGTGAATGCGACAAGTTTGCTTGGCAATCTTTTCGTATTTCGAGAGCCTGAAAAGAGCTTAAAGATAGACTCCGGGGGGGGTCCTTTTCCGTAGGAGTTTAATGAGCCCGAAAAAGTGATAAATCGTAACTTGGTAACTTATTCTCATAGTTTCAAGAGCACGAGAAAGAACAAAGAGTAAGCTCATTATCATTAAATAATTACAATCTAATGAATGAAAAGACAACGACAAAATATACAAGGGGTGTTCATACCTGAGATGATCATTCCAAAGCGGAAAATGACGTAAAAAGACACTTATGACTCCTGCACACTCGGAAACTAGGTCAAATAGTTAACCAAGCATACAAATGTAATAAAAAATTATCCAAACTATAGCAAATGACCTAAAGGCATCAAATATTTGAAAAAAGAACATTCCATTTGATTTATAAATAGAAAAATGGGCCAAATAGAGTCACCATTGTTTCATTTTCCAAATTGGGAGGAGAAGTGCCATTTGGAGCCAAAACTTCACTTAGGTCAGAACAATAAACCCTTGCACTTTTAAGTTTTGTTTTTTTATAATTTTTTTGTTATAGTGTTGACAAGTTAACAACATATGTGTGCAGATGTGGGCCCTGTACGACCAGTGCGAGTCTCTCTTCTTGTGAGGAGAGAGAGAGGAGAGGGAGCAGTTATGGGTCCTGCCGTGCATGCTACCATTGCAGAGATGGATGGGGTCTATGCCAACCTGAGTGGGTTGACGTTAGACATTCCTGAGCCGATGGTAGATGAGGTGCCATGACCCATGGAGGTGTACACGGTTGGAGCGACTGCGTGCTTCAACGTGCTGCTTCGTAGGGTTGCGAGAGCAGTTGATTGTTTCCACGCTGCTAGACCTAGGGTTGTACGGGCCAGGCGATAGGCCTTATGTTGTTACTATGTATATACTGAGAGCTTAGAGGCCTCATATTTTTTGTACTTACTGAAAGCTATGAGGCTTCAGATTCTATAGAGACTCACTAAAAGCTGTCGTGCTTGAGATTTTGTACCAACAATGATGATATATATATATATATATATATATAGACATTCCAGCGATTTATACATTATGTGTTTAAAATGGATGAATGGTATGGTCTTGTTATGTGTTTGCTTATATAAAATGAGTTATTTACATGTTATGTCTACTTTTAACAGTTCATGATATATGCTTATGTGTGTGTAATGTACCAATCTAAGATGAAGTTGGCCATAGAATCAACAATTGTGTTCGTGTCTCGTGGAATGTGTAGGTACTGAATGGACTTGAAGGACTTTTCCAAGAGACAGACTCGTCGATAGAGACAGAGTAAGATAGGATCGCGGATGGCATAGACTTGGTTAAGATGAGAGACCACTAGTTGAGAATCTAGGTGGATGACAACGTGGTCCATGCCCAAAGAAATTGCGTCAGTTAGGGTTCCAATGACTACTTGATATTCTGCAGTATTGTTGGTTGCGAAACCTAGACACATTCCTCTTGAGCTGATGAGCTCGCCAGTAGGTGAATAGAGTACCCAGGCTGTCGAAGCAAGGTTGCGAGTATGCCGACTGGCATCGTCCGCGAATCCATAGCACGTTTCCATCTGCACACGTAGACAGAACATGGTATAAGAAATGAAACAAGACCCAAACATGCAAGAAATCAAAAGCGTCACACCACACAAAAAATACACACACGCCATGTACAGTATATACAAAAGTAATTATGCGTGAAAGACTCAGGCATAGTACCTCTTTAGGTAGATCCCATTGCGGGGCTCACCCAAAGATATCCCATTCTAGTCTTCAAGCTCATAAGCTCCTTTCTCCAGGACGCGTTTCACTATGTAAGGTCCATGCCACATGGACTCAAACTTTCCGGCCCCTAGCTTATCATGTTTCTAGCCATGCGTGAGGACCAAATATCCTTCGCTATAGGCGCAAGGTTCTACTGACTTGTCGTACTGCGCTTTGATGCGTTTCTTATGAGCCTCGTTGGAAAGAGCGGCATCTCGGCGAGTCTCATCGAGCTTAGCTAGGTAGAAGAAGCGTTCTTCCTCGGCATTAGTGTTTGGGAGAAGTTCGATGGCGAGCTTGAGAGATGGAATCTCGCACTCAATGGGAAGGACCACCTCCAATCCATACACTAGTTGGAAAGGAGTAAATCCAGTGGCGGTTTTAACGGAGGTTCAATAAGCCCAAAGTGCGGAGAAGAGCATGTTATGCCAATTGGCCTTGTGCGTACCCACCATACGTTGAAACATAGTTTTGAAGACCTTGTTAATGGCCTCGACCTATCCGTTCGACTGTGGGTAGTATGGTCTTGAGTTTTCATGGCGAAAACCCAATCTCTCGCTCAACTCGTCAACCATATGGCTCATAAAGTGGGAACCATGGTCAGTAACTATCGCTTGAGGAACTCCAAACCGCGCTATTACATGGTTAAACATGAAGAGTGCGGCGGTCTTAACGTTGTTCATGTATGTAGGCATTTCCTCGGCCCACTTTGTAAAGTAGTCCATAGCTACAATGATGTAACTATGCCCCCCGCCCGAGGTAGGCTTACAATGCATGAAATTAATGCCCCATTTAGCAAAGGGGCCAATGGCAATAACCGAGTGTAACGGGGCGGGATGGGTGCACTTTTTCGTATGAAAATGTTGACATGGAGGACATTTTTTTACGGCCTTGATATAATCTTTGAAGATAGACGACCAGTAATATCCTGCGCGCAAAATCTTCTAGGCTGTAGCCATCCCAGAGAGGTGACCGCCACATGCCCCAACATGACAGTCGTTTAGAACGCGTTCAACCTCATCATGAGTCAGACAACGTCGAAGGATAGAATCGATGCCACGACAGTACAAAGTATCACTGATAATCAGATAATACTTCACATGGTTGTGTATTCGACGACGGTCATCACAAGACAATTCAGGGCTGAAACGTTGGGTTTGAAGATACAATGTGATATCTGTATACCATGGATCAGACGTACTGATAAGAAACAATGACTCATCTGGAAAAGAGTCATTGGGCTCAGATTATGCATCAGTACGGGGGAGGTCGCATATGAGCTCAGCAAACACCAAAGATTTTTTCGACTTGGCTTTTTCGAAAAGAAGATTGAATTCTTGCAGTATCACGATCCAGCGTGAATACTTGCCCCCAAGTACCTGACGAGTCAGAACGTGGTACATGGGGTTCGAATCAGCGATGATGGTGGTGGTGCGAAGCAAAATGTAATGTCGGAACTTCTGCACAGCTATGACTGTCGCGAGAGCGAGCTTCTCAACATGTGAATAGTGAGTTTCAGCGTCAACAAGATCTTTACTGGCATAGTATATCAAATGTTCTTGGGCGTTCTGATCTTCCTATACCAAGACCATGGCGATAGTGGTGTCGGAAACGGCGAGATATAAAATGTAATCTCGATAGTAATTCGGCAGTTGGATCATAGGGGCATGCGTGATGGCATGTTTTAAACTATCAAAAGATCATTGAGCTTGATCATCCAAAATGAATGGGACATCTTTCTTCATCAATCTCATGTAACCCTGCATCTTTTGTGCGAAATTACAAACAAAACGCTTAAATAAGTCGCATGTCCTTGCAGACTCTGAAGTTCCGTAATGTTGGTTGGAGGTGGGAGAGCGACGATGGTTTCCACCTTCGAGGGATCAATACAGATCCCATCTTTTGAGACGATAAAGCCTAAGAGGCGTCCGGAATTGACACAAAAAATACTCTTTTGAGGATTCAGATGGATATTGTACCGCCTGCATTTGAGGAAAACGACCATCAGATGATCTAAGTGGGACTCAGGCTGCTTTGAGTGGGCAGGGAGGTCATCCAATTAAGGTTCCACAAAGTCGTTCACATCATGGAAGGCGTACGACATGGCCCACTGGAATGTGGCACCAGCGTTTTTAAGACCAAATGGGAGTTCATGATACGCAAATGTTCCCCAACGGCAGATGAATGCAGTCTTGTGTTGGTCAGCGAGGTGGATCTCAACTTGGTTGTATCTGGAAAAGCCATCCATGAATGAAAAAATGACACTTCCAGCACAATTGTCGATGATCTAGTCGATGAAGGGAGTCGGGCAGTTGTCCTTGGGACAAGCTTTGTTGAGATCCCGATAGTCGACACAGACATAGATGGTACCCTATTTTTTATTAACAGGGACGACGTTTGAGACCCACTCTGTCAATGGGACAGGGTAAATGAAACCGGCCTTCAAGAGTTTCTCAATCTTTGCCTAGATTGCCGTAGTCTTCCGAGGGTGTACCGGTCGGAGCTTTTGGCGGACAAGTTTGACGTCGGGATAGGTTTTAATCTTATGTAAAACAATGGAGGGGTCTATCCCAGGCATCTCCTCGAATGTCCTAGCGAACATGTCTTGAAATCGCTTGAATAAGGCCGTGGCGACGATGAATTCTTCAAGGGAACACTTCTGGTCTAACTGAATGTGTTCCACTACACCAGGAGTAACCAAAATGTCTATTAAAGTGGAAGGCTCAACGTTGGCGAAGTTTCCTTCGAAGTTCGTTTGACATGCGAGTATCAAGGACTGAGAGCCAGAGTAGACATTCGGTGTAAAGATGGTGTGAATGTTGTTCTCTACAATATCCAACAAGGGAAGGAAATACGAATGATGGTGGAAGTCTTCCCACGGCAGATCATCTACAATCATGATTTCCATAATGGACTTGTTAGAATGAAAAGTCCGTAGCAGAGGATCGGCTGATGTATGTTGTAGAGAACAAGAGGTGGAGGCCACAGTTAAGTGGTCCTCTGGCGCTGATTAGATAGCCTCGTACATGAGTTCAGCGGGTGATAGAGGCATAGTATCTCCAATCAGGTGTGTGGTGTCTTCATCAAGTACAAGCCATGAATCAGTGGAGTTAGGAGTAAATGAAATCTGCGAGGAGATCATGTTCACCATGGCAACATGGTTTCGGGGATCCGAAGTAGGAAAGACGCCCATAAGGGATAAATCCTTAAGGAGGCCATCCCCCACACTCTCATACTTTTGCGAAGATTGTCCAATCGAAGGAACGTTATCACTCGGGTGCGTAGTGGTGTCAGGTGTGCAGAAATCCAGTTGGTCGACTGTGACAATCCGGCCTAGATGGGGGAATTGCACTATGCGGAAGACAGATGATGCAACCGCAGTCATGGCGTAAAAACAATTACGACCAAGCATAATGTTATAATCTAACGGGGCAGCGACTACTTCCACGTTAAGGGTTGCGGTCTTGCCCACCAGCTCGACTGGTAAATCTTGTAACAGCCTGTTGGCTTGGTTTTGCAACCAAGCTTAGTGCAATGGGCACCTATCAACACGTGATAGCAGTTTCAAAGATTGAAAGCAAAAACAATTATTATAAATCTGAATCTAAACTAAACTAGCATGTGCATATAACAAATAAAATTTTCTGAAAACGATTCAAGAACAAGAAATAAAAAGAATGAGTATTGTATTAAGATACCTCAAATGGTGAGTATTTGTGTTGAGCAACTTCCAAGGTGAGTAGCTCCAAGCTCCAAAGGTCTCTTATCCAAGATAGATACAATGGTCAAAAGCTCATGAGAGATTTTGACAGCATGAGGATAGGATGATGGATGGATGGAAAGTGAGGAGCCCCTACCACCTTTTTATAGTTTTTGGTGGTGGGGAATACCATTATGGTTTTGAGGAAACCAATGGTATTGACCAACATGGTTTAGGTATCTTTTCCCTCCTTTTTCCTTTTTTGAATATTTTTAATATTTTTATTCCCTTTTTAATATTTTTGGGAATTCTAGACCCTTTTTGAGGGTTTTTTATGCTTTTTGAGGAAAAATATTTATTTTGAGTGGAAAAAGGGGTGTATTAAGGTCTTTTGGTGACCTTTTGATGGCTTTAGAGGCTCAAGTGGTGAAAAAGTGGACAAATGGGTCATGTGAATAAGAAAATGAGCTAGTGAGCACTTTTTGGGTGTTAACACAGCCCATGAGGTTGAAAGTCACGTCTGTCGAAGGCTCTCAAAGTGGTAGGAGAACGGTTCAACTTGGGAGAACCAATGGCTCTCCAATAGGCGATCGAAATGACTAACGTAGAGGCTCCCTCGTCCAAAACGGTACGATGGATTATCTTCCCAGCAATTTTTGCGGCAACTTGAAATGCCAAGTGATGGGAGAGCCTCGGTTTGAAGTATTCTAGCCGGAACATGATAGTATTCGATGAATCTGGGTCAATTGCACCAATGGTAGCGAGGAGAGTCTTGTGCTGATTCAGATAGTTTTGCAAGACCTCGAGCGTCAACATAGCACAAGGAGCTTGTGCTAGGTCCTCTACAATGTTGTAGTTTTGAGCATCTCGAACATTAGGATTGAAAACTGATTTTCTAATCGTGCTCTTGGGTGAACGCAACACTGAATTGAGAGAGGGATTCTCTATGGTGAGAGGAGCAGCTGGTACGGTGACGTCGAGCATCGAAGTGGAAGCTTTTTCAGTATTACTTCCAACAGGTTCTTTGGCTGGAAAGGAGTCATATGAACAAGAATGGGTGTTCAAGTTGATAGTCTCATTACGTACCATGAGAACATGTGCGGTGGTGGATGTTTCTCCTTGGTAAGAAGAAGTGTGAGCGACCGACTGTTGATTTTGAGCAGGGAAGGGATCGTTGAGAACTGTGGGTGTGGGTTTTCCCTTAAGAAAATTTGGAACTTCATCTCTATGGGGGTACTCTTTAGAAAAGTGATCATCACCACACAATAGGCAAGGATACTTCAACTTCATTTTCTATTTGGTATCATCAGGGGTGCTCTTTTGTTCCTGTTGGGTGGAAGATTTCTTAGGTTTCCCCTTGTTCTTCTTCTTAACACCAGAATTTTGAGGTGAAGCTAACGAAACATAATTCACTTCTTCGGTGACAATGGGAGTGGATGATTTGGTGGTGCCGTGACTCTGAAAATGCTCACAGTAGATCCAAAGAGATGATGTAAACCTCACAATGAAAGAATTTAGGAATAATAGAAGAAGAGAAAAGCAGAAGAACATAGATCCAAAGGAGCTCAGATAGAGGCAGAATAATTACACATGTTACATTAATCTGAATAGTAAAGGGGTAAATATACAATGCTCAGGATTCGAATACACTAGGTGTGATTCGAATTAGCCTGCATGGACAGATCCATAATCAATGGAGTGTCATCAAGTCATAACTAGGAGTCCAACTCATCATCAATGAAGTCATCAATGCACAAGTAATAGTCAACCAGAAGTCAAACTGAGTCTAACTGAATGTGGTAGGTGTAACTGGCACATGGAAGCACTAATGTAGTGAAGGAGGCTCAGTGGAGGGCGCTCTTGGAGCTAAATGGAGTTAGAATAGTCCAGAACAGTCTATCTAGTCACACTGGAGGTCCATCAGAGTGATAAGGTCAGTAAAGAGTGAGTCAAGCCTAAAATCAGGGAGAGAACTCTTGTTAACTGAACATAACTGGACTAGTAGGTGAAGAAGTGCACCTCTCTCATGCAGTAGGTGAAAGGAGGGCGCACTAGGCACTAGGAGGACTGAAACTGATCAGGAAGAAGCTCTGGGGGCTAGCTAACTGAGGGCTAGGTGCTGGGACTGATGAGTAGAAATTGAAAGTGACTAAAAAGCTAGTAGGACTAGGATGGAGTATAGGAATATTCTAACACCCCCCCTTAATCCATCCTAGGCCCTGGTAACTAGGACCAAAGGTCACCCATACAATCAAATAATGATAAAATAAAGAACTGTCCATGAACCGAGGAAATGGGGAAAACCTCATGGGAAAAATACCCCCCCTCAAAATAACAGTAAATAACTCATAGAACCATCATAATAAGTAGAAAAGAAAGAAGCTTTCATCAGTGAAAACTTCTGCAAAAAACTTGACAAGTTGATCCCCTGTAGGATGCCAAAACAGGTGCTAGATGTGGATCTAGTATTATGATGTGCCTTCCACTGTGTAGAGGATGTATTGGATGAAGCAAGTCTCTCAGGAATTCTTTCTGCAACTGGAGTGAATGGAACATGAAGAGTCTTCCCAAGTGATGGAAGAGAGAACCCCATCATCATGTTGCATCTCTCATGGAGAGGTAGATAGCATAATGCTGAAGTCTGGTAGTTTTGTGAATAGATGAATCCTCAACTGTGTTCTTAGTAGTAGGAAGGACTATGTGATCCCATATTGATCTTGGATCTGGACTGAGAATATGTGTTGGTTCTGGATCTGAATCTTGTTGAACTATGTTCTCAACATCAAAATCTTGATCTTCTTCTTCATCAGAAGAGGATTCACTCTGATCTTGATCAGAATTTGAAGGAATAGTCAAAGAGAAGGTCATGAAGTGTGAGAACTCATATGCCTTAGAGGCATGATTAGCAACCGCACTCGCTATAATCTTTCCAGTGGAGATCTCTGTAATCTCTACTGTGTTTGGACTAAAAGTTACTTGCTTTGGTGATCCTGTATGAGTCATCTGATATACTGACAACAAATTTGCTGTTAGAGAAGGAACAAATAAAACATTTTTGAACTTACCATGCTCCATATGTACTGTACCCAATCCTTTGGAAGAAATCTGAGATTTGTCTCCCATGTGAATAGTAGGCCCATCAATGAGATCTAAAGAAGAGAATGATCCTTCAGAGGCAACCATGTGATTAGAGGCTCCAGAATCTATGAGGAGGGATTTTGACTTTGAAAAACCAGCCATCAATGCATGGCAATCATCAGATCCACTTCCAAAATTAGACATCTTGGCTTCTTTTGGAACAACAATTTTTTTTTGTTCAAGAAGCTTGGTTAGTAGGTCTATTTTCTTGTGCATGCAAGCTTTCTTAGGATGGTTTCCTCTCTTGCAGTAGGAGCAATTAGGTCTCTTGTGTTTGTCACTTCTGGATTTAGATGGCTTCTTGTCCTTGTCTTTTTGCCTCCCCTTTGCATTCGCTCCACTTGCTTCTCTAGCTAGAAGAGATAGATATTTGGAGGCCTTGATGGCACCCATTTGAATCAATTGGTTCTCTTCTTGAATGAGAGCTTCAACAAAGTCTTTTAAGGTGGGAAACTTCCATCCAGGGATTGACATTCAAACAAAATGGAAAGTAGATACAAAGACAGAAAATTGAGATCCAAGTTTGCTCAATACGGAGAGTACCAATTGCTCATCACTTTTAGTGATGCCACAATGCTTGCATTGTAAAACCAAATTCTGAAATTTGGAGAAGAATTCTTGAATGATTTCGAAATTGTTTGGTTGTAGGGAAACCAATTCATTTTCGAGAATGTAGCCTCTTATCCCATCTTGTTTGCCAAAAAGACTCTCCAATTCTGTCCATAACTCATTTGGAGACTTCAATCCTTCAACATGAAACAATAGATCTTCAGACATATGAAGGCATATGCATCCAAAGGATTCATCCATTTTATTTAGATGCTTGGTTCTCTCTACAGCTGTATGTGGTATGGTATCTTTTTCCTCAACTATTCTAGAAAACCCTCTCGATTTCAAGTGTATTTTCATCTTACCCTTCCATTCAAAGTAATTGAAGGGAGTGATAATTATAGGAGAAGAAGGAGCATTCAAATTGCTCATCTTGACTGCTGGAACGAGTGAAAAAAGAAACTGCTGGTATTGTTACTGCAACTGCTGGAACTTCGAAATACCTGCAAAAAACTCTCAAGAATGGAGGTAGAATATACTCTCAAATGGCTCTGATACCATGTGAAAATGCTCACAGTAGATCCAACGAGATGATGTAAACCTCACAATGAAAGAATTTAGGAATAATAGAAGAAGAGAAGGGCAGAAGAACATAGATCCAAAGGAGCTCAAATAGAGGCAGAATAATTACACATGTTACATTAATCTGAATAGTAAAGGGGTAAATATACAATGCTTAGGATTCGAATACACTAGGTGTGATTCGAATTAGCCTGCATGGACAGATCCATAATCAGTGGAGTGTCATCAATTCAGTGAAGTCATCAATGCACAAGCAATATTCAACTAGAAGTCAAACTGGGTCTAACTGAATGTGGTAGGTGTAACTGGCACATGGAAGCACTAATGTAGTGAAGGAGGCTCAGTGGAGGGTGCTCATGGAGCTAACTGGAGTCAGAACAGTCTATCTAGTCACACTAGAGGTCCATCAGAGTGATAAGGTCAGTATAGAGTGAGTCAAGCCTAAAATAAGGGAGAGAACTCTTGTTAACTAAACATAATTGGACTGGTATGTGAAGAAGTGCGCCTCTCTCATGCAGTAGGTGAAAGGAGGGTGCACTAGGCACTAGGAGGGTTGAAACAGATCAGGAAGAAGCTCCGGGGGCTAGCTAACTGAGGGCTAGGTGCTAGGACTGATGACTGGAAATTGAAAGTGACTGAAAAGTTAGTAGGACTAGGATGGAGTATAGGAATATCCTAACAGTGACCAGCCTGTGTTGGTGATGGGGAAGAACCCCGGGGGTTTGATGAACCAACAGTTTGAGAGGAAGGCTGGGTGTGAAGGGATCCAATGATGCCATCAGCTTGGGGTCCCTTGGGTGGTTTCGCGGGGTCGTAAGTGTTTCGGGGCACGTCGGGAAGAATATCAAACAACGTGCCAGATTGAGCATAGACTAAGTCTAGAAAATGGGCACGAGCGATGGCTTGTTCCTCAATGACAGCGCCACCCATGGAAACATCTCGTGCTATGGTTGGTATGAGAGACTTCATAAACCAGTCTTCTAGGAGTTGATCTGGAATAGGAGCCTTAATGAGATATCGTCTCCTTCGCCACTCATGTATATGATCTGAGATATGACTAGCGGTATTTTGACGGAGCAAGGTTAAAATCTTTGTACCAGTTTCATACTGTATAGGCAGCTGGAAATGAGTCAAAAATTTCATAGCAAGAGAACCAAAATCAAGAAAAAAATAAGGTGGTAATTCAATATACCACTTGGCAGTCGAACCAGTGAGAGTCCGTTGGAATAACCAAAGACAGATCGAGTCGTCCATCAGGTAGTTGGATGAACACCATAAGGGGTATGTCATCACGTGGTTTTTAGGATCCTCACCCGGCTTACCATCAAATTTCTGGATATCTGACGAAAGTTTCACCGGAATGGGTGGCCAATTAGTTCCGTGGTAAATGGGGTCGTTAGTTAAGCGAGATAGGTCAAGTAGGTCCAAAGTAGCCAAAAAGGGCAGCTGCGGATTAGGCTGTAAGTACTGATAGTACGGATAAGGCATGTAAGGACCTGTGGTACCTTGTGTCGACTGACCATAAGATGTTCCAGGAGGAAACTAGCCATAGGGGTACAGGCCGCCCGGACCAAATCTAGGTCCGCTGCCATAGTAAGGTGGTCCATAACCATAATAAGGTGGCCCATTTTCGTAAGGTGGGGGCCGGCCTCAACCGCTAGGAGGGGGTGGGCCGCCTCTGAATGGTGGGGGTCCACCACCACTACCAGGGTAGGATGGGCCACCATTGCCTCCACCGGGAGGAGGTGGTGGTCCACTACCACAACTTGAATAGGACGGGCCTCCACCACCTCTGTCGGGAGGGGGTGGTGGGTCACCGCCGCCGCCGAAAGGGTAAGAGCCTCCTCTGCCACCTCCACCATAGTAGGGTGGTGGTCCACCACCTCTGCCACCAGGATGAGAAGGTCCTCCACCACCACCACCGAGAGGGGTTGGTGCTCCTTCGCCACCATCGAGATAAGATGGTCCTCCCCCACCACCGCTGCAGGGGGGGTGGCCCCCCACCACCCCCATCAAGGGGGGCTGGGCCATGATCACCGAAATGAGGTGGTCCTCCACTAGAAGGTAGAGGTCCACCTCCTCCAGAGTGATGTGGGGGCCCGCTGCCTCCAATGGGAGGTGGGGGTGGACCAGGTGGGGGTGGAGGGACTATAAGTGGGGGTCCATGTTGTAAAACATTTTGTTGTCCCCATAGAGTGTAAGGATTACCGGGTTAGGGTACCCCGTAGAGTGCATTTCTGAGATTAAGCTGACCCGGCACAGGGTTAAGATTGCCTGGATACGCTTGACTCGATGGAGGTTGAATTACGTTGGATGGTCCCCCAACATGGGATAATCCCGAAGTGGAAGGTTGAGGAGGTAAGGAATTTCCAACAGAAGGCCCGATGGGAACTCCTGCTGCAGTATTATGGTTAAGAGACGGGGTTGTCCTCCAGCAACAACTTGTTGACCACTGAGTAAAGGTTGACCCAACACCGGTCGTTGATCATTCACCGTAGGATTACCACTACCTGTAAAGAAGGTAAGGGGTAAAGAGTATCCTCCCCCTGAAGTTTGGGGTGGGGGAGGAGCAGGTGACATAACTGTGGTAGTTACGGGTGTGTTGGACTGTTTTCCTTCAATAGGTTGGGTTGTGGGAGGTACTGAACTAGTCTCCTGACTAGGAGATGCATGTGCAGGAATGGATGGTTGACCAGTTTCAGCAGTGGTCATGTGTTGCGTGGATGATTCCGGTGACTCAAAAGATAAAATACGACTTGGGGGTGGTCGGTCGTCGAACCTTAGTTGAAATTTTTGACTTCGAAACTCCTTAACCATAGCACGTAAACGAGCCAATTGCTCGCGATAAGGTGCTATGCGGTCGTTGGGACTAGCCCAACTGGGTGGGGGTGCAATGGCAAAATGGGCCACTGGGTGGCCTGTAGAAGATGTCCAATAAGCTTCCGAAGGACCAATAGATGTTGTAGGGTTGTCCTGGGGTTGATTTATCCATTCCAACGATCTAGGATCCCCCAGTGCAATGGGAGATAAGTCTTGTGAAGTGGGGATTTAAGCTTCTTCACCCTGCGAGGGATGAGAAGCAGGTGAATCTGGAGGAGTATGAGGGAACAAAAGTCCTCCAATATTCAAAGTGGGGTTTTCCACTTCATGTGACCTGACCTTGGCTTGTGGATCCATCCTTACCCTTGAAATTACCTCCTGGTTAAGGGGATATTCGGGTGGAAAATTCTGAATCCTGCGAGACCTTCTCCCAAGAAAGTTAGCCAGAGTGACTGAAACAAAAAGTTTCTCCTGAGGCAAGCTAAACGAAAGAAAAGCAGACTAGACAAACCCTACACAAACTAAGGCCACAAGCAAACTTATGTTATAAGAGTGGATTCAACGGTCTAGAACCTCACAGGATTGTCAAGGCTTCGCAACTCGCAATATACCGTAGGGTCCAACAGTAAAATGCGACAAGGAGGGTTGCGACCGTACCCTTTCCTGAATACCCGATTACCTGGACGGTACGTGCGTAGTAGCTCCCCGAGTGCTGTTCTCGGTGTATTGATCCGCCAAGAGGGCCAAAAGGTTAACTCATTTGGTTTCAGGAATCCTAAGGTTGTCTCTTGATATACGCAAGGTACGTGGGAGCTCTGGGAGCTCAAATCCGTAGTGGTGCTGTCTAATGCACAACCGTTCGGCACGAGACCTTCCAATATACTATCGAGTATGTGATACACCCTTCGATATACGCCAAGTACTAAAGGTGACTTGGTGGGTACATGAAGGAGCTCAATATACTGATAAGTACGTGGAAGACTACAATACCCCCAGGATACAGTGCTGGCAAATAACGACAGCTGCCATGCTTAACAACGCCGGAACACGTCTCTAACTTACACACAAGTTACTAAAAATTTTACCCTAGTTCTACCGTTAATTTTATTTGGACAGTTAGGTGAATGCATGAGGTGAGTACATAATCGTAAACATAATGCATGCCCTAACTACATGCAAAAAGTATGCTTTTCTTTCAATGAACTCTATGTATGGGAAGGAGAACTTTTCTTTTTCTTTCCAACAATTTCACCAAAGCAATGCAATACAAGACAATCCCAAATCTACCAAAAAATGACTATGAAGTATTTTTTTTTCCTTTTCAGCGAAACATAAGAGACACAACACTACTAAATCAAATCAAAGCATGTTTTTCTTTTTCTTTTATCTTTTCAAAACGAAAGTGATGCTAAGTGATGAAAAGAGAGAGTTTCTAAGTAAAGTATGCAAGCTTTTCAATTTCACTATGATGGCCTAAAAGCACAAAAAACAAAAGATACAATGTAGCTTTCCAAGCATGGAACTACTTTTGCAAAACTTGATATCCATTTGAATTTTTCAAGAAAATGAGCAACTCATAGTTCATGAAAAACACAAACAATGCAATTTTCTTTCAACTTTTCCAAAAGATCTAGAGATGAGACATTCCAATGCATGTGCAATTCTTCAAATGATATTGAAAAATGACGGAAATAAAGTACTTCTGATCTTTCAATTGATGTATTAAAAATAATAATTTGACAACAACAATGCTTTTAAACATAAATACTGAACTGAAAAGATAACTCGCAGCACTCTAATAACTCGGAAAATCTCAAGAAAAGATGAGCACTCAATGGACTGAAAATACACACAAACACTCAAAATCAATCAGTAGCAAGCAGCATTAGAAGCAAGCAAAGCTCAAATATGAATGCAAATGAGGTCTGGAAACTGATCTAATACAATGATCAAATATGGCAAGGAGAGGAGGGAATGCAAGGGTGAGTGGATGTAGGTGGGGGAGACAAGAGTGTCCACCACTACGAAATCTCAGACTTGTCCAAGATGGAACTCAAAACAACTCCAAACACAACCAAACAACTCAACACATAAAGCAAAATGGGATCTCTGACTGGATCACACAGTACAGAGGGAGTCTGCACACAAACCAAAACTCAAATTAGAACTGGAGAGGGCATGCCTGTATGAAAAAAATGACAGATCGGCGCACTCTGTGCTTGTACACAGTGCGACGTCATAGTTCACCAATGTGGGGAGTGCGACGATGTTGCAGAATACCAATATAAGGGTTGCGACGACAGGCTAACAGGCAAAGAGCAGAGATCGAAAACAACATAGTGTCACTCTGGGTACACTGACCAGGTGCGATATGTGAGATCTGAGTTAAAAAATGAACCAATTCTCCAGGTAATGAGCATAAAAAAGGTCTGCAAATGAGAAGTACAAACTCAAAGGAAGGCAATCATACTCTCCAAAGCAAAGATCTGATGGTGAAATCAACTAAAGAAGGAAATGACAAAATAGAATGGCTTGGCAAGAAAGCAACTGAAAACGGCATTCAAATTGACAACTACAAAGCAATGTTCTTATCCCCAGTATGGTTGCCAGATTTGTTTGATGGACAATCCACTCGAGCGGACACGAGCCGGATCTCCCTAGCTCAATGTGAGTCTAGAACAAATAGTACAGACTACAAACTACTTTCCTAGATCTGATTAAGGATCAAGTGACTAGATGTATTACCTCAACTTTGCAATCCTTTTCCCTAGATGCTACTCCACGTCTCACGGTCGTCAGATATCAGCTGCAAGACCTGTCAAGACACATAGAACAACGCAACGAGTAAAGAGCATCTATACAATAAGAGATCTAAGTAAACAGTTAAGCAGGTAAACTACACAATTTCATTACACATAAACAATATTGGTGGAAAGCATTTATATTACTGTAAATATAGGGAAAGTACATAGGTAAGAATGACTACAACCAAAGATTAACGCAGTAGCCCTTCTCCATCCAATCCAATTTCCATATCCTCTCAAGGAAGTGTGAGTCTCTCAATGGATGAGTTAGAGATCTCTCCAATATGATTTCACCAGCATGTAGACACTATAGACTTCCTCCCTTTGGAGAGGGGTAGAGCTTCACTTATATAGGACTAAGTGGATAGGGTATGGATAGGGTAGGTTTATATATGGTAGGAGAGAGATAGGGGATCCTTCCAAGAGGTTAGGAACAAAGTGCCAGCTCCCCCCATAGGTCAGGGATAAGAATCCAAGTCAGCAAGCTTCGAGAATGAGCTCGAAGGACCTATTTTTGTTCATTAACTGACTTCGTCGCACCCTATAGTAGAGCAAGCTGTGACGTCGCAGGTTGCATGAGTGTAGCCTACAACGACCTCTCAAAACCCAGCATAAATGAAATGGCATCCCTTCCAAGTAAATGAATTAGCTAATGAAACTTCAGGGATGTATACACTAAATCTCAGGATGGTAGGATTTTAGGTGTAACATGTTTTTCCTGAAAAGTTCCTCAAGTTTTGCTTCAACTTCCTTCAATACCTTTTGGAAATTCATTTTGTGTTTCTTGTCCCAATCCTTGGAGACTTTTTTCACCTTCTTCAGGTTATCCATAAACTGTTGCATGAAGGAAATTCCCTTCGTTTCTACTAGTGGAGTCCAAGTAGAGGAAATTAGATTTATATAATCTTCATCTTCATAACAACGTGGGTTGTATCTGAAAGGAGGAGGTGGTTTTCTTCAGGGATCGAGAGCTTCAAAGTTATAGGTCTGTGGTCTGAGGAACCTCCTGATTCAATTGAGGATTGAATAATCAGATGATCATTTACTAAGGATTCACTAATTAGAATCTATCAAGCCTTTTGGAAATAGCAAAGTCCCCACCCCACTTATTTCTCCATGTTGGTTCCAATTTTATATGCATTATGTCCACTAGCCCCTTTTGTTCAATTTTTTTTTAGAAGAACTGGCTTAAGGAGTCACCTCTTGCTTTATTACCCCAACATTCGTTGGAAGAGAGGGTCAAGTTTAGATCTCCTCCCAGAATTAAGTTTGGTTTTGACAAAAAGATAGAATCCCCGAGGGTTTCCCAGTAGGATTTCCTTTCAAAATAAGGAACATAAACATTTAAAAGTAAAACCGTGAGGCCTGAAATCGAATCTTCCAGGGTGGTTCCAATAGCCTTGTCAAGGCTTTCCGCCGAAATCAATGAGAGCCCAGGACTCCAAGCAGTTACAAGCCCTCCAGAGTTTCCAGAGGCATCCAGACAAATCATCTTCCAATCTTTCAAAATATTTAGAATGACTTCTTCAGCCTTCTTCCCATCCATCATAGTCTCTTGCAATAACAAAACATAAGGTTTTAAGCTTGAGACCACTCGTTTGAGGGATATTTGTTAGGAGGATCCCCCATCCCCCTTATATTTAAAGAGAGAATAAGCATTAAGAACCCTTACTTAGGGCTTTGTTAACTCTAAGAGGCCGGGTCATAGTAGATTGTTTTTCGTTTTTAATCTCTGAGATAGCTTGTTTTTGAGCCCTTGATAGGAAGGATTTTGTTCCCAGCTGGATCTTGGGCGCGGGGTTAAGAGCAATGTCACCTGAGGAAATCACAGGGTCCTCTTTTGAAACGACCGAGTAGGAACGTAGGTTATAGAACTTCCTTTGGGTAACACAAGAAGGGGGATTAGAACTGGAAGTCAAGGATCCAGGAGAAGGAACATAATTGACAAGGGTAGGATTAAACATAAAGGGAGAATAAGGAAAGGAATGGACATTGGGGGAGGAATACATACCTTGAACTAATGCAGTTGGAGACTCCAGCAACAGATCAGGGACCGCTTCTGAGGAAAGACCAAGAGAGTCTGCGCCTGAGAGTTTGAAAATTTTAGCCAATCCGCTTAACATATTCGCATCATCCTTGTGGCAAAGAGGTAGCTTGGATCTGGGCTCGCCATCACCACGTTTTTATGCTTCATCAACTTTTGCATGTGCCTGAGACCCACTGTTGAATCTTTTGTCAATGGACCCACTTCCAACTTTTAAAACGGATGGGCCTTCACCATTGTAGGGGACCTTACACGTAGAAAAAACGTCCACTGGTTGTTGCTTAATAGACGCTTCATCGTTATCTGTTACCTTTTTCTTGCCACCTTCCGCGTCGGGTATAGCATCAATAAGGAGACGTTGTAAAGTAAGATTGTCTTTTTTTACCCAAACATTCTTATAATTTCCCTGAAATATCTGGACTGAGCAATCTTTCTGAAGGTGTCCAACCTTACATCAATTGAAGCAGCGGAAGGTAATTTCCAATAGTCGAGCTTCTGAGACCAGGTACTTCCATGCATTTTAATTTTGACTTATTCGTATAGACCTTCTTTTAAATCCAGTTCGACCAACATTTTAATGCATCTCCTATCAAGCTTGGATTCCCATTCTTCTTCCAGGGCTATAAAATTCCCAATTTTATTCCCGATGGCCTCAAGCATAGGAATTTGCCAGAAAAACATCAGGAGACCTGGTAGAATCACCCAAACTTGCTTTTTATTATGGGGCTCTTTCTTAGCATTAAAATCCACCCTCCATTTCTCAAGAATTAGACCTGAAGGGCCCCAATGCGAGCTCCGGTTTAACAGCTTAGGTCCATCTTCTTCCTGGCGCAGCTTAAGCAAAAACCAACCTTGTGGTAAAATATGGAATTCTGGTCTATAACCTAACAGGGAAGTCCAATTCTCGTCCATCCAATTCTACAGAGATGCACGTTCCGTGATTTTGCCACAAAACCTTCCCACCAAAGCCGAGTTCATGTAGTTTGGAATTTCTGGAATTTTGATGTCTTTCCCGACGACGAGCTCAGCATAACCTTTTTTCAGACGGATACCTCTGGATTTACCTAAAACAGGCTTGATTCGAGGTTTTTGTCCCTGAGTTGATGTCTCATTATGCAACGCAGTGGTGATCGTCACCTCATCATCAGGGGTCGTGCGAGCTTCCTGTGATGTCATAACAATGGGGGCATCCACCTCGATAAACTTGCTTTGCATCTCGCGATCCGTGCAGAATATTGAGACCATCGGCGAGTACGGTTCATAATCCACAACGTCGAGTGACATTGTAATGATTGCGCATTAAAACAAGAGCATAAACCCTTACATGCAAACTACAGAGCTCGATCTCCAGCTTGAAGCATTGTGGCTTCCGAGGTTTAGAGATGACGAAACTGTGAAGCCCCGTATAGTCTTCGCCAAAATGCTCACCTTATCCCTCCGCCGGACTCCATCCCACTCCTCTATTCCTGACAAAGGCACTCTTATTGATATATAATAAAATAAACTTCACATGTGAAATGGTACATTGGTAATTTTTTTTTCCAAGAAAAAAATGCATATTTTCATTCAAGATGGAGAAAGATAAATTATTCAGTGCCATATAGCAGTCAGAAATGGTACATTGGTAATTAAATGTATGGATGATTAAATATTAAAATAGATTCTTGCATCCATGATATAATAAATTAATCCAAACAAACAATTTCAATAATTAAAATTGAAATGAATTTTACTACAAACAAATATTTCAATTTAAGATGAATAATGGAATTAAAAAAACATATACATATAATATATATATTTGAATGAAATATCAGTATATATTCTTCAAAGAATCATATTCAGTGCGTTTACTAATACATGTCGCATCGGGGCTCCTATACTACCATTGCACACCGATGTGTTTATAATATTGAGCACCAGTGCGTTTTATTTTATGAATTACACTGGTGCATGTATATTGCTTATGCGCACCGAGAATGATCAAAGCTTATGCCCACCGGTTTTTAGTTTTTAATCCTGGTGGTGGGTTTTATTTGTTGAATTGCAACAGGCCATGTTGATATTTTGTAAGCACTGGTGCATTCTACTATTCAATGCACCGGTGTATTCGTGTATGAAATGCATTGGTGCTACCCGATAAATGTACTACACCATTAAAGTTAAAAATAATGGAAAAGTACAGTACATATGATATACAATATCGCATCGGTGCATTTATGTTGTACAAACACACTGATGCGTATATTCTATACTAAAGCACTGGTGCGGCATTGAAATTTGATTCTTTCCAGTGCTTGTTTTGGTTGAGTGCACCGGTGCGTCTGTTCTAATTATACATCACCAGTGCGTCCAAGTAAGAAACGCACCGTGGTGCGTAAATTCAGTTGTGCACACCGATAAACTAACGTCCTCTAAAACCTCCGACCGCCGAGTATTTTTTAGTGATAAACTGTATACATTATGACCTACGTAAAAACATCTGCTACCATTGGCGGAGGTCATAGCGAAGCTTTTTTTGACAATTTTTGCCAATCTTGTAACACTAAAAACATCCGCTATGACCTCCACTACATGACCTTTTCCTTGTAGTGATTTCCCTTTTTCTTTTCAAACAAACAATTAATCCCTAAGGGTATGATGATACATACCTTATTCCAGACGTTTGTAGTAGAATCTTCTGGTCTTGAGATTTTCCCCTTCACTTTAGCTTCTTGTTGCAATTCCTGAAATGAAAAAAAAAGGAAGTGTAAACATAACAATAACCACGAAAATCATATGAAGGAACTTGCAAAATTAAAAATTTCCATTTTTCACATGAATAATGATTCATAAACACATGAACACATTCGATATTAGATAGGAAAAGAGTTTATTTATATATTAATGATAACAACAAATTACATAAAACAAATGGACCTGATATGTTGTTGTTGTTCTGAAACTGAGTTCTAGGTTCTTCCTCCTAGGCCACCTCAAGCACTCCAACTCAAATTTTGTCCACTAAGTATGCCCAAAAGATTCAAGGAAATATTTAGCATAATAAACGAATGGAGAATATAGTGGAAAACTAGGATTCCATATAGAATGAGAGGGATGTTGCAGACTGAGGATAAATGATTGTATCAACAATGAGGGTTTCTTCAAACAACCAAGATAATACAATGGTTTCTAACCTCTTTTCCTTTGTCCTATGCTCTTTTATATCTTGAGGAGAGTAGTTAGGAAGTTATTCACGGGATTGGGGATGTTGGGAAACGGTCTTAGCCAGATAAACCCATGAAAAAACTCTCATTTTAATTTGTTTACCTTGTATAGACACATACGCAAGCCATAGTGAGGAAAGTCGCATATTTGCTAGAATACGTGCGGGTTTTATATAGGTAGGTCACACATTTCTTGAAAAATAGGGCTTTTTAAAGGGATTTCTTCAAGATAATGGGTGTTGAGTATATTACAAAGGAAAAAGGGATGTCTACAACTTGACATAAAGATAAGATCGGTCACTATAACGTCTTGGGATAAACAGTGGCAAAAGACGCTATAACATATATCCACCTCCCACTGCATTTTCAGACCACTATAGTTTATCTTCCTTGTCCACCAATCTGATATGGCTGGACTATAATGCCTTAACATAACCTTCCCACTAACTTTTTTCATTATCCCCAAAACCAATATCTTCAGCTTGTAGCCATGCTTGTCTAAAATGAGTAGTATTTCCTGTATCCCCTACATGTCCTAGCATGACAAGACCCCGGTCCCTCAGTCCTTCCACCATATTCAAAGGTAATCTATGATATCCAGAGCTCCCTATACAAGGTTATTGATGATGTTCGATCTTGTTACCATCTCCGACACTCCATACCAACGATTCCCAAATCACATCAAAGGCAAGAATTATTGCTTTTCAAATAACAGAGACATTCCTTATGGACTTCATTTTGGTCCTGAACCATTCCTCAATGGTAATTGGATATATGTATTTATGATACACCACTTTCACCCATGATCCATCCCCCTTCATGATCCTCCACACCCCATTGGTTTCCAGAGCCTTTGCAAAGTGTATAGGATGCTTCAATTCCCATCCACCCAATTCCTTTGGAAAAGATAACTTGCTCCAAGCTATCTAATAGTAGGACTTCTCCTCAGAATTCCATTTCCACAAAAAATTGTATCACAGTCTCCTAATCTACTCCAAAATGCCTATGGGAAAATAAGCTAGAGAAACCCAATAAACATGAATTGCTTCCAAAATTGACTTCATCATAATCAGTTTGCCTCCTCGAGAAAGCCATTTATTGCACCAAACCTGAATTATGTTGTAATACCCCGATTATTAAACCCCAGACATATGTTATATTTTGTTTATTGGGAACTAGGTGCCGTGACTATGGACTTTGGGCATTATTATTATTGTTGTTGTTGTTGTTGTTTAATTAAATAACTAGTTCAACATGGACAACTAACGAGAATGGGGGGCCATCACATGTGAGGGGGTTGGGGACTAGGAGTTGTGTCTCCCCCTAAAAACACCTTTTGTTTCCTATTTTTTATTATTTTAGCCTATGTTGGTACTATTGAGACCAATTCAGGATTGAGTGGGCCTTCCTTGTTGAATGTGCCCCCTTTGGTGGTTTTGTAACTCCTTTTTGGAGTTTACACTTGGTTTTGTAACCCCCACTTGCAAAAGTGTGCCCTCACTAGCTATTTTTAGCTGGGACATTTGAAAAGTGTAACTCCCCTCTATATTTCACCTTTTTCTATTATGGGAAAGGGAATCTATAATTGTAACCTCCCTCTCATGAATTGAGTAACCCCCGGGTAAATTTGAGTTACCTCTCTTGGAATTGGAGTTACTTCCATGGGAATTGGAATTGCCATAAAGGGATACGAATTAGCTCTCTATGGCCCCTATTGCCTTGTTCTACTTGCTCTCTTAGAAATTTTGAATGCCTATGGATGGATTCTAAATGCTTGAAGAAGGATTGAATGCCTTGTAATGAGGTATGAAGACTAATCTATGCTAGATTGCATAATAGATAGATGGAACACCAAAGCACCTCAAGGACCATTACTTGTCTTTGCTTTGGTCTTATACGTGAATCTTGATGGTGGATGGTGATATCCCGAGGGACTGTAGTGAAGGGAATCCCATTGCACCAAGTAATAAATATGGAGAGAAAGTAAGTGGCAAGGGAAGGATTTGAGTTTTCTTAGGTTGTATCCTGGCTTTTCTGTGAAGGGTGCAACCATATGTTCTATTTTTACTATTTATGGTAATTTTTGGGTCATGATACCTATACCATTGTGTCCGGATTGATGTTTCCGGTAAGGTACACCTTTTATTTCATTGAAAAATATTTCCAAATGGATAATATATAATTGTTTCATTTTGGCAGGGTTTTTCCTCACAGTGGTGAGAAGGGCACAACTATATGTTCTAGTTAGCCTATTTTTTATTTTTGGGTTATGATACATGTACCATTTCATTTGGATCAAAATTTCAAGTAAGGAATACTTTTTGTTTCATCAAAAAATATTTCTGTAAGACTAAGATATGGTCATTTTGGTGTGGCAGGGTTTTCTCACAGCGTTGAGAAGGCACAACCATACCTTCTAGTTCAGATATTTTTGAGAATTTATAGGTTATGAGACCTATTCCATTGCATCTGTAATGTCATTCTCAATAAGGAATATTTTTTTTCATTGAATAAGCTTTATGTATGATTGAGATACAATTGTTTCTGTATGGCAGTGTTCCTGGTGTTGAGATGAGCGCACCATCCCTGTTGGTTTGAGAGTACCTCTCCTGTGGATCTATGGCTTAAATTTGGGGGTGAATTTCATGATGAAATATGTATGAGAATGTCATGTCTATTTCAGGGTCGAACATTGTCTTGTTGAAACTAGTTTCCCATGAATAAGATGAGTATTTTATTACATGATTGTTTACTGCATTTTCAGAAATATATGTGCTTATGGATATGATTTGCTTATGATTTGTATCATTGTAGGTGATAGCATGAGATCTGACATTATATGGTTGTAGATGACATTATTTAATATCTGAATTTATTTATGTTTATATGGCTATGGTTGGTATTTAGTGATGAGTATTTTGTTGTATGTTTACCTATTGCAATTTCTGATATGTATATGTGCTCATGAATCTAATTTTGTTGTCATTTACATAGTTGTAGGTGGAATCCATGGTATATGATCTATTTTAATTTATATGACTGTAGATGGAAGCCTTCATATCTAGTTTTTTTTTTTTATAATATGGTTGTAGGTGGCAGTCGATAGATTTGGTTTTTAACATTGTTAATATGGTTGATTATGGCAGCCTGTAGATCTAATTATTTACCTCATTTATGGTAGTTTGTAGATATTATTTTATTAGAGTTTATATGGATTTAATAGATTTTATATATCATGTTTGAAATCATGTTAATAGCTTTCTCAGATCTGGTTGCATTTCATGCACGCATTTACCTTGAATAGCATGTGTATTGGGGAATGATATGCATTGTATTCTTGCAATTGATTTTAAAAAGGCTGATTGTTTTATTTTATTGGTTTATGGCATGCTGGCCTAGCCTTAGTTACCCTTGTTCCGTTGTGAATTACCCTTATTCAGCCTTCGCCTTGGGATTACAAGTGTCCTTGGCCTTAGTTTGGGGGCTGGGGACATGACATATGTTCTCTATTTTACCAACTAACCAAGCCCAATTTCTTTCCAGATAATCATTGTGACTTAATAAGAAAGCCAAGTACTTTACACCATTCTAGATGTCCACCCGTGTAAAGTCAATTTGAGTACAGATCCGTTCATAAAACTCGTGGTACAGGTTCATAAAGGAAACATAAGACTTCCTGTCATTGAGAATCGTGCTAGTGCCATCGACAAATAAAGCAAGAATAACTTTGAACTTTGAAATATCCATCTTAGTGCCATCATAGAAAATGAGTAAATCATCTATAAAAAGCATATGAGTGACCCAGGTTTCCCCTCCAATTCTTATCCCCCTAAAGGATCCACAATGATTAGCCAGGTAAAAAATTCTGCTCAAGCTCTCCACCACCAGGACAAATAGAAGGGGAGAAAGGGGACAACCCTACCTTAGATCCCTACCAGGTCTAAAAAAGGATGAGGTGGATCCATTTATCAACACAACAAATGATACAGATTGTACACATGATAAAATCCAATTTACAAAATGGAGGGGAAATCCTACCTGTAACAACATCAACATAACAAACAAACATTTGACTCGATCATAGGCTTTAGATAGGTCTACCTTAACTATAGCAGTAGGAAGATTCTTCAACTTAGTTGTATGCATAACTTCCTGAGTAGTGCCTATGGCATCATGTATTTGTCTTCCCTCCAAAAAGGCATATTGTTCTTGAGACATGAAGCTTGAAAAAATACCTTTAATCCTCGTAGCTATGATCTTTGCTATCAATTTACAAACGCAACTACATAAAGAGATTGGTCTATAGTCCTCCAGGGAAGTAGCTCTATCAGACTTTGGTATCAGGGATGAGAATGTAGAATGTGGTGAGGCGACCATGGCTATTTAGGGTTTATGTGAGGTGGCCATGGAGGCATGGTTCCCTGTTTTAGTGGTCTTGGAATTAATGTGGAGGCCTTGGATTTGCTGTTATTTGTTTTATGTTCTATATTCATCTATTTACATGGTTAATAGCTCCAAAGTAGCGGTTTTTAGAGGCGTTGCAATTCTTTGTCTTTTAACTTGCATAGGGATCAATACAACTATCATTTTATTGTTAGATTAGGTATGATTGGTATAGCTTCTTAGCTGTTAGTATAGAAGTCCATGTGCTTAGTTCCTTGGTGTAATTAATTATGGGCTTGTAAATTTAATACTTGCTGACTAAAGGTTATATTCATAAATATCCTCAATCTTGGCACTACTACACAGAGGAGGTGAATTTCAGTTGGTATGATGTCTTAGAACTCCTCCTATGGACATATGGCCTTTTGGAGGCTTCCTCTATGGAAAATCCAAAGGAGGGAGGACTCCTGAGGATTGTTCCTAGACATCTGGGACCAATACCTTCTTCGGATTTCTCTTTGGACAAGTGGTCTCCTACGGTGCCATAATCAAACTATGCCCATGCGAATTTGGTGGCAGAACTTTCGAATGTCACTCATTCTAACAAGAGTGATAGTAGTAGAGGTTTGGTGGAGAGGGATTTACAAAATTTTGTAGGGTTTCTGTCGAAGGGTTCGGCTCCCTACGCCACCAAGAAACTCACATAAGACGAATTAGTCCTGTCACAAATTCTGGTTAAGAGGAAATAAGATCAATTCAGAGGGTGAGGCTTCAAGGGAACTCAGAAAGAATTGAGTTGTTGATGAATCACTACATGAGAACGAACCATAATAAGCACATAATATTCTGGTGCAAGAGGTCTCAAGACAAGAGATAAAAAATGTGTAAAATAGAAAGCATCACATTTAGGTTTGGTGCTAGGAGAAGATGTCCAGATGAACCAAGTTATCTCACTATCAAAAATAGTGTTGGTGGGTAGGTTCAACCGGCGCAATATGGGAATGTTGACTTACAAAGAATGAATAAACTTGACATGGACTCCTGTACTAGGATACTCCCCTCGATGCTTCACTCTGGCCAAGGGCTGGCTAAGAGTCATCCTTAGTACTTTGAAGGATGCCTCTACGATGATGGAGGGAGTCTAGTTTTGGCAGTCTGTCATGTTAGAAAAGTAGGATAGCAGAGCAATAACAATAAACAGAAATGCAAATATAATCACACATACACATTACAAGAGAGACACAGATATATCTTGGTTCACCCCAAGATGGGCTACGTCCACACTGAAGTTGCCAGTCCTTATTATTATACCGTCCAGCAAAGTGAAGGGATACAACCTGCAGCACAACCGCTGCACTTCCTCTTCACTGTCTCACAATCTCTCTTCCGATCTTAGAGATCTTCACAATGCATAAAACCTAATACATCAACCCTAGCCGTATTACAATGTCTTTCTTATAAAGGGGAAATACAAAGGGAAAATACCACGGGTTACCCAAAACCATGGGCCCGTAAAACAACACCAAAAATTTCCTTCGGGGACACTACCCCTGGACCCCCCAGCTAGGGGTAATTACCCCCAGACCCCGGTGGGGGGAGGCTTCGCCCCCCCCACACCCCCCCCCACTGGGGTGAGTGTCAAGTCCTTTTACATATCATATAAAGCTGGGGTACAAACACGGCTGAATAATAATGTCTCTGAATTTGGAGATCATGCTCCACAACCAACACGTCACTTTAAAACTTAGGATGTGGTCACCTTTTTCTGATGCACGCAAGGAAAAGACCTACAAACAAGATATTTGAATGAAACTTCTAGGTTTACCAGTGGAGTTGTGGACACTGGAGATTTTTCGAAGAATAGGTAAAGTCTTGGGTGATTTTCGTGCAATGGACCTCAGTTTCAAGGAATCAGACATCATGTTAGTGGTGAAAATTCTAGTGGACATTGACCTACGTGAGGGACTACATGAGGAAATTACTATATCAGTTGGGTCCATATCACATGTTTAGGTGTTGGATCACATTGGAATTCCTTTTAGATGTAATAAATGCCATACTTATGGATATCTTGTAAGGGATTGCACACAAAAAATCACTTGGTCGGTCTGGCAGAAGAAAACCTCGAAAGTGGAGACAACTAGGGGCCATGTGATGGCTGCTATGGTGTCCAAGGTTTCTAAGGAGGTGGACCTTACTATGAATGATTCCTCTATGGAACAAGAGGCTTGAAATGGGGTGTTAGCATGTGTTCCCAATGGCTCTGAACTCCCAACTCAAGATATGCCTAAGAGTTGAAATAATGGGAAGGTGGTGGAAGAAACCCCTAGTCTGTTGGTCAACAAATATGGAGAGGGATGTGATTGCATAAATTTTTGCAATTCAATCATACCACTACCCGTATTTCCAATTAAAAATGGTTCTCGCTTTTCTAGTAGTTTGGTAGAGCCATTTGATTCACAAGATAAGATTCTATGTGTGGATTTGGGTGGGAGGAACCTCATCTATTTGTTAAAGTTAGATGGTCTGATCTCTCCCCAGGGGTATAAAGAATACAATCACTATCCTTTTAGCTGCATAGGTTAAAAGGTGGTCAACAAAATTTAACCCCTATCCCATCCACTTATGATTTTAGTCCAGTCCCGTTGTATTGTGGTCTTGGGTCTAGGGGATATATTTATTCTAGTGGTAGGGATTTGTTTTCTTCCTGTGGTAAGGGATATTTTCTTGGTCTTGGATCTTTTTCCTCATTGGTTAAATATTATAATGTAGTTGGGGACCATCCCCATGGGGTCCTGTATTTGGAGGAGGCTCCTAAGGATGTCAATGACCGGTTGGGTGTAATGTGGTCCTGAAAAGTGGCAATAGTTTTTCAAAGGGCCTGGGGTGTTTTATAGATCCATCCTCCATGGTTTGTCAGGTCGGTATTCTATCAACTGGTAAGATACCAAAAAACTTCTTACAATTGATGAATTCATCAACAGAGTTACCCCTCATGGTGACATATACCCCCATTATCTCTTCTCCATTAGGGCCTGTCTGCTACACTCCATTGGTCTCGATGACATGTGAAACCTCTTTCGACTTCTAGCTCCTTAGGGGAGATTTTGATTCTGGGGCTTCTGTGGATTGTGGTAACTCTTGTCCGAGAGCTACAAATCCTGTCCTGTAGTAGGGTATTCACAATGATCTCTTGGATGGAGAGCAGGGATCTTTCTCGAAGTCATGAGGACATTGATACATTTTTAGGTCACATAAATAGTTTAAGACTAATGATGAAATTGGTATGGGGGGGCATTTATCAGGATATCCAATTTGTGTCTACTAGACTTCATGGACAAAAATCAGTTATGTCTTCTTCCCAAGATTAGGCAGTTTTGGATGTCTCTACTGGGAGACAAAAAACCATCAAGGTGACTCTTAGAGCACGTCATCCCAACTCCAGTGTTACCTAATTCTTTTAATTTCCATCAATTATAGAGGGTTGGGGTTCCCCTAAAAAAAGTTGGCACTAAAGCAGTTAGTCCTATCTCAAATCTTGGTGTGTTGTTTATTAAGGAATCCCTGGCTAGTGGAGATATTATTCTGACCGATTAGAAGAATCTTCTTCCTATATTGCAGTTTGTTTGTAAGGATGTTGCGGGTAGATCCAGAGGTATTATAACTGGTTGGATGACTAGATCATTTATTTGCACTAATTGTTGGGTTATTTCGTAGGGTATGGGCACTACTCTTTTCTCCAGGGAGATGGGGTAGTCTATAACATTCATAAATATCTATGGTCCACATCATCAGATGGTGTATTTATGGGAGAAGTTGTTCAAATATGGTATGCTAGCAGTGGAAAATGTTATTCTTGGGTGATACTTTTCTATTGGGTAAGCTGAGACATGTGGTAACAATTCACACAGAGATTCCCTTTCTGATTATTTTGTTAATTTTTTGGATGAAAACTCCCTTTATGATATCCCTCTAGTGAAATTGAGAACTGCATGGAAGAATATGAGAGCCGGTTTAGACAGGCTAGCTAAATGCCTATACAATTTTTTTATTATCAATGATGGCATTCTATAATCAACAACTTGCATAAAACAGTGGGTGGGTGAGGGTGAGGAATCTGATCATTTCCCAATTTTTTTGGAGGTGAGCTTGGATGAAACCTCCAAGTCCTTTCAAGTTCAGTTTGAAATGGTTGGAGGATGATGGATACAAGCATATGGTGAATATTTTATGGAACCCATAAGATTCAACTAGCTGTATCTCATCTAGGATACAATTTCTCAACAACCTTGAGAGGATCAAGTCTCGTTCTATCACTTGGGATGCAGATAGGAGGAAGATATAGGATGATTTACATTGCAGAATAGAATCTCGGATAATCTCGGATGCTTTCTTTCCATACAAAGAATCGTGAAGGTTTTCCAACACTTGAACATAAGAGGGAGGTTGTGGAACTTGAAGTTAGGAAGAGGCATATTTTGGCAAAAAATGTTCAAAGCCATGTGGAGTCTTAAAATTAGGGATATTTGGTTACAAAAAAAGGATGATAACACTAAATACTTTCATAAATTCTTGAAGCACAGGATGTACTCAAACTCCCTTTGGTGACTAGTAGTGGAGAATGGCATATAGGTAACAGGTTTTATAGATCTTGTAAAAGACTTTTTAAGGAAGATGAAAATTCTTTTGTTGCGTAGATGGTTAGATTGACTTCCCATTTCCCCTCCTATGTGAATTACGAAAAACAAGCTCTTTTATCAGAAGAGATGTCACTTGAGGAATTGAAGGCTTTTGTCCATTCGATGCAACAGGACAAGATCCCCAAGCTTGATGGATGACCAGTGGAGTTCTTCTCTAGATTCATGGATCTCTTTGAATAATATCTACTCTCTGTAGTTGAAGAATCAAGGAGAAATGGTAGGGTACTGGAACTTTTAAAATGGGTTAGTTGTAATGATAATAGACAACTTATTTTGTAGTTGTAATACTTGATATCATAGTGGTATAATCACTTTTTGTGTTACAACAATGATGTATGGTTATTTTATTTTAGTTCATTCTAGGCCATTATCAATTTATCATATGGTTTAAAAAGAAATAGGCTTAGAGATTTCCACGTTTTTAAAAAGCAAAGTTTAAAATAGAAAAAATGGCCAAATTATTCTAATGTGCATATCGTGCCTAATGCCTCTCCAATAAGAACAAAAACAACAAATCATAAAGCAAGATTATGAGATTTATTATATGAGAAGAAAACATACAAAGAAATAGATATTACTTGGTATACATATATCTCAACTCCAAATATACCATCTTAGATCCATCTTAACTACGTAGCTACCAAGCACCACCTAGAGGGATCAAATCTATTAAGGCGTGAAATTTTGTATCATTTAAGATTAATATGGTTGCAATGAAAATACGGGTAACAATGTTTCTATGTAAATATCATTTATGTAGTATTTCTATTTATGTGTATAAACCTCAATCTATCTTTTTATCTCTCTTTATAGTAGTTTTTATTTTAGTTGTACATATCAAATCTCTCTTATCTCTCTTTCATACATATATTATTTCTATTTGTATAGCTAACATATAGTATGACTATTATTTGTTACAAGCATTATAATTTCTTTTGAAAACACCTTACCCAAATGTCGAAATGACAACATATAATGCACCTTGGTACTCTTGGTACAATTATTCACTAATAAGGATCCCAAGGAAGCTCAAAACAAATTTATTGATGTTTAAAGATCTAGTATAAATAATTTTACCTCAAAAACAATATACAAATATTTAGATTTCCAAAAACATACACAGTCATTGATGAAAAAAGAATATCATAGGAAATATGTGGAAAACCAAGTTTAAAATGTACAAAAACTTTTAAGTTAAAGGTAAAATTCAAAATGTTTTCACTATTTTTATTTACTTTTTAGTCAATTTTAGGTAAGTAGTCAAAACTCTTTGTTGAGGGTTCCTTTTCCCATAGATATGGAGGTCATATATATCAATTTAATATATGGTTAGGTCATGACCTTAAAATAAGATGATGATGATTATTTTATTTTATTTTATTTTTTTATAGTTAAGTATGAGCTAACTTAACTATTGGTTTTAGATCTTTCTCTTTTTATTTATTGGTTTTTTTTTCATTTTATTATTAATTTCATCATAAGTATTATTTTTTAATTGAGATGATGGATAATAGTATTACTAGAAAAAATGATGTTTAAATTTTTTGGAGAGGCGAGTAGGGTAAGTACACTTCACAGAGTAAGTAGTCAAATAGGTGCATGGGGGGATTCCCTTGTCCCACAAACAAGGGTGTTCATACATCATTTTGGTCATTGGTTAGGCCTCAACCTTAGAACTAGATCATCATCATTATCATCAATGGATCTAGTTTGGGTGGTTACAACAACTAGTTAGATTCCCTCTTGTAACATTCTTTCCTTTCACTAAAATACCTACCATTAATTAGAAACAAAATTGCAATGATATAAACACTTAATAAATCATAAATTAAGATAATTGTAATTCATATAATACAAATATAGGGGTTGGAGGCGTTATGGTTGAGGGGGTGGGGAAAGGGGGGGTCCTCTTGGACCTCGATGAAAAAATAGAAATGACTTCCTCATGGGGTATAGGCACGACGACTAAAAACCCAACCAAATTATATGGCTTGTATATGGGCTCTGAAATAATCAAGTACCTTTGAATACAAAAAACTATAATACTTGGAGACACTCTTCTAGTCATTAAACAAGTAAGGAAGAGGATTGTCGATGAGGGGACTATTCTAAATAGAACACATGAGAGATTCAATTGGAACCAATAATAGATAAACAATGCTAAACGTATGCATGTTCGTTGGCATAATAACACTGTAGCTAATCAACTTATTAATGAAATGGTCAAGTTCGATAAGGGAATTCTTATTCAAATGGGGGTTTCTTTGAGTGTCGGTGTCTCCCTTAGAATTGTATTCATGGTTGAGTTTATGAAGGATATAACACACAATCAGATGGAGGGAATTAGAAGTAAAGGAATGCATCACACTTAGCATTCTTGTCCTCCCCTTCATACAAGGAATCAAGATCAATTTATGTCAAGTGAGGGAGTCATAACACTCCCTCATGCTCTTCGTTCCCTCATCTTTTCATTCCTGCTCTTGTCTTATGCAATCTCTATTTCCTTAAGACTATTATCCTGCAAAAGTGGTGGATACTAAGTGTGCATCATAATACGAGTGCATGATACTAGAGGTGCTTATTGGAGATTCATGGAATCATAGAGAGGTAAGAACTTTGCTAGTGGCTCTCCTTATCTGTCTTTCTATTCAATTCTTAGCAGGGGATTTTTTTTATTTATAGATTATGAAGAAGAGGTTGTAATCCCCTTGTTTTGTATTCCTTTGATGAGTGGTTTTGATCTGCATTGGGTGATATCCCGTTTTGTTTGGTGGTTGGTATCTATTTGTTGAGTTTTGTATTGTGTGTTGGAGGGTAGCCCCTCAAACTAGGGAGCAATTGGGGGGGTTGGCCTCAATGAAATTTGTGATATCAAAAAGATGATGCGGATGATGAATTCATAGATGGAGGGAATGAAGAGGTCCATCAATGATCTTTCCTACTACTTTGCTCAGCAAGATGTATGACATGATGAATTGGAAAACATGGTGAAGGAATGAAGAGAAAATTGACAAACTAGCTAGAGATGTTGATATGCACTTTAACATAACCATGGGATTAGTCTCATATGGGTCATTATGTTGGTTCGAATATGATGGAAGAGGACATTGTTCAACATATTGTAATGGAAACTATGAAAGTGTTGAGTTCCTAGGGACCTACCTAGGATGAGAAACACATGGAAGAAGACCACGATGGCCATGTTTTCTCTCAGTTGTATATGTTTACATGTATTTCACCTACACCATTTTGTCAGGACAATTTATTAAACATTATAGTTATAGGTACTTTGTGAAAGCAATGAATTCAACATTTTTTTTTCGAGGAATAATCTCATGGAAAATCCTCCAAGTAATTCTCCATGATTCATGGATGGTAAATGGGTTAAATCGCCAACCTTGATTATGGAGTCTAACCCTAAGGGGATCAAGAGAGTCGAACTCATGACCTCCCCGACTTTGGGGAGAGAGATCTCACATTGACTCATGATCGCTTGAGCTAAACCTTGGGGCTAATGAAATCAACATTATATATGTATGCTAAGGATAAATTTTGTGTTGTCCTCTATAGAATACAAACCCTTTTTTCTCACTAACATTGGATTGCAATATTTTGTTTTTTATTCATAAACCCTTTTAATACCAAAAATTTCACTTGTTCTATTTTTCTAAAAACAATATAATACAAATCTATTTTTAATATGAGAAAAAAATCAACTTTTCAATTCTCTTAAATATCTTTATTGATTAGTGTGGTCTAAACATGCTGCGATTTGGACCTTTTTAGGTTTTCTTCTCTCTTTTTTTTTCTATTAGTTTTGCACAATAAAAAATGAAATTTCAACATTGAAAAAATACAATCTGACCAAAGATTATATCGCCATATTTGGATAATAGTAACCAAAAAAGTCCAAAATGTAGACATTTAGGCGACTAATGATAATCATGCCATAGAGGAATATGGTGTCTCTTAGCCTCCAAAACTCTTATACAAACCGATATAGATCTATCTTAACTTTGGATAAATCAAGCACCAAGAGGGATCAAATCTCTTTAGATGTTGTTGCTTTATCATTTAAGATGAATCTAGGCATACGTGAAGAGAGGGGTAACAATATTCTATATAAATATAATATCTATCCTATTTCTATTTGTGTAAATGTGGCATCTCTCTTTTTCTCTCTATATAATAGTTTGTATATTAAGTGTACATATGATATCTCTTTCATATATATAGAGAGATATTTATCTTGGTTTGTATTTATATCTACTTAGTGACATCATCTCTATCATAACTACTATGGATGCATGCAATAATCAAATATGCTATATTTGTATTTACTGATTAATAATAAAATCATTAAAATATATTTTTATATAAAATATTATTGATATTAATGATGTTGCTTATTGTTTTATCAAATTAATAAAATTGATCAAATAAATAAAGAAAATCAGAGTATATGTTTTTTAAAATGTTGTTTGTTTTTTTTTTCTCTTGAAAAAAATGTATTTTGATATTCATAGATTGAATCAAAGATTACATAAATGTCTTGTGACCTAAACATTTTAGCTCAAACTGGAGCACTTCTCTAATATAAACTTGACAAAACTACACCAAAGGGCTTACTTCCTCTTCTAAAAATAGAGAATTTTAAAACTAGTCAAAATGCATTCCTACTGAATGTATTGTTCTAACATATTAGCATATACATATAGCATAAATGATTAAGCTATCCCTTCCAAAATCAAAGGACTAAAGAGGGCTCCTTTCTCTTTCCTAAGAGCTTGCTTTGGCTTTGAAAGAGAGATAACTTCCTCGTTCAATATTAAAATGTTATTTCTGTATTTGAATTTGGTGGAAATGATGATGATTAATATTCAATTTTGGTGTATCATACATATACTTTTTTTAAGCTTTAAAAATTAACGAATAAAATTAAATTTCATTATAAATATTTTGAAAATTGAATCTAATATCTTTCTACATATATTTTTATTTTTTATTTTGTTTATCTCACAAAATTTTTATATTTTTTTAAGGTGTAGTCTAAATATTCTATGTTTTCAATCTTTTCCGAGCATATTTTCGGTCCTACTTTGTTCTAATTTTCGTTGGAAACCCACTTAAAATCCAAAAAGTAGAATAAATAGACTACTCTTTTTTTTAATATGAAGATATTTCCCAACTTAAAAAATGACAACATTTTATATCTTATCCAATTCTTTTTAATTTATTTAAAAAAAAAATACATATAATAAAGATGGGGCTAGATGGATTTCATTCCTTCTACCCGGGTTCAATTCCGTTGAGACTTCTTCTGACTTGGATTACCGGCTGATGGTTTGCTCGACCTACCATCCACGGTATGTGAGGAAGTTTGTTAAGATTCATTGTTAGCTTTCCTTGATTCCTTCGAAATAGCAGGAAGGTAATTTTTCGACTGCAAGAAAAAAAAAAAAAAAAAATTAACTTTTTATATTACAAAATATTTTTATAATTAAAATTTCAAATAAACAAAATATTATGTATTCACTAGTTAGTTTTATATTAATATAAAATTAACCAAGTTTTAATTTATTAGATTAATCTTTATTGGGATCCACTTGGTTATCGAAAGAGAGAGATTATTTGGATTTATGTAAAATTTTATTTTTATGATATTACTATAATTTTGACAATTAAAAGATTATGGAGGTCAGTATTGTAGCAAAATTATGAAACTGTGATTAAATATACGTGTAATCAAAACACTCTAAAAATTAATATAGTTAAACAAAATTCTATTCCTATTTTTTTTTAATTCTTAATTCTTCTAAAACAAAATATATAAAATTATTTTCAAGTGCTTGTAGCATTTTTGTTATGACGGATCCTCAAATGACCCAAGCCCATTCCTATTGTCACGCGCTCCTCTCAAATAAAAAATTAAAAAAAATCTATTGCAGTTTCTCCACAAATTTAAGAAAATAGAAATTCCTCGAACTTCACAACCATCGTTGTCATTTCTCAACATAATTTTAATAATATTTTTATTAAATATTAAAAGAAACTCCACTTCCCACATGGGTGTCATTCATTTTCTTATAATGGTTAATCTAATAATGATGGCATTTAAAGATATTTAAAATATAAGTGGATATAGTCAAACTTTTTATTAATAGAAATGATGAAGTCCAACGAGAAACCTAGTCATGTTCCCATGTTGGTCCAAAATTAGTTGTAATGTTCATGTTATGATGTTAAGGATGTGTTTTTTCATATTATTAATTGTTTATTATATCTGCTAAGGCAGGTATATAGTAATCAGTTTGCATTTTATTTTTATTAATTTACAAATTTGTAATTTAAATTGTTAATTTTTTAGAATTTACTTCAATCTGATTTAGGATTTTAATTGAGAGAAGAACATGTACAGCATATCAATCATGAACACAATAATGCAAGCACACAAGAGACATAGAGTTTACTTGGAGAAAACCATAAAGGTGAAAAACCCCAATAACTTCCTCAGAGATAGATAGAGCAATGATACAACCTAAGCATAAGAGATAGACATCTCCTAGCAGCAGCTTCTCCTCCTCCACAAGTGCGCCACTCTCCCGAGAGTGTGAGAGAGAATAGAATGATGAAATAGAGTGCGGGAGGCACTCTATTCATACTTGACTTGAATTGCGTAATAACCTTTACTAGGTCGGCCTTAACTTAACCACATAACATAATGCTGACTGGGCTGACACCCAATAGGGTGGTCTAATAACCCTTTGACCCACATAGCCGACCCCCAATAGGGTGGTCTAATAACCCTTCGACTCACATGACTTATACAGGGTTGACTCCAACAAGGTGGTCTAATAACCCATCAAGTATAGGTTATGACACTTACAATATAAATGACGACACTTCTGTATAGAGGAATAATAACATCTCTATAGGAATACAATATACATATATGAAATACATTCCAAAGTTACATATACATCAACACTCCCTCTCAACTAGGAAGGTATTTCTCGACACAGGTCTTCTAGCACAAGTCTTCTTCTCTGGATCATCGTCATCGAGTCATCATCGTCCCCACTGCTGTTGCTATCTCAATCAATCTCTGAATCTACTCGTCATAGGAAGTTTTACAAAGCCATTCCTTTTTCATACTGGATGTAGGCCCACCACCTGTAGGTCTTCATCATCACTGGCCATACTGTGGAATCCTCAGGACTTATTACGTGCGTCACAAAACCTGGCGGTAGCATCCCAGGATGTTACGAGCACACAGCTCTACCTGTCGGATCTCCCAGGAGCACATTACATGTGACCCATCACAAAACCTGGCTGAAGCATCCCAGTCTGTTACAAGCACGCAGCTCTACCTGTCAGATCTCCCAGGAGCACATTACATGTGATCTCACCACAAAACCTAGCTGAAGCATTTGAGGCCTTTTTCATCCTGTCCAGATCTCCCAGGAGCAAATTACATGTGGTCCACCACAAAACCTGGTTGAAGCATCTGAGGCATTTTTCATCCTGTCCAGATCTCCCAGGAGCAAATTACATGTGGTCATGGCAAAACCTGGCTAAAGCATCTGAGGCCTTTTTCATCCTGTCCAGATCTCCCAGGAGCAAATTACATGCCATAGGACAAAACCTCGAAAGAGCATCCCAGGATGTTACGAGTACACAACTCCGACCTGAAGGATCTCCCAGGGCGCTATTATATGTCCTCCCATAGCAATGTCTCAAAAGAGCATTCCAGGTTGTTATGTGTACACAACTCCGACCTATAGGATCTCCCAGACATGCTCATATGCACAACTTGTTCCACGGCCACAGAGTATCATCCTGATACTCACCATACATCGTCCTGATGTACACATGATCGTCCTGATCATCATCACTGCATCGTCCTAATGCATGTCAACTGGAAAAGCTCGTCATCCATGATCATCCTAATCATACAATGCATCTACTTGATGCATACCAAGTATCTATTTGATACATATATAGATACATGATCCACACACTGTATCCATCAGCATACATGATCTACCTGATCATACAAATATACATGATCCACACAATGTATTCATCAACATACATGATCTACCTGATCATATCCAGCATCCAACATGATGTGTACATACATAAATGATCCAACTGATCATATCCAGCATCCAACATGGTGCATACATACATAAATGATCCAACTGATCATATCCAACATCCAACATGATGCATACATACATAAATGATCCAACTGATCATACTGAGCATAAACTAGAACATCATCCTGATGCTCATCATTCAGCGCTTACATCCATAGCCATGTGAAGGATCCTCCTTCCATCATGCTTGGAATGGCTTCAGCAAAATGTCTCCATCACTTCTTCCTCGAAGTGTCGTCGATCTGAAGAACACCAAACCTCTCTTTGAAGTATTCGAACTTCACTCTAGCTAGTGGCTTCGTCGGCACATCTGCAATCTGCTCATCCGTCGCAACATACTCTACTTCGACTGTACTCAGTGCTACGCAAGACTGCTTCTTTCTAAACTAAGAGATCACACCTGATCCCATATTGAAGCAACACCCAGATGTGCTCTTCCTATCTGCAGCACTGCCTGCCCAATCTGAATCAACATAACCCTATAGGTTAAACTTTTGATTCACATCATACTTGAGCCCATAATCAACTGTACCCTTCAGGTACCTCAGAATATGGTTTACAGCAACCAGGTGAACACTCCTCAGATCCGTCAGGAACTGGTTCAATGTGTTCACCGCAAATCAAATATCTGGCCTCGTGTTCGTCAGGTACATTAAGGACCCAATCATCTGACGATACATAGAGACATCAACCGACTCAGATGAAACATCACACAGAAGCTTCAGGTTCGATGCCATAGGTGTGGCCATGGCCTTACAGTCCATCATCCCAAACCTCTTCAGGATATCTTCTGCATACTTCCCTTGTCCAAGGAAGATCCCATCTGCACTCTGCCACACCTCCATACTTAGAAAATAGTGCATCATCCACAAGTTCTTCATCTTGAACTCGGCAGCAAGATTCCGCTGCGTATCGGTAATCAATCTATCTTCACCTGTAATAAACAGGTCATCCATATACAAAAGTAGTATCACTGGATTTCCTTCCTCAACCTTGTAGTAAAGGTTGGAATCCGCTTTACTCTTGGTAAAGCCCAAACTGGATAGAAAGTTGTCTATCCTACCATACCAAGTTCTGCATATATATGACTCCCTGTCATGTGTCTCAGAACCAAGTGGCTGCTCCACATACACTTCTTCTTCAACTACACCATTCAAGAAAGCATTCTTGAAATCCATCTGGTGTATCTTCCATTTTATCACTGCAGCCAGAGCAAGTATGGATCTAATGGAAGTGTATTTGGCTACAGGAGCAAAAGTCTCTATGCTACCACCTGCAACATGCTTGATCTTGTAGATCCTCTTGGAAGTCACTACAGACTTCCCTTCAGGTCTTGGGACTGCATCCCAAACATCTTCATGATCGACTGGTACTCCTTGATCATGGCATTCTTCCCAGATCCTGGGAACTTCAATATCTTCAATATTTTCAATAGATAACGTTGTTGCTAAACAAATGTTGTAGTCCTTCTTTTGTAGGTGATTGTATACGATCTTTCCTACGCAACAAGTTAAATTGCATGATTAGAAAACATCTCATAGTTTTCAGAACAAATTCTTACACATAAAGAAATATGTCATACAGTCATGCAATTATTTTAGCCAATGCTTCAATACACCATTTATCCATATCATGTAACTTTCTAGATGCCTTCCAATCTCTACCAGAACATTGTTAACAGTGTGCACAACTCCCAACATGTCAGCAAAGAGGTTTCATTCTAGATAAGTAGCAATGGAATGTTGTACAGTGCCATAGGCCACTTACCCATGTATATTAGTAGTATATTGTTCATCAATGCAGCTATTCTAATATGCATAATACATAACCTAATTCTAGGAACATGAGTATATACATTATTGAACAGTATTATTTAAACAATAAAATATGCAATGAATGATAATTCAAGTACTTATCTTTGTTTGTTTGTTGGGTTGACTCCCTCTTAGTCTTTGCTTCTTTTCTGCAACTCCATTCTGATGTGGATTGTGAGAAGTGGTCAACACCCTATGAATATCTGCATCCTTGCATAAACTACTGAAGTGTGCTCCTTATTGATCTTTGCTTCCTTGCAGGAACAACTAGAGTGTGTTCCCTCTTGATCTTTGCTTCCTTGCAGGAACAACTGGAGTGTGCTCCCTCTTGATCTTTGCTTCTTGGATTACCTGTCCTTGAACTTATATCCATCACTATGCATGCTTATTAGTATCATCATTGTGTTATCCTCGAGGACTCATACATAATCACACATTCATTAGTGCAATCTTAATACTATCAAAACACAATAATCTTAAACATGTATAGTCATGATCATTTCAAACACAGACAATAAACGTTAGTATTCAAGGTTTCAGGGAAGTCTTCTTTTACTCATGCATATTCTTATTTGATCGTAGAACTCTTTTGGTAAGTTAAATCATCAATCAAGATAAGAGACATAAAATGCATAAACCCTTGATTACTTACATTTCTAACTTTATGAATAAATATAACCAATCATACTAAATATACTTATATAAGGGATCCTAACACAAGGTAGGATTCTAACTTGATATAGGAAAAACATACCTGGATTGGTATGTTAGCTAGTTATATCTAACATACCCACATGTTGTCTTCTTGTTCTCTTCAATGACTTGTGCTAGTAACCTGCATATCTCTTAGGTTAATCATTATAGAACCAAGTTATAAATACCTTGCAAATAGATCTTCTAAGTGATTCATGACGATGGATGAATCTTTGTCCTCATGATCATATGTTCTTGAACTAGAACATGATTTGTCTTTCTTAGTGTACCTTTCATGTTAGAGGACAACATAAGCCTCATACAACGCCATAATGCATTAGTACAATCATAAGTGTCAACACCCTAATCAATGAATATCTTCTATCATGCATTCATAATTTTATTAAGGTGATACGACAAGTCTAAATTTAATCAAGATTGTACCAACCGTATTAACATGAAGACACACATACCATAAACTTAATCATGAACAAATATCGAAACATACCTGGATGAGTCATATCTGTCGAGATTGCTTGTAATCTTCTTATGTAAGGCCTTAGCCTCATCTCCCTCTGAAACAGGAACTTCTTCACTTATGCAGGTGACCAATCCATTCTCTTCTAGGATTAACTCAATCCACTTGATTTGCAGGAACTGGATCTGGAGTTGGATTAGGGTTTGTCAAAGAAACCCTAAAAATTCAAACTTTGAATTTTAAACTTTCGAAAGGATAGAAATATGCGCCTTGATGAGCTGATCAAGCTGGTATACTCATCATTTGAAAACTGCAAAGTTTCACCCCTCAAATTTGCCTTTGAAACTTCCGGATTCACTAGACATGACCTCGAACTAAGGTTTGATAAAGCCCACCCTTCTGCCCAATCAAAAGGTTCGATCCAAAGCTATAAGCTTCTATTTTTCTGAGGAGCTTCCAGCCATGGTCACAGATTTCAAAAATTTCCATTTTTGCAGAAGCCCTAATTTTTCACTTTTCCGATCAAAGTCCCGAACTAGGGTCTGATCAAGCCCGACCTTCTTCCCAACCAAAAATTCCGATCTTGGTCTCTAAATTTTTATTTTGATGAGTAGCATTCAGCCGTAGTCTCCGATTACAAAAATTCCAACTTTCTCTGAAACCCTAAATTCTAGAAGCTATGAATGAAGGTGCTAAAAAATAATTCTGTTTTGACAGAAATATGTACCTGATTTTTTTTGGTGTAACTCCGAACTTTTCAATCCACAAGGTCTAAAAACTTTTCCTGTGATAGCCTGACCTGTCATCTTTCCAATTCCACAGGTATGACCTCAAATGGATTCTCTGAGAGAGAGTTATTCCAAGTGTCGCAACGTGACTTGTTTATGGGATAAAATAGGAGAGCAGACTTGTACGGAGTGCCACGTGTCACTGGTTCAGTTTCGGCCTCTGAAAAAGTTAGCTTAGAAATTGCAGTCCGTGCACTACCTGTCACTTTTTACTAAATTTCATTTGGAGCTTCCTAGCCCAAGTTATGACCTTTTTTCCAAGGTCACCTGTTTATGACTGAGATCTGGAAGAGGCAGAAACCCTATATTGTACAGATCATAAATCGCAAAGTACAACGAATTATAGGTTTTCCTTTGGACACAAGGTACATGGGGATCTTAGCTTCGCCCTGTACGATTTTCAGATCCTAAAACCTCGCCGAAATTTATTTATAGCGAAAGTTATACGATAACTGGTTTTTGCTATATCAAGCCCTAGCTTCGCAATTGCAACAAGTGTCATACATGCCATACCATGCCTTCTTTCAGGCTAGCTTTGATTCCATGTTAATTTTTCAGAATTTACTTCAATATAATTTAGGATATTAACTGAGAGAACAACATGTACAACATATCTACAGCATATCAATCATGAACACAATAATGCAAGCACACAAAAGACACAGAGTTTACTTGGGGAAAACCATAAAGGTGAAAAACCCCAATAACTTCCTCAGAGATAGATAGAGCAATGATACAACCTAAGCATAAGAGATAGACATCTCCTAGCAGCAACTTCTCTTCCTCCACAAGTGCTCCACTCTCTTGAGAGTGTGAGAGAGAATAGAATGATGAAACAGAGTGCCTCCCGCACTCTATTTATACTTGACTTCACTTGCCTAATAACCTTTATTAGGTCGGCCTTAACTTAACCACATAACATAATGCTAACTGGATCGACACCCAATAGGGTGGTCTAATAACCCTTTGACCCACATATCCGACCCCCAATAGGGTCTAATAACCCTTCAACCCACATAACTTATATAGGGCCGACTCCAATAAGGTGGTCTAATTACCCATTAAGTATAAGTTACGACATTTACAATATAAACGACAACACTTCCGTATAGAGGAATAATAACATCTTTATAGAAATACAATATACATATATGAAATACATTCCGAAGTTACATATACATCAACATAAATTTTTATATAGTTGTCTATTGTTTTTTAAATTTTAATTATTAAATTGATTTTAAAACAAATAAAAAATTATATTTTAAATTTTATAAATTATATAATCCTTATTTTTTATTGGCTAGTCTTATTTTTAGTTATTTATTATTGGTTGGCAATCTTGATTTGACTAATAAACCTTGCGTGGGATGTGACTTTTGTGAAATTAAAAATAAAAATAAAAATCTAAATCTATAAAAAAATATAAATGTGACACCTATATACTTTTTTGGGTATATGTAATAATTGTCAAAGACACTTGTACTGTTCCGTTCATTGCTAATTCCACTTTATTTTTTTATATTGATTAATTAATATGACTTGGGAAATTTTACCTGCCACGTTCCAGGAGACGAAAATAATGCAGTCTCACGAGGCTTCTCCAACGGAGAAAACCCTCATTGCATTTATCGAGGTGGAAGTACATGGTTTTAAGTGAGAATAAGACCGGTGAACTACCACTCTTGCCTACGATGCGTCTAGTTACAGCCAAGTAGTTAGCAGACTTAATAACCATCGAAATCATAAACTCCATGTTGGCCAACATCAACATTAAGATATGTGATGTGGATTTAGACTTAGGGTTATGCGTGATCATGTTCACGGTCTTAAGGATCGTTTTCATAGCTTTCATATGGTTGGTAACCTGCAAAACAAATAGTTATGAGTTAGCATAATCGCAAGCAAGCCACCCAATGTGGCCACCTTAAACAAATGAGAGATCAAATGAATGTTAAAGCCATGCATAAATACTAAACATTTAATACAAGCATGATATGGTAAGCATGTCCCACAATTGTGGGCTAAGCTATCATAATGAACAAATAAATATACATCGTGCAAGCCAAACAATGGCTAAGTTAACCATACGAAATCGCCTTTGTGAACATAAAGGTGGAGTTAATGGTTATAAGAAATCTATATATAATTGATGCATATGCTATGCATGAATTCAATAGGCAACCAAGCAATCATGATTATGCTTAGGTGATGAGCATATTAATATAAACGATAAACATAATTGTGATGGCAAAGAGTCTATGCTATATAGATAAATAATAATGTTAAGAAAACACATTTAATGGTTGATAGTAAAGGCTAGTCGAGCTAGCAAGGGTCGAGGGCCTTATGAGTTAAGGTTTGAGACTATTGACTTAAGACATAATAAGGGTTATAAAGAATCTATAATTCAAGGACTTAATTGTTTAAGTCCTAATAGCAATATTTTTTATCATGAAGTTAAGTGGCACTGGTAGGGGAGTTGGCTAGTGTCGCTATGCAAAGTATTTGGTGGGTTATGGAGGTCTTGGGTTTGATTCCCATTGACTCCATCCACATTTTTATAAGGGGAGGCAGGTGCGGGGGGGATTATTTTCGATCCCGGAGGAAATAAGATTGTTGACTTTTCCTGGGGATTAGGCTCAAGAACTAATAATGAAGCAGAATGGTTGGCGATGTATCATTCTCTTGAGATAGCCTCCACCTTAACCATGGAAAAGCTTCAGGTCTTGGGAGACTCCAGGCATGTAATTCAAGCTATGAGGAATGGTTTTGTTATTAGAAGATCTAAGAGCCAAAGATTTCGAAAAAGAATCGAGCTCCTTCCTCTTCCTACCGACACTCTTTTTTTCCACGTCCTCAGAGATTTTAATTCCACGGCTGACAATTTAGCCAACATTGGAGCCACATTGGAAAAAGGGCAAATATTGCACAATGAAGACTTGGAGTATCGGTTCATTCCTTGAGGGGTTGTTGGACAATGAGAAAAAACCCATTTCCTAAGGTTTATGAGGGACGATTCACTCGTTGTGGGCACCTAGCTACTCCTGCCCGCATCCTCCCTTGGTTGACACGCCATCGCCCATGTGCCTCCACCATGGGCATTAAAGCTCCCACGCACAAGCATTTAATGAAACAGGTTTGTATTTGGGTTTCATTTCAAAGTATGGAGTGCCCTAATTACTTCGCCCTCGACTCGGAGCTCAAGCAATTGAGCCTCTCGATCTCTGTTCTTGATCCCCTGCAGCTTCCTGAAGAAGAATCCTCCTACAGCAGTTCGTCTTTCAACAATATGGATGGGGTTAGGCAAGCTATTGCCACGCTCAGTCAGCTAACCTCCGAGATTAAGGTTTACTTGTGCAGAACGTACTCAGCCGTTTGCTCCATTCTAGACCAAAACAAAGAGCAGAACATGGAATTCAAGTATATTCATTCTCGTCTTTCTTGTGTAGATTCTCGTTTGGATGATATCGACAGGAACACCATTGATCTTCTGGGGAAGGTTGACAACATCAAAAAAGATCTTTCTGTTTTCATTAGCAAAACCCAGTTTAGTCAAGTCCAGGAAGTGCCATCAGTCAATCAAGGAATGATGGAGGCCGCTTCTTTCCTGCAGCAGAATTTGAGATAACTTCTCTTCTTCGAAATTTTGGTGAATGTCTTCTTCACAGGTTTCCTTTGAACTCCACTATCTAAATGTTTTTTTGCCTCTTATTATGTAAACAATTTGTAAGGGTATATCCTAGTAGAATGAACAGAGTCTTCAGGAAGACAAGAAGCAAAGGCTTTAAGGGCCCAAATTTTCTTATATTCTGCATTTTCCCTCTTTCTGAAGCAGAATGTTGGCTCAACTTTTGTAATGAATGGCTGTGCACAGCCTTTTATATATATATATATAAACTCCTTTGTTTCTGTTAAAAAAAAAATATTTTTATCATGAAGTTGAGATAAACAATTTACGAATGACCATAAATATGCAGAATTAAATATGAAAATCTGATAGCATATCACATGCAGAATTAAATATGAAAATCTGATAGCATATCACATGCAGAAAACAATGAAGAACTACAAGCTAGAACTACAAGCTAGTTCGACAAATATCAATATCAACAAAGTATTATTACTAACAAAATAATTAATAAATGATTAATACATTTCATGTCCGCTCATAAAATAAAAATTAAATTATGAAAAGTATTTTAAAAAATCCATGTTGGTTCATAAAATAAAATATTATGAAAAGTAATTAACGGCCTTATCCTTCTGTGGCAATGTCATGGTCAAAACAGAGACGTACCATCAGTATATTCAATTCCACGCATGTGATAGATAACTGTTTTATTGTAAATAGATAACGAAGAACGTTAATTACATGTGTTTTTCCACGTCTGATGTTGCCACGTGGGCACATGTTGTCTTTTTACATGTGTTTTATTTTATTATTAGAATTGTTCTCTGCGCCACCGCCTGATATAAAAGACATAAAATAATTTATCATTCCCTATGTTGAGAAGATAATTCAATTAAAAAATTAATTATTAGTTTTTATCATTTTTTTTTAAAAGATTAATATTAACTAACTATGGAAATAATTTCAATTGTTAATATTATATTTGTAAGATTAAATTAATTTAGACTAATCATTAATAACTTAATTTATTGCTATGTTTTTTCTAATATTTTTAACTTTTAAATTAATATTTTATTTTAATCTAACATAATTTAATTTTATATTATAATGTAAAGAAATTATTATTATTATTTGTAAGCGAGTATCCACGGAATTTTAAATTAATCAACTATTCTATACCTTGTAGACTAAAATAAATATTTATAATAAAAAATTTAAAAAATGATTAATTACTTACAAATAAAATTTAATTTTGTTTTCAACTTTTTTCATTTTAATTTATTTAAAAAAAATTAATAAAAATAATCTTTTATTTATTTAAAAAAAGTATATTAACCTCAAATGAATTTCTAATTTTATACATCTAAAATCTATTTTTAAATATAACTAAACTTTAATTTTTCACTTTTAGTAAACTTTATTAATATTAATAAAATATATTTTATTTTTCTTATTAAATTGTTGTTTAACTTAACTACTACCTCAAAAATAAACTATTATTGTTATAACTTAAATTTTAATAATGTCATATTTCTATTATTATTATTTTTTAAAAATATCTAATTTAATTTTTTTTCTTATTTCAAAAACTTTATATTTAAACTGATAATATTTATTATACTTAATTTATTATTGCTAATTTTCTTTTTTTAATCTTAACATTTTATTTAAATTAAATTAACAGATTTCAATATTTTAGTTAAGATAAATTACAAATGTGTATATTTAATTTTTATTTAAGTAATATCTTGTATTTTTACATGATATATATAAAGTTTCATTCATATTTATGAGTTGTTGTAAGTGGATATATTGTGACTTTTTCAAAATATTTAGTGACTTTATAATTTTATGCATTTTCATTTTATGTTTTTTTACTTACTAGACAACTATTTTTTCTAAACTTTTTATAAGAGGTAGATATTAAGCAACTATGTTGCTAATCTTACTTGTTTATACATTTCTCAAATCATTTCGTGTACTTGTTTCTTTTGTGGTATCACGATAAGAGAAATATTTTAAAGAAAAAAAGGTACATATTAATATTAATTAATTATAAACCATTAACTAAAAGAAAAATGCATCTCCCACTAAGTGGAGACTTAGATCACTCTAGAAGATTAAAAAAGAATACAAGGTTATATAGTATCTATGTTTTTTTCATGCAAAAAAATGTTATGAAAACATTCAATGTTCATTTGCTAATGTGTTAAATGTTGAAGTTATATTATTTATTAAATTGTTCCATTTTTTTATTGCTTACTTGTGTGCAATTTTTTTTTAATGGTCATACTTTTGGAATTACTTACTTGTATGCAATTTTTTTTATAAAATTTAAATATTTAAAAAATAAATAAAAATCTATATATAATTTAATTTGAATTAATATGAATATTTATTATTCTTAATTATTGTAAATTGTGAATATATTTACTCAAATAATAACTCTCAACTACCAATGTTGAATTGATCTGAATAATTCAACGCAAAATCCTTATGATAACCAATAAATATATACACACGTTATGTTAGATGATGCTGTTAATTAAAGGTACGTTGCCATCGTAGATTTTCCTAGAAGAGTTTGTCCACATTTATAAACTATTTTCATCTTAATTTTTACTTTGAGACTATATACAATTATTAATTAAATTACTTATAAACTATTTTGAAAGGCAGGTATAAGCAGCTTTGCTGCTATGTTCACTTGTTTAGTATATACATGTTTAAGTGTTTTTTCCAAGTTTATGAAGTAATCGGAGTAAATATAATAAATATTTTTCTTTCTTGTTTATGAAGTAATTTGAACAAATATAACACTTTTAAGATTATAGAAATTAAATTAATAATATAAAGAATTGTATTTGTGAAACAAGAAACTTTTTTGATGATGATGATGATTAACGTTCGTGAGACCAAACTTTGGTCTATTGGACCTTAAGAAGAGTGAAAGAAAGGAATTATTTGGTTTGCTTTAAAATTTTATTCCTATACTCGAAAAGTTTGGTGAGAAGTTTTCCTAGCTCACTATAGTCTTGGCAAGTTAAGAGGTTAGAAAGGTTTTTATTATAGCAAATACTATGAAACTGAGATCTAATGTGGGTGTAAGCAAGACACTCTACGAGAAAGTGATTTTCATCCTCAACGCTCATAGACTCACACAGATAGAAAATCCTTTCTGCCCAAGGTGTTTTAGGAACTGACCGACGACCTGTTTTGCTATGGAGTTCATGAGAGTTCGTTCTTATTTTGGCTATATTAATTTTCTTCTTTGAGCTAGCTAAAACCGAGAGATGCTTATGAACTTCTAAATTACGGTAAATGACCTCTTTATAGTATTTTAATTTTCTTTTCATATCTAATTCTTTCTCACACCACATTTTCTCTTTGAACTTAGAGGTAATAATGAGTTTGATATTAATGATAAAGTGTCATTTTCGTCAATGTCCCAATGGTTTAACTAGGCCATGGTATCTTTATACCAGCCTTGTTCGAGGTGCAGGTGGTTTTGACTTGATTTTAAAGCAATTTTAGGAAGTTTCTTGTCTCCCATGTTATTTATCTTGTGTTTGTACATCAGGTACCTAGTCATAGCCATGCTCTCAATAGGGGAAATACCCGCTTCTATAAGGAGAATAGGATAAGGTGTATTGTTTTAATTTTCAGGTTATAAGTTATGAAACGCTTTTGGATCTGCTCAATCTTTTTCTAGGAATCTCTAAAAATGATGCAGCCCCACACTTCACAATCGTATAAGATAACGAGAATGACAAGAGTTTCAAAAAGGAACTTCTTTTTATCCTACATGATGAGGTTGACTGACTTACAATTGTTTTCAGAGCCAAAATAGGCTTTCCATCCTCCGTTGATTCTTTTCTCGATTCTATAGTTCCAGTTGAGTTTATGTTGAATGTCAATATTGGTAAGAAGTTACTTCCTCCAAATTGCTATTGTCATAAATAAAATTAGCGTATGTGTCTTTCTTAGACTTTATAATCATAACTTTTGTCTTGTTAGTGTTAACAGTCATACCCATATTAGAGCAGAAATATTTAATAATTCTTAATTGCTTATCAAAATCATAGTGACGCCTTGTCATAAGAACAATGTCACTAGTGGAGAGTAAGAGGATGATAACTATTCCAGCTAAGATCGTGCCAGCGCAACCTGCTTCTTCTAAATAACCTTCTAGCTTGTCAATGTAAATGTCGAAAATGGTGGGGGAGAGTGGGAAACCTTGCTTAACTCCGATATTACAATTTATATCCGTCGACCACCCTTCAATGTTCTTATACTTGGCAATGACCTTTTCGTATAACAGTATTGCGGTAGCTCTCAACTCAAAAGGAACTTGAATCTCCTCTAACCTTTTCCAAAGGTTATTTCTAGGCAATGTATCAAAGGATTTTCTAAAATTCGCAAAGCAACAAAATAGATTAGACTTATTATTATGGCTTTTTCCGCAATGATCCTAAGCGTAAAAACATGGTCCATGGTTGAATGATGCCTTCTAAAATCGGCTTGGCCTTTAGCCCGCTTACCTTCTGTTTCTATCCATTCATTGATCTTCTTTTTTAAGATAATACCGTGTAACTTAGCCAAAAGAGGGTAATCATAATGGTTCGATAATTAGAGGAGTAATTACAATCACCACTTTTGAAAATAGGGATAATGAGGCTCTGATTCCAAGGTGTAGGGAAACCTTACTTGACCGCTAGATTGAAGAGTTTGTGGATGTGCAGGATGAGGACAAGCCCTCCAATTTTTAAGATTTATGCTTGGTAGCCTTCGATGTCTTTGGTTTTTCCATTAGCTAGTTGCATAACCCCAAAATTTATGTCTTCTAACAAGAAAACTTATTTTTTTGTAAGAAGGGATTGAATGTTATTTCTGATATTTGAGGATTCATAAATTTTATTAAGATAGGAATTCGAGTCCATCAGAGTAATCTTGTTATCTTCATTTGTTTTGCGAGTTAGAATTTGTCTCCAAAATTCCTTAGGAGCCATCTCCGAGAGGCGTAAAAGATTTTCTTGCCTTTTACTTAGATAATACCTTTTTTTTCCCTTTTAACAAGGGCTTTGTTTTGATTTATTTTATCTACTTTTATGGATTCTGCAGTAGCTTGCTTAATTTCTTTTCTTGCATCTTTACAAATGCTTGACTATTATATATCTTATCTTTATATTTTTAAATTTGAATTTATGACCTTTAAAAAATTTCATTAAAATTTTAATATTTAAATCTACTTTCCATTTATGAATTATGTTATTTTCACATTTTAGCAACCTCTCCAAATAGAGATGGTAAAAAAGTAATACAATTTTTTTTCCTAATTAAAATATACAAAGAAATTATGATTATTTTTTCAAAATATTAATTTTAATTATTAAAATAATTAAATATTTTCACTTGAGTAGGGCATTTTTACGAGTATTTTCAAGATTGGGCATTTCACTAAAATTTTCAAGATTTGAGCATTTCCATAGCATATCAAAACCCCAATCCATGAACTTGACCTAATTAGGTATACATGCTCATTTATTAGTTATAATTTATTTCCTCTTTATTCCTTTATCATTTTATGTATTTCAAAGTTTTCACTGAGCATTTTCACTCAACATTCTCATCAGGGTATTTGCATTTGATATTTTCACTAAAGCATTTCCACTAAGGCACTTTCACATGACATTTTCACACAACATTTCCAGGAAGGCACTTTTGTAGGGAATAATCCATGAGCATGACCTTATTTATTTCCTCTTTATTTTATTTTATTTGTTTCAAATTTGCTTTCAAAGGGCATTTTTAAGGGGCATTTTCATTGAGGCTTTTCCCCAAGGCATTCAATATTTTCACAACATACCTTTGAAACCCTAAGTTAGAAAAAACATTTCAAAAGGGGAGACCTAGCAAGGTAGCCCTAGATAGTCTTTGTGAATATATAGAATCTTTAGATAAACGTAGGGAAGAAAGAGAATCCAAAATTCAAATTGAGTTAGGGGAAATGCTTGATAATAAGTTTGCATCATTTGAAGACAAGATTCAGAAACACATAGACACTAAAATAATTGGGTTGGAGAATAAGTTGGAGAAAATGGAGATGAGATGACAAGAAATAGAGGAGAAAAGGCAAGACAATAAACAATCAACCCAATAAGGAGAGGTTGATAATCTAGAAAACCATAATATGAAGAACAAGAATAAAGAGTTAGAAGAAAAACTAAATAACTATTCGACCCTGAATAGTTTGGAGGGTAAATTGGATATCAAACCCTATCAAATAGGAAATGAATAATGTTATAGAGTTAGACCACGAGCATAGAAAAAGAGCCTTGAACCTCATAATTTTTTGTTTGAAAGAGGAGAATGAAGAGGACACGCTATCACTAGTCAAGGAAAAACTACAAGAAAAATTACAAATTGAAACAACTTGTCTCATAGAAGCACATAGGGTAAGAAAAATAATTGAGCACAAAGATAGGTTAATTCATGTTAAGTTAAGCTCTAATGACCATAAATATGGAATAATTAATAAAACCCCAAGCCTAAAAGAGTTAGGAATATTTATAAAAGAAGATCTCATTCTAGAAGATCAAGTTGAATTAAGAAAGGAACTTCAAAAGGTAAAAGAAGCTAGAAAGGAAGGAAAATGAACAATAATCAGGAATATAAAAGCTATTATTAGGGAAATAAACCGAAAATACAATAATAAATAAGAATTTAGGACACTCCAGATTCTCTCTTTGAACCGTCATGGATTTCCATGGAGCAAAGGTTGTATGTTAAGTTGGATCCTAAGTGAAATTGATATTGTATTGCTTGTTGAAACTTGAGAGCATGAAGAATCTAAGGTCCCTAACATAGAAGGATTTGTCTTGTGGTTGACATGGAATAAGAGATCTTACCATATAGGAATAGGAGGCATAGCTTGTTTCATAATGAAGAACAATTTTGCTCACATTAGCCTTCATGAGAAAGATCCTTTCAAATGGTACTTGTGTGTAGAGATTTCAGATATCAATTCTAAGAAGATTTATATAGCAATATGTTATTTGTGCCTATTATTTCTACATTTTAGAAGAAGCAAAATTTAGATAAAAATTGTCCTTACAATGGCATAGAACAAGATATTTACAGTCTAAGAAATGAAGGAAATATCCTCTTGCTAGGAGACTTTAATGCTAGAACAACAACTAACCAAGCTATTATCTTAAGCGTCCATTCCAACCCTCGTCCTTTATGACTAGATGAGAGTCTTGTGTTCGCTAAAAAATATATATAAAACTCTGAAGACTTGGTTGAGAATTTGTTTGGTACCGCGCTAATCAAAATTTGTAGTTCTCAAGATCTAATAATTTGTTATGGTCTTATGAAGTGGTTGAAATCCAACTAGATGACTTGTATCCATGGGATTGGTAGTAGTGTTGTAGATTATGTGATATCTGAGATCCCCATATGTAACCAAATAGTAAATTTTTACATCTTAAATTACCACAAGACCAACTATGACATAGATCTTTAACCCTAACTCTAAATTTTTGACAAGCACATAATCCTCATAACTGAGAATTATAATAAACTAAAGGAATTATATGGACTTATTTAGAAAAATAAGATCAACATATGGCTAGAAAACCATGAAAAAATAGCTAAAGGTCGTGCATGATTTAGGAGCTATCATTCAATTGTGGACAACCTTTTTACACTTAGGACCATTGTTGAGGAGTGCCATAATAATAAAACAAATATCTTGCGTTGTGTTGTTGAATTTAGAGAAGCATTTGACACAAAGCATAGAACTAATCTTTGGAATAAACTAGAAGAGCTAAAAGTCTCTTTCAATTTGAGAGTTACTACGATAAGTTTGTATGAGAAGATTATTGCCATGTTTAGGAACTTTGAGGATTGGTCCGAAGATATTAATTGTAACATAGGAGTCAAGCAAGGTTTTCCCTTGTCCCCTAGCATTTTTGGTATATACATTGACATGCTAGGGGGTTGTTTGGGTTGTGCTGACAATAATTTGGCTACAATAGTCATCATCCTTCTTCTCTACATTGATCCTATCATTCTTATGGTGAGGAGTCCCTATGATCTCAACAAGCAACTAAAAATTCTCAAAGATTTTTTCTCTAGTATGGCATGACTGTTAACATTAAAAAAATAAAGTTTGTGATAATCAATTCCCAAAATGTTACTTATGCTAATTTCATGTATGACAACAACAACTTGGAGGAAGTGACTTCATACAAATATCATATAATAAATATTCATCACAAGTTTAACTGGAACTGTAGCATTGAGAAAAGGATTAATGGAAGGGTGGAAAGCTTATTATAGACTTGAAAACAGTTGTAATCAATAGACATTTGGCTTTGGGATAAGAAAAAATTACTCTTTTGAGAATCTCGTCACTTTCGTTATCTTATATGGATGTGAATTTTTGGGTTACAACATCTATAGAGAATTGTGGAGAAGGATTGATCAAATCCAATAGCGCTTTATAACATATAATCTCAAAATTAAAGGCAATACACCCTATCATATCCTCCTCATAGAAGCGAGTCTCTCCCTCGTTGGGAGCATGCCTATGATTAGGTACCCAATGTACAAGAACATGATGAATAACATGGTAGATAAGAGGCTCCCTAAGATTGCTTCATACTCTAGTCAAAATCACCTGTAGCTTAAGTGAGGTTGCCATAAAGACATTATGCCTTGGCTAAATCATTGGGGAGTTGGGAAGAGGATACTCTAAAAAATAGTGATAATATTAAAAGTATTATTATATCTAAATTAAGGGGAAGTTGTGGTGTGATAAATAATTAGAGGATAAGAGAAAATCAAGATATTAAAAGGAGGTGATCGACCATAATCTAGAAGATAAAAATATTTCTCTGTTTTAACTAGTGTAAAGAAGAAAATCAACATTACTACATAAGAACAAACTCTCATGAGCTCCATAGTGAAAGATAATGCTAGATAATTCCTAAAACATCATGGGACGAAATAATTTGTCATCATTCTGATACTAAGAGGATTGAAGATGAAAATCACTTTCTCATATAATGTCCTACATACACTCACATTAGAGGGCATTGAATTTTAAAATATTTAATATAATACTGACCTTCCTTACCTTTTAACTCATCACAACTATGGTGATGTAGGAATGCCCCTCTTAAAGCTTTTCAAGCACATAAATAAAATTCTAAAGAAAACCAAGTGATTCCTTACATTTTTTAAGGTCCAACAGAGAAAAGTTAGTCTTAGTGGATGTTAATAACCACCACCACCACCATCATCATATATCAATAAGTCATACTATATGAAGTAATTGTTTCAAATATAATCTTTTAAAATATTTTAAAAAGTTAATAAATAGATTAAAAAAATCATGAGTTCAGAGCTAATGGCTTTTCTCACCTTGCATTTAGAGGATCGCAATGCAGGATTAGTAATCATCGCTAGTGAGTTGGAAAACAACTTTGAGAGCATAGAGAGCATGAGAGGATTTGGTCACGAATACCATCGTGCAATGATCATAAGAATTCTCTAACCATGGACTTGGCCATTTTTGAAGCTCAAGCCCCAGGAACCTCCTGATGATGGTTGCAAGTCTGTCCAACTTATTGTTTGTGAACCTAGGATCTCAAGATGGGTCATCCCTTAAAGGACTATGACCAACCCTCTCCACTAGCTGGCATGATTATTTCTTCAAATTATTTGCTTGAGTTTATGCTCACTAGTTATTTCAATTCGCTAGTTCTTTTTTTTTTAATCACATTTGACTCTTGATGTTTTGATTTAAGCTAACCCATTCGTTATTGTTGTTTATAGTTGGTCAATGTTTTGGTTAAATTGACCCATGCAGTTTCTTTTTGAGTTTTTCATGGAGGCTGTGTGTGGAGTTGTCTAAAAATTCAACGATTTGGCATGGACGGGAGGCTTTTCACCGGAATCCAACATTTTTTATTTTGCAAAATCTAAATTTAATTGTGTTTTAATGGCGATTTTTATGGTAGAGATGGATTTAACACCATAAAAAAACCCTTGGGACACCCAAAATTTCAAAGTTTGAAAGTTGTAACCAAGATTTATAAAAACAATTATCGGATTTTTTCAAAATCATGCCAAAAAAAGCAATTTTTTCCATTTGAAACGTAGAACTTTTATACTACGCGGTTGTGTATGTCCCACCTTTGTTTTAGTAGTAAAACCTTATACACTTTGTTTATATTAATATTTAAAATAAACTTTAAAAAAATTACAACTCACTATTAAAGCTAAAGCCAAAATCTTCATATGGAGAGTAACAATTAACAATTATCATGAGATTTTTTTTAAATGGTTAATTCTCCTACACAAAGAGAAATAAGAGTCATTCAACAACAACAATGATCATGTTAGCATGAAATGGAAATGCATCATTATTTTTAAGGGACATCCTCATCTATCTACGATGAGCAATATATGAGTTATGATTATTCTCGCCCAACATTACCTTATTTGAGCTCAGGAGGATTTTATGCCTCATAATTGGTGAGAATTAAGGTCGAGAAGTTGCCATTAGAGGGATAGGTAGAGGAAGCTAACTATGGCACCTCTATAGGTGCTCCTAAATATATATACTAGAATGGTGTTGTAGATGATCATACGTTGGGAATTAAGTTGTCAATTTGGTTTAGCCCGAGTGATTGAGAGAATGAGTGTTATCCTCTCTACTCAATATCAATTCATGTAAGTGACAAGTTGATATCTTAATGAATATGTTGGTATATTGGCATTGAGACTTGAAAATTCTTATTTACCTTGTATACAAACCTTGAAATGAGGAGAAGTGCTCCATGAGTTTCCTCGAAATATACATTTCACAAAATAAAAATAAAAAATAGAAGATTACATAGAACATGTAAAAAGATGTATAGAAAACTCCCTCTTCATTGTAATTTATCTTTTTAACTTATAACAATTAATGTGTGTGTGTGTGTGTGTGTGTAACAATTAGATCGCATACCCTTCATAAAGGGACTGGAAATCTTGGATATTTGATACAATCTGAACACTACATTTTTTGACCGGGATCTATATATTTTTTGTCACTCTTGAGGCTCTCTTGGGGACCTTGGCACACTCTTATATGTATATACTGGATGATGACTCTTGTGATACAACACTATGCTGGATACTCTATTTGAAAGGTATTTTAAATGCTTTCTACAATATGTAATTAGGTTAATCTCTCAATTAAATTACGCTTTTTTCCTTGGAAAAAAAAAAATATAACAATTAGTTAAAATATAAAAAAAAATAAACATAATTTTGAAGACAAAAGTAACATGTTAAATTATTATTAAAATTTAATTATACTAAATTATTGTTAAAGTTTAATTTTATTAAATAAATATATAATTAAATTTAAACACAAATTTTAAATAATTTTTACAATAAAAAATAACATAAAAAAAAACATAATTTTGAAGACAAAAGTAACATGTTAAATTATTATTAAAATTTAATTATACTAAATTATTGTTAAAGTTAATTTTTTTAAATAAATATATAATTAAATTTAAACACAAATTTTAAATAATTTTTACAATAATATTTTTATGACAATAATTTAACCCTTTATTGAGTGATTCACCCAAAGAACCATTTCATCTACACAAACAAATTAAATTACTTAAGTACTACTATTAAAAAACTTTTATATTCAAACTTTTTTGCTCTTAATTGCTTAAGTACTACTATTAAAAAACTTGGATATTCTAACGTTTTTGCTCTTTATCACATAGATATATGGTTGCGTTGCTTCTTTCCTAACCCAAAGGCTCTCTTAATCCCATATCTTTATTAGGAACACTAAATATGTGTCATACTTACAAGCCATTGAATGATTAAATCTCTGTATGAGAGGGATATTGTTTTATAATTATATAAAATTCTTTTTATCTTAAGAGCTTAATAAAGAGAGAAATAAATGTTTAATAAAAAGAGATAAATTTATTGAAGGGCGATAGTTTGAAAGGTGAGGAGGTAAGTTTTACATTTTCTTCATCGATTCGGATCTTTAATGAAATATTGGTTCATTGTGATAAGGCTAAAAGGGTAGGTGTCTCTTTGAGTGGGACATCATTTTGGGTGTATCTCTAGATGTCTCGACCATTGTTAAGTCATGCGTGATTGGTATTTAGCTTGGGAATTGTTAGATATATTCTTAAATCATAGTAACAATAAACTAAATTTGAACCCGAACCTCGCCTAAATAATCTCAATAAATGATTGATTTTAATAACTTAAAAACTGATAATTTGTACCATATATTCATTAATTATAATCACAAAAACATACTAAATTTTTGCCATATATTCATTAATTATAACCATTAAAAACATACTAAATTTGTACCATACATTCATACATTCATTAATTACACCACCAAATGGGATGGACATAGATATTGGTATACACTACCTTTAGATTAAATGGCAATGAAAAAGGACTCACATACTTCATTATGCATGAAGGCCTAGTATAACATTTTTTTATTATCAAGAAGTCATGTTATAACATTATTGTTCCCCAATAGGGTGGTAGGAGGGGGAGGGATAATACTTTGTCCTGATGGATCAAAAGAATTTCAGTACTCTTGGGGATTAGGTATTGCAACTAATAACCAAGCATAAGGTCTGGCTCTCCTTCAAGGTCTTTGACAACTAAAGAAAAAAGGAATTATGCAAGCAAGAATTATTGGAGAATCTCAAAGTCTCATCAATCTTATGATCAAGAACTCAAAACCGATTGAAATCCATTTAAAACAAATAGTCACCAGAATTCTAGATCTAACCTCCCTCTTTCACAAACTTCAGTTCTTTCATGTGCTCCACAAGAACAACAAGGAGACTGACATGGCTTCCAACAGAGCGGTTGCATTGGCACCAAGCTCTCTCCTCCTTAATGAACATACTTTGGAGGTGGACCCGATCCCCTAAAAGCAGTCGTGCTTTACTGATGCCATTTGGCGGTTATCCACGTGAGTGGAGGAACTTGAAGGACAGGTGGGGGATCGCAAAAAAATGGTAGAGCAGGTGTATGAACTGGGCGGTAGGTGTTTGCGCGTGGAGAATTAAAAGGAATAGGCGAAGGTACATCATTAAAGAGTCACTGAATTTAAATTCCAGTTGGGATAGTCTATTCATCTGTGAGAAGAAAGCATATGAAATGGACCTTCAGGCACCCTGGTACGCCTTCCACTCGACCTTCTGCACGTTGCTGATGCAAATTGATGCAAGCAAAGTACATTTTGTTAAAATATGGGATCCGAGAGAGTACGAGTCTGCTTTAGTGAAAGAGTGTGTCTTAATGGGAGACCAAATCCAGATGTTTTTCTACTTTCCTGTCCAAACTTGTTGGGTTATCACGAAAGGAGTCAAGCAGCATTTTACCACCCTTCATCTTGCGTTAGGCCGATCCTTCACCATGTTTCCGAGGAGCCTTTCTATTGGGCACATAGAGAATATGGTTAGAAAAGGGAGCAAGGAGATGGATTCAAGCGATGAGAGCCGAGATTGTTGTCTGGAGCACGAAGTTGCGGCCATGGGGAGACATCTGCGGACGTTAAAAGAGGCCATGAAAGCACAGAAAAGAAGCATAAAAGGGCTTAAGGAGAAAGTGGAGGAAAGGTTGGAGCAAATGGAGGAAAGGATGTATTAAATGGAGGAAAGGATGGAGCAAATGGAGGAATTGGTTCATGAGACCCGAGTCATCCAGGATGAACATGCAACGTTGGTAGAGGCCCAGAGACAAGAGAAATTTCAGGTGAATCAGGTTCTGTCTGACAAAATTCTCCAGGTTTAAATTCAACTGGGAACCATGACTTTTGAATCCGATGTCCTCCAAGAATTCAAAGCCTACCCGAAGCAAGCTGACCGGAAAAGTCCAAGGACTTCCCTTGGAAAATCAACAGGTCTTTAAAAGATGTTTTACAGTCTCCTCCTGGGACAATTTGTTTGTTTAATAAGTCTTCTAGTTTTTAGAGCTATAGTTAGGCTTCTAGTTTTCCTTTTTATAAATAGTTTGGAACTTGCAAGTTCTATTTTTCTCTATGATACTGCACTGTATTATCTTGAAGACTAGTCTGTAACTTTCCAAATGACTTCACATTTGGGTTTTGATAATACAAAATTTTACTCGTTTTTGTTATAAAAAAAAACATTATTGTTCCCCACCTATATACAAATCCAAATTCAAATATGGGCTCACTAGGCTTATGCATTAAGGACATGATAAGTCTCATCCCAATCATGGAGCTTAGACACGCTGGAGGTTAATTAATTATTAAAGATACATAAATAAATACTTGTTTTATTAATAAATTTTCTTAAATATATTTTATTGGAGATATTGTATTTTTTTCCAAGGAAAAAAACTTAATTTAATTATTGATATAACCAAATTACATATCGCAAAGGGAATTCAGGATTCCTTTCAAAATTAAGAGTCCAACATATGCTGTAACAGGGTTGCTGCTCCATAGAAGAAGCAGTACAATCAAAATGTACAATAAGTAAGAGAAGATCAAGGTTCCCATATAGGGCTCCCTAAAATATTCTAGTAAAAGAGAGTACAAAAAATATATATAACAGAACTGTGTTGTCCAAATTGTCATAGCTATAGTGTTTCTATGCCTTCGATGAAAGGTCGGTGATAGTATTCATATGCCGCTCCAAGTTCTGTGTCTAATATCTTCCATTGTCCGATAGGCAGGTTCAGACCCTGCTTTGAGAGTTGATCAGTGATGGAGTTTCACTCCCTGTAAACATGACGACAAGAGAAGGTTTCAAATACCCTCAGGAGTCTCCTGACATCATCCAAAATATTGCATAAATAGAGATTATGACACCTTTGTATGTTGTTGACCCAATTGTTTACAATCATAGAATCTCTGAAGATCTGAATATGGGTGCAATTTTGTTCAAGAGAAAAACAGAGTAAGAGTTTGAGAGCAGAGAGTTCTGCGAAATTGTTCGTGCCCGGTCCAAGTCCCATCTGGATGTGAAAAAAGGAAGAATGGGTGAGATGAAGTACCACCCCCCCACAGGTCAGCTCGGTAGCCGCCCCATCAAAATATGCCCAAGGAATAGCAGGATCAAAGAGTTCAGCAGTAATGTTGCGGGTGGAGGTGATGTGTTTTTGTTGAGGGAAATAAGTAAGGATGTCCGCACTTTGAGATGCCACCATCTCGGGGACAGAAAGTTTATCTTGGAACAATGCCTTATTGTGGGCCAACCAAGTACCCCAGATCACTAGGAGGGGTAATGCTCGATAAGAAGCCGTGTCAGCAGAGTCAGACCATGATTTCCAATCCTCCTCCAATGTGTTACCCGAACATGAAATTCCAAAATTTAAGGAGGTGCGCATAATAGTCCATATTTGAAGAGTAAAAGGGCAGGAGATGAAAAGGTGACTAATAGATTTAGAGTCTTGTTTACAGAGAGGACACCACCCCGGGCCTTCAACGTGCCATTTTTTCATAAATTCCCATACCGGAACTTTGTTAGCCAAGGAGCACCACATGAACAACTTCGATTTTAACGGGTACTTTGATATCCAGATTGTATGCCACCACCAGAGTTTCGCTCTGTCCTCAAATTTTCCCGCCGGATATTTGTAACCAAGCTTTGGAGTGTATATACCAATAGAGAGGGTGACCAAATGAAAGAATCCTTGTTTTCGGAGATGCGAACATGAGAAGATCCGAGAGCAAGATATAAGCGTCCCACGGGTCCCAAAAAGGTACAGGGATATGAAGAAGGTCCGAGCCTTTCCATTCTTGTTGCATGATATTGGTGGAGATCGAATCTGCAATGTGAGATAGATGATGAAAACCCCTGGAATGAAGAAAATCAATAAGTGGCTGCGGGAGTATGTGGCGATTCTGACAGCCTAGCCATGGGTCCATTCCAATGTGGACCTATGTGCCATTCCCCACCTTCCAAGCAAGCCCAGATCCAATGACATGGAAGGAGGAGAGAATGGCTTTCCAGATGACAGAAATACCCACAGAGTTGTGTACAGGATTTTTGACCCAATTTGAGATGGAGATAGGCGCAATATATTTTTGTGTCACCACTTTTGTCCAAATATTATCCGTTGTTAGGAGTCTCCAACTTGCCTTTGCAGCCAAAGATTTAGCAAAAAGATGGATATTTTTTAGGCCCCATGCCCCTTGCGATTTTGGCTTTGCAAGAGTTTGCCACTTTATCCAAGGGCATACATGTTTTTCATATTTTCCAAACCAAAGGAATATGAAGCAGATTTTCCGAGTTTTTCTAATATTCCTTTTGGAATCCATGCAAGAGACATCCAATATACTGGGATTGCATCTAATACAGATTTTATGAGAACGAGTCTCCCTGCCCGGGAGAGCCATCTGTGACTCCAAGAAAAGAGGCACTTTTCCAATTTTGTGATCAACCATCCCCAATCAGACTTTCGGTAGTTGTTTGGCTTTAAGAGAAATCCTAGATATTTTAATCCATCATCCAGGTCAGAGGACTCATAAGGAAAAAGTGTAGAATAGTAGCGAGATTCTCGTTCATCCAAATGTGACAGAGATAACGTAGATTTTTTAATATTTATCTCCATCCCCATAGCCCTCCCAAAGAGGTCCAGTATACCAACCAATGTATCAGCATCCCTGATGGAGTCGTTTCAGAACAGAAGAATTTCATCGACAAAAAGGAGATGAGTGAGAAAAATTGAGGGTGAGATGCCAATAACTTTGAGAGTTCCCCTGCGCTTTGCATCTAAAATGGCCTTGCTTAAACCTTCCACGACCAATAAGAAGAGCAGAGGAGAGAGTGGGAAACCTTGACAAAGCCCTCGACCCGCTTGGAAGAATTTTGAGACCGACCCAATTATAAGTACAGCAAATGATGTTGTAGTTATGCAACTCATGACCCATTTAATAAAAGAGTAATCAAAACCCAGGTGAGTCATCAACATGCGAAGTTAGAGCCATCTCACCTTATCGAAATCTTTTGAGAGATCAAGTTTTATGACAACCCCCTTTAATTTTTTCTGTTTCATTGAGTGAAAGCACTCCTGGGCCACTCCGATGGCCTCATGAATCTGTCTTCCTTCCAGAAAGCCGAATTTTTCAAGGGAGATGACCTTTGAGAGAATATTTTTGAGCCTTTTGGCAATGATTTTTGCCACCACTTTATATGTGATATTGCAGAGTGAGATAGGCCGGAAGTCATTGAAAGCGGTTGGCAAGTCCGATTTTGGAATAAGTGCAATGAAGGTGGAATTCAGTGGAGGGTGGACGAGTCCCCTAGAGCGTGATTCCTCCACCAAATGTAGAAGGTCTGCCCCAATGATCTCGAAATGTGTCAGGAAGAATTCGATGGCACAGCCATCCAGTCCAGGGATCTTGTCCTTTTGGAATCTATGGAGAGTTTCTTTTAGCTCATCTTCCGAAATATCCTCCATGAGATCCTGATTTTCCTCGGAGGTTATGAATCCCAGAAAAAATTGAGAGACTTGGATGATTTCTGCAAGGTTTGCTCGGTTGTCAGCTTTGTAGAGGGAGGAGAAGTGGGAAGTACCAAGAGCTGCAAGCCCATCAAAAGAAGAGATGTTATCAAGGTTATCGTTCTGAAGTTCCCAAAAGGTCACCCCCCCTCAATCTATACTATGATGTAAAAAATAAATTATAGGGCCCTGGTAACTGATACCAAAGGTCACCCCAATACAATAATAATCCAAATAAATAACAGTTCATGAACCGAGGAAATGGAGAAAACCTCATGGGAAAAACCCCTCCTCAAAATAGACTGTAACACACCAAAAGATTTAACTGCACCAAACTCAAGTAGATATGTCTGGAGGTATCTTACTCTTGGGAGTAAATGGATCATGCTCCAAAAACATGTGCTTGAATTCTCCATCAGTGGATGCAAGCGAATGTGAAGACTTTATGAACTTGCTCTTCATACTGAAAATGGTGAGAACAAATCTGAAAATATGAGGATGATCCTGGAACTTGTGATTCAAAACAAGTGAGGTAGGAATAGCTCCAATCGGATCAAATAGATATTGAAACTTGAACTTCTTATCAATGGAAGTTAAATCAGCTCCAAGATTTGACAAATGGTTTCTTGATATCTCCTTTGAACCAACAGGGGTGAGATCAAAACCAAAATCATCAAAAATTGCATGAGAATTGAACTCAAGCGAATGGTAGTGCTCTTCATCTTCAGTAAAAATCTGAGAAACTGTGCAAATGATAGAACAAAAGTTCATAGGAGGCATGCAATCAAGAAGGACGAATTCTTCACCTCCAAAATCAGATTTCACCTCCAAAACATCAAGTAGATCATTATTCTGCATGTCGGCAAACTCATGTGAAAGAGAGGATTCAAGAACCTCTTCGGAATCTAGAGTATGAGCTCGTTTATTTTGCTCATAATTCGAAATAGAAGACAGTGAGAAAATGAGTGTTGAATCTACAGTTTCTTCTTCATCTTGAACAATTGTTGAGGTCGAGACATGATCAGAGAGAACACATAAGGAGATCTCACTGGGCTTATTCTCCAAAAGGCTAGCATGATCCTCTTCTTCCTGCTTTCCAAATTCTCTATTGAGTTGGGCCCATAGATCTCTTGGATTTTCAGTAGTAGTACTGCGGTAGCACATACAAGGAGACATAGCAATACATATTGTCCCAAAAGCTCTGTCACAATCATTAAGCCAATCATTCTCCTCTTCATCGGAATCAAAATCTCTTGTAATACCAATGCACACATCAAAAAGACATTGTCTCTTCAAACATGCAATTATCTTTGGTTTCCATTCATCATAGTTGAATGGAGTAAGGAGATTTTGTGAAGAAGAATATTCCATCTCTGCCATAGCGAATGCAAATGGAGGAAGTAAGAAACCTGCAAATCACAAACAAACAAGAACAGTAAGGTCGAACAATCCACCCATTTTAGAGTTGCATCACACCCGGCATAGGAGATCAAGCAAGCTTGATGATCCAATGATCTATATCCAGGAATTATGTGGAAAACTCACGGCTTCTGGAGTGGATTGGAGAGAAATTTTAGTCTTGCATGCACATGAGCGAATGCACATGATATTTTGCATGCCACAACTGCTGGATTTTTGAGCAAAAATCACTCAATCTTCATGTAGAACACCTGCAGAAAAGAAATCTTGTCCCTTCCATGGCTCTGATACCATGTGAAATTAAGCACAATAGATCTAATGAACAAGTAAATCAATTACAATAGATGAAACTCAGAAAATATGGTGTAAACTGTGCAAAAGGCTTACAGCAGTGCTCTATTGAACTCTGAATGATAGAATACAATACAATACAGTAACAATGACTGAGCAATTCGAATTAACCAAGGAGGTCATTCTAATATACTGCATGGAATAGCTTGGCTCCACTAGGAGTCCTCATCATCAGATCAGTGGAGTCATCAATGCACAAGTAACGGTCAATCAGGTGTCAAACTGAGTCTAATTGAGTGTGGTAGGTGTAACTGGCACATGTAGGCACTAACTGAATGAAGGAGGCTCAGTGGAGGGCGCATGAGGAGCTAACTGGAGTTAGTATAGGCAGTCTAGACTCACTGGAGGTCCATCGGAGTGATACAGTCAGTTGAGAGTCAATCTAGCCTTAAATCAAGGAAAGATCTAAAGATAACTCAACTAACTGAAGTGCAACTGAGTGGTAGGTGAGAGAGGGCACCTTTCACAAGTGGTAGGTGCATGCAGGGTGCACTAAGCACTAGGAGGGATAAAATTGAGTGGAAAGAAGCTCCCGGGTGCTGGCAGACTGGGGACAAGGTGTTGGAGGCATCAAACTGGTGACTGGGATGCATGCGGATGCAAAATGCATGCAAAATGCATGCAAAATGCATAACTGAATGATGAGATATCCTAACATTCTCATCCCCACATTCAAGCCAAATGGATCTGCTTTTTAGCCGCCACATATCCTCTTTACTTTGTAAAAGTTTTCGCCTGCGGGCTTCAAGAACGCCCAGATGAATAGAGGTGTCATGAGTAAAAAAACCACACCCATCAAACTCCTGAGCAATGCGTAGATTTGATTCTACTTGCGACAACTCCATATCGTCCCTTTCCTTCTTTTTAAAAGCCCAATCTTTTAGTTTTTTCTTAATTTCCAAGAGGTTTCTTGCAAAATGTTGTGCAGCAAAGTTCCCTTCAGCGGGGCAGTAGGGGTTCCAATTTTCCTTTATGATCTGGGTAACTTCCTCTTCTTTCAACCAGGCTGTACAAAGTTTGAAAGGGCTCGGAGGTTTCTAAGCAGCTCCCTTTATCTCAAGTATAATGGGAGAGTGATCAGAGAGGCCTCCTGTGTCCACCCATTGTCGAAAATTTAGATTTTGGCCAAGAAGATGTTCTGCAAGGAGAAAATGATCCAGTCTTTTGGAAACCCTATGTGCTCTAGTTCTACGGTTGGTCCAAGTAGGTTTGATCTTATCAGGAATGAGGTCCACCAACTTGTGAGTAAGTAAGAGTTGTTCAAAATAGTCCACCTGCTGATCTGGTCTGGCGCTGGGGCTGGGGCCCCAAATTTCACGGTTGCCGAGAGAAAAATTTAAATCTCCTCCAATGATCAGGTCTTCCAAGTGGAAAAAATATTTTCGTGACATAAAGTACCAAAAGGGGACTCTATCCTCGTAAGGTCCATATGTATTTAAAATACTGAAGCTGGTATTATCCACTGCATGGTAAACTTCCACTCCCAAAACCGAGCGCAAACCCCATGAATTTTTAAGTCGAACACTGTGAGTATTCCACCCAGTGGCAATACCCCCAAAGTGGCCATGAGCATCCAGTGCTCGAAAATCCATATAAGGAAAAAGAGAGGAAAGTATGGATGTGACTCCCTCTTCTGGCCCCATAGTTTCTTGAATAAGTAAGACATCAGGATGATGCAGTGAAATCAACCTCTTTAGGGCAAGTTTTTTGGGCTCACTTGCCAACCCACAACAATTTAGGGATAAATTTTTCATAGGTGAACCCCATTCTGGGCTTCCGCTGCTTTAAGCGCCCCAAAGATGGATTTCTATGTATCGTCTTCAAGTTCCAAAAGTACATGATGTTGTGCCGAGGAGAGCTGAGTTGGTCTCCCCCTGCTTTTTCCCCTGCCTATCGGTTGCGTGTTTTTCCCCTGCCTATCGGTTGCGTGTTTTTCCCCAACCCCTGGAGTGGGGTTGGTAGAGAATGGACAGGAGGAATATCTCTCAATCTGAGTCAAAAACGGATCGGGTGGGTGGATAAAGAGACAGAGGGAGGCTCTGGCGGACAAGGAGTGGGAGAGGTAAGTGGGGGGGGGGGGGAGGGGGAGGGGGGGAAGGGGGGGAAAATGGGGGTAGGTTCGAGATCCAGAGAGGGAGGGGTAGGAGTAGCTAGACGAGCTTCAGTAGTTGAAGAAGAAGGGGGAATGGGAAAGGAATCCAATAAATCGAAACTGGGAGAATGTAAATGTTCGACCAAAGTGTTGATATGAGAAGGGAGAGAAAACTGCATACCCGAAGTCGCGCAATCCGGTGGTAGTTGTGTAGGTGTGGTCGTAGAAGTAAAGGGAGCTGTGTCCTAACCAAATGAGACAACAGATGGAGATTCCATTGTAGAATCCGCTTGCACACTCTGAAACCCATCAACATCTTCGCATCTGCCCAGCTTATGAGTGTCGGTAGAAACCACCGAGGGCCCACTACCCACCGACCATTTCTTTGGCCGATCTGCCCTCTCAAAGAAAGACTGATTACAATTTCTAGCAATGTGTCCATAGACATGGAAACGGTGGTAGCGGAAGGGGACACCTTCGTAATCGAGGGTTTGGAATCTGGTAGCCTGACCCTAAATAAAATTTAGACTCTCCCTGAGCCCCGAGCGAAGGTTTAGAGAGACAAGGATTCTAGCCATCGTTCTTCTTCGAGTCTGTAGGAAAGACATATCGGCATCAATGAAAACCCCCAGTGCGTTGACAATGTCTCGAAAAGTTTCCTAGGTCCAGAATTCCCATGGGAGGCCAGGGAGTCTGACCCAGACCGACACGGTATCAATTCTTTCACTATCAACATCGAACATCAAGGTCCATTTTTTCAGTACAAAAGGGGTGTTTCCAAAGCTCCAGTGTTTTTTTAGAATGAAATCCACCCTCCTTACTCCTCAACTTGAATACGAACCAACCCCGAGAGAGGACTGTAGCTTCAAGTTTGTAGTTTAAGAAAGTGCCCCAGTTTGGATCTACCCATCGGTCAAGTTGTTCCAAACTGGGATATATTCCACGTTTGGAGATATTATATTATCAATTAATTTTGATATTAAAAATATTAAAGAAATGTTTATAACTTTTTATTTAAAATGTTAAAAAAATAATTTAGTAATCATAATTTCAAAATATTTAAATTTTTGTTTACCAATTTTAATGTTTAATTGATATTTAAAATATTTAAGTTTTTGTTTTGACCAATTTTAATGTTTAATTGATATTGGGTTAAGATAAACCTTATGTACTTTTTAAAAAATTATTATTTTAAATAAAATTATTTTTTATATGTGTTTTGACATTCAGCACAATTCAATATGAGGGAAGAATTACAGAAGTACTCCCTATCAAGCATCTAGCATCTCTCGAAAACAATATATTCTATACACATGCATAATTTCAAAGAATTTATGTCTCCAAATATGGAACTCAAAAAGTATGTCAAATACATAATCCAACCATAAGTAAAACCATCTTCCACTATTATCAACCTTACAGGCCTTAAAACTACATAACAACAAAAGTAGTTCCATAAGTTAAGAGCAAAGATTTAAAATGCCACAATCCTTGATTTCATTACATTTGCATTCATTTAAGTATCAAAAGAAGGTCTTCGGTCGTATTCGACTGAGCATCCTTCCTTATGATCCCAAATTTGCTATGTACTTGGAACCATATGTAAATCCTCTTTGGACAATGAATCTACTATCATATTTATTTTATTTTTATGTAAATATGACAGAAATAAATTTCATTAATATTATTTCAAATTTTTTACTTTCTCATAAACAAGTCTTGTAAGGAGATGTTATGTTTGGGTCTTACCCTAACTTGTTTAATTTGAGGATATCGAGGAATGATTTATTGATGTACGAGGTCATCTCCTTTGAATAAGGTCTATTATATAGTTAGTTGATAGTTACTCAATGTAAAAGCGTTTCTTTATTAATTAAGACCCACTAGGTGGTCGAATTTCCTTAATAGGGGACCACATGTAGTTAGGGGATTCACTATTAATGCAATATATATATATAGAGTAGAAGGTTCTGTAATGTGATCAATAATTGTTATTGTATTTGGAGCTCTGCTCATAGGAAGTTAGCCCCTTGAAGAGGCAAGTGAACATCACTCTCTTTTGGACATCACTAATACAAGGGCTCTTTCTCAAGTTCTATATATTTCTCTCTTGTGTTTCTATTCAACTTTGGTATTCTATCGCTTTCTATTATTTTTCTATGTAATTCTAGGGTTAAGTACATTACAAGTGGCATCAAAACGCCTTCTTGAGCCAATCACGCACCCAAATTTTAGAACTTTTTATTGTAGGCTAGAGACGTGTTCCAACATCTTTATATTACACAGATATTTGTCTTTCAATATGTAAAACTATAGTTGGGGAAGACTACACGTAGGAAATACAAGAGGTTTCGCCTAGTTGGACACCCTTGTAACCCCTGTTGGTAACCCTTCAAGTAGTACCACATCAGATATCACTTGTATACATCATTTCACTTCCTTATACCCTCAGGTATATCAAAAGCCCCCTTGGAAACCTAAAACTAACTTTAGATAACCCAATCAATTATCTTGTTGGTATAGTGACACCGAGCATAACACTTGGGAAGATTACTCTCTAGTACCTAGGTAGTCGGTTAGTATGGCTAAGGGTATGGTTGAGCTTCCTTAGTTAATGACCTGAGATATTGGGTCGAGTACTAATGTTGGACCCTACAAGTTTATCAACGAGTTATAGCACCTGCCATTCCCTTGTCCTTAAGACCCTTAAAATGTTGTCCTTTACGTCCAACTAGTGAAATTCTTACATCTTTGCATTGAAAATAATTTGTTAATTCTATCATTATATTGTTACAATAATATTTTGCATGGAGTAACACTCCCACTATCATAAAAAAGGCTTTGGATTACAGTTGTCCTTTACAGGAGCCCTATCACAAAAGGCTCATTGTTCGATGTTAATAATCATGGTACAACTCTCTAATAACATTTTTTCAGTGGACCCAACCACCATTGTGGATGACCCGCTTGATCAAACTCCTTGCGAGACATTGATCGTAGTGGTCTCACTCCTTAGTAACCTTTCTAGAAGCACCTGTAGACACCATGATGATCCACTCAAACACCATGCAGTTCAATAACCAACTTGACAATCTGGATAATTAGTACTCCACTTTTCAAGCACAACTCAAAGACACTATTGCCTGACAAGATTAAATGAGATTACCAAAATCAAGGACTCAACCACATATTTGCAAAATTCGGTGGATCCTCTTTGAGTATGCAAGACCAACTCAATTGGATTGTAGTTCACTTCCTCATATTTGATAACCAATGCATAACCATACATAGAGATCTCGGTGAGGAATATTCAAAGGTGGGTGATTTGCACCATAAACAACCCCTTTCGAGTTTTCACAACCATAAATCACCCCTCAGTGATAATCACTAGAATCGCTTCCTTAAAGTGGGCATGAACAGGTTTGATAGTTTTGACAGCTTGGGTTGGGTCACCCAAATGGGACACTACTTTTCCCTTGATGGCATTATGGAACTTAGAGTGGGGAACTAGACAATTTAAGGAACTGGATGTTAAATTTTGAGCATTAATTCACAATACTCTAGTATCTTTACTGAGAGAATAAAATATACAGTATATCAATGCATAACAATCACAAGAAGTATGACAAGCATCACAAGAATCAAAAGCATGAGAGACAAGAGACACAGAGTTTCCGTGGGGAAAACCCTAAGGTGAAAAACCCCACAACTTCCTCAGAGATAGAGAGAGCAATGGCTCAACCAAAGTACAACAAATACACTAAGATAGTCTCCTAGTAGCAGATGATCCTCCTCCTCACTAGTGCGCCACTTTCTGAGTGAGAGAAGTATGAGTTTCCAAGTGATCCAAATAGAGATCTCCCGATCTCTATTTATACTTAACCTGTTTGCCCAATTACACTATGAGTCCAACTTGTCTATCTAGATACATCCACAATATAATATATATATCAGGGCCGACCCCACACATGGTGGTCTAATAACCCATCGGCAAGTACACACACTTGCGACACTTGTCAATCCACATGACGACACTTCCTTATAGAGGAATAACACATCTCTAATAAGAGTACAATAAATATATATGAAATACATAGATGAAATACATTCCAAAGTTACATATACATCAGCACTCCCTCTTAACTAGGAAGGTATTTCTTGACACAGATCTGCTAGACAAGTCTTCTTCTTGGGATCATCGTCATCATCATCGTCACTGCTACTGCTATCTCAACCAATCTCTGACTCTACTCGTCATAGGAAGTTCTACAAAGCCAGTCCTTTTTCATACTGGATGTAGGCCCACCACCTGCAGGTCTTCGTCATCACTGGCCATACTGTGGAATCCTCAAGACTTATTACGTGCGTCACAAAACCTTGAAAGAGCATCCCAGGTTGTTACGAGCACACGGCTCTACCTATAGGATCTCCCAGGGCCATATTATATGTGACCTCACCACAAAACCTCGCAAGAGCATCCCAGGCTGTTACAAGCACACAGCTCTACCTATAGGATCTCCCAGGGACAAATTATATGTGGTCATGGCAAAACCTCGCAAGAGCATCCCAGGACTTATTACAGGCACACAGCCCAACCTATCGGATCTCCCAGGGACATATTATATGCCATAGGACAAAACCTCGAAAGAGCATCTGCCAGATATCCCACGGCCAAATTATATGCCATAGGCAAAACCTCGAAAGACTATCTGCAGATCTCCCAGGGCCAAATTATATGTCCTCCTAGAGCAAAACCTCGAAAGAGAATTTTCCAGATATCCCAGGGCCAGATTAAATGCCATAGGCAAAACCTCGAAAGACTATCTGCAAATCTCCCAGGGCCAAATTATATGCTCATCTGCACAACCTGATCCATGGCCATAGAGTATCAACTTGATACTCACCATATATCATCCTGATGTACACATGATCATCCTGATCATCATCACTGCAACATCCTGCTGCATATCATCTGGAGCAACATCCTGAAGCTCGCCATCCATGATCATCCTGATCATACAATGCATCCACCTAATACAAATACAAATACATGATCCACCTGATCATACATGATATATATCAACATACACGATCTACCTAATCATACAATGTATCCACCTGATACATATACAGATACATGGTCCAAGCATCCAACATGATGCATATACAAAATACATACAAATGATCCAACCGATCATATCCAGCATCCAACATGATGCGTACATACATATACATATAAATGATCGAACTGATCATATCCAGCATCCAACATGATGCGTACATACATATACATATAAATGATCCAACTGATCATATCCAGCATCCAACATGATGCGTACATACATATACATATAAATGATCCAACTGATCATATCCAGCATCCTCCTGATGCATAGACAGAGCAGTAACTGGAGCATCGTCTTGATGCTCATCATCCAGCGCTTACATCCACAGCCATGTGAAGGATCCTCCTTCCAACATGCTTGGAATGGCCTCTATAAATGTGTCCATCACTTCTTCCTTGAAGTGTCATCAATCCAAAGAACACCAAGCCTCTCTCTGAAGTACTCAAACTTCACCCTGGCTAGTGGCTTCGTCTGCACATCTGCAATCTGCTCGTCCATCGCAACGTACAAGAGCTTCACAGCTCCTCTCTGCACCATATCCCTGATATAGTGATATTTGATCTCTATGTGTTTCGACCTGTCATGAAACACTGGGTTGTCGAACAGCTTCACACAACTCTGGTTATCGCAGAAGATACCAGTAGCATCCAACGGGAGATCAAATAACTCAGACAGTAGCTTCCGTAGCCATACTGCCTCACAACTAGCTAAACAGGATGCAACATACTCTGCCTTAGCTGTACTCAGTGCTACGTAGGATTGCTTCTTGCTAAACCAAGAGATCACACCTGATCCCATACTGAAGCAGCACCCAGATGTGCTCTTCCTATCTGCAGCACTACCAGCCCAATCTGAATCAACATAACCCTGCAGGTTAAACTTTTGATTCGCTTCATACTTGAGCCCATAATCCACTATACCCTTCAAGTACCTCAGAACATGCTTTACAGCAACCAGGTGAACACTCCTCAAGTCTGTCAGGAATTGGCTCAATGTGTTCACCGCAAAGCAAATATCTGGTCTCGTGTTCGTTAGGTACATCAAGGACCCAATCATTTAACGATACATAGAGACATCAACCAACTCATATGAAGCATCACATAGAAGCTTCAGGTTCGATGCCATAGGTGTTTCCATGGCCTTGCAATCCATCATCCCGAATCTCTTCAGGATATCTACTGTGTACTTCCCTTGACCAAGGAAGATCCCACCTGCACTCTGGCACACCTCCATACCTAGGAAATAATGCATCATTCCCAAATCTTTCATATCGAACTCGGCAGCAAGATTCCTCTTAGTATCTGCAATCAAACTATCATCTCCTGTTACAAATAAGTCATCCACGTACAGAAGTAGAATCACAGGATTCCCTTCCTCAACCTTGTAGTAAAGGTTGGAATCCACTTTACTCTTGGTAAATCCCAAACTAGATAGGAAACTGTCCATCCTACCATACCAGGTTCTGGGGGCTTGCTTCAATCCATACAAGGCTTTCTTCAATCTGCACACATATGACTCCCTGTCATGTATTTCAAAACCGAGTGGCTGCTCCACATATACTTCCTCTTCAACTACACCATTCAAGAAAGCAGTCTTGACATCCATCTGGTGTATTTTCCATTTCTTTGCTGCAGCCAGGGCAAGTATTGTTCTGATGGAAGTATACCTGGCTACAGGTGCAAAAGTTTCTTCATAATCTATTCCCTCTTTCTGAGCGAAGCCACGAGCTACGAATCTTGCCTTGTATTTCTCTACACTGCCATCTGCAGCATGCTTGATCTTGTAGATCCTCTTGGAAGTCACTACAGACTCCCCTTCAGGTCTTGGGACTGCATCCCAAACATCTTTCTTCATGATCGATGGACCATGGCATTCTTCCCATGTCCTGGGAACTTCAATATCTTCAATAGATAATTTTGTTGCTTGAACAAATGTTGTAGTCCTTCTTTTGTAGGTGAAGGTATACGGTCTTTCCTACAAAACAAGTTAATTTGCATGATTAGAAACATCTCATAATTTTCAGAATAATTTCTTACACATAAAGAAATATATCACACAGTCATGCAATTATCTTAGCCAATGCTTCAATACAACATTTATCCATGTTCCATAACTTTCTAGATGCCTTCCAGTCTCTACTAGAACATTGTTAAGAGCTTGCACTACTCCCAACATGTCAGCAAAGAGGTTTCATTCTAGATAAGTAGCAATAGAATGTTGTACAGTTCCATAGGCCACTTACCCATCACATGCATATTAGTAGTATACTGTTCATTAATGCAATCATTCTAATATGCACAATACATATCCTAAGTCTAGGAACATGAGCATATACATCATTGAACAATTTTATTTAAACAAACAAATATGCAAGAAATGATAATTAAAATACTTATCTTTGTTTGTTTGTTGGGTGGACTCCCTCTGAGTCTTTGCTTCCTTGCAGGAGCTACTGGAGTCCTAATCTGAAGTAGCTTATTCTACGCCTATCTGTTGTGGAATGTAGAGAGATTCTCAACTCCCTCTGAATATCTGCATCCTTGCAGAAACCACTGGAGTGTGCTCCCTCTTGATCTTTGCTTCCTGGATTACCTGTTCTTGAAATTATATTCATTCTTGATCCCTATGCATTCTTGTTAGTATCATCATTGTGTTACCCTCGAGGTCTCATACATAATCAAACATCCATTAGTATAATCTTAATATTATCAAAACACAATAATCTCAAGCATGTATAGTCAGGATCATTTCAAACAGAAATAATAAGCATTCTTATGGTTAGTCACAAACATAATATACCTAAACCCGTGATTACTCAAACCTATGACTCTTCTGGTTAGTCATATCATCAATTAAGGTAAGAAACATAATATGCATAAGCCCTAGATTACTCAAACTTGTAACTTCAAGAGTAATCATTATCAATCATACAAAAGTATACAATATATATATATAACAAAAGCATACCTGGTCATCATATTTGCTAGATATGTCTAGCAATGTGTTCTTGTTCTCTTCAATGACCTGCATAACTCATTAGTTAACCTTTGCAAAATAAATTATACATACCTCTATGTGATCCATGACTATGGATGAATCTTTGTCTTCATAGCATGTTCAGGTTGTCCCTTTAATTTGTACAATCCTCCCTCTTGCTCTCCAATCACTACTGCATCATCGATTGTTTTACCCTTTGGCCACATTAGGACTTGGCCATCTACAAATGCAACCCTCATACCTTTTGCATCTAATTCAGAGATGGAGAGAAGATTCTTCTTGAGCCCAGGTACATAAAGAACTTCTTTCATCTTCAAGGATTTTCCAGAATCTAGGTTATAGGAGGCTTCACCTCTTCCTTTGATTGGGTATTGAAAATCATCCCCAAGTTTCACCTTATGAGGTGATTCATGTTCAGATAGGTTTACAAAATATTCCTTAAACCTAGTCATGTGTTTGGAAGCCCCACTGTCAATCAACCAATCATTACAACCATGGGAGATAGTGCCTGTGAGAGCAGAGATTAGAACATACTCTTCTTCGCTTGATGAGTCATCATCACTATCATCACTTTTTGCCCTAGCCTTCTTCTTTGGAGGTTCATCATCCTCAGCAGCATGAGCATGGAACTTTCTTTTGTTGCCCTTCTTCTTCTTGCTAGAGTTGTTATTATCCTTTTTGTTCTTGGGACAATCTGAAGCAAAGTGACCCTTCTCATTGCATGTGAAGCATCTTAGATGCTTCTTATTTTTTTGATAGGATCTCGTGTAGTGAGAGTGCTCCTTCTTGGGCTTGCTTCTTTTGGTGTGAGCTGCGAGAGATTGATCTTCACCTCCCATCTGTTCCTCATGAGCTACAAGTCTAGCTTCTTCTTGAGAGCATTCTTCTCGCAATCTGTTGAAGGAGATCAACTTCTTCCTTACACAAATTCCTTGAATAAAGGAATCCCATGACCGGGGTAGGCCATTTAGAGTGGTCATGACAACTTCACCATTCTCCACCATTTCATCTACCACTTCTAGTTGTTCCTTAATCTGGGAGACCCTAGAAAAATAAGATTGAATGGTTTCTCCATTCTGAAATTTTACTCCTTTCAATTGGTTCCGTAGGGTCATCTTCCGATTTATGTTCTTCCCTTCAAATAGCTTGGTCAAAGAGTCAAACATCTCCTTGGGTGTCTTTAGAGAAGACACATGGGGCATGAGATGGTCTTTGATAGAATCAGCAATGATTCTCTTTGCCTTGACCAAGTTCTTCTTGTGCAATACTTTATCCTCTTCATCCTCTGGGATAGGGATGTCTTCTTTTATATATGAGTCCAACTCATTCTCTTCCAGGATTAACCCAATCCTATACTTCCAAGCTCGGAAGTTATCAGCCCCTTCAAGCTTATCCTCAAGCTTGGTGTGGTGAGACATCTTAAAGAGTACTTCAAATGGAAATAGAAAAGATTTAGGTCTTACCACTTGAAATGCTGAAACTGGATCTGGTCCCGGATTAGGGTTTGTCGAAAAAACCCTAAAAATTAAAAATGTGAATTTCAACTTTCTGAAAGGATAGAAAGATGCGCCTTGATGAGCTGATCAACCTGGTGTATTCAAAATTTGAGATCAGCAAAGCTTTACCCTTCATATTTGTCTTTTTTTCCTCCCGGGTTCACTGGGGAGAGCCCTGAATTAGGGTTTGAGTTTCCCGGAGATCTACCCAGCCAAAAATCTCGATCCAAAGCTTTAAACTTCGATATTTGCAAGGAGCTTCCAGCTATGTCTTCAGATTTCAGAAATTCCTATTTTTGTGGAAACCCTAATTTTTAGGGCCAAATCTGAAAATGCTCAGAACTGAATTCTGATTGGACAGATAGATTCTCCTTGATGAGTAGAGTCAATCTACTATACTGCTTTTCCAAAATTTGTGGAGAGAAACCCAATAAACAAGAAACTCAAGTTTTCGTGACTGCACAATGTCTTCTTCTCAGGTTAGCTCTGATACCATGTTAAATTTTGAGCATTAATTCACAATACTATAGGATCTTTACTGAGAGAATAACATATACAGTATATCAATGCATAACAATCACAAGAAGCATGACAAGCATCACAAGAATCAAAAGCATGAGAGACAAGAGACACAGAGTTTTCGTGGGGAAAACCCTAAGGTGAAAAACCCCACAACTTCCTTAGAGATAGAGAGAGCAATGGCTCAACCAAAGTACAACCAAAATACACTAAGATAGCCTCCTAGTAGCATATGATCCTCCTCCTCACTAGTGCACCACTTTCTGAGTGAGAGAAGTATGAGTTTCCAAGTGATCCAAATAGAGATCTCCCGATCTCTATTTATACTTAACATGTTTGCCTAGTTACACTATGGGGCCAACTTGTCTATCTAGATACATCCACAATATAATATATATATCAGGGCCGACCCCACACATGGTGGTCTAATAACCCATCGGCAAGTACACACACTTGCGACACTTGTCAATCCACATGACGACACTTCCTTATAGAGGAATAACACATCTCTAATAAGGGTACAATAAATATATATGAAATACATAGATGAAATACATTCCGAAGTTACATATACATCAACACTGGATATACCCCTTATGGGAAATGTTGTTTTGGAAGCTCTAGCTAGTGGTCATAGTATTAGTGAAATTGATTTTGACATAATTTTAATCAATATTTGGACAAAGCCAAACAAACAACAATTATTGCAGTGGCTCAAGTCTTGATTATTGCTTGTAGCTCTATTTTATTTTCTATATCATTGTATTTAAATATTCTTGAGTCATTTCTAATGTGTGCTTGTGGAAGACTACATCTCTATCTCCAAGGGTATTTCAAGGTTATTATGGCACTATAAAAACTTAAATAAGCTTAGATCTTATGTGCACATAATTTATGCTTTACACATTTTAGGTATATACTCTAAGGTGCCTATGTTGAGTTCAGTTAGTGTATATATTTACATTTTTTTTCAAATAAGTTACTATGGGAAGTGAATGTTTTGAAGATGCCTTAAATGAGGAACAAATGCATAGACACCTAGCATCTACTAGTTTCCCGTTCAATGGAATTACTTGAATTATGCAATAGGTATAATTACAAAGAATAAATTCACTTGAGAATGCATTATTTGGGAAAATAAAGCATTTATTATAATCTACTTTCCTACAATAGATTCATTATTCCTTTTAATTTCAAAAACCTCCTCTCTATATGAATGGTGTAGGTTAAAATAAACAAAGTAATAAAATCTATTGAACTTGCATCCTTGTTAATCATGTTTCCCTTGTACAACCCATCTTGAACTTTAAAACTATCAAAGGGGTATGCATGTTTTATTTGTGGAGAAACAGACTTTAGAGTTCTAAAAATTCTACAGACAAACAATGTGGAGAAACATTACTTTGAGTCCTGCTCACCCATTCTTATTGTCTTCTACTGTTATAAGCATGGAACAACCAAACCTCTAGTAAGACCTTTGTATGATTTTCAAAGGATAATGGATCATTTCTTGTGCATGTAGTGGTTGTGATAAAGTGAGAATGAAAGTACATATGTATGGTTGGTAGTTTCATACAACTAGATAAGCACATTTATGTTTGAAAAGATTAGATAATTTAGATCTAGTTGTTGTGATCCTTAACCTAGAAATTGAATCAGAAACAAGATAGAACCCTTAAGCTTTAGAAATAAAACAAATACATCAACACAAAAGACAACAAGAGAATGAGCACAATATGTAGAGAAGACCCTAAAAGGTAGGGTAACACCATGTCATGTCCCTCTCCGAATGATGTGCAGGGGCGACTAATTAGCCTATCTAGTTCCCGTAAGCTATAGTTGGTTACTAGGGAATTGATTAATTATTTAAATGTCACCAAGGCCAAAATAACATTATTAAGTGACATTTAATAATTAATTCTCAAAGTGACGTTATTAAGGTCACTTCAATAAAATTTGGCTGACTGGATGTGACCTAAATCAAATCTAGGATTCACCAGCACAACATCATCATCTTCACATTCTCGGAGACAAGAGTCTATGGATCCCTTTAGGCCATGTATCCAAGGATGATACAATCCCACTACAACATCATCATCATCACATTCTTGGAGAAAAGAGTCTAAGGATCCCTTTAGGTCATGTGTTCAGGGATGATACAATCTCACTGCAACATCATCAGCAGCAGCATCAGCACTGCTCCCCCTTTCGAGGAAGTTCCTTTCGAACCACACCAAGCTTGTCACGGAAGTACTCAAACTTCACTCAAGACAAAGGCTTAGTCAACACATCAGCAACTTGCTCATCGGTTGTCACATACTGGAGCTTTATAGCTCCCTTCTGTACCATATCTCGTATATAAAAATACCGGATTTCTATGTGCTTTGACTTGTCATGGAACACTGGGTTCTCCGTCATCTTTATACAACTCTGGTTGTCACATAGAATCAGTGTGGTATCCAACTCCAGGTCAAATAGACCTGTCATCAACTTTCGAAGCCATATGGCTTCACAACTTAGCAGGACAAGCTGCTATATACTCTGCTTCAACTTGTGCCGAGAGCAACACTGGACTGCTTCCTGCTAAACCATGAGATCATGACAGATCCCAAACAATAACATCCACATGAGGTGCTCTTCCTATCTGAGACACTTCCAGCCCAATTTGCATATGTATAACCATACAATCTGTAGTCATGATCTCCAACATAGTATAGACCAAAGTCTATCATACCTTTCAGGTACCTCATCACATGCTTTGCAGCTACTAGGTGAACACGTCTAGGATCAATTAGATATTGACTCAGGTTGTTCACAGCAAAGCATATATCTGGCCTGGTATTTTTAAAATACATCAACAAACCAGTCATCTGTCTGTAAACTGTAGAAACCACTTTCCATCATCCCAGATCTCTACTTCACATTTTCCTTGGCTAAGGAAAAATCTCATCTGATCTCAGCCACATATCTAATCACAAGAATCGTGCCATGATTATTTAACTCTAAGATCTACTCCCTCTGAAGTGGATTTTTCTACATTTGAGTATTGTCCTCCCTCTATGACTGAACATCATTCACACTTTGCATTGAGTGATCTTCTGCATATCTATCTGTGCCATCTCCCGTCATATGGGTCTACTGATATGAGCCTCAAGATCACTCGAACTCTATGGTGAGTTCCTTCTTGCATCCATTTGAGAGAAGCATGTCATCTATGTATAGAAACCATCTTCAACCTTATAGCAAAGGTTGAAATCCGCATCACCTGTGGTGATCATCAAGCTGGTCAAATGACTATCGATCATGGGTCCCTGTTGAACCTGTACAAAGCCTTCTTCAATCATGTGATTCTTTTTCAGATCTTGGGAGTTTGCTCGATATGCACTTCTTCTTCAATTACACCATTCAAGAGAATGAATGGGTGTCATCCATGGGTGTAATCTATCTCTAGAAGTGTGTCTAGCCATTGGAGCAAACATATCATCATGATCCTCTCCCTCTTTCTAAGAGAATCCTATAGCCACGAGCCTTGCTTTGTACTTCTATAGTATGTTTGATTTGTAAGTCTTCTTGTTGAACAGTCATCACTTGTTCTTCAGAACAAGTGTTCATCATCCTTCTTTTGTAGATCATAGCACACGATCTTTCCTACAAATCAAATTCAATTACATGATTAGTAACACTTCATAATTATCAAATCATGTTGACATTTCAATGATAACCTATTATGCATACTGATATGATTCACATAGTTATGTAACTATCTTGACCAATACTTTGGCACAAAACTTTTCCATATCTTGTATGCATACAGTGGCTATCTAGATGCCTTCCATCTCTACCAGAACATACTATCAAGAGCATGCACAACTCTCAGCATGTTAGCAAAGAGGTTTCATTCTAGACAAGCAACAATGGAATGTTTGTCCAACTTATCCATCATATGCATATTAGTAGTATAATGTTCAATGCTATATGAATGCTTACACTATGCATGATATATTTCCTGATTCTAGGAATACAAATATGCATACAACTATTACGAGCAATATCATTAACTATTCATAGATTCAAGAAGTAATTCAAATAACAACTCAAATACTTATCTTTTATGTTTGTGTGGTTGCCTCCCTCTTGATCTCTATTTTCCCTTTATGATAGCATCATGCTTATATGTCTTTGAACTTCTATCCATCCTTGTAAGTATTCATGGTGCTAGGATGATAGAATATCAGTGCCATTTAAACCTCCTTCATTGCTTCCCTACCAGCATAGATCCATCTTAAACCTGTATCTATCAAGCACCGAGAGGGATCCAATTTCTTGAGGTGTATTTCTTTTTTTAAATTTAAACTCAAGAAATTTGATATCTCTCGATTGATAGATTGAGGTTTAAGTTTTAATTTTTTATTTTATAAACAAACATCGATATTTTAATTACTTTTCATAATGTTTTATTTTATGAGCCAACATGGTTTTTTTTAAATACTTTCCATAATTTTTTATTTTATGAACCCACATGAATTTATTAATGGCTTCACTTTTTACTATCACTTTTTATTAATAGCCGACATACTATGGTACTTCACTTTTTACTATCACTTTTTATGTTTTATTAGGTGTAAGGCTACATGTAACGGGACACATACACGTTACAAGATCTCCCTCATATTATCATTTTTTACTTTTTATGTTTTATTAGGTGTAAGGCTACATGTAACGGGACACATACACGTTACAAGATCTCCCTCATACTGGGCTGTAGAGCGCCTCTCGACGCAATGAGTCTCCCAACTTTGCTAGGGTTTATTCTTACTTGGAAACCCTAATTTTCAATCTCCTTCCTCCCACAACATTTTGATGGAAGATTAATATCTATGATGAATGGAGTCCAAATCCATTTTCAAAATTCCCAATGTTGCATCAAGTGTCTCCAACATTGTATCAGGTCCTTCCATACCTAAAAAACTGAAAACCCTAAGTGAGAGTTACTTCCTCCTCTTCTTAGATTTCCTTCATTGAGTTATTTCATATGTGCCTTATTGTTTCTAGTATCTCTCTGAAATTTTGGATCCTCGGGGTCTGAAAATTCGGCCTGTGGTATTCTAACCTGTCATCTTTCCAACCCCACAGATTTGAGCTTCGTTGGATTCTCCATGAGAGACACATGTTAAGTTTCCCAACATGACCTATTTATGGGATGAAACAACATAGAGAACTTGTACGGCATGCCACGTATCACTGTTTCAACTTCAGCCTCCGATACTCGGACCTGTGAAACTACAGTCTATGCCCTAACGGTTACTTTTTACGAAATTCCATTTGGAGCTTCCTAGCCAAAGATATGACCTTTTTCCCTAAGTCACATGTTTATAGGATGAAACAACATAGAGAACTTGTACGACGTGCCACGTGTCACTATTTCAACTTTGAACTCTACTACTTGGACCTGTGAAACTACAATCCGTGCCCTAACTACCAATTTTTATGGAATTCCATTTGGAGCTTCCTAGTCCGAGATATGACCTTTTTTTCCTAGGTCACCTATTTAGGGCTGCATTTTGGAAGAGGCAGAAAACCTAACTTGTATTGATCATATCTCACAAAGTACAAGGAATCTGAGGCTAAAACTCGGACACAAGGTACAGGAACATGTCATCTTCGGCTTGTCCAAGTTTTAGATCCTGAACCTTCGCTAAAATTGATTTATAGCGAAAATTCCACGATGACTAGGTTTTGTTATACAAAGCCCTAGCTTTCAAATTGTCGCAAGTGAAACAAGTGTCGTAAATTCCATACATTGCCTTCCTTCAGGCTAGCTCTGATACCATGTTAAGATTTAATATGCCAAGATAGATAACATCAGCGTTCAATTAAATTTCACAACAATAGCAGATATAGGATCACTAAAAGAATAACAAGCACAGCATAAACACAAGAGACACAAATTTATCCTGGGAAACCCTCTAGGGGAAGAAAACCCAGCAAAACTTCCTTAATATAAATGATCAAAAGTACAAAGACAAAACCCCAAACAAGTGCTCCTTCTCCTTGCAAATATCTCTCTCTCTCTCTCCATTGCGAATTACACAAGTGAGTGTGTGTGTGTGTGAATGAATGAATGAATGAGAGAGCCTAGCTCTCTATTTATACATTCACTTCTACTTTAATTTTACAATTTGACATGTCGACCTCAACTAACTTTACCACTCAATTAATGCTAATTGGGCCAACTCCTCTAGGGGACTTAAAAGCCCCATTACATTTGACTCTAGGGGGATCTAATGCCCTGACTTACAAAGGAGGATTTACCTCAATGACTTTACATGACCAAATGTAATAATAACATCTCGACGGAGGAATAAAACATCTCTGAATAAATTACAACAATAAAATACAATAGAATATTCTTCGAAGTTACAATATTTCAACAGAAAGATCTGGGGATTTTGGGTTCAGATGGTTATAAAGCTAAACAATGGAATTCCTTTACCCAAAAATTGAAGTGTAGTTTTATTCAACTTATATTGGAAGATGATATATTAATATGGTCCAGAAAACCTTATTAAGGGAGATTACACAACCAATGTTGGCTAGAATAGGAGTAAGAAAAAGCTCAATGATAATAGAAACCAATGGAAATTAAAAGCTCCTTTAAAATCCAAACTAGTTTTTGTTTGTATCATCAAACACGATCCTAACTTGGGATGTACTCTGGAAAAGGTCTTGCCAAGGACCAAGGTTTTGTGTTATATGCAGAAGCATTAAAGAATCTGCTCATCACATAATTATGCATTGTCCCTTTACCCATGAAGAATGAAGCAAAACATGAGCTTCACTCGAGGCAAGGGGCAATGGGAGGGACCCACTCTTATTAAAGCACTAAAGAATTGGATGGAGGACTCATTCATGCTAAATCATAAGGCAATTCCCTGTGTGGTTTATTGGGGTATTTGGATTACTAGAAATGCCATTTTTTATAAAGGAACAACTATCACTATGAGATATTTTTTAATTAGATATATTATGTTGACATCAAGTTGGCTTCAAAGCCCAATCCCATAAGAAAAACATAGACATAAAAAATAGAGACATAAGAGATAAACAAAACCAATGCCTAGGAATTTTTTTATGGAGCGAGCCAAGGGAACCTTTGGAGATGTGACACAAATGTGACACTGGATGTGCTCTTTTTTTTCAAATACAAATAGTGTCTCCATTACACTGGGTTTAGGGAGGGGCTCTAATTATTGGATAGAGATGAAAGCCCTTGGTTGCTTTGCTTAGGATAACAATAGAGAAGGATATGCCAATAATTGTGCCAAAGTGTCTACAAAGTAGTATAATATATACATTCAACCATTTATGGATCAGATTATGCTTCTAATTGTCGACTTCAGAGCTACTTTTACCTAGGTTTATATGGAGCACAATAAGCCAATCAATAGTGTATTCAAACAAAGAATTAATGATTCACAAGGAACCTTGGCATTGGTTGAAGGGAGGAATGCAACGTTCCAACATAGTAATAATTTAGCCAACATATATTTTAATTAAAATTGAATAATAACTTAAAGAATAAGAAAAAGTAATAAGTAAAACAATATAAAAAATTTAAAAGTAACACTGTAAAAAAAGTAAAGCAATGTATAAAAATTAAAAAATATTATTTAACGTGGTACTGAGAAGAATTTAGAAAATGTGTTTTTAACTACTCAAAATAATTTTTATAAGATAATTAAAAGTAAAACAATGTAGAGAAAATAAAAAGTAAAACAATGTTAAATAGATAAAAGTACATGCATTAATAAAGTTAAAAAGTAATATAATGCAAAATAGTTAAAGGTATATAGATCAAAATAGGTCATAATCATTAAGGGGATCTGATCCCTCTTGGCACATGACTTTAGATAGATCTAGATTTGGTTTATTTTGAATAACTAAAATGGCGATCTCTACTAATTTCGTTATTATGTGTAAGTTTTATGGTCTCATAATAAATATAAATATTATGTCTATATATGTTGATGTTAAAAAACTAAATGCTTCAGATGGTATTTGGGAGTCTTTTTGTTAGACTATTAAGTTAGATTTTTCACTATATATGCCCAATAATATTTTCAAAATGCAACATTTTTTTTACTTGAAACAAAGTTTCAATTTGTTTCTTGGGAAAAAAGGTGTTGACAAAGAAATAATGTTGTCTACTATACATCAAAGATTTTGATAATCTCACAAAATATAAATATAAATTTATATATTTAATAGATTAGTTTTATTTATATAGTGATAAAAACATGTTTATATAGATTTTGATAATCTCACAAAATATAAATATAAATTTATATATTTAATAGATTAGTTTTATTAATATAATGATAAAAACATGTTTATAATAGATAAATAAAAGGCATTGACAAAGAAGTAACGTATTCACAACAATGGAGTTTAATAACTATTTCATTAAGCAAAAGGAAAGCGTGATGGCTCATTGAAGATTACACAATATAACACTAAACTATACCAAAATATAAAGCATAAGCACTTTGTCATGAGAACATGTGTGCTCAAACCATAGCAAATCCTTATTGAGTTATGAAGTTATTACATAAATTAAGTGGAATAAACAAATATACAAGATATGATAAACAACTAAGCTAAAAATTTACATAACAATTGATTGGTTGCAGTATGAATATGTCTGTTGCCCAGCATTCTCCTTCCTTACAAGGACTGTGGCAAAATAAAAAATCAAACCCTTTTCACATGCCTCTTTGAAAAAAACTCACTAATAGGTCTGATACGCCTTAAATCTGTGCACCTTGTGTAATTGTTTCTAGGACAAATACATCGCTATATAGTAAAACATGATTGGACAAAAAGGCTTCAAGTTTGTAAATATTCAGCGAAAAATATACACTGGCACCCAAACTGTTTTCACTTGAAACAAAATGTAACACGGATCATATTCTCAGACACTGATATTTACAGATCATATTCTCAGATATAGTGCAAAGCTAATGGATAATTGGCATCATGCTTACATGTCCGATGTGAGTAACAGAGCAATAACCCAATAAGAGCCATCCATCTAGCAGAAGGGCAAAGCACTTGCTATTGCAATTTTATAATTGAATTATAACCTCATGGGTTAACTTAATCGGTGGATACTCTTATGCCAAACAGAAGAACATACACAAGTTATTGAGAAAAATTAATTCAATGACCTCAACATACACCAGATAAGGATCAAACTTTATGTTAGGTATATGAAATGGCCCCTTATAGAAAGTGCTTGGATTTTCACGAAACCGACAAAATTAGTTTTTAAGACCAAACGCTAAACCTGAAACAAATAAGGGAGCAGAGACAGAATTTCAAATTAGACTCCCTTGTTTCATCCAAAGGAAAATAGAAAAACCTATTGATAACGGCCTCCACATTCAACGGATGAGGATCAAATACACAAAAGAGTGTATGCAATTCCAAGGCAGCAAGGTTAGAAGGTTTTGAAAGGAGCAGAGAAGTAATAGAAATTATCATCCCTCGTCCCAATTACAGATAATACGAGTAGTCATTTGTTGGTAATGGACCAAGCCACCCTACCTATTGCATGATAACAATTCGGAATGAACAGATATAGATGGATTTTAAAAGGATTATAACAAACATAATAAACATGAGCTTTCTTCACTTATGTAGATCATTATTTGGAAATTGGAATTAAGAATATCAACAGCATACTACTTGCTAAGCATTATTTGGGCCTTTTGTCCATATAATTTGGAATAAATGCAGGAATTGCCCTTTTACAAAAAAGTGTAATCCGGCGTGTCTGAGATTTGGCAATGTTTTAATTGCAGAAAACCCCAAAACCAGGCTGTGTCAATAAGCTTTATTAGTCTTCTTTGTGATCTGCATTATTTTTGGTTAGTCTTCTTTGTGTTTTGCATTATTTGGGACCGTTCATGGTGATGGTTGAAATTTAGATACCTCTAAAACTTTATCAGTGCTGACGAAACTTGTATAAAAGAAATGAGTAAAAGCTACATCATAAGCATTCAAATTACTTTGGTGCTATTTGTCACACTCCAAAATATCAACTTTCAAAACGTTATAACGCTAAAATATATTAACTTGAAAATAGTGCTTCTCTTCAATTCATTGACCTTATAAACTGGGAAGGACAATCACATTTCAGTTACTGGTTAAGCGATGTATACTTTGAGTACATGCCTGCTTGTTTCCTACCTTGTCCTCGATATCCCATAATAAATTTACATTAGCATCTGTGCCCAATGCAAGCTAACATATACCAACTTGTGGAATGAAAAGCATGAGCACAGAACTGCTTCGTAGACCAAATCAAAGCATTTTTCAAAAATAAGGAACATTTACAATCTCAAAAAAATGAATCAAAGGATTACTGAGATTTAAATTTGAGAATAATAAACTATGCTTTCCCAGAATCTTTTCTCATTCACACAAGAAAAGAAGAAAAATATTGAGTACTGCTTGACAGTTGAATAAAGTCAATATTGCCACATCTGGATGTAATGTAAATTAATTATAAACTTCTGAGCTAAATGAGAAAGTGTATTTTGTTACCATCAAACTCAGGAACATTCAACAATTGTCAAACTCACAACAGTCATAGTATTTCCATGAGAATCTGAAAGTTTACAATGACCTAGTAAGAATCTTAATCAGAATTTTATTTGATCCATTGAAGAGAACCAGATAAGTGAAGAGAAATCCAAGGATCCGAATTCACCATCAACAGAATAAGCACAATAGAAATAAAAACTATCCATGCCAAAATCCATTGACATCTAGCATGGTTTGATTGACAAGTTTCACCTGTACACAAACAGAAGATGTATTTGTTATTAACAGATCGAATAGAGCAAACCAATCTCAGATGAGTAAAATTCAAATCCCAGTAATATTACACAGAACAACTCTACTGGGAGAGAAGTGCTACTGAAAAATTATAAGATTTAGATATATGTGTAAACACTTCTAATATAAAGCATTGTCAAAAAAATACACCCTGACAGCAAAAATGGATAAACTAACACAACAATAAGAATATGACATAGCCCCAAGGGTTAGCTCAAGTGGTCTGAGCCAGACATGAGATCCCTCCCCCAAAGTTGGGGAGGTCACAGGTTCAACTCTCTTGATCCCGTCGAGGTTAGGATAAGTTTACCATCTATGGATCATGGGGATGTACAAGAAAGTAACATGTTACCAGCAAGCAAAATATGCTCATTTCCTAGCAATGAATTAATTCAAGTATAGCCTTTGGAATATCTGGGTTACTCCAGCATAACTCCATATCTATTAAGCACCAAGAGGAATCAAAAAGAAATTAAGATGCAAATCTCCCTGTGCTGAAAAAATCCCAAATTGAGATGAATCTGATGAATCTGCATCTGTGCTGAAAAAATCCCCAATTGAGATGAATCTGCACTGGTGTGTGTATGTCTTCTCTTCTTAATTTTTGTTTTTACACTACGGATTTAATTTTTATTTTTATTTTGATGTATAATCACTTATTCCATCCATCATAACATTAGAGATGTTATGAATCTCATCCATACTTGGCTGTTATTAATGTAACTTTTTTGAAATATTATATTGGGCCGACTTATGCATGTGTCACATCAGCCTTAGGCACAGACATTACATGCATTCCTCATAGAAGGCTGTGGAGTGCACCCTACTTCTCTAGGTGCAATACACAAGGTTCTGAAGACTGACAGACTAGTTGCAAATTGCAATTTGATTGGCCAGTTTGCAAATGATTGGAATTTGCAAACTGGCCAATCAAATTGCAATTTGCAACTAGTCTGTCAGTCTTCAGAACCGTGTGTATCTGAAAAAGGAGGCATGTCCCATTGTAGCTGGTGAGGGCCAATTCCTCTTCTGCAGTTAAGGCATTGGAATTTACCTCTTAAAAGCTAGTTGTAATGTCCTTAAATGTCGAAGATAAAGACTGGCTGATGACCCATTTTTAATTCTGAATGATAACTCTATGTGGACAAATATCAGAATTTTCACAAGCAAGTTATGTGGATTTATCTGGATGATGCAACTAACACCACTTTGCTTGCCAAAGTAAGAAACTCAGGGTCACCAATGTAAAAATTTCACCTCGTGATAATTCAATCTGCACTAAAAGAATAAGTTCCTACAGCTAACACTGGAAGATTAGAAAACATCTACCAAAACAGCAAATCTGCTTAAACCAATGTACTATATGAAAAGAGTGTAGACACTGCAGATCTCTAAGTTAGATCAAACCAGCAGAAAAGTAATGGTTAGATCTACATAAACAAAATTCTGGAAATCAAATCAGCGGACTGGAACTTGTAGCAGCATTCACATATCTTCTTATCAACTATAAAATAGATATTCAAAGGGCTTTACAAATTACAACACTCTTTGCTCAAACCCCTACTACAAAACCACACTTGCTAACAATAGCAGAATTCCTCTACTTCACTCACTAGGAGAATCCCTCTACATGACTGAATGAACTAAATCGGACTCTGATGTAACACAAACTCTGACCACACAAAAGTAAAACTTCACGCTTTATATAAGATAAGGAAAAGAAGGTTACAAAAGAGGCCATAAATAGCCTCTAGTGGTGGGCTCCACTTATGCATGAGTAGCTCCCTCATAACTGTGCCTTAACTCCAATGAATCACTCCTTGGATAGTGTGCCCTCTTCCCTCATAACTGCCTTAACTCCAATGAATCACTCCTTGGATAGTGTGCCCTCTGAGAATCGAACTCGCTATATCTAAGCATGCATACATACATGAGAATCTCTCTCATGCATGCATGGCTCACTTCCTTGGAACTGAACCCCATTAAATATATCTTCATAAGCAGCTCACCATCCTTCTCCCTCACAGAAGTGAACCCTTCCTCCAGTGGAAGCCAAGCACAACAACTCAAATCCATAAAGGTGAAAGGAAGTGGAATACACAATCAGAGCAACTGGGTAAACTAACACTCTCTTTGCAAGGAATGTGTTCTCCACCAAAACAGGCTACACCATCTTCATATCAAACTTCCCCTCTCCCAAGGGTTTCAGTAGAATGTTTACCACCTGTGATAAACGAACATACCCCTAAACTATTGCTCCCTTCTATACTCTAAAAACTCTTCAGAATCTCAAGGTGTACATCCTTAGTTCAAGGCTGACTTCATCAACAGCCTACCAACCTCCAAAGTCCTTCATGTCAACTGCACAGGCCAAATTCTTCTCACAGCACAACATGCACAGCTCAGGGCTTCCTACAGTGATAAACTTATCTATATACAGGACAAAGACAAGTGGATCAAATCTATCAAGAAACCAAAGATAAAAATATGCACAAATATTGGAAAAGCCCAACATGGGTAACAGCTCATTGATCTGAAAATACCAAGCTTGTGGTGCATAAATCAACCCATAAAGGGCCTTTTTCATCCTACAACATGGGTATGTCGACAATATACCTCAAGGCTTATAGCAACTAGAGAAACAGTCTCAAAAAGGTCAACTCCCTCTCCCTGAGAGAATCCCCTAGCAGCAAACATGTCCTTGTACTCTTCAATACTCGGATGCATGCTTGAAATCAATAACTTCTTCTACAGTAGGTTTTGGAACTGTCTCCCAAGAATCATTCTTCATCATGGCATCCTGCCATACCTATCCTGCATGTGACTCCTCAAATCTGGAAGGATATAACTCCATCCACATCTCAAGTTTGCACTTCCAAGGGACTAAATTAGAAGCTCCTTCTAGTTGGTCACACTGTCTAGGACCAAACATCCTGAACTAAGCCATTCCTACTGCAAACAAAATAGATCAATAAAAAACCATCAACCTATCACAAGTTTCATTGTGCCTATCTTAGGCAACAAATCCATTCCAATCACTAGAGCAAGTAAACTTTCACAAGTTCAATGAACAACACTCCAATCAATAGAGCTTCCTCAGCATCAAACCGATTGAAATCCTCCAACAACAACTCCCACTCGCAAACAATGAACTGTTCCGATCTCTGCTGCTTCCTGGGCAGCACATCCATTGAAATCCTCCACTCTCAGCTCCCTCTCACAGGTAGCTAAATTCTCCATATAATGGACAGAAAATTTCATATGCAAGCCACTCCAATCACTAGAGTATCATAGGCATCACACCCAACAGCCTCTCACAAGTCTTTATGCCTATTTTAGGCATGGATCAGCTCCAATAACTGGAGCTTTATAAGGCATCACACCTACAACCTACCATAGGTCCAAATCTCCCATCCCAAGTATAACAATACACTCTAATCACTCGAGCATCCTAGGTTTCACACCCATCGAAATCCTCCATTCTTAGCCCCCTCTCAAAAGTAGCTAACTTCTCTATGCACTAGACAAAAGATTTCAGAAGCACAGCTCTAATACCATGTAGAAATTTCACCTCATGATAATCAGATCTGCACTCAAAGAAATAACTCCTGCGGCTAACAGGTGAAAATTAGGAAACACCTATTGAAACAGCAGATTTGCTTAAACCAAGGTACTATATGAAAACTCAAGAGTATAGACAATGCATATCACTTGGTTAGAACTTAGATCCAACCTGCAGAAAACTAATGGTTAGATCTACGTAAACAGAATTCTGGAAATAAGACAAGCAGGCTGGAATTTATAGCAGCAATCAGATATCTTCTTATTAACTATAAAAGAGATGTTACATGGGCTTTACAACACTCTGCTCATGCCCTTACTACAAAAGCACACTAGAAGAATCCCTCTACATAACTGAATCAACTAAAACAGCAGCTGATGTAACCCACGCTCTGACTATTTAACTATTTCACCCTCTCCTTTATATAAGAAAAGGAAAAGAAGGTTACAAAAACAGGCTATAAATGGTCTCAAGTGGTGCACCCCACTTGTGCATAAGTAACTCCCTCATAACTGCACATTAACTCCAAATTCTCCAATAAAACATTCCTTGGATAGTGCACCCTCCAAGAATAGAACTCATTGTATGTAAGCATGTATACATGCTCAAGAATCTATCTCTAGGAGCAGCACTTTGTATTCTCCTACAGATGTACTTAGCAGTCCCATTGACCTATTTATGGTCATCTGTTGGACATTAATCAAATTATCTTATCTTATCTCACCCGTGCATGCACCTCTCTTCCTTACTGTGCCCTCCAAGAACAGAAAACCTCCACATGTGATGTGCCCTATGCATTGGGATCTACACCCTCCAAAAATAAAACATGCATGCATGGATAAGCTTCTAGAATAGAACACATCTACAAACAATGAATTAGCAACACATAGACCAACATGTAACATGGTGGATGAACCTTGGTTTTTCTCATCCATACTGAAATGGGAAAAACAATGAGTCAATGACACATCTCATTCATGAATAAAAAATCGATCATATGCATAATGAACAATGAAAACCCAATGTCCTTATCACCTTCGTGGTAGTCACTTCAAGACTTTTGATTACACATGCCAACTTCTCAACTCTCTTGGAGGTAAGCTTGTTGCTCTCGAGAAAGTGCATAAAGCTGTAACTTATAAGTGAACCAATTTTTCTTGACAACTAAGGAACTAAAGCCTGTGACAGTAATTGGAGGGAAAGCTACAGAATATCTACAACTACATCCATGTGCATCCTTAGGCTATTCTTGGGCAATGGTCAATTTATCCTCTTGACTTTATAGTGTTGCACAACTATTACCAAGCTACCCTTCCAACTCTATAAGACATATCTTTGAGATGGCCCCTTTGAAACCTCCCTGACCTTCAAACCATCTATAGGCAACACTTTATGATGGCTCTCCATATACCTTCCAAAGAGGTATATTCATCTTATCCCACCTCTTTAAAGTCCAAATCAAAATCCCTATGATAAATAATGGAACTAACTTCCCAAAAATATGGTGTCAAACCCCCTCATAAATCTCTTTGAGGCTACAAAAATCTAAATCTATATGATACATTATCTCCATCACTGAAGCAGTAAATACAACAACATACTTGCAGGTGGCCTGCAAATTATCATCCATGATGACCTACTTCACCTAACTTCCTTGCTTGATCTTGGACCCAATGACTACTAAGCATTGTCAATTGCAAGGCCACCTGCACCTCAATCATACACTATCAATGAATGAAGAATAAAGAATGTGGACTATTATTTCTTGACAGGCTTTAGAAGTTAATTTTTGCATAAATACTTTAAATTGCTAGGGAAATCTAGTTGTTGAAAATAAAGACTTCGCCTTCTTAGCAATTACAATAAGTAATGAGATACAACATTAATGTGTGTGCACATAGCGATAAGAAGAAGAAAGCCTAGATTCCGCACTCCCAAGACCAAACCAACAATGAAGGCCATGGTCATGGACAAATGCAGGCAGTGGATCCAAAGTCTGGGAAGATGGATATAACATCCACTATTCATTACATTGAATGCACAATTGTTGAGACTATCAAAATATCTGGGCACATCCTCACCCAAACAATTTCCCTCAAAATGGCAATATCTATAACCTTAAAAGTTCAAGTATTGTATGTTTGGCAGACTATTGCTTTCTTTCTCAGTGAAAGGAACCTGATCATTAATATGAAGGGTGATTCTTTTGTATGCAGAATATGATGATATGGTGATTCTTTTGTATGTTTCTCTGTAGTAGTTATAACAGAGATGATATGATGGATAGCTTAATCAATTTTATAAAAGCAATTATCTATAGAAAAACCTTGATAGTAGATACGTGTTTTAATTTCTATGTTTTGAGAAATGTGGACATGAACTCAAAAGTTGTTTGTTATCCCTTGAAAATTTTAAAGCACGGATGATCACCAGGAGTAGTTATGGCTCCTAGTATACACTGAGTTTTAGAAGTTGACTGCAAACCCACTGAAACCTATATGTAACTAATTATAATCCTTGTATCCTTCTATAACATAAGATAAAATTATTTATTTACCAAAAAATACACAACGCTAAATAGATATAAAAATAAGTGGTGACACCCACCCATGCAAAGTAAATATGTAAAAATAAATGTCTTTACACATATAAATACATAATGGATGTGCATATACATATCCAGTGACAAATAAATAAACAGGTATACATATACACTCGTATTCACATTGGACCCATATGTGTGTAACCATTTACCATATTAGCATTGTCAGAAAAATTCAAAAGTTGCAAAAAGAAAGAAGTGCATGATTTGAACCTTTGAAATTTTTTGAAGAGATTATCATTTATGGAAAAGTAGTGAAGACCATGCTTGCTCAAGGCATATAATACAAAAACTCTGTTTGATTTTGTGCCTTGTTCTATTGTTTTATTTCTAGAAGAATTAAAATGGTTTTAAATATGAAATGAAACACATCTTCTTGACGAGGAAACTCATTTCCTTGAAACAAACCTTGTAATATTTCAACAAGGATCATGTTTCCCTTGTAGAATTAAGAAGCTTTTAAATATGAAATGAAATACATTTTGACTAGGAAACCCATTTCCTCGAAACAAACCTCGTAATATTAAAAAAGGATCATGTTTCCCTTGTAGAACAAGCATTTGGTATATAAATCCCTTGGAAGGATCCTTGCAAAATGCCCTTTGACAAAAGAAAAGATCAAAGAATTTGCCTAACCCAAAAAGCCAAATTCATGAACATTTGTTCAATGGATTACTCTTACTGATGTGGTACATGTATATTCTTGTGGTGCAATACAAAAGAATGATCATGCCTTGTCTATTGTAAAACGCTATTTCAAAAACCTGACAGGCTTGCTCAAATGGTTGAGTGCTTTAAGATTTATGCAGGAGGTCTCAGGGTTAATTCCCTAAGTTGGCTAGCTCTGTTGCATGCCTCACACTCAATGTCCTTGTTATGTCAGGCACCATAATCAACATCAAAGGGTTTGCACTAGGTACCATCTGTGAATGCAGAAAAGTGCCAGGGAGTTTCAACTTTCTCCATGACATTTTCATTGGAAATAAAGATAAAAAATAAAAGGTCATTTCAGGCCTATAAAACCCTTGGAATAGCACCTACCTTAATATCCTCGGAATCATTGGCCAAATATTATCTCAACCAAAGAAGATTGATAGTCCTAAGGATTCCGATTTATTATTTGGAAACTTTCGTTATTAGTGTATAGATATACATCATTGATGGTTTCTACGATTGTTGACAGCTATGAGGCAAGATGAGAAGTGATGACATATTGGTCTACAGACCCTCTTGGGTCAGATGCATAATATGCTCCAAAAAGATTGATAAATATAATTTGCTCCATCAAGGAAAAAGTTGAAAAGTCTTTGGGCATTCTAAGGCTTTTGTTTAGCTTTGAACACTAGTTTAAACTTCTGAGTTCTACCAGGACTTTGAATAATCGTGTTTAGGTTCCAAATAGCGATAATCATTTCTGTGGAAGGATGGAAACGTCCTTGTTCTCCGTCTTCTAAGATTTTGTTACAAGTTTACAACAGAAGAATCAGCAGTCCTTTCTTTTGCTTTATGTGTCACCCACAGACACACACTGAGTATATCATTACCATTTCTAATTGAAATAAAAGTGATATGAAGTTATTCTGTAGAAAAAATAACTCTTGCACCCTCACCTGCAAACCTAAGTTCAACATCCCCAACTCACACTTACTCGTAATACCACTCCCAGTTCAGAATGCATTTCCATAAAAATCCACTATCGTCTACAGTTGTTCTAATCGATTTCATGTGCAAATAATGACAAGTGCAAATTCTGAAGTTAATATTATAGGTCAATCTAACTCTCTCAAGCCTTGTGAATCCCAACCAATGCATAATGAGCTTTATTCGGAGCTGGCATGACAAAAATACCTCAAGAAAATTCATTATCAAGAGTTGAAAGGAAGCAGAAAGGCATTTTCATCATTGCCATGGTTACAGATTTGACTTCTATATTGTGGCTTTCAGATTGTCCTACGGAAAATTAGGTATACAGAAAAGAATTTCTCTTTTTGAGTAGATGATTTAGGTTTCCACACCAAATGTTCCACTGCAACTGTGCATGATGTTTTAAATTTTGCAGATTTCCGTTATTAATTACTGAATTTGTTTCGGTATGATGGCAATCAAAGGTGTTCGGCTGTAAGGTTCTATAAGCATTTTATTGCCTAGGTAACATACGGTAATCCCTCCCTATAAGCCAAGCAACTTCATTCAACAACGAAAATCCGTAGCCCCAAAAGATTCACGGGCAATAACCAAAAGTTTCGCTGTTAAAACGAAAATCAATATCTCCATGGCTATGGATTTGCAGCAAGTTGTTAACAAAATCTCAATCTCCTTCTAAAAGGCAGAATTCAAATCTCAATTTGCACATTGTTACAAAAATCCACATGAACTGGAAAGGGAAATGCATACAAAACCGTGCGATCTGAGAGGATCTGAAAGCCTCAATGTTGAAATATTGATTGGTAATATTGAATACCTCTTTCCATGGCGCTGTACGAAGGGGGAATTCTTTGCATCCTCCTCTGTGAAATCAAACCATCAATAAATCGTAAATACAGGTAATCAAAAGCTCCCTTACTCCGCCCAATAACGCAAAGGAATAAATAAAGACATCAAGGAAGATACCTGTCAAGCCAAGCGACATCTTGGTTACGACGGCTAATGTAGTGCCGAAGCCGACCAGAAATGGCCAGTTTTTCTTCCATTCTCTCTTCAGAAACACTTTCATCGGCTCGTTCAACCCCATTGCTCTGCTCTGCTTCTCTCCAAACCCTACCGGACTGCACTTCCAACTCCAACCGCAATGTAGAAAAATGAATACGCGATCTGGAATCCCTTTTTTTCTCTAATATAGGGAGAAGACAGTTGTGATAAAAAATATAGAGAAGGTCGGGAGAAATGGAGAATGTATTATTATTATTATTATTATTATTATTATTATTATTAATAATGTAGAGGTGATCTACGACTTTATGGTGGGGTGTGGTAATTTGATATACTAACACAATTTAAGTGGGTTCAATGGTTAAGAATATATGTGTTTCTTCCTAAAAGATTATAGGTTTAAATTCGGGGTAGGGTATGTGCACTTTTGTAGAGCTTAGGAGTTAAATCATTGCTAGAGGGTTGTGACCTTAAAATATATTATTATTATTATTATTATTATATAGTATTGGTATCCGATAATATCACTAACATGTATAGTTAAGGAGTAATAGTTCAAATGGTTAGGAGGTAAGTTTCTCACTCTTTCCACCTAAGTTTAAATCTTTGATGAGGCATTGAACCCTTTGTGATAAGGTTAGAAAGGTAGGCACCCTCTTTGAGTGGGACTCTTATATTGGGCATCTTGTGACGTCTCGACCCTTACTAAGTCACAAGTTATTGGTATATTTAACTTATGAGTTGTTAGACATACTCTTGGGTTATAGTGACAACCAAACAGATTTGAATCTGAGCCTTGCCAAGGTAATTCTAGCTAGTTACCAATTCCCATGGCTAAAAAAATTATTATTGACATGTACAATGAAATTCTATGTGTGATGTTGGGTTATGACCTGTGGTGCTCATACGACAATGTTGTTTGTCCATGTATGACATATGGTTGGCAATTAGCTCTCACGCAACGTTGGAGTCAAGCTCGATGATATTTGTTCTCCAAGTACAGAGGTAGTGGCCCTTCGACCAACTTAATGGTTCACTAGTTGTAGGATGAACATCCAAGCTCGCTGAGAGGGAGTCATCTAATCATGAAGAAAACTTCCCTATGGTTTGTTGGGGTCTGGGGACATAAGAAGTCAATGTTCTCATCAATTCTAAACTTTGGTCGAATTTTTGAGGATATGCCTTGATTTAGAATTGGAAATAAAACTAAGGACATCATTCCATCATGCATAAAACTTTTATCATTCTATAATATAAATCATACATGGAATTTCTATCATAATCATATCAAGTTCATCAGAATAAAGAAGTTCTTTTTGCCAGAGGATTAGCTTACTCCTTGCTCATCGCCCTCCTCTGTTATGGGACATGTTGTGTGGGTGCTTGGTGAATAATAAACAATCAAGCACACTGTGTTTTTTATTATAAAATAGTTTTTACATCTTTAAAATCCCCTCTCCCAGGCTCCCTGTCAAATCCAAATTTAATTTAATTTAATAGTGATGTTCACAAATAGCCAAACTTCGACAACAAAATTTATAAAGAATACATAAAAATAAAAAATCATTAATGACTTCAAAGTGGGAAGTAAGTATAATGATACTTTGCTCAAGGAGGTGGAAAAATATAAGAGATATTAAGACACGTTAAAGCTCAACTTGGTAAAATACCTGTTAAGAAATATGGGAAAAGTGGTTTCTCTTAACATTTGAGATCAATAAAAAATTGATTAATATACCATAGTGTATTTGCATTTTTAATGATAAAATGATCTAGTGTATTTGTATTTTGAATAGAGTATCTACTTTAAATCGTAAAAGAGCTTTGACATCAAGTACTCCTTTGAGAGACAAAAATATATGTGTGTTTCTTCTTATTTTCCTAAACAATAGGGTAGTAAAAAAAAGGCCCCAAATGGCAGTTGATATGGGATATTTATAAGATCCTTTATAACTAAGTTTTACAATGAAAAGGGAAACATACATATGGAGTTCATAATAATAAATTGAGGAACTCAAAGTATGAGTATCTCTAAATGTGCAATAACATTTACCATGGATTTTATAATTACACTAAATATGAGAAAATGAAGCACTCTTCTAATTCTGACTCATTATTACATAATTTACATATATGTTAGTCACAAGGTATGTGATGGTCAATCTCTATACTCGGGTAGTAAAAACTAATCATAAGCTACCCAAAATGAAAATGAAGGTTGTAATTGAATCAAACCCTGTAATAATTCAAATTTATGATAGAAACATTTTCCCCAAAACATAAGTATTGTAATGATGATAAAATTTATGAAAAAACACTATCTTGAGAAATCTAAATATATTTTAGGGGTGGCAAGCGCAAGAAGTGAAGGGAGATGGGTCATCTTCGACCCTGGGGAAATCAATAAACATCATATGCATGGGGAATAGGCGAAACAACAAATAATCGTGTTGAAGCTCTGTCTCTTTGGCAATGAATTCATATTACGAAGAGGCAAGGCATCAAAAGCACGACAATGATAGGTGACTCATTGATAATCATACATCATATGGCTCACAAAATTCTCCCAAGGGAAACACAAATGAATAGGTTTCTTTGGCGAATTCAAAAAATGGTGGAAGCTATGGAGAGTGTCAAGTTCTATCACACCTTTAGAGGGCTCAACTCAAGGGATGACCCCATAGCCAATAAGGCTTGTAATCTACCATTAGGAAACCTTTGGCAAAATGGGGAAGGGGAGGCTAATTTCAACCTCTCCTAAGTATTATACCCATTAATCAACCTCTTAATGATCTCTTTAAATCAATTAGACAAGTGGCGTGACCACATTGACATGCATGGGCATATGAATCGATGGACAGGTTGTTGTCTTATCCAATTGATCTCGTGGGCATACTCCTTTATGAATTTTGTCAAGGAGGGATGGAGCAAATCATGTGGGATTAGATCCATGAAAGTGATGGATATATGGATGGTCTGGCCCTAGTTTTAGATGCATAGGCGCATTCTCTTCTTTCTTTTGAGTTAGAGTGTTCTACCTTGGATTACAAAGAGTATCCATGGTAAGGTGGATGGTGATACTAGCTACGTTATATGATCTTTGGTTTGTGGGGATCCTAATTTCTAGCATCAACATTGACAAGCAAATGCCATAAGCATGTGGTTGGATTCAGTCGCAAATTCAGCTAAGGAAACCCCTTCTAACCAAAAGGGAAATCAAATTCGAGTTGTGGTCTCATGTAACTTTCATTTACCCCTGATTGGCTCGTGGTGTTTAACACAATTTGAAGAGATAATTATTGTTTACTTGAATTTCTATTAATTTCTAGGAGGCATTGTTGGCAAAGCTTGGGTCCTTTGTTATAGTGGGCCCTCTATTATTTTTAGCTACCCCTTTTATCTCACTTACAGAGAGGTTTCTTTCAACCCTTTCCTATAATTTCACTTAAGTTTCGGCCTCATGGACAATCAAGATCATCATAATTGTTGTACATTCTACAAGCATTCCACCCTTCATGATTCAATCTAGATGTGTGAACGCCATAATGAGGACAATCAAGAGAATATGGCCTCAGTTATAGGAAGATGAGAGAATTGGAACAAAATTGTGCTAGGGATCTTAAAGCATTTAGAAGGTAGTTAACTAGGATGAAAGGATAGGTGGAAAGGCACAAAGGAAATATTGTTATGATGGAAATTAGAGAAGAAACTGCCAAAGAAAAATAGGAGGAACGAAAAAGACACAATAAAGGAGTTGCAAGAGAAGGTGCATCATCTAGAGTTGGAGCAAAAATTGGGCTTTGAGGGAAATTGTCCTCCCCAATAGCCTTAGTGGGTTCATTTGGACAAGACGAAGTAGAAGCCATGGAAAAAGACATAGTAGAGAAAAGCAAGGAATAGGCCAGGAACATAATTCTCTCTTTATTATCCTTAATGGCGGGAAGAAGAAAAAATGCTCAAACAAGGCAGGGACACAAAAATGCTTAATTTTTTTAAATAATTCATAAAAAAAAAATTTGTTGAATTAATTTGTAAGGATCTCTACAAGCCAATTAGTTAATAGAAGTAAATTTTGGAAGATATACACATTAGAACCTAGTTTACATTTTTTCATAAACTCTTTGGAGAATGTTTGGACCGAAAACCTCCTTTAACTTGTGTTAAATGGTTAGATGGTATAGTGAAACATTTTAATACAAAATGGTAAATATTTATGTTAAAAAAATCTAAATATATTTTGAATATACACTTTTAACCTAAGTTAATCGTATTTATTTGTATACCTTAAAAAAATAAATATTATGTTAGAGGATAAAATATTATATGTAACCTAAACCCCTATAAAAGACTTCATAAACTTGTTTTATCTTTTTGGTAAGGTAAAAGAACAATTACATTACATTATATTATACTAGCATACCCCCAAAGCGGGGGAAATGAAACGCTGAAAATAACTTCAGTATGTCTAGAATGAGAGAAAGTTGTGTGTATATAGAAAATGTAAGTGCAAATGCTAATAAACAATAAACAGGAACCCATGCAATAAATAGAAACCAATGTAATTGGTGACAAGTAAAATGAAACGTGCATTAATTTGTCAAAAGATAAAGTATACATATGCAATATAATTTGAGTTATTAAGTTTAACTCTGATTATATTGGAAAGGAACATTGGTATTTTCATTTGGTATGGATAGTATAGGGAATGAGGGACGCATTTTGAAGCAGGGAAAGAGAATGAAGACATGCCTCTTCTTTTTTGCGAAGTGTGAGATATGAAGTGTCTTTCATCTTTGCATAGAGTTCGAAGGAGAACGATGGTGCAATTCGCATTCCTTCTAATGTCGTAGTGCGTGACATTGTAGTGAAGGTCAAGCCTTGACGTTCAGTGTTACCAATGTCAATGGTTGACCTTGTCAATGTCAATCCTTGGGATTTATGGATAGTCAATGCCCAAGCCATCTTGAGGGGGATTTGTTTCTTGTTACTGCGATTAATGGGTGGAATCGGTATGTGATTTGGTTGAGACTGGTCCGATGGAGGGCCAATGTATTTATCAAATACCACAACAACATAGGCTGGCAAGTTAGGAGGGCTAGATCTAGGTGTGTATACAATTTGCATGACGACTCCAAGTGCGCCATTAACTAGTCCTGATTGGACCCATAAATTGCAAGAAAGCATTACTCATTGCCCCACACTTAGCAATATTTATTTTTCTAGTTGATGGTCATCATCTTGTTGTGTATCTGAACCATTGGTGAAAGATGCGACAAATCGTGCAATAGGCATAGCCAATGCTTGGAGCATGGACTTGTTATGATTGTTTGCAAGATTGTTCGTTGTGAAGAGATGGATTGCTTTGTCAAAGGTTGAACGCTCCTCTGGTGATAAGAATCTATTAGTCCTAGACTGGAGGAGGCTCCAGTCTTCTAAGGTTGGTGTAGCATTGTGGATGTTTGTCAACAACTGATGGAAACGAAGTTGTGTGGCATCAGTGCCCCGTTGACGAAATGTTGTTTCTAAAATGATGACAGTTGTAAAGTCCATCCATAAACACTTCCCCATACTTGCTCCTGCATATAGAGGTTTGTCCATCACAGGTGGGAGTTGTCCCAAATCACCGACAAGAATTATTGATCGGTTACCGAATGAGCAATTGTTTTGTTCTGGAAAGCACTCACGCAAGCAACTCTCAATCTACACAAACATTGTAGACCCTACGAAGCTCATCTCATCAATGAGAATGTATTGAATATGTTTCATTTCTTCTTGGAATACCAATAGGGCCTGGCCCTGCAAAGGCTTCATGTCCTTTATAGGAATCCGGAGACCTGCATGTATAGTGCTTGCATGTTTGTTAAAAGCTGCAAATCCAGTAGGGGCGAGGATAAGTAGTGGGCTATGGCCAGAGGGTGCTTGAGAAGATAGTGTTTGTTTTATGGTGTTTATAAGGTAGGATTTACCTGTGCCTGTTGTTCCTTGGATGATCATCCTCAATGGCTCTTTACTTCCCTTTACCTGTGAATGCTGTATGATTATGTCAAATGCAAGTTGTTGACTTTGAGATAATGTATTTGTGGAAGCAACTTGGGGGGTGTTATCTTGTCTTACCTCCCCACTTCTTCGTTTGTAGTCAATGTAGCTTGGTGCAGTCTCCAATGTATATGCGGATACTTCTGGATCATTCCATGTATGGTTGGTGTCAAAATCTCGGAGGCCAAGCATGTCAAGCTCATTGAGGTGGACATCACCTATAGGGACTAACCTTGAGAAAACTTGCCATTCATTCATGTCCATGTCGGGATGCATGTTTTGATTGGTATCCTCATCTCCAGATGTTGGCTCAACCGGAGTGGGTGCAGGGATTCGATTAACATGCCATGCACGATAGGTATCGTATGAGTTCCCAGTTTGTCAGAATGTCAGGTGCTGTAAGGCCGATGTCTTTAGTGAAGGAACGAAAGGGCTTATATAAGAGAAGCTCACTCCAGCAGAAATCAAGAAAGGCATTGGAATCTTCGGCTAGGATTGAAGTAAATCGAGGCCAAACATGGACGATTGCAGGGACAATTCTCTTCTTCCACTTGTTAGTTTTACGTGCCTGGTTATATGACCATTGCTGTGCAAGGTCTATAAGGCAAAAGGGGTCCAATGTTGGAGGGCGTTGCAAGTACGCATCTATGAAACTGGAGCCAGATATGCAATCGTCTGAGTCAAGAGATACACGACGGAATATTTGGTGACCAACATTTAGTTTGATGAAGGCCCGACTGCATGTGACAAGGGGTAATTTTTGCAACATATGGCAAGTTTCTTGAGCACTGATGTCTCGGTCAACAATTGCTTCTGAGTGTAAGCGACGATAGGCATATGAGGCTGGGTCCTGTGGAGATGATGTAGCTGTGATTCTGGTCAACATATGATGGTAGGTCTTTGATTTACCTTTTTTTTTGGAAGCATATTTTATGATGTAATTCAAGACATCATGTGTTGAGAGTATTGGTTGGCAATCCACATTTGCTCGCCATGTTTGAAGTATGTTAGGATTATGGATGTTCAGCCGAGGATCATTGCGTGCAGGGTGATATGTCTTTTTACCCTTCTCATCAATGTATAGTGATGATTCATGTTGTACATTCTAAGGGAATTTATATCTGCATTCAAGTGTATTCCCTTTTCTGCGTAGACATGATTGTTCAGTGCACTTTGTATGCCTTTGTATTTTTTTTAAGAGTTGTTCATAGTCCTGAAGTGGTTTGGATGAAAGTATATCCTTTGTATCTAGCAAGCAGGGTCATCCTCCATGGATTGATGCACATGAATCTGTGTGTCATGGATTTCTCTTGGGTTCCACGCTGTAACATATTTATCGAAGAAATTATTTGCAGCGTTGATTTGATCCGGGTCTTGCCAATTTAGTGTTTCCATGTTAGGAGCTCCATCAATCCAAAGGAAACCATGTATATGTGCAGAGCCACGATGTTGCCATTCATACCTACAAAAGGAATTTAAGAGGATTAGAACATTTTAGAGATATGTAAAGGTGTTGTAGAGACAAGTGCAGGTAGGATATAATGTGTACCTGTACCAGTGATCTGTTGTGTGCATGTTTTTTTTAAGTATCTCCTCATGGAAGATTGAAAATATTTTATGCATGTATGCAGCCATAGTGTGGGGCCTATCAATGATGTTACGAATACGCCAGCGTTGCCGCGCGACCAGGTCGGTAGGGCAGTTTTGTTGTATAAGTGCATGTAGGTCTGGCCATTTTGTGTCTGCTGCGTTGAGAGTGAAGAACAATGTAGGGCATCCCAATTGTGTGATCATGTTTGTAAGCTCACTTCTGCGTAGTGTCCAGTATGCTCTGGTCCCACGAAGGTGCGCTCCAAAGTGCATGACATGTTCTGGGAGGTTGTTTGTAGGCATGTCTTGTAGATGTGCACGCAATTCCTCAATGGTGGTTGGTGTCTTGTGTTCTTGGCTCTACTTAACAAAGAAGTTGGTTGTAGATTGACTCCTGTGGCGCATAATCAAATTGTACAAGTAGTATCTGAAGCGTGGATGAGTACCAAATCTATTGTCATGGTATCTCATTAAGTGTAATGCATATATATCGAGTGGAATGTTCTTGATACGTGGCTGGCAAGGTAGTGCGTCCCCATTTGGGAAAAGAGTTGGGAATGCCATGTTGAATAGACCCTCTATGTTGTATTCATTGACTGGTGATGATCCAATAGCTGGCCAATCAATAATAGTAAGTAGAGCATTGGATGCAACCTGAACAAATTCTTTGATCTTTTCCATTTCTCGTTCTGCATTAGGCAATCTGAAGGCAAAAGAAGATACTTCTTGTGTTAGTTGGGTAACACTTTGGTTATCAAGATTGGTTATATTTGAATCTGCAAAGGAGGGCATGTCAAAGTCTGTAGAGATAGAATGCAGTTGAGACGAGACATCGGTGCACGATATTGGAAGTGATGCAATTGTAGTATGGTCGAGTTGTACATCACTATAGTATCTGTCATTCTGTATCTTATAGAGCAATGCATCAACGACATGTGATTTTGTCACATAACAATCATAACATTTACCTTCTGTTCCATGCCTCCTCACTACTAAGATATCAATAGTTGAAAGGGGGCGTGGAAGGAAATTTGCAATCTGCACAATTTCTTGGGGAAACTAATAGTGTGACCACTGTACTTGTATTGTCCACCACGAGCATGTCTGACCTGTAAAAGTGGGCTAACACGAGCAATGAGCATTTCTTCAATTTGAGTAAGTATGGATAGTACAATGGGTTGGTCACCGGGGTCCATATTGTTCCATTTTGAGAATCGATGACCATGCGTTTCTCTATGGCATCGGTTGCAAATGTGTTCATTGAGAGACATATGAGTAAGAAGGCCAGGATATGATTCCATACAAGTAGTACATGTATGCATGTTAGACAAGGCATCATTCCATTTGCGGAAAGACTGGGTAGAATTTGGATGGCCACGTTGTTGAAGAGTTTCTGTTGGAAAATGCAAATGAGGTTCCGGATTAGTATTCATTGTAGTCTCTTGAAATCTAATTTTTTCAGCTTTCTTTTCAGCATATCTTCTTTTGCATTGTTCATTTTGATGGACTTTGGATGTTGATGGTTTTGTAGCATTTGGGTCAATGTCTTTGCTTGTGGTACTTTCAGTGTTCCATTTATCTCTTCTTCTCTTGTTTATTTCTGTAGCTTGGGATTTATGTCGATGACTGTTGTATTGATTCTTATGATGAACCTCATACTCTTGAGACGATATACTTGCTAGTCCTGTTGGAATGTTGTGTTGGAGAAGGAGGGCATGCTCTTTAGGATGGAAATTATTGTCCATGCTTTCTATTGCAATATGTGAAGGTGCCTGTAAGGAAAGTAATGAAAAATTTGTAAATATATATTATTAAATTCTGTATTGCACATAATTTGTTTGATAACATCTAATTTGCAACATATAGGAGTAATATTTTAGAAAGATGAAAATTCAAAAAATTATGATATGTTGGATATGGATGCATAAGTTGTGAAATAAATATGCTAACTTTATAAAATCCATGTTTTATTTAATATGTAACTATACAAAGTGAGAACTTTTTGATTTGAAGAAAAAACCGTAAGATATACCTTCACTATCTGAGCAACACTTAATATGTAACTGTACAAAGGAAGCCAAAATACAAGTTATGGCTTAAAAGGAAAAACCCTTACACATGCCTTTACTATGTAGGGAAAATGTAATATGCAACTGTACAAAGTAGGGAAAAAACATAGTTGTTTGCTTTGAAGAAAAACGCTACCACATGCCTTCACTACTTAGGCAACATTTCAGGGGTAGGCATGTTTTCTTTTGGATTTTTCATGCAATCCATTTTATCACATGCAATTACAATGTGTTTGATTTGTTTCTGATTGGCAAATGTTTCTTCGTGTACTGCTAGTTTGAACAAGTAACTATTGAAGAACAAATTGGCAAAGATGTTCGTGGTCTCTTTGGTATTTCCTTCATAGTCATAGTCAAACAACTTCTAAGCAAGTATGCCGATAAGTTGTTCTGCAACATCTTGGAATGCAGTTACATTGATCTTGCTTGTTTGGTCTTCAATGCTGAATTGGAAAATGTACCTATAGTCACATTCATAGACATGTTGATTGCACCTTTGGCAGTTCCAGACACCATCCTCAATAGGTGTGAGTTTTTTTTTGCAAGGGCGATCTTTAAATGTAAGAGGACATGCAGAATACCAACAATTGTTTGTATCCATTGAAGATATAGTTGCCTCGACTAAAATGTAAGCAGGTTCTGGCCCTTTACCGATTCCTTCATTTTTAATGTCAACCAGTTTCTTTCGTATGGAAGGATGACCTCTTGAAGCACCATGTGTAGATAATGAGTGGGCTTGGAGGCATGTTTCTGGTTTATCAGGCCAGGTTCGCAAATCTTGACTTTCTTTGAGATCAGGATTGATGTAAATTTGGGATGAAAAAGTTGTTGTAATTGATAGTTGATTGAAGTCTGTCAGTTTTCCAGCCTTTATAGCAATTATTGGAAAGCTATTTGTGATGGCATATTGCTCTAGATTATGCTTAGTGCATAGGACCCCCCATAGTGTGACCTCTATACTATAACTTGACATGTCCTTTAGTGAAGGGTTCTCTTATGTGTCTCTGTTCCATTTTTCCTCATGATAGTTACTAAAGGGCTAATGGATATAACAGCTCCAAGTATATCAACTATGGAATTGTTGGTTAGAGTTGATAATTCATTGATAGGAGTGAAGATGAAGTTATGGTTTGCTATTGAATGTTCATCATGTAAGCAAGGTTCTATGGTGGAAGTACTACCAAGATTTATTTCATAGTCATTTTTTAAATGATTGAATTCCTTTTTTGCAGGTTTGATTATCCCTTTTGAGATTATGTAAAGTTTACCAATATCTATGGAAGGATGGAAGTGTGTTGCTTGGATATTGAAGCATGTGATACGTATCTCACTTCCTTCAATGTCAATAACATCGAAGCTAAAGACATGGCCAGGTCCCTTGGCATTGGTGAAGGTGCGAAGGTCAGTTTTTGTACGGACTCTGATTTTCAATGTCCATTCTTGTAGGTATGGCTGCAAAGATTTAATAGGAGTGATGTTTGGGGGTGTTATAAGTGTGTCTATAGTTTTTTTTATAGGAGGACTTACATATTCGTTCAACAATGGTGCACCAATTATCTCTGAAGTCAAAGTATGGACTTTTATTCCTTGAACTATAAGAATCCTGCAAAAAAATGTAAAAATAAAGGTATAATTAGTATTTAAAATATTGTGCAAAAAGTGGGTAGTAAAAAATGTGGTTACTTTGTATGATGTATGCGATTTGGAATGGGATGTGTTAGAGGAAAAAACAAACGAAAAAGTAGATAGGTTGAATACATACTTGTTATTCTGGATAGATTTGCAGGTGAAGTTATCTATTTAAATCAAAGATCCAACTTCCAATTGTGCTGATGTGAAAAACGAGACGAGAGCCGACGCAAACAAGCTTTGTATTGTACTGTTTCCATCAGATAGGCGTACAGAATAGAGATCTTCTATAGTTGGATTGAAGTCCAAGATTTGCAGAATAGGACTGCAAATAATCTCTCCATTTCTAATACTTGTAATAGAGTTTGTTGTTAAAATCGACGTCATAATTGTAGGTATATTCTTTCACGGAAGTTTAGAACAAGGGTACGCAAAAGACACCTTGTTAACACCCAAAAAGTGCTCACTAGATCATTTCCTTATTCACATGACCCATTTGTCCACTTTTCCACCATTTGAGCCTCTAAAGCCACCGAAAGGTCACCAAAAGACCTTAATACACCCCTTTTTCCACTCAAAATGAATATTTTTCCCCAAAAAGCATAAAAAACCCTAAAAAAGGGTCCAGAATTCCCAAAAATATTAAAAAGGGAATAAAAATATTCAAAATATTCAAAAAAGGAAAAAGGAGGGAAAAGGTACCTAAACCATGTTGGTCAATACCATTGGTTTCCTCAAAACCATAATGGTATTCCCCACCACCCAAAACTATAAAAAGGTGGTAGGGGCTCCTCACTTTCCATCCATCCATCATCCTATCCTCATGCTGTCAAAATCTCTCATGAGTTCTTGACCATTGTAGCAATCTTGGAGAAGAGACCGGTTGGAGATTGGATCAACGGCCCTTGGAAGCTGGAAAAACAAAAAATATTACATGGCCTCAATATGAGTGAGGAATAAAAACTGTTGGCTTGGTTTTGCAACCAAGCTTGAGTGCTATGGGTACCTATCAACAATGTAATAGCAGTTTCAATATAGAAGCAAAAACAATTATAAATATAAATCTAACATGTGCATATAACAATAAACTTGAAAAGATTTAAGAACAAGAACAAGAAACAAAATAAAAAATGACTTTTGTATTACAATACCTCAAATGGTGAGGATGTTGTGGTGTTGAGCAGCTCCAAGGGTGAGATGCTCCAAGCTTCAATGGTCTCTTCTCCAAGATTGTTACAATGGTCAAGAACTCATGAGAGATTTTGACAGCATGAGGATAGGATGATGGATGGATGGAAAGTGAGGAGCCCCTACCACCTTTTTATAGTTTTTGGTGGTGGGGAATACCATTATGGTTTTGAGGAAACCAATGGTATTGACCAATATGGTTTAGGTACCTTTTCCCTCCTTTTTCCTTTTTTGAATATTTTGAATATTTTTATTTTCTTTTTAATATTTTTGGGAATTCTGGACCCTTTTTGAGGGTTTTTTATGCTTTTTGAGGAAAAATATTCATTTTGAGTGGAAAAAGGGGTGTATTAAGGTCTTTTGGTGACCTTTTGGTGGCTTTAGAAGCTCAACTGGTGGAAAAGTGGACAAATGGGTCATGTGAATAAGGAAATGAGCGAGTGAGCACTTTTTGGGTGTTAACAGATTGCCCCCTGATGTGTGAGGGCAGGAGCTCATCGTATGGCCGATAGACATCATAGTTCTTTTGTCTTTTTCCTGGGGTTTGGGGAAGAGAAGAGACCGGTTGGAGATTGGATCAACGGCCCTTGGAAGCTGGAAAAACAAAAAATATTACATGGCCTCAATATGAGTGAGGAATAATCTCTGATAATGGACGAGGCAGGCATACCCATGCTCGTATCAAGACATATACATAACAATTAGTCCCAAGAAGGGGGACCTAAATAATACATAAAAATTCTGCTGGTACATCATAATGGTCCAAAGGGGACACTATTTTGGGATGTACTCATGATCATAACATGACTGATCTCAATAACTGATACACTGGAATAAAACGACAACCGTTCTAAACAAGGTTTCAGAAGGGTTGGTGAACTGCTAAATCTGAAGGTGTCCAACATCTGTAGGGACTCAATGACTCTGAGTCAACTTTGAGGAGTATATGTAACTTTATACTCGAGGGAGTGTAAAACTGGGGTACATCTGAATACTGTCGCCATGCGCAACCCGGATATCTATAGGAAAAATGTAACTGGTTGTTTCCATAGGTAGACTCTCAAATGTGGAAGAGTCAGGTGGTATCCGGGGTCTTCGACAAAAAACTGAAAGGATCAATACCCTGTGTGAGTCTCAATGATGCGATCAAGGTGTTGAAGTCGAGCATGTGATGAACAACCATTTGGAGAGGCATTGAGGACTCTTCTCGAAATGATTCGTAGGCACTCATCATAAATGGTAATGAGTCCAAGACACAGGGACCTCTAGGTCTATCCTCTGGAATAAATTTGGTTGTCGTCGACAGAGGGAGACCAACAACTAACAAGGCAATGATGTTTCCTTGATAGGAGCGCGAGGTGTAGAACTGAAGTGTGGTAGTACTGATGGTAGGACTGACATACTTGTGGGGATGGGAAGTAACTGGGGTCATAGAGTGGGTAGACTCAAACTTCCTTTGTTCAAAGCATGATGACATGGTTGACCTAGCAGCATAGGGGACTGTCTTGTAGGTGCGGGGATCACAGCTTTTAAGGACTGAAGGGTATGTATTAACTATGGGGGGGGGACGAGCTGATGGGTGCTGTCGAGGGATTCTCAGGGTGACATACTGCAGAATACTCTGAACAAAGGTGACCAAAATGGGGAAGTTGCCATACGAGTAGACGTGATCTGTTGTGGCACCGAGAAGCACCATTGGGTCCTTCTTCGTAGTTTTAATGAGCTCCAAGAAGGGATAAAAGTGTGCTCTAAAATGGTACTGTCTTGTGGATTTTGTGAGCCCAGGACTGTTCGTGCTCATGGGTGCTTTCATTTTTAAGGAGTCTGAAAACGATAAGAAGACTCTGCAGTGGTTGTGAGTACCGTCCTGTTGGTGTTTACGAGCCCGGGATGGTGATTGCTCGTGGTCGCTTTCATGTTTAGAGAGTCTGAAAGCGGTAAGTGGACTCCATTGGTGTTCTTTTTCGTAAGTTAGTCTCCAAGGCCCGAAAAAGCATAAAATGATGCAAATGGAGAACTCTTCTAGCCGATGTGACTAGAGTATTCCTTTTTCGTAATTAGTCTATAAGGTCCGGAAAATGGGTAAACTTATACCATGTAGACGGCCTTTCAGATACGTTTAGCGAGCATGAAAGGAAGCAAGGTTGCTTAGCGATCTTTTCATTGTTTTAGGAGTCAGAAAAGAGCTTAACAGAAACTCCCTAAGTGCCTTTTTCGTAAAAGGGATTGCTCGGTCCGAAAAAGGGGTAAAACTATACCAAACAAAAAGGGATTGATGAGAGCGAGAAAAGGTCTCAAGCATCGTCATGAGTGTGGAATACTGAATTCGGTGACATAAAGATTGTCAAAAAGGGGCAACGGCCAATGTGGCACGCAAACCGAGGTGATGAGTGGCATTTTGAAAAAATGCCCAAAAATTATGGGGTGAGAGCGAGAAATGATGTCAAGCATCATCACGAGCCTGAATTTGACGATATCAAACTTGTCAAAAATGGACGACGGCCGATGTGGCACGCAAACCGAGGCGACGAGGGGGCATGGAAAAATGCCCAAAAAATCTGGAGGTGAGAGCGAGAAATGATCTCAAGCATCATCACGAGCACAGAAAACTGAATCTGGCGATATGAGACTCGTAAAAAATGGAGGACGGGCGATGTGGCATGCAAACCGAGGCGATAAGTGGCATTTTGAAAAAATGCCCGAAAATTATTTGTGTGAGAGCGAGAAATGGTCTCAAGCATCATCACGGGAATGGAAATATGAATTCTGCGGTCCAAATGGTGCGAAAAACGGAGGTCATAAGGACTCCAGAATGGTCAAAGGAAATAACTAGGTTAAAAAATGGCTACAAATGAAGGTGACCCCACCAAGCCAAGGATGTAGTGGTGGGGGGAAATGATGACCCGCAGGGGCGAAATACTATGTGTATCAAATCAACTCAAATATACAAGTGACACGTGACCTAAAAAATGGTTGAGATCATGAATGTGAAAGTGAGCAGGGTTAATGACCTGCCCCCATATGATGTGCATGGGGTTTGTGATTGTGGATCACATATGTGTTGTTTTGAACGATGGGCTCATTGAGGTGTTGAGATAGAGGTGATGGGGTAGGGTCAAAATGATTGATCATGCCCCCTATCCCAGGTTTGAGGTAATCTATTATGTCCTCGAATTCAGAGGTGTCAATGTGGTGCAGATGTTGTCTCAGAGAGAGATCAATAGGGCATTGAGCAACTGCTAGCGGGGTGGTATACCATGAGGCTGTGGGCCGTGGTGGCATACTGAAGTGATGATATGATGATGGGGGATTCCCTTTGTGGGGTGGATGCCCCTAGTATCTCCGACGAGAATTACGATGGTGATGAGTAGGCAAAGTTTTGGGCCTGCCCCCATGCTGTGGACATGTGGTTTCCTCTTTGATTTGAAAAGGTTGAATATGTGGTTCGGAGGGATCAATGGAAGGGGTCGACCGGACAAAGGGGTCTCCATTGGAAACCATGTAAATTGTGTTAATATCTTATGAGGAGGAAGATGGTGGGGGATGAATTTCCTCAATGAGAGGAGGGGATATCTCTAGGTCGGCATTATTCAACTCGTACAGCACTGCTCTGTAATCTGGGAGATCAGGGTAGTGGTGTGAATAATGGCCATAAATGCTGCATATCGCACAAGGGTGATTAGTGCGGAGCATTTTGTCGCGAGGTTGAGGAGGTGGCTCAAGTCTTCCTACTGGAATTCCGATGTCGTCATCCAACATATTCATGTGTTCTTAGAGTGTCGGTAATTGTGGACATTGATGAGTGGCATGGCCTACGTTGTCACACAACGAGCACTTAGGGGGAATGCGAATAGTTGGGGGGTTTTTAGCTACCTTAGGGGTTGCTGGGGGGGTGCGAGTTATGAGTCCAGTGTTATAAGTTGGTGGGCCTCTGCCCCCTCTGTTCCGTAACGGAGGTGGGGCGTTTCTGGATGTTGATGCCGCAGTCAGTATTGGGGGTGGTCTGTTTTGCAGATGAGTGACCGGAGGGGGTGGGTGGCTGGTAGTAGGGATAGGTTGTACCGGTTGTAAAATAACAGTCGGGGTCGACGGGGGGCTCAGAGCAGGTAAGTACCATACAAGTATCCCTAATGTTAAGCCAGGAAGGTTGAGTGTATCCATTACTGGCGAATTGACAACTCCAAAAAATGGGAACAAGAACGGGATAGTGTGAATTGGCGTTGTGCCAATATGAGTAGGAACTTTGGGTGTTTGTGGTAGTGACGAAGGTTGCTGTGTGGTGTGTGACAGGGTGCACAAATTCGATGTGTTTGTTATCGGTGATGGTGGTGAGATCGATGGAAATGTGGAAGTCATAGGTGACTCGGTGTAGATTCCAGGACCAATTGACGCACAAATGATGTTGGTGCATTTTGAATGGTTTGTTCAATCATTGGTAGCACATTTTGAGGAGCTGCGGGGGCGTTAGGATCATAATATGTGAGTTGATCGATCTTGATAACGCGTCCTTCATGTGGGAACATCATGAGGCAAAAAACAGATGAAGCCATTGCTTTCATTTTGTACATATAACTACGTCCAAGAAGGAGGTTGTAGTCGAGCTGGGCATTGATCACTTCGATGTCGATAAGAACTAATTTTTCGCCTAGTTCTATGGGTACGTTCGCTAAAAGGCCTTGTGGTTGAGCTGAGCGTCCGTCGTAAGCTCGTAATGCCATGGTGGATGGTTGTAAAGCAGGGGAGCCCAGCTTCTGCCACACAAGGGTGGACATAACGCATGTTGAAGCTCCTTCATCGATGATGCATCGATGCACAACAAGGTTGCGAATGTTTACTGATACTTGGAAAGCTATATTTGATGGCAATCGAGGTTCGGCTTGGTCTAAGTCAAAAGCCATCATGTGTGTGTCGTCAAGGTCTACTCCTTCGATGGCGGATAGTAGTAGTTTTTGTTGTGCAGGGCATGTTTTCAGTACCTCTAAAGCAGACATGGCAGCGGGGGATTGTGTTAGGTCTTCCACGACGTTATAATTGGATGCTGCGTGAGAATTAGGGCTGTTGTTAATCCTTCGCAAAGGGATGCGAGGGATTTTAGGTCCTCCGTCCAACGACATATTTGGTATGCGTAGTGGTTGATTTGGTGGAAGGGAGGTGGATGTGTCGGTGGGAGGAGTTTCGGGGGGTGGGCCGTACTGATTCCTGCGAGTTTGGAGGTTGATGTCATTGGATGACATCATTAATAAATGGTGTGTGCTTGGATCCGCATGCTGATAATCAGTTGCGGCATAAGTGATTTGTTGCTGGGGCGCAACAGATCCTTGTGGGGGATCCATAGGGTGAGTATTTACTACTCCCTGGTTTGGAAATGGGTTTTGTAATATCATGGGTTGCGGTTGATTAAGTTGAGTTGGTTGTCCAGCGTGGCCCTGGCGTTGGGCATCGTCAGCCCAAAGTTTACGTGCTTTTTCTAAATGGGGGCAGTTATGAGTGTATTGTCCATAGAATCCACATATAGAACATGGGTGGTTTGTTCTCAAATTATTGTTTTTTGGCTGCTTGGGATGACGATCCGGATTCTGGTTGGGAGGAGCAGCATTGTTATTATTTGGAGGATTGGGAGGTGGTGGACCTTGATTATGTTGTTGATTGTTGCCGCGGTTACGTCCTCTTCCACGGTTTTGTTGTCCACCTTGGTTGCGTTGGTTGTTTTGGTGTTGGGGCTGATTGTGTTGTGTGTACACTTTCCCTTGAGCAGTGGGGGGATTTTGGGGTGCCGCAGGTGCGGGAGCAGGCTGCGGTGGATAATAAGCTAGTGGGGCTGGAGGTGGTCCAGTTGCCTGCTGGGGTTGTTGGTAACCATGAGCTATTGGAGGTGTTGGGTTAGTTGTTGTAGCTTGCTGTGGGTAATACATTGGTTGTGCCGGGAAATGAATTGGGTTCTGGGTGGCCAGTTGGTTATAGTATGTGTGGCTGGTACATATGTCGATGACGCTTTCCCATAGCAATATTGTGGACAAGAGGGTCCATGAGTGTGATGAGTCTGATTCGTTGAAGCGTACGAAGTTGTCGCTCCAGAATTAGATGTAGCCCTAGAGAGGTCTGGGGCATTTATGGTGCTCACCATGCTAAAAGGTTTAATTTGCGGTGTGACCTGGCCGATAATACCATCAGCGGCATGTGATGCCCCCGGAGCATCACCACGTGAAGAATCGCCTCGTGGGGCGTCTGGTATGATGGTGTAGAGATAGCCTGATTGGGCATAAATTAGGTCAAATTGCTGAGATTTTAGGATAGCTTCTTCCTCTGACTGGGGTTGTTCGGAAGCGACGTCTTTTGCTATGAGGGGTAGGAGTGATTTAAGGAACTAGTCCAAAAATATACGGTCATCCAGTTTAATCTTACAGAGGCTACGATGCTTGCGCCACTCATGGATGTGGTCCGTGATGTGGGTAGCTGTGTTTTGTCTGCAAGACAACAATATTTCAACTCCTGCATCGTAGCGTACAGGTAGCTGAAAAAACTGAAGGAAAGTGGAGGCGAGAGACGTAAAAGTATGGTGGGTCCCATGTGGTTGTTCGATGTACCACTTGGCTGCAGAGCCAGTGAACGTTCGTTGCAACAGTCTTAGACAAATGGAGTCATCCACTATGGAGTTAGATGAACACCATATGTGAAAAGACATTATGTGGTTTTGAGGGTCCTCCCCAGGTTTTCCTTCAAACTTGGGGATGTCCGAAGGGAGCTTTGTAGGCATGGGTGTCCATGTAGGGTTGTGCCTGATAGGATCGTTGGTTAGCCTGGCTAAGTCTGGTAAATTCAGACTAGCCATGTAAAGTAAACTAGCAGATGGGTGTGGCGTAGTGACTGGGACATAACTATTCATGGTGGCATTATGTAGTGGTCCAGTAGCCCCTAAGGGTATGCTAGGTATTGAAGGTATGTGTCCTCCAACCGTTGTGGTTTGGTATGGGCCAGCGTTTCCAAGTGCAACATGGGTTACACCGGGGTTAGGAATAGTGCTAGAAATTCCTGGGACCTGGGTTGTGGTAATGACAGGTGGTGTGATTCCTATGTTTGGCATACCCATAATAGGAGGTAGTCTTGTGTTGGGCATACCTAAAGGTGGAGTGTCCCCCATATTAGGCATGCCTAGAGGGGTTGTTGTTACCATGGATGACACAGTAGTAGAAGGGTTTGTGGATGTATCTCCAATAGTACTGGTAAAAAGTGGGTCATATTGTGGTCCAGCCATGAGGTTGGTTGGTGACAATTCAGTAGGGTTTTCGAATTCAGTAGGGTTTTCAGATTCAGCCTCAGAATCAGATGTGAAGTGAAGCGTGTCAGAATCGGATGACTGTATGTTTGGCTGATGACGTGTCGAGTCAAGGGATAAGGCTCTACGTCGGTGACGTGGAGAGCCAAGTAGACTGAACTGAGGGGGTTCACCCTGAAGATGACGAGATCGTCTTAAATTCTCAATGGTGAGAAATATTTTTTAAAAATTTTCAGTGTAAGGTGGTGATGTAAAAAACTCGAAACCCTAATGCAACAATGAGTGCAAAAAGGGGAGTGAAAATAAAGGCTCTCAAGCCAAAAATCAACCTAAAAAAGCACTTATTATAGCAGCTGTGCTATAATAAGTGGAGGGATGCAACAAAATTGGTCAGAATACCAAAAGTCAAACAGTTTCTAGAAAAAAGAGGTGTTACTAGACCAAAGGTGGGTAATGTATCATGCAAACACCTAACTAGAAGTATTGTGAGTCAACAAACGATATCCTCTGCAAGGTGATGAAATCCAAGTCAGATAATATACAGTGTTGAATCAACGGCTAGATATCCCCCTACCGGGAGGGACACCGGGTAGACAATCCTAAAGAGTGGCAACTAGGATACCCCGTTCATGACACGTTCAGTTGGGTGAATCTGTAGATTGGTTCTATCGCCGCTGTACACCAGGGGGTGTACACCGAGAACTTCGAAAGGTATCCTTCGGTTACTGAATGGATTGCGGTATTCCACTCAGACTTCCGGAACCAGTCTGGCTACTTCAACCCTCCTAAGGGAGAGGCCTTCTCGATAAATTGGTTGATAACCGTGTCAAAATTATAAGGGATTTTGGTACCGTAGAGGACAACCACTTTGTCTCAAATGTAGTAATTGAGGGGTGTTATTGGAACACCTATCCCCTCAATTCCACCTAACTACAAAATTCTTTTAAGTGCTCCCTAAGTGGGGTTAAAAGTTTGTTGAGTTTAAGGTAAATTTTAAGGCTCAGTTTAAATTATGTGGCAGAGTGGGTGCAAGTGTGGTATTTAAACTGAAATTGATTTGCCTCACTTGGACGATTTTACAAATGAAAGAAAAGACGCTTCCAGTTTTGCAAAAAATAAAGGCGTTTTTGAAATGTAAATGCTTGAAAAAACTATTCAAAAATAATGGATCTTTGAAATAATTTGAAGGAAAGCAAATAACATGAATACTTCAAGAAATAAATGGATTTCTTAAAAATTGCTTGGGCAAAGTATCGAGCAAATAAACAGTACAACCTTGATCTAGATAAAATGCAGAAAAAATCTCTCTTTCAATTTCTGAAAATTTTGTGAAAAGACTTTTAATGGAGCATTCTAAATAGTAACAGATTTAATATGGCTATAAAAATGCAGGAAATTTAATACTGTAAGATATGCTAAATGGGCAGAAAATATAGCAAAAAATATTTTTTTTAAAAAAATTGGCCGAATTGAAAAAACTTGCATCGCGGGTTTCGGGAAAACAGCCGTGATGGGCAGCGCGGGTTTTGGCCGCGCAGTCGCGATGGGCAGCGCGGGTTTTGGCCGCGAAGCCGCGATGTGCAGCGCGGGTTTAGGTCACACAGTCGCGATGTGCAGCGCGGCAAATGGCCGCGAAGCCGCGATGTGCAGCGCGTAAATTGGCCGCGAAGCCGCGGCGTACCGCGCGGAAAAAATCCGCGAGGTCGCGATGAGCCGCGCGACTGTCGTGCAAAAAACCGCGAGGCGAAAGCCGAAAATGGACGCCGAAAAATGAACCCGAAAATGGCAATTTCAGGCTGTTAATGGCAATAAAAAGGGCCAAGATCTAGAACAACAATGGATCTGCTGTCTAGGATGACAGATCTATGAATTAAAATGATTAAAACTAACAAAAACTAAAGATCTAAAGCAAAAAAGTGAGATCTAAGAATTCGAAGCCAGCGGAGTCGCTAAAAACTGTTGGCTTGGTTTTGCAACCAAGCTTGAGTGCTATGGGCACCTATCAACAATGTGATAGCAGTTTCAATATAGAAGCAAAAACAATTATAAATCTAAATCTAACATGTGCATATAACAATAAACTTGAAAAGATTTAAGAACAAGAACAAGAAACAAAATAAAAAATGACTTTTGTATTACAATACCTCAAATGGTGAGGATGTTGTGGTGTTGAGCAGCTCTAAAGGTGAGATGCTCCAGGCTCCAATGGTCTCTTCTCCAAGATTGCTACAATGGTCAAGAACTCATGAGAGATTTTGACAGCATGAGGATAGGATGATGGATGGATGGAAAGTGAGGAGCCCCTACCACCTTTTTATAGTTTTTGGTGGTGGGGAATACCATTATGGTTTTGAGGAAACCAATGGTATTGACCAACATGGTTTAGGTACCTTTTCCCTCATTTTTCCTTTTTTGAATATTTTGAATATTTTTATTCCCTTTTTAATATTTTTGGGAATTCTTGACCCTTTTTGAGGGTTTTTTATGCTTTTTGAGGAAAAATATTCATTTTGAGTGGAAAAAGGGGTGTATTAAGGTCTTTTGGTGACCTTTTGGTGGCTTTAGAGGCTCAAATGGTGGAAAAGTGGACAAATGGGTCATGTGAATAAGGAAATGAGCTAGTGAGCACTTTTTGGGTGTTAACACACCTAAGGAAAAACAGTGTTGCATAAATGTATTAGGCAAAGTATACAAAAATTATATGAATGTAAATTAGAAAGAATATATAATGTATTAGGCAAAGTATACAAAATGTGTATGAATGTAGTTTAGAAATAATATATATATATATATATATATATATATATTTAAAGTAATAAGTTTTTTATTGAAGAATGTGTATAAATATTTGAATAATAATAGTTTGCATATAAAAATAATAAATTAAGATATCATTAACAAATTTCAAAATTATAATGTCCCCACATGATAAATATCACACCAAGCACTTGAAATTAGGTCACTACAAACGTGAATAAAAATGTATTGAATCAAATATATATCCAAGAATTGAATAAGAAAATAGCTTTGCATCGAGGTATTAGACAAAATATGTATGCAATTAAAAAATAATATATATATTTTGAAATGTTTCTATAACTATTGGAACACTAATAGTTTGTGTATTGGAAAATAATTTAAGGATTGACCTATTTGGAAGGGAAGGTGAAAAAAAAGCAAATATATTTTATCATGTAAACAAAGAAATGACCATAATATGTTTAACACATGTATATCATTGTAACAAAAATACAATTGTAAAGTTATGCAACGATGCATGAAAATAGTTATATACTTTGAATTTATATAACATTACATTTAGTTAAGGCATATTCAAATAGTAAAGTTGAATGACTAAATATTAAAGTTTTATATAAATCTTTATTGTGCTCCAATCCCTCATATGTAAATCACGGTTTAATTTCGCGGGAAAAATGTAAATCACGGTTTAATTAATTTTTTTTGTTTTAGTTAATTGAAAAATATATATCTTTTGTTTTGAAGTTTAGATTAGGGTCAACATTGTAAAAAAAGTATTTACTTAATATTTTATCAAAGTGCCATGTTTAATTTTCACATTTACTTTTTATGGCTAAGATTTCTTCCTCATACTAAACTATCTCAACCTAACAAAAAAATGAAACATAATTAAAATATGTTATAAGAAAACTTATAAAATATTAATATTACAAGAAAATGTTAATATTATATATTTTTTTTGAGTTTATATTAATTATTGACTTGTTATAGAGTTATAGATAAAATTATAAATGTCTATATTTTGAAATTATTTGAATGTTTCAAAATTAAGAAAGGAAAAAAAATGACAATAATATTTTTTTTTGAAATTTAAAATTTTAATATTTATATAATTTTGTAATATTATATATGAGTATTTAAAACATATTTAAATATTTAAAGTGACAACAAAGTGTTAGATGAAATTTGGAAAAAGAAAACTTTTAACTACAAGTACAAGTAAAAAGGTGGATAAAAAGAAATACATAAGAGATATATATTTGAGTATAAGTAGACATGTAAAACTTTGTACAAGCTAGATAAATAATAGGATATGGTTGAGTTAAAACTCTAGGAAAATATACATGCTTGAAGCATGTTGTTAAAAATTCAATTAACTCAACCATGCCTTTATTTAGAGCTTCTACTTTTGTGTGGTTTTAATGCCACGAATTTTCTTTGCTCTGTTTGGTAGTCTTGTCAACATGAGCTCTAAGACCATTTTGAGCTAAGCGGTGTTTTGGTTCATTTTTCAGTGCGTCTTCTATGCTGTCATATATTATGCCAAATCCTTTGGAGGATGAGCCTTTTGTTTGGAATCTAGAAATGAAGATAGTTTGTGTATCCGAAACAACAAATTTCCTTGCAAGTTCTTCTTTTAACTCTGGCCTTGAAAGATTATCCCTGCGAGGATGAATAACATGGATTTGGAATTGTCTTCTATGTAGATGGAGGTTATCCACAAGGTGCCGAGTGCAAATTGTATGTCCTTTGGCTAGTTCCGTCATTGCTAAATTTAATTTAAAAAGTGTTTGAGTAATAACCTTGCAAAAAAGGAAAAATGGTAAGGTTATTTGCATAATGGTAAATACAAATTAATGTTAAATAGCCTTGTAAAAAAGGAAAAAAACAATGGTAAATAAAAACAAATTTAAATATTTAGTGTGAAGATATTAATAGAGAAAAAATAGGTAGATATGTTAAGAAACTAAATGAATAAAATATTGACAAATATATGAGAAAGTTGAAGAACAAATGTAACATTTCTATGATTTCTAATGAACCATGTTAGTGGATTTATGAGCAAAAAAATAAGATGCACAATGGTTTATATGATTGATGGCGGGGCCCTCGTTAGATGGGGTCATCGAAATGTCCATTGTCAGTCTACCATCCAACTTGGGATGTGTAAGGGGGGCTTAATAAATCCACACAACCCTTACTCCTAACGTAAGATAACATTTCTCAACCATCAAATTCCGAGTTTGAGTAGCATTGCAAGTACTACTATGTTATGTTTCCATCAATCCAAGAAGAAGACTAAAATAAACATATTCTAAAATGAGGAAATTTGTTGTAAGAAATAATACAAAAAACTTGCATTTTGCTTTCATAAATAAATAAAATGTAAGAATACCTTAAAATATAAAATTTTGATTTAAGAAATATTTAAAAAATAATTATTTTTGCTTTAAATATGTAAAAAAATGGTAAGAAACATTATAGAACTATAGAATGAACATAAGCAAAATCAATTTACAAAAGTGTAAACATATATTTTTGAAAACAATTTAGAAGAAGTAATATTAAGTCTCATATATTTCTAAAAACAATATATGAAGGAATACTAAGTCTATTTTAAGCACAAGTTGTACAAGTTGGATTGTAGCATTTTTTCCTCCATGGCTACTAATTTACCTACTTGGAGGCACCTCACAATACTCTCTTCTTTGATGATGTTGATGCCTAGCCAAATTTTCTCACTTATTTTCTAATATGGTGTTAGTTACAAATGCCACTAAGTATAAATCATTATGGTCATGGTGTGACTATCAATTAGTTTTTTTGTTGTTATGTTCACACACACATGGCATTGACGTCCAAGTTTCTATTCTACACTTTGAGGATGAATAATTTACAATTGACATCGAAATTACATCACATTGTGACATTAAGAGGTGGCTTCAATATTATCTCCATTAGTAATATTTTTGTATTCACTAATGTGGTTGTTATTGTGGATTTGTCTTTCAAATGTGCATTATGTTCTTAAATTTTTAGTATTTGTACTTGTTTATATAATAATTTTAAACTAAAAATTGATGTTATTTCAATTTTCAAAATTACAATTAAAATTAAATGTAGCTTTTTTAGTATAATAAAAACAAAAGTAATTATATTTGTTGTAATATTCAAAACTACAATCAATTTTTATCCTAATGATAATGCATAAACGATCTTGTAAGTTGGAATTTTTTTTCTTCACTACATTTGTTATTTTGTTTGGAAGATTCAAAATTATCTATTTTATATAAAATTGTCTATGTAAAATTAATTGATATATAATACCAAAATAAATCTATTTAAAATTATCTCGTATATACTACCAAAATAAATTTATTTATAATTAATGATGAATAACAACATAGATTAGCAATGTTAATTCTAGATTACTTTTACACATAATTTGCTAGACCTGTAAAAAATCCTATTGACATCAGCACATAAAAATAAACAATAAAAAACAATAATTTGACACCTGCTTCTGTAGTGCTCTTCTCTTTGTGGTGTCTTTATATCATAATTAATTGGAGTTTCAAACTATCGCCAACGAGCCGCCATGGGAAGAGATCAAAGGATAGATTGATATCTTTTATCCATCATCGCCATTCTTAAATTGCCACGTAAAACAACATATTTATAAATAATAATAAATACGTGAACATATTTATAAATAATAATAAATACAAAAGTGTAAACATATATTTTTGAAAACAATTTAGAAGAAGTAATATTAAGTCTCATATATTTCTAAAAACAATATATGAAGGAATACTAAGTCTATTTTAAGCACAAGTTGTACAAGTTGGATTGTAGCATTTTTTCCTCCATGGCTACTAATTTACCTACTTGGAGGCACCTCACAATACTCTCTTCTTTGATGATGTTGATGCCTAGCCAAATTTTCTCACTTATTTTCTAATATGGTGTTAGTTACAAATGCCACTAAGTATAAATCATTATGGTCATGGTGTGACTATCAATTAGTTTTTTTGTTGTTATGTTCACACACACATGGCATTGACGTCCAAGTTTCTATTCTACACTTTGAGGATGAATAATTTACAATTGACATCGAAATTACATCACATTGTGACATTAAGAGGTGGCTTCAATATTATCTCCATTAGTAATATTTTTGTATTCACTAATGTGGTTGTTATTGTGGATTTGTCTTTCAAATGTGCATTATGTTCTTAAATTTTTAGTATTTGTACTTGTTTATATAATAATTTTAAACTAAAAATTGATGTTATTTCAATTTTCAAAATTACAATTAAAATTAAATGTAGCTTTTTTAGTATAATAAAAACAAAAGTAATTATATTTGTTGTAATATTCAAAACTACAATCAATTTTTATCCTAATGATAATGCATAAACGATCTTGTAAGTTGGAATTTTTTTTCTTCACTACATTTGTTATTTTGTTTGGAAGATTCAAAATTATCTATTTTATATAAAATTGTCTATGTAAAATTAATTGATATATAATACCAAAATAAATCTATTTAAAATTATCTCGTATATACTACCAAAATAAATTTATTTATAATTAATGATGAATAACAACATAGATTAGCAATGTTAATTCTAGATTACTTTTACACATAATTTGCTAGACCTGTAAAAAATCCTATTGACATCAGCACATAAAAATAAACAATAAAAAACAATAATTTGACACCTGCTTCTGTAGTGCTCTTCTCTTTGTGGTGTCTTTATATCATAATTAATTGAAGTTTCAAACTATCGCCAACGAACCGCCATGGGAAGAGATCAAAGGATAGATTGATATCTTTTATCCATCCTTGCCATTCTTAAATTGCCACGTAAAACAACATATTTATAAATAATAATAAATACGTGAACATATTTATTACTTAGTTTATAGTTTATCTCTGCACATTTCTACAATGGAGGATCTTCCTTTGCAAAATGAATATGACGCATAATGACATTTACGGTCTTCCATGGAGTTGTTAACCTTTGGCACACAGAGTCCCACTCCAACTTCTTAAAACAAAGGAATATGCATAATACGCAACGACAATCAGGTCTATTTCAAAAAAGTCTCACTCGATTCTAACAATTCTAACGACAATCAGGTCTATTTACATATCTGGATATTCAAATGAGTACTCAAAACCATCAGGTCTATTTCAAAAAAGTAGACTACGTAGTCATAAAAACTATCATAGATATATATACTGGAGCCTGTAGAAGTTAATAAGGCAAGGGTCCTAGATCATCCTCGGTGATAACATCATTGATGCACTCCCATTTTTTTCATACCCCATCCCCGAATTGGAGCCTGAGTTTGGATAATTGGTCCGTTGTCCGGTTTCTTTCCCTGAAAACATGTTGGAAAGATATGTCTTCAAAGCAGCAACATATCTATCCAAGTCTTCATAAATGGTCTTTAGAAAAAAAATTTGGGTGGCATTTTGTATTTCAACTAGTTGATGACCAACTGAGAATCCCCATAAACCTGAATCTTGTGAATATCCATAGAAAGAGCCAACTGTAGGGTATATCTCAGAGCTAAGAGTTTAGCTCGGTTATTTGAACTTGGGTCAAGTGTCGTCGCGAATTTGATCCAATTATGGTATAAGGTGAAGATAATGCCTCTCGCTCCTCCCATCGTTGGCTCCCCCTGCGATGCACCATTGAAGTAACACCATGGTTGAGATCTGTCCACCTGCTCAATTGTAATGACATGGGGCGGTTTTTGTGCTTTTGCCTAGGGCATGATATCCAATATTGTCAAGATCTTGAGAGCATATACAAGTGGAGGAATATTACAGTCTTCAAACACTTCCTTGTTTCGTGCAATCCAAGTATTCCATATGATGAGAATAGGGAGAGAGAGAGAGAGAGAGAGGTATTATGTGGATAAAGGGTCATTTAACCACGATTTGAGAACCTCTTGCAGATTGGTCCCATCCATTGGAAAATAAATCTCTTAATATGTTGAACAATCCACCAAAGTCTTCTTATATAAGGACAATAAATAAACAGATGGATGATGGATTCATCATCGACACCACAAAGGGAACACCTCATGGGGCCTTCATAAATATTCCTGCATAAGTAATCCCAGACTGGAACTTTGTTTGAGAGGGAAAGCTAGGATAATAATTTGATCTTGAGTGGGAAATTGAAGTCCCATATCACTGAGTGCCACCATGTTGGTTCACGATGGTTCCTTTCCTCACGCAGTACCTGGTATCTCGAATTTGGAGTATAGAAACCATCAGAAGATTTTCTACTCCATATAATCTTGTCTTCTCGATTGGAAAGTTGGATGTGGTTGTTCTATAAGGATGAGATGTAGTTTTCCCATGTAACTGAATCATACATGTTTACTAGGTATCTTTAGCTTGTGTTCCTACAGGGATACTGGATCAGATAAGGAAGTTGTGCTATAATTTTCTCTAGAAGGGTAGACAGGAGGATTAGTCATTTCATTCGGTGGCTTGGAATAAAATAGCTTGGCCCAAGGAGCTAGGTGGTTAGGTTATAAAAAACCTCGATGATTTGGAAAGGCACTGTCTGCAAAAGGAGGCTAGAGAATCTTGAAAGGAGAGGGCCTGCGGGTGAAAGTAGTACACAACAAATACATTCATCCTTTATCTATAAAGGAATAGTTCAGAGAAAGAAAGAAATCCATCAGGAATGTATCTACTATGTGGAAAGATTTGATATTGGCATTTAATCTTATTGGGGAATGGCTAGTCTGGAGTGTTGGGAATGGTAGGAAATTGAGAATAAGACATGACCCTTAGACTAGTTGTGATGGGAATCATAGTCTACCTATAGAGATGGTAGAGTATGTGAGTGATATGGGCTACATTAATTTGGATCATATAGAAGATCTAGTCAACGTCACAGTCTTTAGACAAGAATGGTTAAAGGCCCAATATCTGGGCTTTATGGAAGTGGGAGAGACAACTTAGTGGGAAAGGTATATTAAGGCACTCCAAAGGAGCCATATTAGATTAGTGGATTGAGAAGATACACTTATTTGATCTAGGAATACCACAGGTGGTCATTATACTAAAAGGATTGGCTATAAGGTTGTTAGGGAGGAAGAATATATACCAGAACCTCAATGGTGGCATACAACCATTCGGAAATATAAGTGTTCATTAAAATCTAATTTTTTTATCTAGTTGGCACTTTCCAACAAGGTCTTTATATGGGATTCCATGGTGAGAAATTTTGGGAGTGGACCTGGGAAATGCAATTTATGTAAGGTCCGTGGTGAGATTCTTAATCATTTATTTATTCAGTGCTCTTATATCAAGGGTATGTGGGATTATGGTTCTCAGTTTAGTGGTACTCAGTTTGTATGGGTAGGATACAATTTAGAACAAGCTCTAGAAACCTGGACAAACAAGATGACCTTCATGGACTATTTTGCTCTTCCTTTGATCCTCATATAGGGGGTTTGGATCTCAAGGAACAATGTTATATTTGAAGATACAAATATCCCCCATCTGACTATGATTCAAAATGTTTAGCCATTTTAATCCACTTTCCACAGAGGGAAGAAAATCAGAAGACTAGGAGGGTGGTGGAGGAGCAAATTGATAGGAATGGTTGTTGGTCCTATTTTTAATGGTGCATCATAGGGTGCTCCTGCAATAAGAGGGGATGATGGTATTTTATATGTAACTGATGCTCATTGGATCAAATTTGTTGCGGGTTTGGGGGAAAACAGTAATAATAGAGCATAACTATATGAATTAAAGATCATATTGATGCTGGCCATTATGAAGGGAGTTCATAAGATGCAGATCTTTGGGGAATCCAAACTTGTCATTGACTGGATGCAACAGGGAAGATCTCCTAGAAATATCAACCTCATGCCCTTATTTGATGAGATTGTCAGGATGTCTATACAGAATCGGGAAGTAACATATGAACATATCTACAAAGAAAGGAATCAGATGGTTGATCAACTGTCAAAGAATGGACTCCAGATAGGCCCGGACACTTGGCACAAATGGGAGATGGAGAATGAGATATTAACAGAACACGATCGAGGACCCCTCCCGGGGTAATAAATTATCACCAAAGTCTCCTATAGAACTCTACATAGAGTTTGTTTCTTCTTCTGATTTTTGTTGATACAATTATTAAACTAGATACTATGGATTTAAAATGTACTTGGACATGAACTCTATACAGAGATATTTTGTTTTACAGTAGGCTTTGTCTGAAATATAGACATCATAGATGTAGAAGTATATGGAAAATAGTCTATCTGCTTTAGATATGCAACACTAAATTGTAGTGTATTTTTGGATGTAAGGCTAGCAAGCCTATGAACAAATTGGTTTTTTATATAATATAAGGAACTATGCATTTTTTCCATGGAAAAAAAAACTACAAGTGTTTAGAGACAAAAATCCTAATAAATTGGGCAAATAGTAAAAGCATAATTGATACTATTATATTAAATCCATTAATGAATTGGTTCCTAAATTTAAAACAACATTTCAATGACACTTCCTTTGCACATATATATAGAAAATTCAACATAATAGATTATTAGTTATATAAAGAAGTTGTGTTTATGCAAAAGGGTTACCCATGTGTTCAAGAATTTAGAGGAGTGGACCATGGTTCTTTCCTATAAAGTTATCTTTATTAATAAAATATGATGATAGGAGAGATGCTATCATTGTATTGTTTTGATGATAGGAGAGACACTTCCTAAAACCCCCGAGTTGTATGAGCTCACAACAGTACCTAATGCAACAATAGAGAGATCATAGGAAATATTAGGAAGATAATTTTCTCTTCCTCCTAACATAACTCAAGTCTACATCAACCAGCTAAGCAAACCCATATATCTAGCTTAGAAATTTCAAAGCCTTAGCAACATATGATTTTTATCCCCTTCTCCCCTCGTACCATAGGGGTCCTTATGTATTTATACCTTCGAGAGGGGTGACACTTCACATTCTCATGATTTTTTTTTTTAAATTGAAATATTTTTATGTTATTCACCACCCTCCCCTGAGGTGGCAATCCGCACATTTTTTAGTTAAGTAATTAATTATCCTAATATTCACCATCCCCATGTGTCATTTTTAGGTAATTTCATATCATTCATTATTCATAATTAAAAATTTCATATTTTTATTAAAATAATATTAAAGTTAAAAGCCCCTCAAAGGTGGGTAAATTTTAGAGTTGAATCAATTCAAGTTTTAACCTACGTGGGCTTAGCTGGTTGATTTATGCCCTTGAGTGGTGTTTTTTTGCTGGATAATAGGGATTCCACACCCCTATTGTGCACCTATCCAATATTATTAGGATTCCATGCCCTTTCCTTGTACTAAGGACTCCGCGTCCTAGTAGATTTAAGACTCCATTCCCCGATGAAGATCCAAGAATTTGTGCCTTGATCTTTTAAAGATTTAGAACTCCATGCCTTAATATTTTCCATACACCTAATACTCTATGTCTTAGTCTCTCATGGATTCAAGACTCCATGCCTTGTCCTCCATGATTTCCCATTTATTCTACTGAAAAACTCCATGTTTCTCTCAGGGTAGTAGTTGTGATCTCATACCCGTCTAATGGTCTTGTTAGAAAGGTCTCGTTTCCTCAGACCTACACACGTTGTACCCTCATAGATTAAGAGCATCAATTAAAATTCATAATGAATTAACTTAATGACATTTTAACCAAATGTGTAAATGAGCTCCTCGGTCATTTTTTCTCTAACAAAATGGCTTCCACATTAAACTCTCATATGAGCATCATTTCCGGCAAGTAACTAAGCTCATTGCCAAATCTTGCTCATTACAAGGTTAAGCATACATAATCATATAAATCATGTATCATCAACAAGATCATAATAAATTATATGTTCTGCACAACAATGATAATCCATATGTCACAATCATGTATCATAATCCATGTCATAAACCAGATGCAAAAAAGAAACATACATATAACATGTTCTTAATCAATATCGATCTCGTACATATAATCATAGATAGTCATCCATAAGAAAGTATGCAACCGTGTATATAATATATGCATATATATTAGTGTTCACCAGTCACGTGACCCAACTAGGTCCATAATATAAGTATGACATACACAATCCATAAAAAATCATACTCCTCAAGTGTCACAAAACTATACTGACCATGATGGGGCACTACAGAGGGGGAATAACTAATAATGGGTTCCTAGTGCAACTAAACCTAGTCGTTTAGTGAACTTTCAACAATATGAACCCCATAAAATCTCCCTATTAGGGTTTTACGAACAAATGATTGTATCTTCCCAACTCTGATATCATCTCCAATGAACATCTTAAAAATTTGAGCCTCTCCTTTGATCACCACCCAAGCCTTATTATGTGCAGCACTTTGGCTTTCAATAAAGGTATTTTTAATGCAAGGGCTAAAACCAACCATACATTCTAAATGAATTCCTCATCCCACAAAACCTCATCCTTTTGTTGTATCAAGTTCCAACAATGAAACCACTTCTCCACTAGCAACCCTAACATAGAGATGACTCTCAAAACGTGAAACTACGAAAATCCCTTCACGAAGTTGGACATTGGAAGAATATGGAACCTTATTGAAATGTGATATTTCGTTAGCCACAACTAGTTTTTCCCATACCTCAACTAACCAAACCACATGAATGGAACTTGACTTACCACCTACACCATGAACATCATGACTCGTACTGGTAGGAACTTACACTAGTAGTGAAGTGACCACTCTACCCCAAAAGAACTCCAAACTAATTGTTTCTAAGGATTGTAAGGAGGATCCCTTAGTGTGACCACTAGGAAATCCACTAGTAATATCAATATCTCCTACCACATGAGAACAAGTACATAAGTAAACAAAAATATTCTATCCCTTAGTAGGGTCCTCACTATAGTCAACTAGCTAAATATCCTCCCCTAGTCTAGTAGGGTTTCCTCAACCTTCATCCTCCTCTCCTGATTTTAGTTAGCAAAGAAGAGTTCAACATTAATGCCAACTCTTAAATTTCAAAACATTAATAATATCTTGTAGTTATTATGTAAAATGACTCTACGATTGTGTATGTGGAGGAAGTGGTACTTGGTCCATTCATTTTGATCATCAAGATGGTGATCATTGCTAATGAGGGTGATGGAGATTATGATAAAGGTGATCAATACATTATCTTTTGATATCTTGTTGCACCGAGTGAAACGAGGTGCTCTACAGCCCAGTATGGGGGAGGTGTTCTAACGTGTATGTACCGTTACATGTAGCGTTACATCTAATAAAACGTAAAAAGTAATTTTTTTTTTAAATTAAAAAAATTCACGTCGGCTCATAAAATAAAAAATTATGGAAAGTATTAAAAAAAATCCATGTAGGTTCATAAAATAAAATATTATGAAAACTAATTAAAACATAGATGTTCGTTTATAAAATAAAAACTTAAAACTTAAACCCGGATCTATAAATCAAGAGAGATCAAATTTTTTGAGTTTAAATTTAAAAAAATAAATACACCTCAAGAAATTGGATCCCTCTCGGTGCTTGATAGATACGGGTTTAAGATGGATCTATGTTGGTTTAACATACACCCATTTTCCATTATGCCATTCTTTTTGTAACGTAGGCTAAATTATATTAATAAAAAAAGAGCATATGCAAACCATTAGTCTGTTGGCTTGCCATAGGGGAAACCAGACTAGTTGCAAAACATAAGATTGTCATTGTGAACCAACATTGTCCTACTATCCTCAACTCTATTATTTTTTAAACTAAGAGTATACCAGTGGTATCTTGATGAGCTGAGATATAACCTAGGATAGCTTGAGCTCAAAATGGGAACAACAACAAAAGAAAAATTAGAGAGTCTAATCATCATCAGAAATAGATATCATAGGAACTTCTTGAACCTAGGACAATAGACGATCTTTTGATGCAATTTTGAAACCAATGGTGACCTTGGATTTGAGGTTGATTTTGACATCCATCTTCTTGACATGACCTTGAAGTTCATCCAACTGCAATAGCATCTACTTGTGCTCCACCATCCAATGATTTCATTTGCAAGTAGAGGAGAATTGTTTTTAAGTATTTAGTGTCACAAGTGTGAGAATTTCTTGTGTTAGGGATCCAAGGTTACATCTCCTATTTTGTTTCCTCGTCATGAACCAAATCTTGTTCCATATTCACCCAATTCTTTGCTCGAGAACTCTCAAGATGGATATGATTTGGGATTCTCTTTCTATAAGTCGCATTTGAGGCCTCGACCTCTTGCATAAATCGAGGTCAATAGCTCTATTCTCCGCTCTTGCATCCCTTTCTCCCATGCCCCTTCCCTACCATGCCACTGGTAATTAAATAGAGGCAACCACTTTGGAGATGGGGGTTCAGTTGTTGTTGCAGAAGGATAGAAGAAAAAGCAAAGCCTCGCTTGTTAAGAGCCTGTGAAATTTCCACTTATAGGTAGCCACACCAATTTTCCACTCAAGCCCCAAATTCCATCCAGAAGGAAGAACCTAGAAGGAATAATAACGATCAATTACCACTTGATTTAGGCTTAGCAAAATCCAACTCAGGCTTCCATCTTTCGAAGACCATAAGTGGAGCATTGCATTACAACTTTGTTCTATAATTTCCCTTGCAATGATTCACCACATACCAATTGGAAACAATGGTTTTCATCATGCCCACTTCCATCACTGGCTAAGGGATAATAAAAAACATCACTACATCGAGGGATTCCATGATGTATACACCCCTACACTTATACATACCAGTCACCATAATCATACCAACCTAGACTTGAGAGTTAATGTCCAAGTGAGTGGCATGTACTCTCATGTGCTATTCATCCTCCATCGCTGCCACCTGTGGCCTTGATTGAAAATTATGTAATTATTGTCTTTATTTTACTTTAAAATAATTATTTTTAGTATTCATAAATACATTTATAAATAAAAATGTATTCTTAATTAATTGTCTTTTTACAATATCATTTGATAAATTTTATAAAATGAATTAATTAAGAATTTGTAATATAATTTATACTTGATCACAAAAATGACTAAGTAATACCTCTTAGTAAATTAAAATAATTTAATATAATCGAGATATATGGACAATGATTATCATATTTTATTTTTATTTTATTTTTTCCAATTATTTTCTTTGGATGCAATTGGAATCGTAAGAGATGCAATCTGATTGGAAAAAATAAAATAAAACTTGAAGATGATAATAAAGCATGACATGATAGAAAATGAAGATGATGATAATTTAGTTTTTTTTTCCATTATTTTAAAATAAAACATGTCAAACCCCTAGGGTGTAGATCAATTAGTGATAGGATGCACTATTAAGCACTCGTGACATCACAAGTTCAAACCTTGAATAGCCTGTGCACCTATGTAGGGGTAGTGTGGGTGAACCTAGGGGTATAGTGGTAGCAGACGAGAATCAACCCCATGTCATGCGAGTATGAGCCCCACCCCTATTGTCGATTCCCATCGCCCCCAAAAAGTAAAACATGTCATATTTTGTTTTTACGAGATAATGTTTTTTCTTATACTTTATACCTTATTATAAAATATGTCATGGCAAGTATTTGGAGTTGGGAAAATTATGTTTTTTTTTTTATATATATTTGAACATGTAAAAAAAAATTACCTTAGATCAGGTGGCCTTTAGACGTGAGAGTGTTAAAATAGGGGCACATCCCTAGGAGAGGACAAGGTCAGCTCCACCTGTCAGCTCGCATGGGGAACATATTTCCACCTCGCTCTCGCATACATTATAAAGCTATCATCCAATCCATGCCAGAGTGTGGGAACAATCAAGGTTGCAAGTTGATGGACAGGAAAATCATGGCACGATGTAGGAATTCCAGAGAAATTAATGGAGGTAATTATGCTTCGATCCACCCAATCCAATTTCAGGAAGCCCATCTTCAATCATGGATTCAGTCCAGGGGCAGGTACAAGGATAGGAAGTGTACATCATTCTGAAGATAACCATTCAAGCTCTAGGATCCAACATAATGAGAATAAATAGGGAAATTCAACAACCACAGAACATTTGAGCTATGAGCTTTTGTACTCAAAGGGGTTTCTTAATGCTAAGGTAGTCTTCCATGGCTTATTCCTTTCTGCTCTATTTGCTTGGTCCTTCTCATTGTTAGATATCTGCATAGGCAAGGGAGCTCTTGTAACCCTTCATTTTGATCTATCTCTATTGAGATGTCTTGTTACCACCTCTATTTTCAACTGTGAGGTCTTTAATCTCTCAGTTCCCCCGCTCTCTTGCCTCGAAATTTCAATCCTCTCATCTTCATCCCATGTTTACCCTCTAATTTTCGAACCCTCCCTCGACTTTAGCCTACATTCGCCTTTCACCATCACCAGAAAGCCATTATCCCAGGACCCTCGAAAAGACAAAGCTCCGGTTAGTCTCAAGAGAGAAATTGAGGAACATAGATCTATGTATTTCTGTCTTACCCCAGTATGCCTTCAACAAATAATTGTTGATTAGGACGAAGAGATTCAAATAGAACAAGACACTAGTCTAGAAAGGGAAATTGAGGAAAATATGGAGGGACATATTCAAGATCCCAAGAACACTAAAGCGAGAGATACCAAATATCTCAAGACTATAGTGTTGCAGTGGCAAATAAAAACTCTTATGAGTAAATCCCTCCTAGATGCTCGGGAAGAAAGGAATGGATTGGTCATGATGATGGAAGAAATAATTGACCAGAACAATGAAACTCAAGCTCAAAATAAAAGACTAGGCATGAAGCTGAATATCATATTCAAAGCTATCACATGCATGTAATTTCATGTTGAAGTCCACCCAACTGAAGACCGTCTAGGAAAACAGGAAAACCAAGTTCCTGAAACTCATGCTCCAAAAGATAATGCAGAAGATTAAATCTAGGTTCCTTAAGTCTGTTAATTGTGATAGAAGTAGTACTCAAAACTTTAATGATGTTCATAGGTTTTTTATGAGTATTTTCTATAGCACCAATGAGATGACTAGAATTGCAAAGACCATACTCATGTTTTACATTTAGTCTAGGTTTCCTTCGGGCCAACTTAAACTCTGGTTTTTTTATTGTATCTAAACCTCTTTTATAATATTAATAGAACCTCAACTAGTTTTAAAAAAAAAGTGTAAATACAAATTAGATCTATCTTATTTTATATTATAAGATAAAATATATATTTCAAGAAATTGGGTTATGTGAGATATCTATTGAAGATTGATTTTCCTACACTACAAAAAATTAAATTGCTAAAAGATGTTTGGATATTTTTACGATATAAAATTATTTAGAATCACCAAAATTCATTTTTCTCTATTATGTCTATTTATCTTTTGTTGAGTTAATCAATACAGAAAACAACATTGCATAGTTTTCAAAAGGAAATTTACAATTACACATGCTAAAAAACAACTTGTATAATCTTAAATATATACCAATCCCATGAAAACCAAATTTAGTGCTATGTTCATTTCATAATTAATTTATACGTATTTATGAACTTCAACCCATTTGATATACAACCAACTATTGGCATTATGAGTTTGCAAAGCCTATTTGTTGTTAACCATTATGCTACTGCACCCTATAAGTACAAGCCTAAGTCTAATGCCCAAATTCAAAGCAGAAATGGAGACTGTGATGGAATATTCTTACATTAGTTTACTTTTATGGTTTTCTTGGGTGACATATGCTTCAAACCATCAAGATCATAATTTGAAACAAATATTTGTATCGATGTGAATCAAATAGGACAAAGAAATGGAATCACTCAACCTAAAGTTTACTAAGTAGATACATGTCATTTAGCCAAGTTTAAACACATTGTCAATTAATCAGATATTTATATGAGATTTATTTTTGACGAGTAAGGACGCTTTTATATGAAACCACTTGGTTAGTTTCTAGTTAAATGCATACAATTATATCAAAGACAAAAAAAAAACTCAAACATTTTGCATATATTTTCGCTTCTAGTAATATATATGCAAAAGTGATAAACCTTAAAGGTATTGGAGTCTCGAGACACGTGGAACAAGTTTTGATGTATTTTTTAATAAGTAATTTACAAATATATTTGGCTCTTATTCTAATTTGGTTAATACATTGTTGGCTGATTTTTTGTTGTTGTTTTATCAAACTTTATTTAAGACGCAAGTATTAAATAACTTTACTATTCATCAATTTGTTAAGAATGAATTTTTAAGAATTAATACCACTTTTACAATTATTAAGAATTAATTTTAAAAAGCTAAAACTCATATTTATATTAAACTAGGAAAGAGGTTTTTTTTTGTAAAGTTTGAATTTATATTAAACTAGGAAAGGAAGTTGTACCTAACAAAATCAAAATTGCATCCTTCAACACAAAGTTTTTCCATGTCCAGTGTGAAACAATGATTCCCCCTCAGTGCCAATTTTTGAATCAAGTCTAGGACTGCTAAGACACACTTACTCTGAAAACTAAGCTATAGCAAAATCCCCCATAGCCCGATGGTTATGACCAACCATAAAGAGACTAAATAAACATAGACCAACTTTGAGTGTCCAAAAAATTATAGCATTCTAAAACATAGATTAATCTTCATCAGAAATATCCACAAAGGATAGACCTACAACTGCCTGCTCCATTTTTCCACTCGCTTGACGGCCTCGGGGTAGTGTCGAAATATAAGATGCTGGGCCGTGGGACTCGAAACCGGAGGCCTCCTGAAGCTTTTCCCCGTGAACTTGCGTGAAAGGGCATCCAATTTTTCGTTGATACGCTTTCCTGCAATCACCTGGTTGTGTGCCGGACGCCTCATGCCATCCTCTAATCTTGCAAGGTGAGCTAACATCGAAGGGTCTTACAACCCAGGGTCTTCATATGCCTTGTCTCCCTCGTTCTAGCAAAGCCCAAATCTTCTATCAAACCCCCAAAATCAGAGATGAGCTACTGTGCCCCTAGGAACTGCTGATGATTGGACATGCGTCGTTCCAGTCTCTCTGTGTGAGCCCGAGCTTGCTTGTTGATCTTGGTCTCGAAGAAACCCTTGGCAATCTCCATCTCTTTGAGAGCCCTGGGCATGTGAGAGCGTTTGGGGAAATTCTTTGTTTTCCTTACTATAACCTTGGTTCACACCATTTTGAAATGTGCAACGCCCAACACCCGAGCCAAGGACCCTCGACCGCCCAGGAGGAGTAAGTGACACCACCTCATGGCAAGGGAGATGATTTAGGGAATGGATAGGTTGTCAGGGGAAGAGTCGAAGTGAAGGGAATAGTCCCTCTGGATAGAGCGCTCTCATAAGAACCCCATAAATCCACACATTTCCAATTCATCATTGTAAGATCCTCCACCGAAATCCATAAGAACTCGCATAGGGGATATTTAGAAACCTGTACTGTCAACCAGCTACCAAGTTGTTCATTGTACTAGCAATCTGAATGATTCATAATGGTATTTATGTAAGTGTGGGTTTGCATGAAGTGGGAGCTTCCGCTTGATGGGATGCATGTCCCACCAACCTTGAACTTAAGCCATAATCGCATGACCATTGCTCACGTCATCATGACAAGAACACCCTCCATTGAGACATATTTATCCTAGAGTTAAAACATAATCCCAATCCATAAATAAAGTTGACTAATCCACATGCACATTATCTTTTATATTTCCAATAAATATAAATACTTCATGATTGAATATTGTTCATATAATACTACAATATTCATTTCTTTCAAGTTCAACTATACATTGTATTTTATTGGAACTTTTCAACCACCCATTTATTTGTGTATATCGATAGAAACTAAAATTCTTCACATTTATTTTTGTAAATAAGGAATGATAATCTAAATTATCATTTATACATTGCCTTTTATTGTAACTTTTCAACCACCCATCGATTGAAACTAAAATTCTTCACATTTATTTTTGTAAATAAGGAATGTTAATCTGAATTATCATTTATAGTGTTTCAAGTATTAACCAAGAACATGACTTTTTTCAAATAAGGTTTGGATTCCTATAATAATAGTCATGTTTGAAGTTGATATAAAAGAAATAAAACTAAACACCTTTATTTATGATGCACTATGGGAAAAAAAATAAAACCAAAAAAACATAAATATTTTCAAATAAAAACGTAAAACATATTTATAAAAATAAAATCTTATAAAACTAAAAATATATATATAAATCCTCACATGCAACAAAGGAAAAACTTATTGGTTGGGTCACAAAATTATTGGTTAGATCATTCTTAAGGGTGTAATAGGGGCTCATGGGCCAATTATTATGATAGGTATAATGGTAATGTAAAGTGGTACTAGAGCACTTTTCAGCACTTTTCAGGGGACAAATGGGATAGTTGGATTTTTCTTTTTTCTTTTTTTTTAGATTTGGAACTGTGATATAGGTTTGTTTCTAAGTATTTTTCTATAGAATTTTTATAAACCAATTGCAAATTTGTATGTTTCCTACAAAAATACACGATTTCAAAAAATAAAATAAAAAAACAAGAAATATACATTGAACAAAGGAGATATTGTAGTTTGAAAATCAAGTATTTTTAAGGGATTTTCGATAACAATCATGGGTATTATATAATAGATATGTTTTGACAGAGCAACCCGATTGCAACCAAACCAATGCCATTTGTTAGAGGACTCTCGGATCTTTGATTTGGTATATTACATGATATGATTTTGATAGTTAGCACACTAGAACCATTGCAAATTGTTTCCCCCAAACCCTAGCATAATCATTGAATGGAAATGATGGAAGCTATCCAAAAAACAAAAGAAACTATGTGACCAAATGTTGGGGCCAATGGAACAAATGTGGATCATAGCGGCCACCAAAGGGAAGTATACCAACGAATTGTATGTGTTGGAATATTCTAACCATCTCATCTTGGTTTTCCATGCATTTTGCATGCATACATGCATTCCATGCAACACTCCATGCATCCATGCATTGGTAGTTGAGTCTCCTAGCACCTAGTCCTTAATTTAGGCCCCCTAGAACTTAAATTTGGTCATCATTAGCCCTATTATCCACTCAGAGCACCTTAGTTACATCATTAAAGTCCAAAGGAGCCCTCATGCATGATTTTAGGAGTTAGTACAGTTAGTTCCATGATTTAGAGCGCCTTGTCCCCTTGATTATTCAGTTAATTGACTGTTACACCTAGTTTCACTACTACTGAGTGTAGGAGCCCCTATTTTGACCACGACAAGTCAGTATTGCACCTCCTTGGAGTCTCCTTACCTAATTTCTAGCCCCAATGACTCAGTCATGCGCCAGTCCACCTCAGTTGACTAGCCATTCATCATCGGTGGCCACTAGACCTTATTGGGAGATGGTTCCAATGAAAACTAAGCCTACCACTTGTGTGAATTCCAACTACCTCTTTGGGCTCATGAATTTCTCCTTTGGAGATGTATTATTTATGTACACATTTACTGAATAATAGAGGTAATGGAAGTTTTTCCAATTGTTCTTCATTCTCTTGTGTTGTAACATAGTTTTCCTTCTCTATTTTTCCTGCTCAATTATTTTGATCTTTGTTAGACTTAGTGTGAATTTTATCTTTATCTCTAGATCTCTGTGAGAATCTCACAAAATCTCACAGTATGGCTAGTTTGATATAGAGGAGGAGGTCTGTACAAAATGGTATATGGACAATTGTAATTTATGGGAAAACAACTACCTCCTGTTGGGTCATGGATTTCCATATTTTCATCACCTATCGACATATATTTCATCCCTCTTCTTCATATTATTATCCATTTATCATTCCATTTTCCATCCATTTGTTGTAACTTCCCGTAAAATACCATATTACTTCCATTGATGCTTTAGTGGTTAATAATGATTATTTTCCTTTATCTTTGATGAATTGAATACTATTATGCATAATTTTATGATGATGGTTTGTGGAGTGATTTTTCATATTAACAGCAGCAACACTCATGGTTCAAGCTGCCAAAAGTTGGCATGCTAGCACACGTCCACATGGATATTCACAACATGGTTTCATTCCTAGGATTGATTATGTGGATTTGTGATTTCAATTCGTGCTCAAGTCCAACATGGCAGCCTCCACCTCATGATCAAACGGTTCCAACCAAAAACACATACCAGATAAGAACACACTAATTTGCATCGCGATTTTCGGGCAGATGAAGAAGAATCTCGAAAATATGGGACATGGGTTTTGTGCGTAACGGCCTCAATTACCTTAATTGTGTGGAAATCGCTCAAACAAATCCACAGGTTGAGATATACAGGTGGTTTTTTAAATGTGTAATTCCCAGATTTATTGTTGCGGCCGGTTTTATAAATTAGCAATTTGTTGAAACTGATTCCAAGTTGGGAATTCGGTTTCTCATTCTCATGAGAGATCTTTATGTATAAATATGTAATAATTATCATGTATGAGGGGGAGGAGAGCAAGCAATGTTATGCTGTAGGATTTGATCTAGACTCTGTTGTAATACTTTCATTCTGATAATACATGCTGGCAGTTTCTTAATTCTGGAGTTGTAAACTTTCATTGTGGAGATCCAGCTCTACTCAGTGGAGGAAGGGCCCTCTTCCCTGAGCAGATGCTGGTAGTGTTGATTGTAAGTGTGTTATCATGTAGATTCGCTTATTATTTAGTTCATGCTTTCATTCATTAGATTTATCATAGTTGTATGCTTTCATTCATTAGATTTATCATAGTTGTTTTCCTGTTAATTCGTTTGATAGATCATTGGCCAACATATCACTTCTTTTAGATTTATGCAATTAGATCTTACTTCATAAGAATTTATTTTGTTGAAGTTTGATTAGATTGACAGTTTGGTTTGATGAATAGGATTAGGGTTTGATTTATTTTCAAAAAGGTGTGATCTAGTTTACAAAGAGTTTCGTTTACATACCAATAGATAACAGTTTCAGGTAGAAATTGTGATTGCATAGATATTGCACGATAGCTTTGATATAAAAGACTTCCTCGGGTTGACAATTTATGTTCTGGTAGTATCAGCTGTTTAATTAATTAGACAATTAATCCAACCAACATTTTGGCGCCATTGCCGGGGAAGTTATCAATGGTGCAAAAATACATGATGACAGTTCATTAATTCTGGAGTTGTAGATTTTCATTATGGAGATCCAACTCTGCTCAATGGAGGAAGGGCCCTCTTCCCTGAGCAGATGCTGGTAGTGTTGATTGTAAGTGTGTTATTGTGTAGATTTGTTTATTATTTAGTTCATGCTTTCATTCATTAGATTTATCATAGTTGTATGCTTTCATTCATTAGATTTATCATAGTTGTATGATTTCATGCATTAGATTTATCATAGTTGTTTTCCTGTTAATTCGTTTTGATAGATTGTTGGCCAACATAGCACTTATTTTAGATTCATGCAATTAGATCTTGCTTCATAAAGAGTTGATTTTGTTTTAAGTTAGATTTATAGTGTGATTTTGTGAATAGGTTTGAGATTTGATTTATTTTCAAGAAGGTGTGATCTAGTTTACAAAGAGTTTCGATTGCATACCAATAGATCAACAGTGTCAAGTAGAAATTGTGTTTGCATAGATCTTGCACGATAGCTTTGAAATAAAAGACTTCCTCGGGTTGACAATTTATGTTCTATTAGTATCAGTTGTTTAATTAACTAGACAATTAATCCAACCAACATTTTGGCGTCGTTGCCGGGGAAGTTATCAATGGTGCAAAAGTACATCTGGAATTGTTTTGTAGATGCACTGTTAAAGCAGAGCATGTAGGATGCATGATTGTTTTTTTTTTTTTCAGTTTATTGAATTTGCTTTTAAGGGTGGTGTGATTTCCATTTTTGCAAGTGTGTGTTATTTCTTTTCTGCAAGAGTGATTTTATTTATGCAGCTAGTTTAATTCACTTTTCAGATTGTAGTTAAATTTTGGGTGCTATAAGAACCCCCCCTTCTACTAATACAATTATGGAGACAGGATTACCAGCAAGATGGATTCAAGGATGAACATAAGTTTGGAATAACTCTCTCAAATCCTAGTAGCAGCTGGGATTTCTTCTTCTCAGGAAGAGCACATCTTGACAGCAATCAAAAACTTATCCACCTCTCCAGAAGTGGAAGAAGAACCAACATTCCATGAGTCACATATATCTAATGGGGAGCAATCATTCAAACCTAAGATCAAGGAGGCCAAAGAAGAGATGCAGTGTGATCTAAACCAAGAAGAGAAACAAGAATATCATAGTTCTATTGAAAGGTGGTTCGAAGTAGTTACCATGTCACATCATTCTTTCATTCTTCCTTCCTTATTTGTATCATATTATTTTCCGCAACTGGTCTCCCACACTCTCATATGCTTTAAATTACATTTTTCAAACTTGAGTGTGAATATGTTTATAATCCTGTTACACATGTGGTTACATTGGAAATATGCATACACTTGAACAATTTTTATATTTCCAAGTAGAATAGGGTAGGATAGAATTTTGTTTTTTTAGTTTTTATTTTCAATAAGTATGCTCTCTTCCTACGCCTTGTTGCGATATGGAAGATCGGAAAGTAGAAAGATAAGGAATGGCTATGAGATGTTTTCAGGAATGCTTTGGAATTGTTGACTATTTGAACAAAATGCTTAAATCATTTTTGTCTTCAATTTTCAAAATTTAATTTGTCTCTATTTGTTACAAGAATACTTCCTGAAAACAAAATTACAGTAATTAGGGAAGGTGGTAAGAGGAAGGAAGCATTGGTGAGTGAAAACTCCACAAGAAAAGGAGCCAAACGATTATGGAAACATTCAAGCTTGAAACTTGAGCGATCATCATGGTATGTGTTTAGTTTTCATTTCTATGTAACACATCCATAAAAATACACAGGCTTTATTTCAAACATTATATCATTTTAAAGAGTTGCAGTCATTGCTGCAACACACTGTGTAAGTCAATCTAGTTACTCAATGCTTGAAATTTTTGGTATGGGTGCATGTTATATTGAAATTTATATCATTAAAAACATTCACACCTATTCCGGTCACTTTTTGGGAGCCATATTTAATTTATTGGATTTCTGTGGCATTTTGGCTTGAAATATTTGCTGAAACATAGTCGAGACAGTCCATTTTTGGGAGACCAAATGGAATTTTTTAAAAACATGTTTCATTTATAAGTATCCCTTTGAATATAATTTCCATAACAATTTGAATTTTTTATATTGGGCATCAAACGAAAAAATTTATGGTCAAAATACTAACAGGGTGTCAAACAGGCAGCTTAGGAACAGAGCTGGGACAGTCACTTTTTGGATGCCTTATTGGATATATATTGAAAAAATGCTTAATTATTAAATTCCCCTATGAATCTATTTTACAAATCAATTTGAATCACTCAATTCCAATATCGTACGAAAATTGTATGATCAAAATACCGACTGCCTATCACAAATCAACATTTTTAAAGCTCAGTTTCCTAGATTGTTCATTGGATTGTTTGACCCATGCATTCTTATTGGATTCAAAGCCTGTTTCTAATATATACACCTATGTGAATATACGTTCATCTCCAATTGGAATCACGTCAATCCGTTATCAAACGAAAAAGTTATGCCTAAAATCGTGACTATTGGTCTAGTCCAGAATTCGAAAAACACCTTGTCATGTAGGCTGTTACTGAGCAAATTTGGAATATAATCACATAACAAATTTTAAAACCTATTTCTAATGGAAATAGACCTATAAATGTACTTCCATTTGGATTTGTAATCACTCAAATCAGATGATGAACGGAGAATTTATGATCAAAACATTGCTAGTGAGTCCAATTGGCCATCGCTCTCCCACATGTATAATTTGAATTTGCTTCGTTCATTTTTCTTTGGATTTTTTTTATAAGTAATTGCTTGTTGTTTTTTTTCATAAGTGTCTGGTGAAGAGAGACCAATCACCTCTCTTTTTCCATCATCTCATGTTTTATTGCAGGCAAGTGCTAGGTTTTTGTAGGTCCTTGGAAGAAGAAGGTCAATGCATGCACGAGTGACTCTTGAAGAATTTTTCTCAATCTGCAAATGGATTGAGCACATAAAATGGATAGGTTGATGTGAAAACCATACAGAGACCAATGTTTCCTATGTCAAGTCCCATTGCCACATGCCAAGAATCCTTTTAAGATGACATTGAGCTCATCACAACTTTCATACCAATTGCTACCAAAAGAAACCTCTCAGAAAGTTAATTTTACTATGATATAGTCATTCACCCTCCTCCTTTGAAAGCTCTAAAAATCCATTCATGTCGAAGTCCCATTTTCCACTGCTTATGTAGTCAACCTTAACCTTTTTATTTGCTATCACTACTACATCACGACTTCACATATACTTTCCACTTCTGAGTTTCATGTTGGTTCTATTTTTCACTATGATTCTTCACAATCATTTTGTACTCATATTGGATGATGTGGAATTCATTAAGTTCCACCTTCCAATGGTCTTGTCCCATCGACTCCATCACATCATCTGGGATCGAGATTATATTTTTATAGTGCCCTGGGATCTGCATGAATCAATGGCAGATTTCCTTGTTGTTAATCATGGGGATTCATCAATGCCTCTTGATTGACAAATCTTACAGGTGACTCGAATCCAGCACATCCATTCGTACCTATCAAGATGTACTAAGGTACTTTAGATCTCACTGTCATCAAATGTGAGTTGCTTCACATTGGTTAACGACATACATTAATGGCCGGTAATCCAATGATTTCTTTCCATTCTCGACTTCAGCACATTCATTCGCATGGTAAGAATTGTACCTCGGTTTTGTGGCAGTTGAAGATTATGTGATCTAATGGTTTCAACAGTGACTTGCAGCATCATTTGTTTCAATAGTTTTGCAGTTCCTTTCCATTTTCATTCCAGCAGTTGATTTTCATAAAAAGAGAAGGAGCTCTCTGCTTTTGTGGTAGAATTCCTCCTCATCATTTTCCTTAGCAGTTAGTCTTACATGCAACCATCACAACATCAGTTCGGATCAGATTCAGCCTCATTCAGCTTCAACTCTCATATACATATGTCTCAACATCAGATTGACCTACATTGCTCCAGCATCATTCCATCCAGACCAACCAAGGATTCCATGGAGGTAAAACTTGAGGTAAAATAGCATGAGTTTTTATTTGTTAAAGATTTAGGAAGATGTCATGAAAACCACTATGCATTCTTCATTTCTATTTCCAATTTCTATACATTCTCATTACCTGCCATAACCATACCATCTTTTATCCATTCACTTCCATCATTTCCCACTCAATCCTAAGCGCTCACTTCATTTGAACCAAATCATCATTTTATTCCTCTCCATCCATAGCATCCAAAGAATGAGAAGATGCCTTGCTGCTGTCACACAAGAACCAACAATAGGTAGAAAAGATATGTTGCTATTAGAATCATTCCATTCAACACATGTAGGAGCCCACAAATTACTGGAAGAAAAAGAGATGGCTTCCCATAAGAGCCAGCATGAGAAAATGATCTGTTGCTGCCACACAAGAACCAGTAATAGTACTTGATGTTCTTACTGTCATGAACAATAAACCAGCCTTTGAGGTAACATGCTTATCTTTGCATAGCAACAACTCAATTTGTATTGAGATTTGAAATTCATGACTGTAGGGTTTCCATCCACATAAGTTGAAGATAAGAGACTATATCATATGGTATGAGGATTGCCAATTTTTAAAGATCAATCATGTTGCTAATTTCTTATTAATGCATGGTTGTACCACATATATCCTTATGGTTGAATGCTGCTAGAAATCTAAGTACAGTCATTTCAGAATATGGAACATCAGCATAACCATTTTTTTGGCTAGAGAAATCTCTCATACAAAATCCCTCCATGTTATGGAAACAAATTCATGCTACTTATGAGATATTTGTCATTCATTTCAATGGTGCTCTATTTTCTTCATTCCCTCTACATGCCTTCGTAAATATGGCTCTTCAAATAATTATCATTTATTACAAATATCAGTTTGGTATCAATTACACATATGGTTGGAAACATGTAAGTAACAATCAGGCTTGCAGAGTAAATGAGGGGTACATGGAAGGAATCATGAGCATGGCAGCAGGTATCTTATTCCCGTAAGCTATCATGTAGCAACATATTGAAATAAAGATGGAATGTCATTTAGACCAGCAATTTGAAGGCATTGTAGGCAACCTGGGGCATGATTGATTGTGCCATGTTTCATTGATATTTTAAGCTGCACAAAGAAGAAGAATATATGGGGAAATGCATGGTCTTTGTCACATAAACAACTTGGGATTTGTGAGGAGGCACATAAATGAATTGGTTTCAGCCTTTCATGATAAATTCTATAGCAATGTTTTCAGCGCTGATGTGAAGTTTACTTAAGCAACTTCTTATCTTTTTTTTTTATCTAAAATTCATTTGGGCATACTATAACAGCATTTCAAGCAATCAACGCCTTCTTGTACATTCAAAGCATGAGGACATGCTGTGTATTCAGTTTGGGGGAGTGGTTTTTGGCATTCTTTGTGTAATTCACTACTAACCACTGTCTGCTAATGTGAATGCTTAGATCAATCTTGCAAACATACTTGTTTTTACTCATTCACAGCTTGCAAAAGTGTAGAACTTGAAGTGAGCATATCTTGCAATTGGTAAACTAAATCTTGATGAAACTTGGAGGAAAGAAGCACTAGTTCAAGATGAACACACCTAGTAAGTTTCAGCCCAATCAAATGCACAATTTTTTTAAAAATGGCCATCAGCACCTACAACCATTTTTCCTATATCTCGAGATCTGTGCATCAAATGAATTTGATCTTTGGGGAGAAGTAGCATTATGTTAAGAGGAATATACTCACCAATTTTCAGGTAAAAATACTTCACGGACTGCGGAAAAATGGCCATCATCACCTACATCCAATTTGCATATTTCTCGAAATCCATGATGTGGGTATCTCTGATTTTCGATTTGGAGATGCATTGGATTTGTAGAAACTTGCTTACAAAATTTCAGCCAAACCCAGTTTGTATTTTGTGAGATATTAGCTCAGGAAGTTTGTTGAAACACCAGCTGCGACTCTGCCAATTTTGTCCATTTTTCCTATTCTCGTAGTTGTGACTCCGCCAGATTTGTCTTATACACCAGCTGCGAATTTGCCAATTTTGTCCTTTTTTCCTATTCTCGCAGCTGTGACTCCGCTAGATTTGTCTTATACACCAGTTGTGACTACCAATTTTGTCCATTTTTCCTATTCTCGCAACTGTGACTCCACCAGATTTGTCTTATACACCAGCTACGACTCCGCCAATTTTGTCCATTTTTCCTATTCTCGCAGTTGTGACTCTGCCAGATTTGTCTTATACACCAGCTGCGACTCTGCCAATTTTTTCCATTTTTCCTATTCTCGCAGCTGTGACTCCGCCGGATTTGTCTTATACACCAGCTGCGACTCCGCCAATTTTGTCCATTTTTCCTATTCTCGCAACTGTGACTCCGCCAGATTTGTCTTATACACCAGCTGTGACTCCGCCAATTTTGTCCATTTTTCCTATTTTCGCAACTGTGACTCCACCAGATTTGTCTTATACACCAGCTGCGACTCCGCCAATTTTGTCCATTTTTCCTATTCTCACAGCTGTGACTCCGCTAGATTTGTCTTATACACCATCTGCAACTTCGCCAATTTTGTCCAATTTTCTTATTCTCACAGTTGTGACTCCGCCAAATTTGTCTTATACACCAGTTGTGACTCCGCCAAATTCTGCCTATTTTTCCTATTCTCGCAGCTGTGACTCCGCCAGATTTTTATTATACACCAGCTGCGACACCGCCAAATTTTTTGCTAAATTCTCCATTGCGCAGCTGCAATTCTGCGAATTTTTCAGCTGCAACTCTTCTGGTTTTGGTCACTATGCATGGTAAAATGAAAGCAACAGTCAAATGAGTCCTTCTAGTTTGGATGGCACACAGGTATTGGGTTGCATGAGGACATGCAACAAGTTCAGTTTGGAGGAGATGTTGGGTCACGGATATGTCCATATTTTCATCACTTATCGACATATATTTCATCCCTCTCCTTCATATTACTATCCATTTATCATTCCATTTTCCCTCCATTTGTTGTAACTGCCCGTAAAATACCATATTACTTCCATTGATGCTTTAGTGGTTAATAATGATTGTTTTCCTTTATCTTTGATGAATTGAAGGCTATTATGCATAATTTTACTGATGATGGTTTGTGGAGTGATTTTTCATGTTAACAACAGCAACACTCATGGTTCATGCTGCCAAAAGTTGGCATGCTAGCACACGTCCACATGGAGATTCACAACATGGTTTCATTCCTAGGATTGATTATGTGGATTTGTGATTTCAATTCGTGCTCAAGTCCAACATGGCAGCCTTCAGCTCATGATCAAACAGTTCCAACCAAAGACGCATGCCAGATAAGAACACATTGATTTGCGTCACGATTTGCGGGCAGATGAAGAAGACTATTGAAAATCTGGGACATGCGTTTTGTGCATAACGACCTCAATTACCTGACTCGTGAGGAAATCGCCAAACAAAGCCACGGGTTGAGATATACAGCTTGTTATTTAAACATGTAATTCCCAGATTTACGGTTGCGGCTGGTTTTATAAATTAGCAATTTGTTGAAATTGATTCCAAGTTGGGAATTCAGTTTCTCATTCTCATGAGAGATCTTTATGTATAAATATGTAAGCATTATCATGTATGAGGGGGAGGAGAGCAAGCAATGTTATGTTGTGGGATTTGATCCAGACTCTGTTGTAATACTTTCATTCTGATAATACATGCTGGCAGTTTCTTAATTCTGGAGTTGTAAACTTTCACTATGGAGATCCAGCTCTGCTTAGTGGAGAAAGGGCCCTCTTCCCTGAGCAGATGTTGGTAGTGTTGATTGTAAGTGTGTTATCATGTAGATTTTATTATTATTTATTTCATGCTTTCATTCATTAGATTTATCATAGTTGTATGCTTTCATTCATTAGATTTATCATAGTTGTTTTCCTGTTAATTCGTTTGATAGATCGTTGGCCAACATAGCACTTCTTTTAGATTTATGCAATTAGATCTTGCTTCATAACAATTGATTTTGTTGAAGTGTGATTAGCTTTACAGTTTGGTTTCATGAATAGGATTAGGGTTTGATTTATTTTCAAGAAGGTGTGATCTAGTTTACAAAGAGTTTCGATTTCATACCAATAGATAATAGTGTCAGGTAGAAATTTTGCTTGCATAGATTTTGCACGATAGCTTTGAGATAAAAGACTTCCTCGAGTTGACAATTTATGTTCTGGTAGTATCAGTTGTTTAATTAATTAGACAATTAATCCAACCAACACCTCCAACATCTCTTTGAAGCACATACCCCTTCATATGAAGAGCACATCATTGAGGGAAGACATGGAAAGGCGACACCTATAAATTTCGAATATGATTCTTCTACACTAATAGTGTATTCCTAGTTGGTTGGAGATAATTTTGTTTGTGTAATTGTATGTTGATGATATATTGCTGATTGGAAACAAGAAAAAAAATAATCCAGGACAACAAAACTCAATATTTTAAGTTTGAAATGAAAGATCATGGTGCTACAAATATTTTTGCAAAGAAATTTAAAAAATCCACCAAACAAGAAATTCTAGTTGAATTAGAGGAAATATGTTGAGACAATATTGGAGAGGTTTAATATGCAAGTATCTAATCCGGTTGAGGTCCCTATTCTTGTAGGATTCTTGTAGGTGTAAATTTATATGCAAATAAATGTCCCAAGACACAAGAAGAGGTAGAGGACATGTCATGCGCTCCCTATGTAAGTGTTGTTAGAAGTTTGATGTATGATATGGTAAGCACTAGCCTCTGCAGTGGGATTTTTTAGTAGGTATGTGTCAAAACTATGGAAGGAACATTGGATGGTCTTCAAATATTTGTGTGGCACTTCAATTTATACAATCCACTACCCAAGAAGACATGGAGCTCACACAGAGATAAATATACATGGTTTTGTTGATGCACAATAGGTTGGTGCATGATCGTAAAATATCTACAAGTGGTTATGTTTTTAACCTATTTGGTGAAGCAATTAATGGGATGAATAGGATGCAAGCCATATTTGCATTGTCAATCATTGAACTTGAATCCATGGTTTCCACTCATGGAAGTAAGTCGTATGTTGCAAAGATTATGTTCAAGTAGTGGTTTTATTCAAGAAGCAATGATGATAGGTTGTGACAGCTCAAGTGCAATTTTTTGGGCAAAAACCCATGCTTCTCAGTCTAAGACACAACGTATTGATGTGTTATACCATTTAGTTAGAGACATGGTTGAACTCAACAAAGTGTTGTTGAAGAGGGTTGATACTTTAAAAGAATGTTGCAATCTCATAACAAAATCTATTGGTACTAAAAATTTCTCCTGCTATAGAGAATTAATGGCCATTATTGTGCTTAGTAATATGAATGTCTTCCCCTTGACCCCAAGGGGGAATTGTTGGATATTCATTTTATCCTTTACAATTAAACTTAAGTCACATCCCAACAAGCATTCGAGCACTAGTCATATTGCTTTTTGTACCTATGAAGGTGTTCCCCTAGTGATTTTTGCCTAAGTCACTAAAAGGGGGAAAATAACATGACCCTTGCATTGATTACATGAGGTGTGTAATTAATGTCACTTTAGAATTATAAAGTGACTTTTGAAATATTTACGAGGGATTGAGAGAAAATAATTATTTTTGAGAGAAAAAGAGAATTAATCTCATCCATTCATTTTTTCATGTCAAGATCAAATTAAGGCCCTTGATCTTGAGACCTCTTAACTACCCTCATGAGGCAAACCAAAAGACAAGGGAAAGGCATTAAATACATTTCCATGAGCATTTGGAAGAGGAGAGGCAAGTCGAATTTCTTAAGAGGAGAAAGAGGACATAGCTGAGAGAAAAGAAAGGTGACCAACACGTTTACCAAGACACCCACAACAACATTTTAGCATGAAAATCAAGGAGTTGAACATCAACACGATTTCAAAGGATTCTAGCACAATTTTTGAGGAGCTGAGAGCATTTATGAGCAGTTCGTACAACACTTCATGTAGCATATTGTCACGAATTTCAATGCTGAAAAGGAACACAATTTGAGGGTATTAAATGTTGAAAGCAGTGGACACCAAAACCAAGGAGGAATATTAAACAAGGCACGAAGTTCAAGGAGACATTTTGAATGTGAGAAATAGTTTGTCCTGTACAGGACATGGAATGAATTTCAAGACTGTATATGCACAAAAAACAAGGCATTTTGAAGCATAGTTTTTGAGGCAGAAAAAAAGATCTTCTGTGTTAGAGATAAGTGGTGTCTTAATTTCAAATTTGACTGCTGCCAATTTTTGCATTTGAAGAGGAAATAAATCATCTCTCTCTCAAATAGGTTTCCCCCCTTGGGGGTTTTTCCTGGGCTATTGACCAAAAATTCTCGATTCTGTAAATTTTCATGGCGTGAATGCGTTTTTTTTTTTTTTTTTAATTTCTGCTCATAAAGATGGTAAAAGTGTTTCAATTTTGTTCAGTTTCTGAGATAAATTCCATTAGCATTAGTTATGATGAATGTGAGGCAATCAAACCATGAACACTGAAATTTGAAACCAGGTGGGAAAAACTTTAAAATTTTTACATGGTATCAAAGCTTGGTCAAAGTGGAGAGGGGAAGAAATAATAGACTGTGAATTTTCAGACTTGACGTAGACATATCTTTTGTTCACTATGCAGATTTGTTGGGATTTCATTTCAGTGAGATGGCCATTGGTTTGAGGATACAGGACAAGTTGGATGGGGCAGCCAAATTCACTTCTTGGAAAGAAAGGATAGTGTTGATCTCGTGGGAGAATTATTTGTGGGATATAATGAATAACATGCAAGCAGGTACATGCTTCCACAGATGCAGTAGCGTTGGAAGCATTCAACAAAAAAGATATCAAAGCTAAGAGGATTATACTTGATGTAGTGAAGGACCATGTCATTCCTCATGTGACTAGTAAGGATCTTGTTTATGAGATGTGGGATGCCTTAACCAATTTGTACCAGAGTTCCAATGAAAATCAAAAGATGGGACTGAGAGAAAAGTTGAAGAGCATCAGGATGGCCAAATCTAAAAATGTAACTTCCTACCTTACTAGAATCACACAGGTGAGAGATGAGCTTGGATAAGTTGGAGAGAAGGTTGAGGGCAGTGAGCTAGTGCAGAAAACCTTGAATGGCATGGCCAAGCCATGGGTTGTATTTTTGTAGGCCATTGTAGCTAGATAAAACATGCCTTCTTGGGGTTGTCTCTAGGATGAATTTGTTTAGGAGGAGACTCAGAGAGGATATGTGCAGGGTATCTCATCACATAATAGGGATGATGAAGAGAATGTTGCTTTGACTGCAAATCAGAAGAAGAAAAATTTCAAGAAGGGTCCCAAGGGTGGGGATAAGTAGAAGGGAGGTGATCAGAAGAAATGTTTGAGCAAAGTCAAGTGCTTTGCTTGTCAAGGGTTTGGGCACTATGTTGGACAATGCCCAAACAAGAAGAAGAAGAAGCAGCAATAGACAACAAATTCAGCAGAGATTGATGCATATGTAGCTAGATTTGAAAGATAATTTTCTCTATGTGTTGGTCATTCGGAGAGAGCATCCATTACCATCACTGATATGGAGGATGAGAGAGAGTACTCACTGTTGGTTGGCCATTCCTTAAGTGCATCCACCAGCACATGCACCTAGTACATTGATAGTGGAGCTTCGAGCCATATGACAGGTGTGCAGGATATGTTCTCAGAGTTTACATGGACCGGATTGGATCTGGAGGTGGTGTTGGGAGATGACACAATTGTCATAGTAGTTGGGCAGGGGACCACCACATTTTAGAGGGATTCCACGGAGCCCATGACTTTGAGGGATGTCTTGTATGTCCCTGGGCTGAAGAAGAACTTGGTTTCAGTTTCCACGATTGAGGATAGGGGACTTGGACTATACTTCCTTGATGGGCATGTGCATGTTTTTACCAAGGCATTAGGACCATATGCTTCTTTTGGACCATATGCTTCTTTTGCTATTGGATTTAGATGTGGGAAACTGTACAAGCTCTTCTTTCAACCTCTACATGCTTTGGCACACAACAATAGCAGTGATCTATGTGAGCTCTGGAATAAGAGGATGGCTCACTTGCATCATCCAACTTTGCGGATGTTGAGAGATATGGTGACTGTTTTTCCCGAGTTCAGCATAGAGCATAGTGATGTATGCAGCCAAGACTTCTTTTCCAAGCAGTGACAACAGATCAGCGGGAATACTTGACTTGATTCAATTTGATTTATGTGGTCCTATGTCTTCTGTTTCGTTGACTGGTTATGAGTACTATGTTACATTTATTGATGATTACTCCAGGAAGACATGGATCTACTTTCTGAAGAGCAAGAAGTCAGAATAAGTCTTGCAGAGGTTCCAAGAGTTCAAAGCTCTTGTGGAGGACCAGACATGGAGGCATATTCGGGTGTTGAGATCAGATAATGGGAGTGAGTATACCTCCAATGCATTCGATGAGTTTTGTGCACATGAGGGAATCAGGAGACAGTTGACAGTTCCATACAATCCAGAGCATAATGGAGTTGCAGAGAAAAAGAACAGGGCCATTGTGGGAGTAGCGAGAGGTATGCTTCATGATTGAAGTCTTCCACTCTTTCTTTGGGCTAAGGTATGCAGCACAACTGTTTACATTTAGAATGGGATTCCTCACCGAGCCTTGGGGTGCAAGACTCTTGAGGAAATGTTCATAGGTAAGAGGTATAAGGTTGGCCATTTCAGGATTTTTGGTTGTCCGACATACTCTCATGTCCCTTCGGAGAAGAGGAAAAAGTTGGATCCCATTGCTGAGAAGGGTATCTTTGTGGGTTATGATGAGACTTTGAAGGCCTTCCGCATATATCTTCCCTTGTAGAGGAAATTTGTTGTGAGGAGGGAGGTGAGATTTAAGGAGGAGTGGGGCTTCAGGAAGTCTCAGGAGTCAAAGCAGGGGGGACAACATGCTTCTACACCTCAAGTGATCACTCAGAGTTCGGCTTCACAAAGTGTAGTTTCATCAGTATCAAGGGTGACTAGTCCACCGGTTACATGTGCTTCAGGTTCAAGGACGAAATTCATAGGTTCACCTGGTACAGGGTTAGTTTCTCGGGTTATAGGTTCACTAGTTCTAGCTTCCGATTCACATGAGTCACCAACTTCTAGTTCACAGGTTTATGGGTCACTAGCTAGAGGCAGTTCTCCTTCCCAGTCCCAGTCTTCAGAGGATGATACACCAATTTGGAAGAATTATTCTAGGAAGAGGAATCCCAAGTTGCTTAAGGACACCCTTAAAGAAGCAAAGTCAGTTGGAGAACCCAAGAAACCTGTACGAGAGATTAGGATGCCAAACAGGTATGGCATGGCTTTTGTGGCTAGTCTTCATGATTCAGAGCCTTCCACTTTTGAGGAGGCATCCCAACATCACGTGTGGAGAGATGCCATGATGGAAGAGTACCATTCTATCATGAAGAATGATGTTTGGGATATTGTACCGAGACCAGAGGGGAAGTCAGTGGTGAATTCTCAATGGTTTTACAATATCAAGCATGCTGCAGATGGCAGTGTGGAGAAGTAAAAAGCTCGGTTTGCGACGCAGGGGTTCTCACAAGTAGAGGGATTTGATTATGACAAGACATTTGCACTGATTGCTCATTACTCCTCGATCATATCATGATATCCATTGTAGTGAAGATGGGTTGGAATATCCACCAGATGGATGTGAAGACTGCATTTCTCAATGGAATTCTACAGGAGGAGGTGTATGTTAAGTAACCGCAGGGCTTTGAGATTCATGGGAGAGAGTCTCATGTTTGCAGGCTGAAGAAAGCCTTGTATGGATTGAAGCAATCTCCTAGAGCTTGGTACTCAACGATAGATTCTTACTTGCTGTTGATGGGATTTCAGAAGAGTGAGGTAGATCAAAACCTTTACTATATCATGGTTAGTGATGATCCGCTTAGTCTTTTGCTATATGTGGATGACTTGTTCATTACAGGTGAGGAGAGGCTTATTATAGCATACAAGACAAATCTTGCTTCAGAGTATGAGATGACAAACATTGGGTTGATGCATTAGTTTTTGGGATTGGAGGTTTGGCAGGAGCCTAGACATATTTTTGGGGGGCAGGGGAAGTATGTAGTTGATATTCTCAGGATATTTCAGATGGAGGACTGCAGGTCGATGGCCACACCGATGATCACCAACTAGAAGAAGATTCATGCTTCTGAGGTAGAGTTGGTGGATCAGACCTTATATCGTTAGCTCACTAGTTCTTTGATGTATCTGGTCAACACCAGGCCATATCTATGTTTTGCGGTGAACACTCTCAGTTAGTTTATGGTGGATCCTAGGAGAGTGCACTAGGTAGCCATGAAACATGTGTTGAGATAACTTGCTGGGACAGTGGATTATGGTTTGGACTATAGGAGGATAGATGGTGTTAGTTTGATTGGCTTCATGGATTCAGATTGGGAAAGTAGTGTGATGGACCGGAAGAGCACTTCCAGTTGTTGTTTCAGTTTGGGCTTGACAATAGTGTCGTGGTTCAGCCGGAAGCAAATGTCTGTTGCCTTGAGTTCTGCAAAAGTTGAGTACATGGCAGTTAGTCAGGATAGTTGTGAGACCTTAAGGCTTCACAAGTTGTTGGTGGATTTATTTGGTCAGGAGCTGAGACCTACGGTTATCTAGTGTGACAATCAAAGTTGCATCCAACTCTCTAAGAATCCAGTATTCCATGACAGGTAGAAGCACATAGAGATCAAGTACAAATTCATCCATGACTATGTCCAGAGAGGAGCTATGGAGTTGCAATACATTTCCACTGATGAGTAGGTGGCAAACATTTTGACGAAATCCTTGGGGAGGGGCAAGTTTGTCTTATTCAGGGACAAGTTGGGAGTGGTGTGGAACACCTTCCTCAGTAAGAGGGAGTGTTGATTTGTGTATCTAGGAAAGTGTTCCCTAGTGATTTTTGCCTAAGTAGCTAAAAGGTGGAAAATAGCATGACCCTTGCATTAATTACATGAGATGCATAATTAATGTCACTTTAGAGTTATAAAGTGACTTTTGAAATATTTGAGGGGTTAAGAGAAAATAATTATTTTTGGAGAGAAAAAGAGAATTAATCTCATCCATTCATTTTTCATCTCAAGATTAAATTAGGGCCCTTGATCTTGAGACCTCTCAACTACCCTCATGAGGCAAACCAAAAGACGAGGGAAAGGCATTAAATACATTTCCATGAGCATTTGGAAGAGGAGAAGCGAGTCAAATTTCTTGGGAGGAGAAAGAGGACGGAGCTGAGAGAGAAGAAAGGTGACTCGCACATTTACCAAGACACCCACAGCAGCATTCTAGCACAAAAATCAAGGAGTTGAATAGCAGCACGATTTCCCAAGACACTAGCACAATTTTCAAGGAGCTGAGAGCATTTATGAGCAGTCTGTACAACACTTCCTATAGCAAATTGTCACGAATTTCAATGTTGAAAAGGCACACAATTCGAGGGTATTAAATGCTAAAAGCAGTGGACACCAAAATTGAGGAGGAAGATTAAACAGGTCAGGAAGTTCAAGGAGGAATTCTAACTATGAGAAATAGTCTGTACTGTATAGTATATGGCACGAATTTCAAGACTATATATGCACAGAAAACAAGGCATTTTCCAGCACAATTTTCGAGGCAGAGAAGGAGATCTTCTATGGTAGAGATAAGTGGTGTCTTAATTTCATATTTGACAAGTGTAAATTTTTATATTGAAGAAGAAATAAATTATCTCTCTCAAACAGGTTTTCCCCCTTGGGGTTTTTTCCTGGGATGTTGGCCAAAAATCCCTGAGTCTACATTTTCTTGGTGTGAATGTGTTTTTTTTTCTTCTTCTCATAAAGATGGTAAATTTTCCTAAGTGTTTCAATTTTCTTTAGTTTATGAGATAAATTCCATTAACAACAGTTATGATGAATGGGAGGGCATTAAAACATGAACACTAAAATTTGAAACCGAGTGGGAAAAACTTTAAAATTTTTACATGGTATTGGAGCTTGGTTAAAGTGGAGAGGGGCATAATTAATAGATTGTGAATTTTCAGACTTGAGGTAGACATATCTTTTGTTCACTAGGAAGATTTGTTGGGATTTCATTTTCAGTGAGATGGCCACTGGTTTGAGGATAGAGGACATGTTGGATGGGGCAACCAACTTCACTCCTTGGAAATCAAAGTAGTGTTGATCTTGCAGAAGAATGAATTGCAGGATAGAGTGAATAACATGCAAGTTAATCCATTGTAGTTACCCGCTTCTAGAGATGTAGCAACGTTGGCAGCCTTAAACAAGAAATATATCAAGGCTAAGAGGATTATACTTGATGCAGTGAAGGACCATGTCATTCCTCATGTGACTGGTAAGGATTATGCCTATGAGATGTGGGATGCCTTATCCAAGTTCTACCAGAGTTCCAACGAAAATCGGAAGATGGTACTGAGAGAAAATTTAAAGAACATCATGATGGCCAAATCTAGAAATGTGACTTCCTACCTTACTAGGATCACACAGGTAAGAGATGAGCTTGGAGCAGTTGGCGAGAAGGTTGAGGGAAATGAGCTAGTGCAGCCAAACTTGACTGGTGTGGCCAAGCCATGGGCTATATTTGTGAAGGCCATTGTAGCTAGAGAAAACATGCCTTCCTGGGTTCGTCTCTTGGATGACTTTGTTCAGGAGGAGACCTGGAGAGGATATGTGTAGGGTAGCTCATCGCATAGTAGGGATAATGAAGAGAATGTTGCTTTGATTGCAAAGGGGGAGAAGAAGAAGTCCAATAAGGGTCCCAAGGGTGGGGCTAAGCAGAAGGGAGGTGATCAAAATAAATATTTGAGCAAATTCAAGTGCTTTGCTTGTCAAGGGTTTGGGCACTATGTTGGACAGTGCCCGAACAAGAAGAAGAAGAAGAAGCAACAGACAACAACTTCAACAGATATTGATGCATATGCAGCTAGATTTGAGAGAGATTTTTCTCTCTAAGCTAGTCATTCAGAGAGAGCATCCATTACCAGTGCTGATATGGAGGATGAGAGAGAGTACTCAATATTGGTTGGCCATTCCTTGAGTGCATCAACCACCACATGCACCTAGTACATTAATAGTGGAGCTTCGAGCCATATGACAATTATGCGTGATATGTTCTCAGATTTTACATAGACATGATTGGATCTGGAGAGATGACATAGTTGTCAGAGTAGTTGGACGGGGGACCATCACCTTTTAGAGGGAATCCATGGAGCCCATGACTTTGAGGGATGTATTGCATGTCCATGTGCTGAAGAAGAACTTGGTTTTAGTTTCCACGATCGAGGATAGGGGACATGGAATGTACTTCCTTGATGGGCATGTGCATGTTTTTCCCAAGGCATTAGGACCATATGCTTCTTTTGTTATTGGATTCAGACGTGGGAAAATGTACAAGCTCTTGTTTCATCCTTTACATGCAGTAGTAGTGATCTATGCAAGCTATGGCATAGGAGGATGGCTCACTTGCATCATCCAACTTTGCAAATGTTGAGCGATATGGTGACTGGTTTTCCTGAGTTCAGCACAGAGCATAGTGATGTATGCAGGGGGTGTGCTTTGGGAAAGTACACCAAGACTGCTTTTCCAAGCAGTAACAGTGGATCAACATGAGTACTTGACTAGATTCATTCTGATTTATGTGGTCCTATGCCTTCTGTTTCATTGACTGGTTATGAGTACTATGTTACATTTATTGATGACTACTCCATGAAGACCTAGATCTACTTTCTAAAGAGCAAGAAGTCAGAAGAAGTCTTGCAGAGGTTTCAAGAATTCAAAGCTCTTGTGGAGAACCAGACATGGAGGCAGATTCGGGTGCTGAGATCAGATAATGGGGGTGAGTATACCTCCAATGCATTTGATGATTTTTGTGCACATGAGGGCATCAAGAGATAGTTGATGATTCCATACACTCCAAAGCAAAATGGATTTGCGGAGAGAAAGAACAGGGCCATTATGGGAGCAACAAGAACTATGCTTCATGATCAAATTCTTCCACTCTTTCTTTGGGATAAGGCATGCAACACAACTGTTTACGTTTAGAACAAGAGTCCTCACCAAGCATTGGGGTGCAAGACTCTTGAGGATATGTTCATAAGTAAGAGGCCCGAGGTTGGCCATTTCAAGATTTTTGGTTGTCTAACTTACTCTTGTGTCCCTTCAGAGAAGAGGACAAAGTTGGAGCCCACTGCATAGAAGGATATCTTTGTGGGTTATGATGAGACTTTGAAGGCCTTCCGCATATATCAACCCTTACAGAGGAAAGTTGTTGTGAGGAGGGGAGTGAGATTTGAGGAGTGGGCCTTCAGGAAGTCTCGGGAGTTAGAGCGGGGGGAGCAATAGGCTTCGACTCCTCAAGTGATCTCTCAAATTCTAGCTTCATAGAGTGTAGGGTCATCGGTATCAGGGGTGACTGGTCCACCGGTTACAGGTGCTTCAAGTCCAGGGATATAGTTCACAGGTTCACCTGGTACAGGTCCAGGTTCTCGGGTTACAAGTTCACCAATGCCAACTTCCGATTCACAGGAGTCACCAGCTTCTAGTTCACAGGTTTATGGGTCTCCAACTACAAGTGGTTCTACTCCCGAGTCTGAGTCTTCAGAGGATGATACACCATTTTGGGAGGATTCTTCAGGGAAGAGATAGCCCAAGTTGCTTAACGACACCCTGAAAGAAGCAAGTCAGTTGGAAAACCCAAGAGACATATACGAGAGATTAGGATGCCAGACGGGTATGACATGGATTTGGTGGCTAGTCTTCATGATTCAGAGCCTTCAACTTTTGAGGAGGCATCCCAAAATCACGTGTGGAGAGATGCCATTATGGAAGAGTACCATTCCATCATGATGAATGATGTTTGGGAGATTGTACCGAGACCAGAGGGGAAGTCAGTGGTGACTTCTCAATGGATTTACAATATCAAGCATGTTGTCGATGGCAGTGTGGAGAAGTACAAAGCTCGGTTTGTGGCGTGGGGGTTCTCACAGGTAGAGGGAGTTGATTATGACGAGGCCTTTGCACCGATTACTCGTTACTCCTTGATCAGAGCAGTGATCTCAATTGCAGCGGAGATGGGTTGGATGATCCACCAGATGGATGTGAAGACCGCATTTCTCAATGGACTTCTACAGGAGGAGGTGTATGTTGAGCAGCCACAGGGCTTTGAGATTCATGGGAGAGAGTCTCATGTTTGTAGACTAAAGAAAGCCTTGTGTGGACTAAAGCAAGCTCCTAGAGCTTGGTACTCCAAGATAGATTCTTACTTGCTATCGATGGGATTTCAGAATAGTGAGGCAAATCCAAATCTTTACTATATCATGTCGGTGATGATCTGCTCATTTTTTTGCTATATGTGGATGATTTGTTCATTACAGGTGAGGAGAGGCTCATTATAGCATGCAAGAGAGATCTTGCTTCAGAGTATGAGATGACAAACATTGGCTTGATGCATTATTTTTTGGGATTGGAGATTTGGCAGGAGCCTAGACATATTTTTCTGGGGCAGGGGAAGTATGCAGTTGATATTCTGAGGAGATTCCAAATGGAGGACTACAGGCCAATGGCCACACCAATGATCACCAACTGGAAGAAGCTTCATGCTTCTGAGGGAGAGTTGGTGGATCCGATCTTATATCGTCAGCCCATTGGTTCTTTGATGTGTCTGGTCAACACCAGGCCAGATCTGTGTTTTGCGGGGAACACTCTCAATTAGTTTATGGTGGAGCCTAGGAGAGTGCACCGGGTAGCCACGAAACATGTGTTGAGATATCTTGTTGGGACAGTAGATTATGGTCTGGACTATAGGAGGACAGATGGTGTTAGTTTGATTGGCTTCATGGACTAAGATTGGGAAGGCAATGCGATAGACTGGAAGAGCACTTACGGTTGTTGTTGGTAGTTTGGGCCTGGCAACAATGTCGTGGTTCAATTGGAAGCAAAAGTCCGTAGCTTTGAGTTCTGTAGAGGCTGAGTACATGGCAACTAGTCAGGCTAGTTGTGAGACCCTATGGATTCGCAAGTTGTTGGTGGATTTATTTGGTCAGGAGCTGAGACCTATAGTTATCTACTATGACAATCAGAGTTGCATCCAACTCTCTGATAATCCAATATTCCATGACAGGTCGAAGCACATAGAGATCAGGTACCACTTCATCCATGACTATGTTCAGACAGGAGCTGTGGAGTTGCAATACATTTCCACGGATGAGCAAGTGGCAGACATTCTAACAAAATCCTTGGGGAGGGGCAAGTTTGTCTTCTTCAAGGACAAGTTGGGAGTGGTGCGGAACACCTTGCTCGGTAAGAGGGAGTGTTGATTTTTGTATCTAGAAAAGTGTTCCTCTAGTGATTTTTGCTTAAGTCACTAAAAGTGGGAAAATAACATGACCCTTGCATTAATTACATGAGATGTGTAATTAATGTCACTTTAGAGTTATAAAGTGACTTTTGAAATATTTACGAGGGGTTGAGAGAAAATAATTATTTTTTGAGAGAAAAAGAGAATTAATCTCATCCATTCATTTTTTCATTTCAAGGTAAAATTAGGGCCCTTGATCTTGAGACCTCTCAACTACCCTCATGAGGCAAACCAAAAGACAAGGGAAAGGCATTAAATACATTTCCATGAGCATTTGGAAGAGGAGAGGCGAGTCGAATTTCTTGAGGAGAAAGTGGATGCAGCTAAGAGAGAAGAAAGGTGACTGCACGTTTATCAAGGCACCCACGACAACATTCTAACACAAAAATCGAAGAGTTGAACAACATCACGATTTCCCATGCTATTAGCACAATTTTCAAGGAGTTGAGAGCATTTATGGGCAATCCGTACAACACTTCCAACAACAAACTATCACAAATTTCAATGGTGAAAAGGCACACAATTCAAGGGTATTAAATGTTGAAATAAGTGATCACCAAAACCACGGAGGAAGATTAAATAGGGCACAAAATTCAAGGAGGCATTCTAGATGTGAGAAATAATCCGCACTGTATGGTACAAGGCACGAATTTCAAGACTATATATGCACAAAAGACAAGGCATTTTCCAGCACTATTTTCAAGGCAAAAAAAATAGATCTGTTGTGGTAGAGATAAGTGGTGTCTTAATTTCAGATTTGACTGTTGTAAATTTTTATATTTGAAGAAGAAATAATTCTTCTCTCAAACAAGTTTCCCCCCCTGGGGTTTTTTCTCGAGCTATTGACCAAAAATTCCCAAGTCTGTCAATTTTCATGGTGTGAATGTGTTTTTTATTTTTGCTCATAAAGATGGTAAAATTCCGTAAGTGTTTCAGTTTTGTTCAGTTTATGAAATAAATTCCATTAGCAGCAGTCATGATGAATGGGAGGGCATTAAACCATGAACATTGAAATTTGAAACTGGGCGGAAAAAACTTTAAAATTTTTACAAGTCCATTATATGTTAATTTGGTCAATGGTTTCGACCCACTATAATCTAATCTCGATTAAGGGATTATAACTGTAATCTAATCTAGGTTAACAAATTAGAGTTGATTGAAACCACGTAACAACTAAATATTTGTACAATGAACAATTCAATTAATACAATGAGATAGAGAGAGGGTGTAGCTCTCAGTTAGGTCAATTTTCTCAGTTAAGGGTTTCCAAGGTAAATCTTGAATATAGTGTGAATGTTCCACTATTATTCTTATGTTTTAGATTATGTCAATGGTTTTTTTAGTGCAACTTCCCTTTCCCTTATCCCCTTTCCTTGTTTTTTCCAATGTACTCTAGTCTTCCTAGCTTGAATAACATGTTTGAAAGTCATTGCATACTACCCTAGGGGTTGTCACTTAGTCCATGTTCTCTCTCTCTCACTGCCTTGAGTCCTAGGATCAGTGGGCATCATAGTTGGAAGATAATCATCCTACCTCTTTCTCCTAAGTTGATTGTGTTAGGACACTCGAATCCATCTGCACAAATAATATATGATATGCATATATATTGAACTTGTTTAGAGCAACATCGAGTTCTTTATCATCTCATATATAGTAAAGTTTAAATATATATGGTATTTTTCAAGTGAGGAACTTATCTATCCATAGATGTTATAACCACCTTATCACAATCTTGCAATTCTAAAGGAGGCCTAATTCATAAGTGGCCTTATAACCAACCCAAAATACAATTTATCATAAAAAGACAATGACACAATAGCTTAAGATCTTCTATCATTAGGTTATTTTCTCTCTTCGATGTTATAAGTGGAAGAAAAACTAATTAGTTGCCATTCTTTTTTCTTAATAATACTCTTCTAAAATTCATTACTTTTTTAAGGTTTAGAATGTATATGCATCTTTTTAAGCTCTTTCTTTTGGGTTTAGATTGCACATGCATCTTTATGAGTTCTTGCAATTGTTTTTCCTTTAATTATTTAATATTTAATTTGATATTATAGTTACCTTGGACAGATCTTTCAACATATCCTTGTCTTTATTAGCTTCATAAACCAACTACATACACATTGATAATGTTACTTCATATGATTTCATAAAAACCATTTTAACAACATTTAGTAATTATTGCAAAATACATATAAAAAATAATTGCATTTGTTGGACTAAGATGCATGGACACAAAATGTCAAAATAGTAAACTCACAATATGCATAACATTAGCTCAAATTAACATCAATTTTTCACCAAGCTCAACTTATACTTTCCGAGCTATAATAGCTATATTCCGAGGTGATATAGAAGGATCAAATAAGGGCAATAACAATGCCTCTATCCCATCATGCTCTTGAAGAAAAAGCAATCTATCAAGAAGCAAGAATGTCTCCAACAAAGGTCCAAAAACTGCTCGAAGAGACCAATATGGCCCAATAAGTTCCTACACATGCAAATAAACAATGAGAGGATTAAAAATAAACTCTTCACAAAATCACAAACATGAGACAATTGCTTATGATAACAAACCCAATGAACTTTACATTTGCTAACAATCTTAGATATGTTTTTAAGTGATCATTATGAGATGTGGACATAAAGCAAACACAAAAACACAATGATGTTATTGAACAAACATCTGGGTAAAAGTGTATTAAGTAAACATAAATCATAAGCATTTGATCAATAATATTTTAAGGTTTACATAGGCGACATGAAGAACGAAGAACAAATATTTACATTCTTAACAATGTCAAGTGTTGATAAATAGTATGCTCTAAATCTAATTCCTAATCTCTTTGATGTTTATTAGGATTGACTAATGAACAAAGAATAACTCAATTTGAAAAATATAAGTATTGGAAGGTTTTCTAATAAATCATATTGTTTGTTACCATTACATTATAAATAGTGGGCCCGTTGCACCATGGTTTATTTGGTTGATACAAGGTGACGCCACGACAAGGTGGCACCACGACAAGGTGGCACCACGACAATGACCCAAGTTCAAACCTTAACGAGCATAGAGCCTTTATCATGTGTACAAGTAGAACAAGTTTATCGAACCTCACATTAAAGTGGTCTTTATCCTAATAATGCAAGGTTGGGTTCATAGCTCCTCAAGGATAAAAAATGTTAACCTTGCAATATTTTTAAAAGAATAAGCAACTAAAATGGTTCCATTTGATATACACTTGAGTTCCATAGACCTAACTTGATCACTTGTGGACGTTAATATAATCTCTCTTTCTTTCTTTTTTTCTGCCATAAATACTCCATGACAAAAACCATAAAAAATCAAGTAAAGCTTGTCAATTCTTTTATTAACAAATCAAATTTACCCATACTAATAATATTCCTTCAGAGCTTATATGTAAGAGTAGGTTTGTATGCAAGTTGACATGGCCGTTATTATTACTGTTTTTAAGGTATTGGAAGATATTGTGGTTTATGGCTAATTTCAGTCCTTCCAGTTATGAGTTTGCCTCTAGCAATTAGACAAATCTTGTTGCAAACTTCAAAAGCTTATGGTAAGCGTGGCTGCTTCATCACCTCTGTAAGTGTTGCTTAAATTGTTAAGAACAAATTCATTCGATAACTTTAAAAGCATCCAATCCAAATAAGCGAGGAAGAAAATCCGTTAGATAAAATACATATTTGTAATAATGAATGTGATTATCTACAAGAACTCTCTTGACAGTTCATTGACTGGTCACAAGGTTGATGGTTTACGACCCTTGGTAATTAGTATCTAATGTATGTTTGTGTACATGATAAAATCTTCGACAGTGACAATTGAAATTCAATACACCCTAATAGTTTTCTCGTCTTCCGTCATGTAAGGAAATGCAAATGAGTTTTGTTGTCATCCATCCCATAAGGAAATGTAAAATGCAACACTGAAAAGAAAAAATATAAATGGACAAGAAGTGCAATTACAAGTTAAGATCCAGAAAGTGTGGTAAGCAGAGAGAATGGGAAAGAAGAGATACCACATTATGTTCCACTTCCTTCCAGGTTTGAAGGACATCTTCATTTGGAACAGGTGAAAGACAAAGTCTTTCAAATGCAGAAATACTGTACTCCTCAAACTTATGTGATTTATCAAGTTCATTGGCAACGATTGTCCTTCCACAAGAGAAACTGGAATTTAGAAGCATCTTTTCAGCTCGAGAGGTGCTATCTGAAGGCTTGCTGAAATCATTACAAATAGTGTTCCTATTCCCTAACTCACTAGCCTTTTCCTTTGGCCTTGAATTCTCAGAAGCCTGAAAAGAGAGTTCTGGTTCTATTGATTTTTTACCAGCAACCACTGCAAGCATCGAATCATTACCATTCAGTGAAGAAAAAGTCATTTCAGAATTCAATGTTTCAATCTTTGTCTTTAAGCATGGTTCTTTGCAATCAACAACTGAAGATGATCCGAGGCTTTCTTTTGCAAATTGTCTTTGCCATAAAGCACTTTTAGTTTTCTGGCGACGTTGAGATTTCCCTAATCGACCAACTGATGGACTTGTCTCTAAAATGTCAGGATAAAATTTTTGGAGAACCTGTTAGAGTCAACAATCATAATTCTGATCAGTCAACTTGCACAATTAAATATTGAAACTGTAATACAATGTTTAATCATATATGAATTGTTTTTGAATTTTTTGTCTATGTAAAAGTTTAAAACTAATGTACTTCTCATATACTTCTAGAGCATGCACATAAACATTAAACATTCTTCTAGTTCAAAATCAGAACTCACTCGTGTTTATACTGCGATGAGCATTGTTCACTTAATAAGTTAATCATGACAAAAAATGGGAAAGGAGAATTTTACTCTTAGTCAACTCAATGCTTGATTAAATATTTTACTTCAATATTCTTTTCCATGTTAAACTAATAATACTCACAAACTCGATTTTACATTTCTGGCCCCAATGTTAGCATCAACTAACTTTTCAGTCCAATACAACTGAACTTTGGATTTCATCATAAAAATACACTAGAATATTATTGCTGGTTTTTTAGCCAAGTTGCATATTTGTAAGGGATATATTTTATATCAGCAGTAAAATGATGATTTAAGGTGTTTTTATTGCGTTTTTGGTCACTTTAATTCGCTGTTGTACAACTTTTATTGCAGAACAAGGGAAGATTATTCAAAATTTATGGAAATTCAGGCTTGTTTTGACATATATAATCATAGATTTTAAGTATTAATACTTGCTGATTTGAAGAAGTTGCAGATTTTTAGGTATTTTATTGCATATCAGCAAACTTTTATTGCAGATTTGAGGTATTACAATTCCCCAGAAGCTCATAGTTGAAGCCTCTTCATTCAAGGATACCCCCCTAGAATTGGCATGTACCAATTCAGAAGTAAGAGGAAGTTTAATCAGTGACACAGCAAGTAGAAGTTATCTGCACACCTTTGAGTTCTTTCAGCAAAGGTATTTCTAGGTCATAGCAGTTCATAAAAATTGATCCTTGAGAATGATGAAAATTGCAAGTAAAAATTGCTATAGAAAAATGTTTGTGCAGTGAAGCTTATTGTTGGTGGTAGTGCCTGTCAAAGATAAATATGTAGGAAGAATTTGAAAATGTCTAAAACATAGATGAATAACATAAACAAAATCAGAGGAAATGGACACATTTTGTGTTGAACTTGAGGGATTTATGCAAAAAATCAAGGATGAATTGAAATAAGCAAAAAAGGACCTCATAATAAAGATGTTGAAACTTGAAATATCCAAATTGCAGGAGAAAAAAAGAGAAGGATGCCCAATCTGACAAGTTGTGAATCCTTAATCAATTGCTTATTAAGAAGCTTAAAACCCAAAAGGAAGGTAATATAAGCAAATAGAAGAACAAGGATGATTTAAATGATGAATTAAAAGAAATATGAAGAGGTTGTGTAATCATATTCAAGACCTTCTGAAATATGTTAAGAATGGGATAGGAGGTAGAATCAAAGATCATGGATGAAAAGACTCCTAGAAAAGTTGACGAGAAAATCTCTAAAAAGGTTGAAGAAGCCCTAAATATAGATGAGCTGAAATCCGAAATGCAATTAATAATTGAAGAAAGGAATTGATTGATAGTGCATCGATCTTCAACTTCAAAAGGAGAAGGAAGGGAAGGTACAAGAATGTCATCATAGGATACTTAAGAAGCAGATATCCAATTGTAAAAGGTAAATTGGAAAAATAGGCAAAATATTTTATAACATTCTCTCTCAAACAAACATAATCGAGGATCAAGCACAAAGGCTAGAACATTTTACTCTTTCAGAAAGGAGGATGGATGCAAGTTTGGTCAAAGTGAAACAAAAACATCAAAAGTGGAACCATATTGAAATCCTCATTACCAAGAAAGGCTACAAAAAAGCAAAAACAACATTCTCACTTTGAAAGGAGTAGATGTAAAACACAGTGACCATCATGGAATGTGCAGTCAAGGAACAATAATGTGATGGCATATCATCAAAGAGAAGAAACTACAACAAATTGATATGGCTACAACAATGCATGAAATCAAAGGGAAAGGAAACTACGTGACAACAAACTATCAAGGCTCAACACCATGTGGATGGATTGACAATCATTAGTGACATCAAGAGAGTAAAATTTGAGGAAATCCTATTACTTGGATTCATTCAATGTAAAACCCTTAACTAGAAAGCTTTGAGGACAAATATTTTTGAAGCGAGGTACTATATTATGACACTCATGGGGGTATATATATGGTCATATTCATATGTAAATACTAGGGAGTCCTAGTAGGGGGCCTACATGAACAATGAGTGAAAGTAAGTATATATACATGTCAATAGAGTCATTGTTGTACACATTAGCTTATAATTATTGTACCTGGATGTATTTTGGTTATTTGGGAGTTCTCCTAATATCTAAGGAGTTGTTGTGTAACTCATCATAATAATAACTTTGCGAGTTGTACTCTACATGCATATTTGGTTTACATTACGTGTCTGTAGGTTTATCACAATTGGGAATAACTAGGCAAGGTTCAACAAACTGGAAAACTGGAGAAACTTGAAAGAAATCGAAATGGCTCGACAAAATATCAACAAGGGGAATATATTAGAAAATAGAAAAATCAAAAGAAAAAAATCTATAGCAGAAATAAATATGGAAGATATTTTCCAAACTGGTTTATCATGCTTTATCGTGTATTGGGTCCATAACACAACTAATTAGTAGTGTCAAACATTGGGAACTACCAAGGAAGGAGTGAGAAACGAGAATGGGAAGAAGCAAAAACCACTTGGGTGAAAAAAATGATTGTATCTTGCCCTTCGTTCTTCATAGCAATTGGGTATCAAAGGGCACCAAATTTGATAGCTTATGAAAGCAAAGATGAAGTAGGAGCATGCTACTAGAGACGTTGTAACCAATGTTCCACAGGGACTCGACCCCCAAGGTCAGGAGCTTGCCCCCCTCGCTCCCCACGCCATGGGGCTTGGGAGATTCATCCGAAACGTTTCTCTGTGCCCCCCAAAAACCGAAACTCACCGAAACGCATAGGGGGGAGCACGCCCCTACTTGCTGAAGCTCGCTCCGAACTTGGGGGACGCGTGGGTGCTCCTTCTGCATTTCTTTTTATTAGTTAGTTTTTATGAATAAATGCAATTTATGATTCATTGGTTTCTTCATCAAATTTGTGTTGCTAAAGGGTTTTCTTGTCAGGTTGAGATGTTTTTACAGGTCATAGAAACCGAAGATTCTGGTGTTCTCGTATGCTCTCCTTGCTTGAAGATCAAATCGAGCACACGTCCCATAGTTGGAGCCAGATGTTACCACCTAAGTTGCACTCACTTGAACTTCCAGATGAGCTGCTAAAGTTTGCACAAATACTTGTGCATTTCAGTGTTCAGAAGTTCAAAGCAAGCCTTTCCAGGGCCCCTTTTTATTTTTTTTAAAGCATGTCCATGCCCCACGGGGTTTGTAATAAAGTGTGCTAGGATGGTGGTCTTATAAGTAACTTGGCTTTCTAAGACTTGGAAACCAATGAGGGTATTCCAAGGAGTTTTTTCCCTTGTCAATTATGCTTTGCCTTTAGCCAATTATAATTAACGAGTGGTCTCCTACACCTCCAAAGCTGGAATGCCCAAGTTGGTGGTTAGGCCTTGGGGGGTTATTAAAGTTCATGTGTCAACATATATAAACATGCTAGACACTTAAATAAAGTCATATGGTCATGTACTAGGTCCCTAGGTGTTTTTTTTAATGTTTTGCAAAAAACTATTTTTTTCGTAAATTAGACCATTTTTTAATGGTTTAATTGAAAAAATTCAAAATGTAATAATTAAGCGGTTTGCGGGTAAAATTTGACAATGGGGTGCTTGTTTTCTAAGCCAGAGCACCCATTTAACCCATAAACCCACTTTTCCTAAGTTTCGAGTAATTATTTATCTCAAAAAATAATATTTGCTCGAAAAACCCAAAAAAGACAAAATAAATGTCAAATTAAGACATAATAAAGGAAAAGACAAATTCCTAAATCCATGGAAAGTGTCCGGAGTTGAACTGAGCTTCAACAAAAGTCATTGAGCAGTTAACTAAAGCTGAACTGAGCTCCGAAATAGACAGATCCAATCAAGATATTGAAGATCCAGTTAACTGATGATGAAGGAATACACCCTCCTTCAACTTGGGCGACTTCTCTACATGGCATCTCATGATTTGTTGTGATAACTACGAGGTTGGGCTGCCTACCTATTCTAGAGGTGGCACAACCTCAATCCATTGGCATTCAATATGATTAAATCAGGATCTATCACAACCAATTTGACTCCCTCATCATCTCTTGGGAATTGCGCCCTAGTTTGCATGAGATTTCTTATTTAATGAGAGCTTTTGCTCCATTGTTTGCATTAGAAGGTGGAACCTCTGCTTGCACTCTTTTGTAATAGTTTTTTGTGAATAATAATAAGGCGGCTTTGGAGGCTATCTTGATGTGTTCTTTGGAGGTTTGATGTACCATGCTCTACATATGAGGTAACTTGTACTTAGTTCACAATTTGTTCATTGTTGCGAATCTATCTGTCCTTCAAGAGGAATTATATTTCAGAAGGAATAATTAGTAATTCTTTATAGGTTACTTTTATGGTCAATGATAGAAGAATGCATAGAGACATATAACTTCTTGTTTGAATTTATGTCTACTTAATTTTTCTTTTATTTATTTACACAGGTGTATTTGATCCCCTTTTGCAAGTGTTTGTGAGTTTCTTTGCAGGTAATCTAAGTTGGAAGGAGTAATAAGCATGCTAGCCTTGCCCAATTTCAGCAGATCCAAATAGAGCTTCATCTCTCCGGTCCATCAAGAGAATGACTCCATTGCTCAAAAATTGTTGCTCAACCCCTATGGGTTTCCGCTTTTTAGATCCAATTTCTCTCTAATTTTCTTGGTTACTGGTTTGGTTCCCTAGATCTATATTTTAAAAGCTAAAATAAAAGTAGAACTAAAAATTCTAGATATAATGTGTTTTCAAAGTCTATTTTCAAGATCTAGATCTAGCTTGTTCTCTTTTATAAGTTTTAAATCGCAAATCTAAAGGACTTTAAAAGAAAGATTTGAACTTCAATTTGTTTATCTAGCATTTAGTGCTTATTCATTTGCTTGCCATCTCTTAAAGAAGCAAGAAAAGATCCTAGGAAGGCAAGCTTTATAGCTTGCCTTACTTAGTTCATTTTTTCCATTTTTATTGCTAGTTAACTTAGAAATTGTTTATAAATTTTTGTAGTATTGTCAAATACACTTTTTAAGTGTTTTTTTACTCTTTTACAACTAATAAAACTCGTTGGTTTTTCTGATATTTTAGCAGGTTTTGAAGATTTATTGGTCAAATTCACACATTTGGAACCTTTCGTGACCATCCAGAGAACTGGTTTTACCTTTCTTTCTTTCTTCTAAGTGTTTGTAAGCTGTCTGGTGCCTAATTCATATAGGACCAGCAGTATTTCTTCATTGGGTAAATGTAGCTTGAAAAATAAAAAGAGCAAAGCAGGCTATTCCAGCGCCTGCCCCCATCCCCCCAGGGGGATCTGCATTTATTTTTTTATTTTTTATTTTTTTTGTTTTAGATTAGTTCCTTTATGCTATTAGTAATTAAATCACATCACAAAGCACACAAACGTCCCTAAAGGACTTCTTAGATCAGATTTACTTATTTCATGCTTTGTCATTTTTAAAAAATTTCAATAAACCTTAAAATTCATGCCCTTGCTTTCTCGAAGTACTGCACCATTTTTTGGTGCGTGGAAAAGAGACTCTTGGGTTGTAGATTAGCTTAATAACTCACTTTTTCACATTAAATAAAATTCACCAAGGCTTGAGAAATCCAAGTATGTTGTTGACTGCTGCAACTTAGTCTGAACAGTTTGGTCAATCAGAAAGGGGATATTGAGTGGCTAGTTTTAATAGGGCAATCCTACAAAGTTTCAATCTTGAGAGCTCGGGAGGTCGAGTGAGGCTAACTACAGAGTCAACAGGCTACCGTAAGAAGGTTTATCCTCGCCTGGTTGGACACTTGGTATAGCTATCACAACTCCCAGTTCAAAGGAGCGATTCAGAGTTGGGCCAAACCAACAATCTACCCACTCCTTTAATACTCACTAATAATTTAAAATTTACAACAAGCTTTTGCAATGCTTTCACGACACAACACAGTAGCAATCACATTCACAATCTCGACACTAGTCATCATACGTTATAATGGTTTAACTTAAATCATAAAATGTCATGAATGTATTTATATCATGTGTTGTTATATTTAAATGAGTTGTAAATGGTTCCTTGTTGTAATATTTTCATCATCCAAACATTAACTCCTAGAATAGCTTTTTGCTTTATATAGTTTAAAAGCCATAGTTTATTTTATAGGGACCACCCCCCTTGGCTTCACTAGGAGTAGCCTAGACGAAGGAGTCGAGTAATCAGGTGACAACACTTGACTCTCACTTGCCCCCAAGAACACACTGAGCGACTTGAAGGTTTCCTACCGCGTTCCCCCCAGGTGTGTATTAGGCGGCAATAGAACCAACCATTACAGGGATGTATGGCAAGCTTAGCCGTGATGATACATATGATGTCATTGGAAAATTCCTTTTTGCCAATGGCATTCCTTTCCATGTTACTCGTTCTCCTTATTATAAGGAGATGGTCTGTGCAATTGCAACATCGGGACCCTCATATGTGCCCCTAGGTGAGCATAAGTTGAGGACAGTGATTTTAGAGAGGCAGGTGTCCAATATTACTATGCAGAAAGAAGAGATGAAAGAGATATGGGTGAGGTCAAGTTGCTCTATTGTTATGGATGGGTGGACAGACATTGCCAAACGCCCACTTATTAACATCATAGTTATATGCGTAGACGGGCCATTCTTTCTTAGAGTTGTTGACTGTTTTGGAAAGCGCAAAGATGCAGCTTTCCAATTTGAGCTTCTTCGGGATGTTATAGAGGAGGTTGGGCATGAGAATGTTGTGCAGGTTGTGATAGATGTGTTAAAATGTTAACCAGAAAAATCTTTGGGAGAAATGCATGCAAGGGTTTGCATGCATGCATGCAAAAGTGAGTTTTGCATGCACCTACTTTTAGGTTTTTGGTAAACCTAATTTTTCTATGAGTTGATATAAGGAGACAGAAGGTGTCTGTCTCACTCACTGAGATAACTGACCTGAGATAGACCAGTTGAGAGGTGGACGACTTTCCTTGGGAAGGAGGGCACATTCCTTAAGGAGGAAGAAGCTCGTACCGCATCCGGTTGAGCGTTTGAGTGTCTGTAACTTGTAGAGTATCTTCGCCTTAGTGATTGAGGAAGATCTGTGACGATCAGAGCTAAGATCTGCTGAGATCTGATTTCGTACGAGTGATTCATGCTTTGAGGGAGGGCGCACTTGTCCATGCAAAGGAGGACGTTTCAGCAGTTAGACTTCTTCTATTGCAGAGCAGATCAGAGCAGTGTGATACAAAGAGGCAGATCAGTCAAGGGCACCTGCGGAAACACTCAGATCTAGTTTGACAGTTAGGGCACATTCTTCCAGTGCATGCATCAGCTGATGCATGCAAATCTAGAGTCTGCTCTGTTCAGGGATTGAGTTACTTCTGAGGTAACACTGTATTGTACTTGTCCATTTTTCATATATGCTCTGGGCTCGAGAGAGAAGATAGCCCCACAGATTGTTGGTTTTCCCCGGTTGGGGTTTCCAGGGTATATTTGGTGTTCTATGTGTGATTGCTTATATTTCAGTTTGGTAAATGAGATCTAGTTGTTGAGTTTATATTTGTATGTGCATGTATTGATATTGAGACTCAAACCGCTTGAGATCTCTGGGTGATTCAGAAGGAGTAGTGATCTCTGAATCAAAGTTTTACAAGATGCAACATCAGTGTGCAAATCAGCTGGTTTACTAGTTCAGAGCAGGTATAGGCATATATGTTGGACCCCTTGTTGTGTGCATGCTCTCAACAATGACCTGAAAGACATTGGAAAAATTGATTGGGTATCCACCTTGGTATCAACTGCAAGGGATGTGCAGATGTTTATCTGCAACCACCACACCTCCTTAGCCATGTATAGGGCTCACTCGAGGAAGGAATTCCTCAAGCCCACAGATACTAGATATGCCAGTTATTTTCTCTTATTGGAGAGGATGTTGGAGATACAACCAGCATTGCAGGCCATGGTTGTGACTCCAAATTGGAACAGGTGGACAGAGTCCAAGACAGAGGAGGGGAAGAGGATCAGGATTCAGATATTGGATAATGATTGGTGGCTAGATTTTAGTTATTTGGTGTCATTCTTGCGCCCTATAGTTGAGGTCATTCGCTACACTGACACTGATTCTCCTAGTCTTGGAGAAATCTATGAGATTTTTGATAGCATGTTGGGTAAGGTAAGGGCAAGCATTCATGAGAAAGAGCCCTCAGAGTTCTACGTGAACCAGATTCGACCCATTATTTAGCGTAGGTTGGATTGAATGAACACACCTTTGCACATGGCAGCATATGCACTAAATCCAAAATGGTACATTTCTAGGCCTGGTAGAATTCCTCCCTTTGGAGATCCAGAGATCAAGAGGGGTTTCTGAGCTGCCATTACAAAGATGTACAGTGAAGAGGAGGGGCAAACACTTCGTAGACAATGGATTCAGTTTGCAAGTCTTAAAGGTACATTCAACAAGCCTGATGCTAAGGCAGATCGTACTGACTTAGCCCGGGATGACCCCATTGGTTGGTGGGACATGCATGGGGATGATGCTCCAGAGATCATGATGAATATGGTTGTCTATGGTTGTCATTGATGACACACCATTAATGACAAAAGTGTAAATGCATGATGACAAGCAAACAAGGTGATGGGCATTGGCACACCTAATAAGCCAAATGACCCATATTGTGGTCATTTGGAATTGGCCCTAACACCCTAGATAATGAGGTGCACAAAGGACACATGGCAAGATGGCTTGGAGATGGCAAACATTGATGTGAAGAAGATTGCCGACATCCACAAAACCGGGCATCTTTGATGATGTTCAAAAGGGATGCTGCGGGCATGATAAATGAGTGAAAGACAAACCTATTGTGGGCATGACATTTACCCCTTACGGGCATCTCCAAACACAACTTATGGGCATACTAAAGAAGGGTTGAAACCCTTGCTGCAAACATCCTGAAGCACATAATCAAGGGACAGTGCGGGCATATGACATGGTTTGAGATGGGTGTTAAGACCACGTGATGTGGTAAGAAAGACAAACATAAATTTATAATCATTTAATTTATTAAATGATAAAATAAAATTTACAATGGTGAAGTCAGCCCAGCTTTTAAAAGACAATTTATTTTAAATAAAAATATAAATTGAAATACTCTTTTTACAAGTCGGCTCCAAATAAAGACTTAAAATAAATAAAAATAGAAATTGATTACAAGTCGGCTCAGCAAAGTTTTTGTAGAAGACCAGTATAAATACAAGACAAACGACCTCATTTATGGGAGAATTTTCGTGTGGCTCTGAGCAAAAATTCGGACTGTTAAAATTCGGGTGACAGTGGAAGTCTGTGCAAGTACAGGAACAGTATTGGAGCAGAGCTTGTGGAGCAGCTAGAACAGTAAATTAACTTTTTCTTTTACCTTTTATTTTCTGGGTACAGCTGAATGTTGAAGATGTGGTTGATGCTGATATGATGCTGAACATTTGATAAATTGATGCTAAACATTGACACATTAGGGCAGCAGAATGCATGACTGCTGAAATGCATGGACAGAATTTTGATGGACAGTGTTGATGCTGATATGATGCTGAACATTTGATGCTAAACATTGAGACATTAGGGCAGCAGAATGCATGCTGAAATGCATGGACAGAATTTTGATGGACAGTGTTCACAGAATTCTTCTAGGGCTACAGTATGCTAAAGAATTGATGAATATGATAATGCTGGGTGGCACATGAATTGGATGATGACTGCTGGTTGATATAGTAGAGTGTTGAGATGATAATGCTGGGCATGATAAAGCTTGGACAGCCTGAGTATTTGATGTACATGATGACAGTGTGAAGTATATGGACAGAATGGAGATGATGATCTAGGGCTGCAGGTTGACATGTTAGGGCAGTAGAATGCTGATATGATTTGATGCTGAACATTTTGATCATGGCTGAAGCTTGATGACAGTATGTAGTTTAAGAAGAGACAAGTGCTGCAGTTGATGATATGACAGAGTTGATGACTTCTGTTGATGATGATGACAGTATGATTGATTGATGTAATTTGTACATGCAATACAAGCAGGGTCTTGCTATGAATTGTACTTGAATACAAGCAGAGTCTTGTATCCCTCTCTTAGTAGAATCTAAGAAAACCTAGGCAGTGTCCTAGATATTGAGTAGGTGCTCTTGATTCAGTTGGTGCTGATTCAGCTCACGGTTGTAGCCGGTCCAAAAACAAATACAAAAAGATTACAAAATATGTCTTGTGTCTCTTGTCCAATGTGTTGGTGATTCTGTGTTTTACATGGTGAATGACTAATGATACAGTACATTGATGAATATGTTATAGAAGTAAATGTGTGAATGATAGTATAAGATTGTGATTGAAGTTAAATTTTGGATTAAGTATAGGCTCACTGATTCACCCCCCCCTCTCAGTGAGCACTGTGTCTAACAGATCAAACATCTTGCTACTCGCTTGTTATCTCAGATTGCTAGTTCCTCTGCAGCTGAGAGGAATTGGTCCACCTATAACTTCATCCACTCTATCAAGAGGAATAGACTTACCTCTAGGAGAGCGGAGAAGCTAGTTGTAGTGCATAGTGCCCTACGTCTTGCACACAGGAAGACACTAGAGTATCGGATGGGACCAGCTGTATAATGGGATGTGGATCCAGAGAATGATGCACAAATAGACGAGGAGGATGGACTGAATGAGATGCAACATGGTTGGTGTGCCATTAGTTACTCATGAGAGTGACTCAGACTCAAATGATGACATTCCCATTGATGGTCCCGATGCTTTCATGCAGCAGATGGATGCAGAGGACCAATCATTGGAGTTGACTCCTTGATGTTCATTTTGTGTTGATTACTTTCAGGCTTCAGCTACTTTTAGCCTTTATGTTTCAGTTATTTGTTAGTTTTGAACTTTTGACTCTAGATATTGATCAGTGATGACCGAGTCTTTGACTCTTACCTATTTTTTACTCTTTGGGAAATCTTAAGACTTAATTTACTATTGATGTTTCACTGTTTCAGTCTCTATTTCAGACTTAGTATTTACTATTTGGTATTTGGTATTTACTATTTGCAAGCAATATCATTGATTGAATCTTTCAATTAGAATGACTGAAATATCAAATATGAATATCAAGATTCAAATGACAAAGTTGAATTACATTAGTAATTTGTTAGATTTAATTTACATTGCACAATTAGTTTCTGATTTAATTAAATGTTGAATTACATTAGTTTCTGATTTTCATTGCTCAATGTTGAAAACTTGAATTGTATTAGTAATTTGTTAGAATTAGTTTACATTGTTAGGATTTATAATTTATATATATATATATATATATATTTTAATTTTTATGACCCCGACGCCCCCCCGAATCTCCTTAAAATTTGGGGGTGGTCTCCACACGTCCCCAACGTGAGTTTCCCCCCTCCCACGTTCCCGCGTCCCGGAAACTTGGGGGAACATTGGTTGTAACACATGTTGAAGAGGCCTCTATTGATCATGTGCAGACAAAAGATAGGTCCAAAGCCTTGGTCTTCTTTGGCACATCATTTATAATAGCCTAATCTCTGTTAGATTTTTAAATTTTAATATATAATTATCTAGGATCTTATTGAGAGAATAACAAGCACAACATAAACACAAGAGACACAAGAGACACAAAGATTTTCCTCGGGAAACCATAAAGGAGAAAACCCCGCAACTTCCTCAGAGATAGAATGATCACCAAAACAATGTCACAAAAGTAAAGCCCAAAAATAGAGATGGTCTTCAACAGCTTCTCTCTTCTTCACTTGTGCGAACTTGTCCTCCTTCTCACTAATGCGAACTTGTCCTCCTTCTCACTAATGCGAACTTGGTGAGTGAGTGAATGAATAAATGATAGAGCCTAGCTCTCTATTTATACATTCACTTCCACTTTAACTTTACCACTTGACATGTCGGCCCCAACTAATTCTAATTGGGTCGACTCCTCTAGGGGACTTAAAAACCCCTTTACATTTGACTCTAGAGAGATCTATTGCCCCAACTTACAAGGGAGGATTTACCTCAATGACTTTACATGACCAAATGTAATAATTACATCCCCGACCGGAGGAATAAACATCTCTGTCGGAGGTACAAATAAAATAAATAATAATTACAATATAAAATACAAGTGAATATCTTCCGCAGTTACAATAACATTAACAATCTCAACAACATTATTAAGATTGGGGCGTACATAGCACCAACAACCTTGGAAAGGCAATGTTTCCAAATTCAATTTAAGGACATACAAGCTAAGATCCACCTCTTCAACACTTTGGTGTCACCTTCTCTTCCTTGTGGATGAGTGCTATGCAACTACAATGAGAGGGCTCTCATCACTACGTTATCAAAGCATATTCATGCCAAGAAATGATTTTTCACTTTATAGTCGAGTATGGTGCCCACCCTCTTTTCATCACTTTGATTTTCCATGTTGTGACCATGTTGTATAGGATCAAGTGCACAACTAACTATCATTCAAGTTGTAATCGTTATCTATATCTAGCTCTCCAATTCTTTATGTGTCTTGTTAATCAAGGGGGCGAGAATAGTTCGTATGTCAAAGCTTCTTCTCTTCTCCAATAAATAATCTTAATATTAAGAAGTCCCCTCTTTTGGATTTCTTTATCAATAACCCCTATCTCACTAAAAGAGACATAGGTAGAGAGATTAGAACATAGTAGTCCAGCTAAAAGCCACTTGCATCAAACCAAAAGAGAACCTAACTCCAAAGGTCAAAGAAGAATGCATGGTTGAGGTTACTACTAAGACCTATGATCTAAAACAATACCAAGTAAGGCAAGCTACTGTTTAGAAACCAAGATCGCTATTTGAACTCCATGTCTCACATCTAAAGGCCAAGACACAATGATACCCAATAATTGGGTGAAGAGCCTTTTCAGGGCTCTGATGAGTTTTGACTAGGGAAATAAGACCCCACGTGCAGATAACATCCTAGAAGGTACATGGAGAAGACCAAACTACTCCATTATAATTCCATGAAGCGATGGAAATGCCTCTTGAACCTATCGACACTTACAAATGCCAACATTTGGTTGACTAAGGGCGTAACCACCTTGGGGGAAGTGACAAATCACTATCTTGTGGTTACAAATCACCACCCATTTTTATATTTTCTTGTAGCCACCACCTAAGTGCTATAGAAAAACTGACAAAATCACCGACTTCTCCTTTCAAGCATTTTGTCAAATATTTTGCAGCTAGGTTTTAAATTAAAGATTTAATTTGCAGACTTTGAAATTTAAAACACAAAGCCAAAATATCTCAAACTCATAAATTCTGAACATCCATGTCATACACAGTTAATTTTGATCAATCTGATCAGGGCAAAACCTCAAGGAAAACCCAAAGAGAAGAAATTTATTAAAAGAGAAATCTGAAACTTCTTTACACATAAATTTCCTTCACTCATAAACTGGCAAATTAACCCTACTTATCTTTTTCAGACTGTTGCCTCGATTTTTGTGCCACGAAACAATGTACGGCCTATTGTACGGCATGCTCACATGTACCAAGTTTTGTTGTACAGACTGCTCACTTACAACATTAAATGCTACCTTGAAAATTGTGCCCACATGTGCCAGAAAGTACCGCTGAACAATCCAGACTGTCTGCAATTAATGTTGTACGTTTTTCCTTGATTTCTATGTCCACACATGCCTGTATGGATTCTGGAAATACTGTTGTCAGACTGTCTTGGAATCCGTGCATGCTTGATGGCTGCCTTGGGAAACGTGCTGCCAAAAGATGACTTGGAAAAGGTGCCAAGTTTGTCTTGGAAGCCCTCTTTTTCTTCTTCTTCTTCTCTTTCTCTCTTGGTGTTGGTGAATATGTATTTCATTTTTCCCTTTCACTTTGTTTTATACTTCAAATTTTGTAACTACTTTATTAACTACCCAATCTAGGGTTGAGATCTAATTACAAAATCAAGGGTCTACATTAAATTCACTTTTTAATAATTAAACTCATTAATTATTAAATACATTACTTTAAATGTGACCCACTTTATAAAGTACAAAACATAACTTTATTTATATAAAAGTCACTTTTTACATAAATGTACACAAGGAACAAAACTTTAAGTCCCCCTCATCACACCCACACCAAAAACATGAGGGAGGACCTTCAGAGTTATCTTTTGAACACTCCCTTCTAATGAGGGAGGTCCTTCTGGTACCATCATAATCTCCACCTCTGATCCCTGACGTAGCTCCCTCCTACTCTGGAATGCCTCTCGGAGACAAGTGCCCACCCCTGAAATGGAACTCTGACTCTTGAGACTCTATCTGAGCCTCATCAACCTGCTCATCATCATCACCACTAGACTGGATGAGACTTTTGCCAGTGCTTTGGAGAGATCCACTCTCCTCATCAAAAGAAACGTAAATAACATGTTGATCAGATGGATCTCCTGCCCCATCCTCTGACTCTGATAGCCATCCACCTATCCCTGGACGTACAACATGTCCTCTCAATATGTATAACCTGTCCCTGCGATCACTAAGTAAGATTGTGGTCCTAACTAGATCATTCGTCCGATAAATGAAAACATGACCACCCCTGACCAACAACCCATAACCATCATCCTCTAAAGATGAAGCCGAGAGTTTGCTAACTCTCATCCCAGGAACAAAGAGAACTCCATGTATCTCCAGGACCTCTCCAAGGTCTAGTTGAAACCTGACTGTTCCAACCCCTCGAATAGCTACCTCTGGACTATCAATATCTGTCTGAATATAGTGTCTTGGTCCCAACTCAATGATGATCTGGAATGCATCATATAATCCAGTCATATGTCTGGTTGACCCACTGTCAACAATCCATACATGCTCAAAAACTGAGCTCCCCACACTAGAGTCAATAGAAACCGGAGAAAACTCATGCTCAAACTGAGTTGCAAACTCATTCAATGATGCAAAAGTGCCTTACCCTTCTTCTATGGACATTTGGAAGCAAAGTGCCTGTAATATCCTCTTCTGCTTTAGCACAGAGGACCATCCCGCTAACCTATCTGATTCCCATATGTTTGAGCGGGCACTGACATTCATGGAATCAACTGAGGATTGATGCCTTATGCACCCTAAGAAGATCTTTGGCAGGGGTATTAGATCATCAGTAGATAAACATGGGCCACGGGAACTATAGGCCACCTGCATGCATGGAATCCAAGCATTATTTCATGATGCATGCACTGATTGAGTCTCCAGAGCACTGCATGCAAGTCAACTGAGAATTAGAAGGTAAAGTGACCTAATTAGGTCAAAAGTTAGGTGTGACAGGTGAATGTTATAAAAGAATGGTAACGCTAGTAAGGAAGACCTGCTTATATGATTATTTGATTTGTGGATTCGAATTGGAGAGCTCAGCGAGCTAAGTTGGGGTTGAGTGCATGCACTCAGCTAACTGGTGTATTTCGACAGTGAAATCTATCTTCCCTAGTCGCCATCAGGTTGGATCATCCAGATTCGGCATTGCTTCATCATCAGGTATTACTATCATTCAGATTCTGCAGAGTTCTAGTTTATGATATATTGAGGGATTCGTCCCCCTGCATGGGCGCATTGTCCAAGGACCTTCCTATTCGCATTTCAGTCTACAAGGTTCATTCTTTCTGCATGCTGCTCCCATCCTCTTCAGAGCAATGATATTACCCTTCCCCTGGAAGAAGGGCTCTTTAGCTTGAGTCTTCAGCTACTTCTCAGCATATCTACCATCAAAAAGACGTCCTCCTGCATGTGGGTGACTTTCTAAGAGAGGGGTACATGTTTTAGGGCTTGGAGCCATCAGTTGGTCTGCATGTTGCTTCTATCTTCCTCAAAAGGGCACTATAACCCTAGCACACCTTGTCTGGAGCTTCATCTGTTGACCATTATTTATTGAGGAGCATACTGAGCTTGAGGAGGGCGCATTTATACCAAGGCCGCATTCTCTGAAGGACATCCAGCCTTATCTCCATATTCCACTAGCACAATTCTTGCATGTCGGGATTATATTGATCTACATCAGTTGATCCATCTACTGGTACGTACATGCATTGATTCTTCCTATTTTATAGCATTTCTGATTATCTGGGTATTAGGGTTGCATGCAGCGCATCCAATCTTAGATTAGTACATCATACATTCCTGAGTTGATACACAAGATCACATAGCAAACAAAGAAAAAAAGAAAATTACCAGTTTGGGATATTACAGTGCCCATACTGGTTACAATACTTTATCTTGCTAAGATCTTTCTTGACACCTTTCTTGGCCTTCTTTTTGCCCTTACTCAAAAGAGCAACATTCTCCTCACTAACTTCTCCCTGTGACTATTTACCCTCAAGAACTTCATCTCGAATCTCTACTTGGACAAAATCGTCCCACAGCCTCTCCCAATTAGGTAGATTCTCTCTGGATACAACACCTTTCACAAAGGTGTTCCACTTTCCTGAGAATCCATTCAAAGCTGTCTTGACCATTTCTGCACTTGTCACAACTTCCCCGACTAAACTTAGTTCATCACTGATTTTGGAGATTCTAGTGAGGTAAGAAGTTACCTTTTCCGTATCAGTTATTTTGACATTTCTTAATTTAGAACTCATCTTCCTCTTCTCATTAGAACTCAAAGATAATTTAGTTAATGAAGTCCACATTTCATGGGCATGACTCTTACTTGCAAGGTGAGGGATTACATGATCCTTTACTGAGTCAAGAATCAACTTCTTGGCCTTCAGGCTCTTTTTACTATATGTTGCATCATAGTCGGAAACATCGCCGAAAAATTGTCGATTTCCCAAGAAATCGCGATTTTTTGGAAAAATCAGACCTCGCGATTTTTTGAAAAATAATTTTGAAAAAATCGGCAAAATTGGCAATCTTTCCAAAAACATCGCGCGAAGTCCCAAAAAATCACCATGGAGTTTGAAAAATTTGATCAGTTTTGTACATAAGGCATTGAAGCTAGTAACAGTTGATGGTAATGTTTTAACATTACCATTAATTGTTTCAGGATGTTTGAGAGTGGTTCCAACCTCAATGGACTTCATATGCAAAAAGTAGAATTTTAGATCCCATTTAGAATTCAACAGACTTAATAGTTTTCAGGATTTCAGGATTGCAACATTCCATTGGATTCTATCATGTATGAGGGTAAGGGATTGGAATTTAATCAAGCACATCAAACTAGGTATGTACCTTGATGTTGGTGGTGTTGATGCTTGATTGTTGAAGTTGATTGAACTCATCTGTCATGACCTTAATAAAAATATACCCTTCAGTCAAACAAAATCACTTATTAAGCATGGGAAGCTTTTTCTACCTTATCCTAATGCTTGGATCAGGAAGTTTCATCAAAATTGTAGGGTTTTGAGTCTTTTGACTAATGTCCTTGAAGGATTAACTTCAAGATTCGAGGTAGAGGCAAGGGCTAGAGCCTAGAGGAGGGGAGAATGACCAATGTTCCAACCAATGTTGAAACTTCCAAATTTCCAATCTTTGAAACTTTGATGTATCATATTTTATTTGGCATTCACTACATCATATATATCAATGCTTTCTCCATATTTATGTGCCAATGTGTTTATCTAATGTTGTTGTTGCTTTATATGTTTAAAATTCTGAAAAACAATGATATATTTTGTATTTTTTAATGTTTTCCGCGGTTTGCCGATTTTTTCGTCGATGTTGCCGAGAAGTTGTATTCGGGATCCTTGTCGATTTTTTGCCGATGCCGATTTTTCCCACTATGTGTTGCATATCCTATGGCATCTGTGGTGGCATTAGGGACTACTACTGGCTTAGTTTGGGTAATTTCTACTATGTCCCATAGTTCATCAACCTATAAGTAAAGTTCTATGTTGCACGGGGACCCGTTCCCCCCAAAATTTCACCTGTTCCCTGCATTCCGAGGACTTTGGAACTCCTCGAAAACGTCCCCAAATCGTCGAGGACTCCATTGGGGACTTGGGGACTTTTTGGACGTCCCCTAAACGTACCCAGCCAAATCGAGGACTTTTTAGGGACGTCCCCTAAGTCCCTCGACCAATAGGGGACTCCTAGCCATCCCTTAATCTGCACATGAAAAAAAAAAAATTTAAAATTAAAAACCTAAAAGTAAATTCTAACTTAACGCTGCCCCTATTTCCCTAACCCGTGCCCCCCTTCGTTATCTATTTACCATACTTCGGTGGCTCACTCTAAAAATGTTTTGATTTCTATGATTTATCGCAATTAAAGGCTGCAAACATGTTTTGATATTTTCTGATAAAGTTTACAAGGAAGCTATATTAATATATTGCTCGAAACATGTTCTGATTTTTATGATTTCTCTCAATCAAAAGGTGTTCTGATTTTTATGTCAATGTGTTTACTTTTTAATTATATATATATAATTTCCATCCCCAACCTGCCATCCCCTGAAAAATTGGGGGTGCGCTCTAGCCGTCCCAGAAACTCGTCCCCGCGTACCCCCTGTCCCCCTATTCTTGAGACCAGTGCAACATAGGTAAAGTTTGATTCTCTCTTTCCAAGAACAAAAATTAATTTCACCATCTAATCTGTCTTCAACCCTTAACCCAAACATCTTCAGCTAAGTCACACGGTTCGGGTTCAGCAAGGATTAGGTTCGATTCAGGTTCGAATTTTCGGATGAGGTTCGACTATATATATATATATAATTTCTTGATATTATATAGCAAAAACAGCTAATGCAGAAACATGATCAATAAATATTTATATAACATAAATACATGAACATCATACATGAGAGCTAAATATATAGCATAAATAACATAACTAACAAAAAAAATCAGCATCAATATACATGAATAAGTAAGAATCATGATGAATAAATAATCCATATATGTTTAATAATAACAAATTCCAATCATCAACGCTTTTTAATATTTGAACACACAATAATAACAAATTCCAATCATCAAGGCTTTTTAAATATTTAAACACACAGATTTATCATTTATAGTGCAACTGCAAATTGTAAAAAGAAGTAGAGCCTATTTTTCAAAATGCGAAATGAAATAAAACATATTTTTCAAATTTCAAAATTAAGAAATCGTTGGGGTTGCAATCGCCGAGGCCCGAGTCGGGTGGTGCTGTGGGTGTGGTGGTCCGGTGGAGCCGCACTGAAATCGTGGCCCGTGATGGAGGCGGAGCCGGAGCCGGAGCCGGAGGGAGGTCGCCGGGATGGTGGCAAGTGATGGAGGCGGAGCTAAAGGGAGGTCGCCGTCACCACGTCGGGTCCCAGGATGAATCGTGGCCTGTGATGAATGCTCGGGGTTGCAACTTGCGGTGATGGAGGGCCGAGGCGGAGCTCGGGGTTGCAGTGATGGAGGCGGAGCTCGGGGTTGTAGTGAATAGAGTCGGAGGGAGGTCGCGAGGGTGCAGAAAAGCGGCGGGCAGAATGGATGTTTTCGGTCGGTTTTGCCCTAGGAAAAAGCCCGCCCGAACCTCATAAAAAAAATGAACTCCAACAAAAAATCGAACCCCAACGAATAGGTTCGCGAACCTAAACGAATTTCAAATTTTTTTTGAGGTTTGCCGAACCCCGAACCTCAAAGATTAGGTTCGGCGAACCCTGTGACTTAGATCTTCAGTAGTATTAAAAAATGACTTCTGATCTCAACAAAAGCTTAAAATGTTATTCAACAACGAGCACTACTCTGAAAACGACTGTGTATAAATTGCTTACTGCCTAGTTCAACTTGGCTCTGATACCATATAGAAAAATTGACAAAATCATTGACTTCTCCTTTCAGGGATTTTGTCAAATATTTTGCAACTAGGTTTTAAATTAAAGATTTAATTTGCAGACTTTGAAATTTAAAACACAAAGCCAAAATATCTCAAACTCGTAAATTTTGAACATCCATGTCATACACAGTTAATTTTGATCAATCTGATCAGGGAAAAACCTCAACAGAGGAAAACCCAAAGAGAAGAAATTTATTAAAAGAGAAATCTGAAACTTCTTTACACAGAAATTTCCTTCACTCATAAACTGGCAAATTAACCCTACTTATCTTTTTCAGATTGTTGCCTCGATTTTCGTGCCACAAAACAGTGTACGGCCTGTTCACACGTGCCAAGTTCTACTATACAGACTGCTCACTTACAGCATTAAATGTCGCCTCGAAAATCATTCCCACATGTGCTAGAAAGTACTGTTGAACGGTCCAAACTATCTGCAATTAATGTTGTATGTTTTGCCTTGATTTCTGTGTCCACACATCCCTGTACAGATTCTGGAAATGTTGCTATACGGACTGCTATCAGACTATCTTGGAATGTGTGCCTGCTTGCTGGCTACCTTGGGAAACGTGCTACTGAAAGATGACTTGGAAAAGGTGCCAAGTTTGTCTTGGAAGCCCTATTTTCTTCTTCTTCTTCTCTTTCTCTCTTGGTGTTGGTGAATATGTATTTCATTTGTCCCTTTCACTTTGTTTTATACTTCAAATTTTGTAACTACTTTAATAACTACCCAATCTAGGGTTGAGATCTAATTACAAAATCAAGGGTCTACATTAAATTCACTTTTTAATAATTAAACTCATTAATTATTAAATACATCACTTTAAATGTGACCCAATTTATAAAATACAAAACCTAACTTTATTTATATAAAAGTCACTTTTTACATAAATGTACACAAGGAACAAAACTTTAAGTCCCCCTCATCACACCCACACCAAAAACATTGAGGGAGGACCTTCAGAGTTATCTTTTCAACAAGTGCCAACCTTTTTAACTCTTCTACTTGGAGTTGCTCGAGATCCTTATCTACGTAAATTTCGTTGTGTAGGGAGAACACCTTATTTTTGGTTTTCAAGGCATGTAGGCAATCCTAAGCTGGCTAGAACTTGATGATGAGTGTACTACCAAAAATCACCCAAGCATTGCCAAGAGTGATGTCTTTTAGCTTCAAGATCTCATGTATGAAAGAATGTCCAAACTATAAGGGATTAATGGACTTTGGGAGACCCCAAACTTTAAGGTTGAGTTCCCTTGACTGCCTTGACCTTTCTTCCTTGAATTTTCTCTATCTAGCAATCTCAATAATGAAGGAGACCTTTTACCCCTTCACTATGAACACCCAAGAAGCATGTTAGAGATAGAGGTGTATCTCCAGATGTCCTTCATGTTCAGATGCCTAGCATGGAGGTGCATTTTCAATATAGGCATTAGGATGAGGTAGAGGGTGAGATGCACTCTACCTAGTGTCATGAATCCAGCAGTGGTTGCATGCAGACCTTTTAGGGTGATTTGCCTTACACATGCAATATTTTGTATGCAACCTTTTTAATTAAAAAGCATGCAAAAGTGGGATTTTGCATGCACTCATATTAGGGTTTTAGAAACCTATTATCACCTAAACTGTAGTTACCCCTGTGGAGGTATCCATTAATGGATGGCAATAGGAAAAAGCAACTCAAAAGGTGCAACCACGATCACCTCGACCTCCAATAGATGGTTGTCACGCCGGTCGAGGCAACCTTCACTTTATGCTATCTGGCCCAGACAACAAAGGGGGAGACCCGATCTACTGACGACAAGAGAGATCAAACCAAGACACCAAATCAAGTTAAGACCAAGTGAGGTAAGGTGTATGGTTTATCCTAGACCTAAGGATGAAGTCACAATATGAGTAAGGGGTTCAATAAATATAGCTTTGATTCATTGTTGATGTGAAAGTGACTTATAGTATTTGAAATGAGATCCAAGATTAGAGTACTAGTTCAATGTGAGACAATCCACTGCCTTGGGAAATGTGTCCAATGCAGGGTAGTTTAGGGGTTGAATTGGGGCTAACTAGTACAAGTGACAAGCTTGATTATGATAACATCAAAGGGTTTAGTCCACCAAACAAGGATCAAACCACAAGTTAATCCAACAATCTAGGAAAGTCGAATTGACTTGGAGAGAGATCAGTGCCTTGGGAATTGGGATTAATGGAGTCAAGAAGAGATTAACTTATGGTTAATGACTCCTATGGCATAAGACAAGTGGGCTATTAATGGTTTGATGGATGAATAAGTCTAGATCTAATAATTCATGGTTTGACCTAAGTGGACCACAATCCCTTAAAACAAGGAATGCTATCCCCAAGGCAAGATTTTACAAAGTGACCCACTAGACCTAGGTTTTGAATTATGCTTGTTCCAAATCCATCAAAATCTCATGTACCCACGTCCTAGAAGTGGACCAACTCAATCTCCCAAGGAAGTGCGACTTTGCCCAAGGAGGGTAAATTGTGGGGTAAATGGGATCAAGACAAGTCCAATGACATCCAAATTTTAGATCCAAGTAGGTTAGTCAAGTGAGAGTGTGGATCTACAGTTTCAAGGCAATCCAATGGTTAGATCTTACCAGATCTGAGTTTAAAGATACCAAGTGGTCCAAAATGGGGATTAAATCCCTTAAAATGTGGAATAGGGCCCACAAGGTAGAAATTGCCAAAGTAACAGTCTAGGGGTAGGTTTTAGGATGTGTAGATCATGAATCAAGTGAAATCTCAACTACCGATGTACTAGATCCAGGTCAACTCACCTAAACCAAGAAGTGCACCCTTGCTTGGAGAAGCTAAGTTGGTTTGGGAAGAGGGTCAAATGGAGGCCAATCCTCACCAAACTATAGATCTGGGATGCCGTGGATACTATAGAGGTGGGTTTTAAATATCTTACCCAAGGAACCACTAGATCTTAGTAGATCTGAGAAAATGTAACAATGAGGGTTTTGATTAATTAGGGTTTTATCAATTATGTGCTTGTACCAATGGATTGGAATCAAGATAAGAGAAACAAACCTGTGGATCTTACCTGGGTAACCTTGTAGATGCCTTGATGATGATGATCTATGCAAACCCGATCAATTTGAGAAGCTTTGAGGTAGTTTTCTATGAAGTCGATTTAGTCCAACAAGCCAATGTGCCCTCTCTCCTGCACAACAAACGTCAACAATATCAGATTTGATGCAATCAAGAGATAAGACTAATGCCACAAGAGAAGTAATAGAAAGATAGCATAGATCACAATGATACTAATGATAACCCCCTGATATAAGTGAATGCCAAAGAGATCGATTTGAAGAAGCCTTGCAAAATCGCCATAGTTGAAGTCGCCCTCCTGTAGACAAGACAAAGATTTCCAAAAAAGATAGATCTTACCACAAATTCCCAAATGCTAGGATGCAATAGACTTTCCAATCACCATCTAAGAACACCAGATGCAAAGGAGACCACAAGAATTTCCACAAGAGAATTTTTCTATATCAAGAATCCAAGAGCCAAAGACTCCTTTACAATGAGAAGCTCTGTCCTTTAAATAGGAAGGAGAGGCATCAAAATCCTAACCACTTTTTGAATGAGTGGCTAAGATTAAAAGATACAAATGTCTAATCAATGGTTGAGATGAGCTCAACAATAAAATACATGGATCACTAATAAAATATAACCATAAGTGGACAAAATCGCCCTAGGAGAGGGGAATCCCACCAAATCATGATGACAAAATATAATAAGAAGCTCATGGTGGGTCCAAGGGGTAATTTTAGCCACCCTTGGTCAATCCCCATAGCACAATAATAATAAAATAGTCATCAATATACCAAATCGTGCCTCTATGGACAAATCGTGGGCCTTAAGAGGCCTCAAAAATCATCAGAAAGTGTCAGAAGTGATGGATGTGGATCCCGATGAAGTTGAAACTGCTGGAGAAGGTGTGGAAGACATCCACTCATCATCACTGATCATCCCATGCCAAGACCTTGCCTCAGTAGCCCAAATCAAATTCCTCAATAGCCATTTCTACCAATCCTGAAATGCCTCGGGAAGCGTGAAACTGCTCCAAACTGCCTCCTGGAGTGCCTGCGCTGTCAAGGTGAGGGCACCAGTGTGTCCGGGAGGGGGGTAATATGGTAAAAACAAGTGGCTGGACCACCCCCTCCAAGCACAGCGCCCTAGGTCAACCAGATAAAAATCATCTCTGCTCTGATAGGGTCTCCGACAGACCAAAACTACACTGGGATAGCCTACTGAGGCTCAATCATCACTATAAGTGCCCGGAACTGAAAACAGACTGTCTCATTGGACTCAAAAGGTCCAAATCTATCCAAGATGTGTACTCATACACCATATGAATCTCTGCATGATCATATAATATATCCAATATACCGGAACAGGTGAAATAATAATAATCTGTAAATGATCAAATAATGCTGTAAACCATAAACCATCATCATAACCCTGTATCTGCTGCATAGAACCATCATGTACATGTACATGGACCATATATCATCTATCTGTATCATCACAAGGTCCAACCATCTCATGTCCTATGGTTGACCTTGGTCAAACTAGGTTTGACCAAGTCAACATGACCAACTATAACTCAGACTATCATCAGAAGCTGCTGCAAAGTGTCAAAGGTTAATGCATGCTCTACAACTTATTCAAATAACAATTATAACACAAAGTAATCATTACTGGCGATCTAAATCCAAATATATAATGTCATTGATTATTATTTAACTCAGACTAGACTTTCAGGACCATACTCACTTCATAGTTGTGATCAATTTGGTAGTGAAGGGTGAAGGCTTAAAATAAACTGGCTAGGCTAAGGGATGACTTGACTGACTTAACAATGTGACACTTTGGATATGGGAAAGGGAATACACACCATAGTATATACTGAATGAGCAACAACACAGGGAATGGCGGTGTCTCACAAATGGATAAGTTGTTCAAAGAGGGTTTATTCACCTTTAACAGATGCGCACAATCCATAATACATATAAGGCCAGTAATTGTTTTGATATAGCCTTTAAGTTCCATTGCTTTTTGGGCCTGAAGTTTCCATAGCCTTTGATCTATGTGTGTTTATAAACACATTGCATAGATTTACATTTATTTTAGGCTTTTTGCTGCAAGTGTGTTTTTAAGGCATTTGTTTACCTGAGCACTTCTATGTGTGTCACAGACAGCTTGTTTACCTAGGTATTTTACATTTCCAAAAGATATAACATTTTATTTTCATGGCCATTTTCATTTGGCATGCCTTTCATTCATGTGTGTTTAGAAACACATTGCATGAATGGGCTTTTCATACAAGATATAGCATTTCATTTTCCAGATTTTGTATTCATGGCAGCACTAAAAGTTTCAGGTTTAGCCAACACAACTTTAGTGACTAGGGGAATTCACAAGGAAATCCAACTCACCATAGGTAAGTTTTGTCATCAACTCAGAGCCAAGACACAATAAACAGGGATGCTCATCCAATACAGAGGCTACAGTGGGGGAAAGATCCTCCATGTCACTAGTCAAGTAGTAAGTCAGGGTGATAAACTAAAAGGTAGGTAATGGATGGATGAAGATAATGAATCATGGAGCCAACACTAGCAAGCCAAGGTATGGTGGAATGATCACCTCTATTCTCCCTAAGGAGGGTAAAACCAATGAGTATGAATAGTGAACTTCTAAGTCTGAGTGGGGACAATATAATATATATAATAAGATCAACCAGGTCCACATATCTATATGATCGCCGAATCATGACACTAAGTGCTAAGACATGCTATAAGAATAAATATAAAAGCAATATAACCACAACACTATGATATACCTACTGAGTCATATACCTGAATGCTCATCATCTGAAACATCATCTGTCCTCTGAAACTGCTGCTGAAACTCTGGGCGCTACTGACTGCTCTGTACAAATGGTATAATGGCTACATCGGTCATCTCTTTGAGTGTCTTGAGACTTAGTCATGGCACGGGGAATACAACTGCTGTCCAAATCTGATAGTGATCCAAATAGATGCTCATCCAACCATCTCAATGTAAGGGAACTGGCTGAATAGTGTACTAGAATCAGAAAAATAATGTATGGTAACCCGGCCACTATATATGTGATAACAAAACCCTAATCAGTCGATGAGTGGATATAAGGAGGCAAGGCCCAAGGGGTCACCGAAAAGGGTTACTTTGCAATTTCTTCAGAGTGAGGGCGCACTTGTGCATGCAGAGGGTGCATTCTTGAGGAGAGGGGTGCATCTGTAGAGGGTGAGAGTGAGTGGATCCGAGAGAGATCTGTACCAGCTTGGTCTAAGGCACTGAGGAGCCATTTGAGTGTGCGGTGAGGCTATATGCACAGAGGGAGCTCATAGACTGAGTTTGGACAACTTCACAGAGGAGAGGGGCACACTTCCTGAGGAGAAGGGGGCGCACTTGTCAATGGGGTTGTTCTTCTTGATGCCAGGAGGGCCAAGAGAACCAGAGTAGTTCTTCTTCAGTGATTGAGGAGGACTAGATTAGAGCTCGTCAGAGATTGACAGAGATCTAGAGAGGGGCGACTTTAGAGTAGTGGAGGAGGGGTGCATTTCCCATGTAGAGGGGGTGCACTTTAGATTGAGATCAGAGCAGAGGCAGTTAAAGATCTTCTTCCAGAGATTGGTTGAAGCTGAGATCAGAAATTAGTTAGTATAGAGCAGTCAGTTCATATCCCTAGAGCAATAGTTGCAGCTGCATTCAGATCTAGGGTTTTGACCCTTCAGCTTTCTTATCTCATATTTCTGATTGTACATATCTTATTATATGCTCTGGCTCGAGATTGAAGAAATCCCTCAGTAGCTAGTTTTCCCCATTGGGGTTTCCAGGATATATTGTTGTCCATTGTGTGATTGCTTTAGTTGTTGTTGATAAGTATATTCCATGTGCCTTGTTCTTTAAGTTTATTGCTTTCATTATTACTTCTTTGGCTTTGAGAAGTGGGTTTGCTTTGCATGAGGCTTGCGGTGAACTGAGTTCAAGTTGGGGTTGAGATTTCAGGAGCAAGAAGTGACCTTTGAAAAAATTATCAGCCTTGACCTTTCTTCCTTGAATTTTCTCTATCTAGCAAGCTCAATAATGAAGGAGGCCTTTTACCCCTTCACTATGAACACCCAAGAAGCATGTTTTTCAATCAATGTTGCTGAGCCATAATTTCATTTTGGCATACTCATGCTCGAGGAGAATTTATGTTTGCTTGTTTTTTATGTTTAAAACCTTATTTCGGAAGAGTTATATTCCTTTAGTTGGGGGTGTTTGAAGTTGCTCGAGTTTAGCGATCTTTGCATCCTGCACTAAGATTTAGTTTTGAAGTTCTTCAATATTATTGTCCTTGTCCATTATTTGACTCTAGAGCTACTACAATTGATCTAAAACCTAAACCAAAAATTTCTTCAAATCCAAGATCCAACTATAGTTTCTTGCATTTGGTACTTGGGGTCTTAATTCTCCATATTATATGAGTCTACATATGGCGTAGTCTATATGAGGATGGTGACATCTATTTTCCAAGCCTTGTAAATAACAAGGGTCTGGACATGAATCATAAGAACACAAACCAAAGAAATTTCAAAGACAAGGATGATCGTGCTTGCACTAAGGTTTGGCATTAGAGGAAATTTGGTCAAAAATGTGGCCTCTTAAGAAAATTGCCACATCACAATAATGTATGCCACATCATACCGCCATGTAAGCTATTTTATTCTAGAATTACAAGATAATCATTAAAGATAATAATGGAAAATTTAGATTTTTGTGCACACAATAAATGATAACATATATCATATAACTAATAATGCACTATTAATGAGGTACAATAATAAGATATAATAATAATATATAATCATTATAGATATATTATATAATATATGAATGGTTTAATTTGTTAATGTAATAAAGTGACAACCCAACTTATAATAGTATAATGTATTAGTATTAATTTATTATATTATATTAATAATAATCTTAGTTGCATGGGTTCGCGTACCTGGGGGTAGGGTTCACGAACTCACGTCTCAGATTCGGGTTCGGGTTATTGGTTAGCGAACCCATACGAACCGGGTTCTTGACTAAAGAACCCGAGACGCCGGCTTGAAAAAATGGGTTCGTTTGGCTTAAAGGGGACGACATACCCTGATTTTTTAAGCAGTGAAATAAATAAAAGGAAGGGGGGAAAGGTGCCCCCCCCCTCCCAAACCTAAAATTACAATCCCCAAACTCTTCAAACATCATAATTTGCCATTCAAACATCTCATAATCATTTCATTCAGCAGCGACAATGTTTGGTGAAGGGATTTCCACGGCGACAGTGTTTGGTGAAAACGTGAAGGGCTTTCCAAGTCGAATACAACGACAAGGTTACACTGTTACGACAAGGAGAATCATTGAAAGAAATCACTATTGAGTGTTTTCTGAATTTTGTATTTTCTATTTCATGTCTGGAAATGCCATTTGGCCCATTAGGCAAATTTTGAATGTAGTATGACAATGGAATCATAATATAACTTCCACTTGATATCAAATTTTATGTTCCAATGTGAATGTTGAATGAATGATGAATCATTGAATTATGAAGAAATATGCATGCGACATGTTTTTAATTTTTAATTCTATTGTTTTGTTACAACTACTTATATATATAGTACCCCAACAAACCCAAGTACCCTATTTCAAAAAGTGGCATCCCCGTCCCCCCACACCCGTACCCGCACTCGCACCCATCCCCGCACCCATGTTTCCTAGAAACTTAGATAATAATTTATTATTATGAAAAGAGAATTGATAGATCCAAGTGGAATTAATGGTTACATTGTTTTCGGGCAAAGAATGGAGCGGATGAAGGAGGGCGGCTGATTTAGGAGGAGGATAAGGGTTTTGTGAGCGGGGTGAGTTTCAGGGAAATAAGAGTTGCGGAGCTCGTGGGGGATGGCGACGCTGAGAAAGTGCCATGGAAATGCCGACGAGGGGGGCCCTCAGACCCTACCCAGGCAACCAAAGGTAAGGGAGTTCAGACTGAGGAAGATATGGATACCTCCCTCGGAACGAGAGGAGAAGGAACGAGTAGGGTAGGAAATCAGCAGAAAGCCAAGATGGAAACAAGGAGACCGGGGAAATGTATGCCCAAGACAACCACAATACCATTGGTTCAAATCAAATCTGAGGGACTCAGAGTACATATCCAACACATGAAAGACCATGCCCTGATAGGTAAATTCGTCGGGATATGGCCAGTGGAGAAGGCATTAACATGGTGGATCAATGGGACATGGAAACCCAAAGGGCACTATGACCTGCAACTAGGAGCAAAGGGGTTATTCACAATCATCTTCCTCAATGTGGAAGACAGGAACAAAATAATGGACGGAGGACCTTATTTCTTCAACTCAACAGGATTATTCCTTCATCCATGGAAGGAGCACTTTAACCTGGACAAGGAAGACCTAACTGTAGCGCCAATATGGATTCGCCTATATTCTCTACCGGCATAATACTGGAGGGAGGAGATTCTGGAAGATTTAGGCAATGTGATAGGCTCATTTGTTAAAGCCTCTAAACAAACAAAAATGGTGAAATATACGTCTTCTGCGAGAATTTGTGTATACATGGACCTATCAAAAGAGCTTTCAGAGGCGATAAACTTGTCATGGGATGATGAGGAATGGAAGCAACCACTAGATTATGAAAATGTTCCTTTTCAGTGCAGAAGGTGCCATGAGCATGGTCACTTATTCAGGGACTGTCCCCTTAACTACCACCAGCACAAGTGAAGAACAAAGAGGAGAAGGACGCAAAGGGATTTACCAAGGTTAATAACAGGAAACGCCACACAAGAAGAGGAACAGGCCTTAAGATTCACAAAAAACCCCAGGTAGCCAATAGGTTCGAGGCATTGAACCAAGCTGTAGACTGTAGTCAGGCAGGAGAAGGAAAAGAAAGTGAAGGGGAAAAGAAAGAACCAGAGAAGGAACTGGGAGAAATAGAAAGGAATTCGAAAGAACAAGAGGGGAGTGAGGACACAGAAATGCAACAAGAAGAAACTGAAGACCTAGAAATAGGAGATCTGAATTTGGCAGGCATCGAGAACGCCTATACAAATTTAGAAATAGGATACATTACATCCCAACAGGTCCGTCAACTGAGAGAGGTAATTCTTAAAACGCCCCCTCCAAAGAAACTAGGAGTAATTTCAGAAACCCTAAAAGACGGTGATAAGAAAATGGTAGGGGAAAAGAAAGGACGGAGAACAAATCGACAGAGGATCAAAGATGTGGGGGAAAAGCTGATGGCCTCGGGTCAGTACCCAACCATAAAGGACGCCTTTAAAGCCATCGCCAAATCTTTATAAATGAAAATTGTTTCGTGGAATGTAAGAGGGTTGAACAGTGTAAGGAAAAGAAGAATCCTCAAAAGAAAGATAGACAAAGAAAAACCAGCAGTGATTTTGGTATAGGAATCAAAATGCTCTGAGGACGAACTAAAGGCAGTTGGAAGGAAAATCTGGAGAGGAAGCGCACTAATAGAGATTGATGCAACAAGAACGGTGGGAGGACTAGTAACATGGTGGAACCCCTGTGAAGTGAGTATGGCTAATTTTGTTGCATCGAAACATATTATCTCGGTTGGATTCCATGTGATAGGAACTAGTGTTAGAGGCATTATTTCTAATGTATACGGTCCATACCAAGCAGCGCTGAAAGAAGGTTTTCTAGCCTCAATAGAAAACTTGAGCACATGGGTTGGTCAAAGACATTGGTTAATAGGAGGAGATTTTAATTTAATTAAATCTCTAGAGGAGGAAAAGGGAGGGATAAGAATAGTTAATAGTGCGAATACCAGGTTTGGAGAAGTCATAGAGAGGTTATAACTTGTAGATGTCAGGACATCCAATAGTATGTATAGTTGGAACAACAATCGAACGGGAGATAGACAAATTGCTGCGAGACTAGATCGATTCTTAGCTTCTGAACCGATTCTTATGGGGGGGTGGAGAAATATATGCCTTGGTCTTACCAGCAACAAGGTCAGATTATTGGCCTATATGCCTCGAGTGGGGAAGAGTGGGAGAACATCTCCGAAGACCTTCCCGCTTTGAAAAATTATGGCTCCTTCATCCTAACTTCTTTAAGCAGGTACATCAGTGGTGGAGTAATTTTGTACCACCGAGTGGATCCCTGATGTATAAATTCTAACAAAAACTGAAGCATATAAAAGAAAAGGTAAAGATATGGAACCAGGAATCATTTGGAAACATATTCAAGGAAAAAAAGAAAATTAGAAATGAATTTAGAAAATATGCAGAAGGGAATCCTGGAGAATGGATACAATGAGGAGAGGAAGCAAAAGGAACGGGAACTTCTAGAGCAAGTGGACAATAGAGAAGCCTAAGAGGAAACACTGTGGAAACATAAATCAAGAAATTGTTGGCTCAAAGGGGATCGAAACACACGTTTCTTCCATAGTCAGCTATTCAATATAGACAGGCTAACAGAATTAATCGCCTCAAAAAGGAGGAAGAAAGTATTGTGGAAACACAGGGAGAAATAGAAACGGAACTGAGTTCATTCTTTAAGAATCTTTTGGAAGAACAGGTCCCAGATAGAAGCCTTGACATTGAAAAAGTGGTACAAAATATTCCAAACTTGGTCGCGCCGGAACATAATGAACTTCTTATGAGGCCCATAGAGATGCAAGAACTAGAGAAAGCAGTTAAAACAATGGAGAGAGGTAAAGCACTAGGACCAAATGGTTTTACCACCAACTTTTTCCAATCATGCTGGGAGATGTTGAAGCATGAATTTTTGGAAATAGTGGAGGATTCAAGGAGAACAGGAGGGATTTTGCAAACGTTCAATTCAACCTTTCTATCCCTGATCCCCAAGGAAAGTGGGGCAGAACAGCCAAACAAATTCAAGCCCATTGCGTTATGCAATGTCATATTCAAGATTGTATCGAAAGTAATAGCGAACAGGCTGAAACCTTTGATGCCTCTACTAATATCCCTGGAACAAGCAGGATTCGTGGAAGGGAGAAGGATTCTGGATGGTATCCTCCTCACGCATGAAGTAATCCATTCTCTAAAGGAGAAGAAAATCCCAGGTATGTTAATTAAGCTCGATCTTTCAAAGGCCTATGACAAACTAAGCTGGCAGTTCATGGAAAGAATGTTGTTGGCCTACGGGTTCCATGAAAATTGGGTTAGATGGATCTTGAAGCTTACATCTTCAGCTTTTTTCTCGATACTAGTGAATGGAACGCCATTTCCCACCTTTAAATCTTCACACAGAATCAGGCAGGGAGACCCTCTATCACCTTATTTGTGCTAATGGCGGAAGCACTAGGACGCTCCATAAAAGCTAGAGTGAGAGATAATACAATCAAAGGCCCGCGCATACATGGGGAGGAGCATGGCCAATCACACCAACAATTTGTGGATGGCACAATGCTAATGGGACTATCATCTTTTCAAGAGGCCAAAGCTTTCAAGCAGGTACTTGAAGACTTCCTTAAGGCCAGCGAGCTAGAGATCAACAAAGAGAAATCTCAGGTATTTTTTCTCAACACTCTGGGGATAACCCAAAGAAACATTCTCATAATTTTCGGATTTAAGCTAGGAGTTTTTCCATCTAAATACCTAGGAGCTCCGCTCTCGGATTCAATGATTAAAAACCTCTCGTGGCAAGACTTGTTGGACAAAATGAAGGACAAGTTATCTAAATGGACTTTGAGATCCCTAAAATTTCCAGGGAGGCTAACTATGGTTTAGTCAGTACTACAAGCGCTACCCCTGTATCTCTTTTCGGCCCTGGCAGCACCAAAAGCAATTCTAAAAAAATAAGAAGTCTGCAGAGGTCATTCCTATGGGGAGGATCAAAAGAATGACAGAAATGGGCTTTGGTTGGATGGCAAACGGTCTGCATCCCAAAGAAGATAGGAGGTCTAGGGCTTAGAGATCCAGAGACGAGTAATGAGGTTATGGGTGTAAAAATAGGTGGCGATGGGTCACGTATAAGACGAAACTGTGGGCGAAGATGTGGCATACAAAATATGCAAAAGAATGGGATAAAGAGAATCTAATTCGATACGCAAAAGAAAAACAAGGATCATATATATGGAGAGTGGCACAACGCAACAAAGAATTAATTAAACAACACAGCTTCTGGGAAATTCGTGATGGGAAAGCGGCAAAATTTCTTCTCGGACTCTTGGCAACAACTCCCAAGCTTGGCAGAGATAATAAACCTTCCTATATTGCAGGCGACCTTAGAAATACTGAATATCACTAAGGTTAGGGACATGTTGGAGCTGGGAAACTCGGATGGGTCCCTGCAGAGATGGAGAGAAGTAGGGTGGTGGCAGCAGTGGAGCCCTAATGAGAATGTCAAATATTTATGGGATACTCTACGGGCAAGGAAGATTAAAGTGCAAGAAACAGGGGACAAACTAAGGTGGGGATACTCCTCCTCAGGGATGTTCAATATAAAAGAAGCCACAATCCTACATGCTAGGTACAATCAAATTCAACAGGATTCCAAGTGGGGAAGGTTATGGAAAGCGAAGTTGTGGCCAAAAGTCACATTATTTGTATGGCTAGTTATCCGATGAAGAATACTAACATGGGAGAATCTAGTCAAAAGGGGGTTCGTAGGACCAGCCTGGTGATGTATGTGTAATAAGGAAGGGGAAACCATAGACCAGTTACTTGACAATTGTGAGTTTGCAGCAGGACTCTGGGAGAAAGGGGAAGCAAACTTTCAAACAAGAAGCAGATGTAATGGAAACCCTGTCAACACATTAATCGACTGGAAGGAACAAACATTCAAAAATTCGATTCTAAATCGGATTTGGGACCTTTTTCCGGTATTTTTGATGTGGGAAATCTGGAAAGAAAGAAATAAATGCATCTTTGAAGGGAAGAGCAGAAAGGAACAGGAAGTATGGACAAGAGTGAAGGTGTATGTGAAGGAGACGCTAAAACTGTCCCACTGGGGAACGAAGGACATGCAAGCGGAAAGCAAAGAAAGGAGAATCATGCAGGATTGGGGCATTCACTCAATCCCTGAAAGCATCCCTTCAATGAGAACAAAAGCAAGGAGGTTTGGCAACAACCACCTGAAGGATACCTGAAGTTAAACTTCGACGAAGCTTCGAAAGGGAATCCGGGCCTGTCAGGATATGGGGGAGTCATCAAAAACCACGAAGGAGACATAGTAGGTCTCCTGTTGAGGAATGTAGGGGAAGCCACGAATAATGTGGCCGAATTGGAAAGCCTAATCGGAGGAATCAAGTACATAATAAGGAAGGGATGGACCCCTGCCATCATTGAAGGGGACTCTCAGGTTATCATCCAAATGGCAGAAAAGATTCAATCGGGCTCAAATACAGCGAAATTAAGACAGAACCGGTGACTTGAAACTCGTATGGAGCTCTTAGCCGAAATACTAGCGAGGGCTCCCGCAATAGCTTTCAACCATGTCAATAGGAAAGCAAATAAATTGGCTGATAGAATTGCAAATCATGGTGTCAATAATCGGGTTTCCATGAAGGAAGTTGATTGGGAAGATCTAGAGGAAAAAGAGCTAAAAACCAAGTGTGAGGAGCTAGCAACCTTAGAAATAACAACCCCTAATGCGGGCGACAACCCATCCCACATGCCCCAAGCGGTTAGACGTGTGGGGAGGGAAGACTGGACACTTGGAGAGCAGGCGGAGGAAGACGTGTTGGGATACGATGATCTCACTGGAAGCAGCAAGAATTAAAGGCAGGGCATGCGAAGGAGGGGAAGTTACGAGGAGAGGGAAGAAGTAGCATGGGAACAATTAGTAAGAAGGGACAGCTTGGAAGGCATCAGGCGAGAATTTATGGACCATCAATAGCGAAAGGACTGGATCAGAAGAGAGGAGTACCTGAGGAGCGTGCCAAACAGTGGTGGCGAGGTTGCTGACGGTAGCCAGTGGGAAACATCAATTCCTAGTTTGATTGCATAAATGAATGCGATGACGAAGGCAATGAATTCGGGCTATGGAGGAGAGGCTATAAGAACGAGGATAAGGCACGACCTGGAGAAAAATGAGGAGTGTCGTATAATTAAGACTTTGTTGCTAAGGTATAATCTCACCGTTCTGTCTGTAGGAAAAATTGTAATGGCACCCCACCAGAGAATGAGGAGCGGACGGGGTGGGAAAAGTAGGAAGGGGAAAGAAGTTATGGAAAATGAAGAAGAGCAGTGGTACATGAAAGATGCCCCCCATCATGTGGACGAATGTATCACTGCTATGGAGGAAGAGGAGATGCAGAACCGAATGGTTCAACAATGAGCGCCGGTGGGATTCAACCCATACTGGATTATGAGGAAGTTGTTAGCAAAAAAAATGTTAGAGAGGGAAAGCTTTGGGATGTGGTAATTCAGGTTCTAAATAACCTGAAGGAGGATGTGCTTCGCGACCTTGTGTCCATAGATGGAGTGTTGGCCCTGGCCAAGGCTCCTTTTGGGGAGTGCAAAGTGTTGTCGCCGGATACACACCTCGACGAAAAGGGGGTTAGCATGGCAGAAATATTCAAGCCACTGGGTGCGTCCTTGGGGGCAAGTCTCGAGTCAGGGTTGTCACCTGATCCCGACTCCTTCGTTTAGGCTAACTCCTAATGAAGCCAAGGGGGGTAGTCCCTATGAAAGAGTTTCTAAGGCTAATTAAGCTAATTAGTTCTGGTGGGTGAGTAAGTATTTTAGGAGTTTTATAAAAATGAAATTGATACAAGAGATTTGCAATGTATAAAATTAAAGCATAACAACATAAATATTAAAAGTGTTCACCAATCCATTCAACACATGATAGAATTTAAACACAGATTAAAATGATAAAGCAATAGACCAGTGCTGAAAATGGAGTCAAATAAAGTGTTGTTGTAATGCTTGAAATAAAATGTTGTGCGAATGCTCTTGGTCAATTTTAAATTATTGTGGAGACGAGTGGATTATTAGGGAGGGGGATTTCCAATATACCGTGAGGTATTGGAAATATGTTTAGATTATGACAAAGGTGGCTCTTCACAAGGAAATGTGCGCTGGATCGTAGTCTCTGGGAGGTGTTCAACACTACACCAAACGAGGGTGCAGTCTAACGGTATCCCGAGGTCACTATCCAGTGGTTCCCGCTTCCTTTGAAGAATTTCCCCACACAATGTCAAGAAACGATTACGTTGGATTTTCGTAATGTATTGGGGAAGTTGTTTTTATTAAGGTGGGTTGTTTATTACATGTGGAAAGTTAAAAAAGTGCATAATTCTGCTTTTGGTTATCCCAAAGATCAAGGTGAACCTGGGATGAGCAAGAGTATACACGGAAGGGTAGATTGTTTATTCTAGTTGAGATTGAAATGCAAAAAAGGAAAATGTGAGACTAATTACTACGACAAAGAGTATCTTTTCCCCAATCGAGCAAGCTCTCTTGGGTAGTTCGGTAGATCAATGTCGGGTTAGTGTTCGTTACTTTACAAAAACCATGCAAGAAAAATTAAACTAACCAAAATAAGAAAAGGGAGACTAATCTAAAGCAAAAAATAAATAATGATACAGAAAAGCAAACCATCAAGGAGGCGACACGAATCCCGCCAGGGGGATGGGGTGCGGGTGCTTGGAAAGCCCACTTGCTCTTCTTATTATTATTTAATTACAAGTGAAAAAAGGTATCTTCCTTTGGTCCTTACAGATCTGGATCCAAAGGCCTACAGGTTTTTAGAAATGAAGAAGAAAGAAGAGTGTTGCTCTGAGAAGCCTTGGATGGCTTTAGATCTTCGATTTTCTGGCAGCACCTCCTCTTGTTATGGCGATAAAAATGAAAAACCAGCCACCTAAAATGCACCAAATGTGCCCAAATGAACATTAAAAGCATAAAAAATTTAATTACTGAAAGATAAGATTATGCACAAGTACTTAAGCAACCTAGATCTACTAAAATAAGCTTTAAATCCTAGATCTAGTAACATACTTAACTTAAATCAGCTTCTTAAAATATTCCTTTCAAATGAAACTAATTTAACTAAGCATGCAAGTAACCGTAACCAGAAAAGTTTAAATTTAAATGAAGGAAAGAGAGAGATAGAAAGAATGTTAGAATCCTGGGAATTTTTTGAGCTATGGAGCCTGCTGGTGGAGAACGGAGGGACTGTATCCTGAAAGTACTCGAAGAGCAGTAGATTCAAACTAGATAATCTGCATATTCAAGCTTAGGCAACTTGCACAACTAAAACTAGTTGCACAAAGCGTCAAATCCGGTGCTTCTCATGCCAAAAATCAAAAGAGTAAGCATACAAACTAGTAATAACATACTAATTCTATACCGCAGACATGAGCAAGCAATATATGAAATCAAAGTAGAATCATAAATCCTACCAACTAGTAATAGTCCTTTGAAGGCCTTTATCATCTATAAATGCATCAAATAATTAAGCTACGCTACAGTTACCTCATAAACCATTGACATTTGCATCCACACACATAGAGCACTACACCACAAATTTGCCTCCAAAGCCTTTATTATTCCAAAATATATTACAAAATACATTACAAGTATTATCAGCCTTTCGAGCCTCTCTGACCATGAGAGAAATGAGAGCCCATTGCCTTCTTAAATAGGAAAATGGAGGAGAGGGGCACATTAGGGTAAGAGAGAGCAAAAGGGGCGCATTTCTCAAATTGACGAGATGAATGGGCCTGTTATCACATATATAGTAGCCGGGCTACCATACATTATTTTTCTCATTCCAGTACACTATTCAGCCAGTTCCCTTACATTTGAGATGCTGAGATGAGCATCTAGATTGGATCACTATCAGATTGTGGACAGCAGTTGTATTCCCCATGCCATGACTGAATCTCAGGACACTCAGAGAGATGACCGATATAGCCATTATACCATTTGTACAGAGCAGTCAGTAGTGTTCAGAGTTGCAGCAGCAGTTCCAGAGGACAAGTGATGGTACAGGTTGATGAGCTTTCAGGTATATGACTCAGCAGGTATATCATGGTGTTATGGTTAGATTGCTTTTATACTTATTCTTATAGCATGTCTTAGCACTCAGTATCATGATCTGGCGATCATATAGATATTTGGACCTGGTTGATCTATTATATATATTACATTGTCCCTACTCAGACTTAGAAGTTCACTATTCATACTCATTGGTTTTACCCTCCTTAGGGAGAATAGAGGTGATCATTCAACCATACCTTGGCTTGCTAGTGTTGGCTCCATTATTCATTGTCTTCATCCATCCATGGCCTACCTTTTAGATTATCACCCTGACTTACTACTTGACTAGTGGCATGGAGGACTTTTCCCCACTGTAGCCTCTGTATTTGATGAGCTTCCCTGTTTATTGTGTCTCGGCTCTGAGTTGGTGACAAAACTTACCTATGGTGAGTTGGAGTTCCTTGTGAATTCCCCCTAGTCACTAAAGTTGTGTTGGCTAAACCTGAAACTTTTAGTGCTGCCATGAATACAAAATCTGGAAAAATGAAATGCTATATCTTGTATGAAAAGCCCATTCATGCAATGTGTTTCTAAACACACATGAATGAGAGGCATGCCAAATGAACATGGCAATTAAAATAAAATGTTATATCTTTTGGAAAATAAATACCTAGGTAAACAAGCTGTCCATGACACACCTAGAAGTGCTCAGGTAAACAAGTGCCTTAAAAACACACCTGCAGCAGAAAGCCTAAAGAAAAAATGTAAATCTATGCAATGTGTTTATAAACACACATAGATCAAGGCTATGGAAACTTCAGGCCCAAAAGCAATAGAACTTAAATGCTATATCTAAACAATTGCTGGCCTTATTTGTATTATGGATTGTGCGCATCTGTGAAGGTGAATAAACCCTCTTTAAACAACTCATCCATTTGTGAGACACCGCCATTCCCTGTGTTATTGCTCATTCAGTATATACTATGGTGTGTATTCCCTTTCCCTTGCCAAAGTGTCACAAAGTCAAGTCAGTCAAGTCATCCTTTAGCCTAGCCAATTATTTCAGCCTTCACCCTTCACTAGCAAATTGATCACAGCTATGAAGTGAGTATGATCCTGAAAGTCTAGTCTGAGTAATAATAATAATTAACGACACTATATATTTGGATTTAGATCGCCAGTTATGATTACTCTGTGTTATAATTGTCATTTGAATAAGTTGTAGAGCATGTATTAACCTTGACACTTTGCAACAGCCTTGGATGATGGTCTGAGTTATATTTGGTCTTGGTTAGACCCAGTTTGACCATGGAGGACCATGGGACATGAGATGTTAGACCTTATGATGATATGGATAGATGATATATGGTCTATGTATACATACATGATGATTCTATGCAGCAGCTACAGGGTTATGATGATGATTCTTGGGTTACAGCAGTGTTTGGTCATTTACAGATCATTATTATTGGCCTTGTTCCGGTATATTGGATATTTATTTTGATCATGCAGAGACTCATATGGTGTATGAGTACACATCTTGGATGGATTTGGACCTTCTGAGTCCAATGGGACAGTTTGTTTTCAGTTCCGGGCACTTACAGTGATAATTGAGCCTCAGTAGGCTGTCCCAGTGCAGTTTTGGTCTATCGGAGGCCCTGTCAGAGCAGATGAGATTTTTATCCGGTTGACCTAGGGCGCTGATGATGGAAGGGGTGGTCCAGCCATTTGTTTTTACCATATTACCCCCCTCCCGGACACACTGGTGCCCTCACCTTGACAGCGCAGGCACTCCAGGAGGCTGTTTGGGGCAGTTTCACGCTTCCCGAGGCATTTCAGGATTGGTAGAAATGGCTATTGAGGAAATCGATTTGGGCTACTGAGGCAAAGTTATGGCATGGGATGATCAGTGATGATAGATCGGGGCCTTCCACACCTTCTCCAGCAGTTTCAGCTTCATCGGGGCCCGCATCCATCACTTATGGCACTTTCTGTGGATTTCTGAGGTCTTTTTGAGGCCTACGATTTGACAATGGTGGCACGATTTGGTACATTCATGATTATTTTATGGTTATTGTGCTATGGGGATTGACCAAGGAGGGATAATATTACCCCTTGGACCCACCATAAGCCTCCTATGATATTATGTCATCATGATTTGGTGGGATTCCCCTCTTATAGGGCGATTTTGTCCACTTACATAATATTTTATTTGTGATCCATGTATTTTATTGTTGAGCTCATCTCAACCATTGATTAGACATTTGTATCTTTTAATCTTAGCCACTCATTCAAAAAGTGGTTAGGGTTTTGGTGCCTCTCCTTCCTATTTAAAGGAGAGAGCCTCTCATTGTAAAGGGACTTTTGGCTCTGGATTATTGGAATAGAAAATTATTATTGCATCTACCTCCAATGTTGTGGTGAATGTTTTTGGTGTTCGTTCGTTGGTTCTTCCTTTGCACTGAGTTATTGGAGATCTTGTTTGCCATATCTTTTGTACCACAATTTTGCATCTACAGGTGGAGGCCGATTTGCTTGGAGGAGGAGGAGGTATTGGTAGGGGAAGACTCTCCCTACTTCTTCTTTGGAGCTCTTCGTTGGTAACAGGGAGTATTACTGTCCCAGGACCTTCTATTTCATGTTACTATTTGCATTTCTCTTGTATTTCTTCCATACTTGCTCTTACTGATTGAATCTTCATTCCTTGGTTTGACAGGTAGAGGAAGGCGCACTTGTGGATTGGGGCATCGAATTGGCAAGCAAATCAACAATCTCTCATTTGATCTCTGCGGGAATCTTCCTCAACATCAAGGCATCTCATCCACATCATTCAGGTATGATCTCAAGGTAAGTTCTATCTCCATGATCCATCCAATTGTCAAAAACATTCAAAACCCTAATTAATTAAAACCCCAATTTTGCATTTTCTCAGATCTACTTAGATCTATTGGGTTGTTGGGCGTAATATTAAGAACCCACCTCTATAGCATCCACGGCATCCCGGATCTATAGTTTGGTGAGGATTGGCTTCCATTTGACCCCCTTCCCAGGCCAACTTAGCTTCTCCCAAGCAAGGCGCACTTCCTAGTTTGAGCAGGTTGACCTAGATCTAAACGATGGGTGTTTGAGATTCCACTTGATTTGACATCTACACATCAAATAACATACACCCAGGTTGTCACTTTTCTGAAATTCACCTTGTGGGCCCTATTCCACATTTTAAGGGATTTAATCCCCATTTTGGACCACTTGGAACACTTAAACTCAGATCTACTAAGATCTAACCGGTGGATTGCCACGAAATTATAGATCCATACTCCTACCTGTCCGATCTACCCGGATCTAAAGTTTGGATGCCATCCGACTTGTTTTGACCCACCTAACCCCACTTTTTAGCTTCCTTGGGCAAAGTCGCACCACCTTGGAGAAGTGAGTTCACTCACTTCGAGGAACTGGGTACTTGAGATTTTTGGAGATCTGAAACCGGAATAATTCAAAACCTAGGTCTAGACTGTCACTTTGTCAAATCTTGCCTTGGGGATTGCATTCCTTGTTTTAAGGGATTGTGGTCCACTTGGGTCAAACCTAGATCTAGACCCATTCATCCATCAAAACCTCTATTGCCCACTTGTCCCAAGTACTAGGAGTCCTAAACCACAAGTCAACTTTACTTTGACTCCACTTCCCAATTCCCAAGGCACTGGTCTCTCTCCAAGGTAGTTCAACCTTCCTAGATTGTTGGATTGACTTGTGGATTGACCTATGCATGGTGAACTAAACCTTTGAAGCAATCATGTATCATGGTCAAGCTTGTCATCTGTACTAGTTAGCCCCAATACAACCCTTAACTACCCTGCATTGGACACAGTTCCCAAGGCAGTGGATCTTTTGACATTGAACTAGTACACTAGCCCTAGATCTCACTACAAACATTATAAGTCACTCTTACAGTCAACTATGAATCAAAGCTATACCTATTGAACCCCTCACTTGGCTTGTGACTTCATCCTTAGGTCTAGGATAAACCATACATCTAACTTCACTTAGAAATATCCTGATTTGGTGTCTTGGTTTTGATCTCTCCTGTCGGGAGTAGATCGGGTCTCCCCCTTTGTTGTCTGGGCTAGATAACATAAAGCGAAGGTTGCCTCGACTGGCGTGACAACCATACATATTGGAGGTCGAGGTGATCGTGGTTGCACCTTTGGAGTTGCCCTTCCCTATTGCCATCCATGACTGGATCCATCCATAGGGGTAACTACATCTTAGGTGATAACAGGGCCATAACATAAGCCTTGATTCAAGGCTGATTTTATTGAGATATTTATGGGATGTAATTGCCCACTCAACTCCCTCTTTAGTGGGATCAAATTCCCCTAATTTAGGAATCTGATTTTCCTCATAAATTTATTAATTTTCTATTTTTTCACTCACTTTTTGACTTTTTTGAGCAAAAGTAATTTAAGTGAAAAATAAATCACTTAAACACCTAGGAAAGTGGGTCTAGGGGTAAAGTGGGTGCTCTAAGTTAGAAAACGAGCACCCCCATGGCCAAATTGGCCTTCTAACCACACTTTTATTACATTTTTTTTATTTTTTAATTAAAATATTAAAAAAAAAAACGTTTTACGGGAAAAAAAATATTTTCTCGGAACTGAACGAAAATCCTAGAGGACCTAGTGCATGTCCATAATGACTCAATTTGATGTCTAGCATGCTCATAAACATTGACACTTGAGTTCCCGCAAGGATGTGGCTCATTGACAATTCGCTAGATACGAAGTCACATGTTGTAAACAAAGGTCACGAGTTCAAATCACACTCGGACTTACCCGTGTCCCATGCTTGCGGGCGGTTGTGGGGCACCTAGGGGTATAGTGGTAGCGGGATTGGATCCCTGGACCCCATGTCAAGCGAGTACCAGCCCAGTCTCCAGTTGTCGATTCCCCTAGCTACAAAATAAATAAATAAAAAACATTGACACTTGAGTTTTAATAACCTTCTAAGGCCTAAGCACCAAGACGACATTCCATCTTTAGAGGAGCGGATGAAAAACTCATCGCTTATTCAACAGTGCATAATTGACAAGGGAAAAAACACCATGGAATGTTCGCATTTGATGTCCAAGTCCTAGGAATCCAAACTCTTTACATAGAAAGTCATGCTAGCACATTTTTACAAAACCCCCCAAGGGGGTATTAACATGCAATTATTAAAAAAGGGGCCAAAACTTGGCCTGATGGATCTCGGAACACAGATGATGAACAATTGGATTGTTCAAGTCTTCGATGGTTCACTCGGAATCCACTAAGTGCAATTTAGTGGATAACACAAAGCACAGGAAGAATTGCCTCTGAATGCACCAGTGAGGCTTGTCCCGGAGCATGAAGACCCGGCGCAGCCATTATCTGAGCATGAGGTCGATGCGAAGGAGGACGTTGCGGCTCGGGAGGATGGTGGGCATCCAACAACAGAGGACGTGGACAACATGCAAGAGGCCGCAGCGTAGCTAACCACAGCATAAGGGTAATGACAATTTTTCTGTTAGTCTCACCTTTTTGGATGTGTTTGTATGTTTTGGGAACTTCATGTCTCAAGTGCCGAAAGTTGGAAGGGCTATAAGCCCGAATTATGTAAGAAAGTGGTTATGGCGATATGTAATGGAAATAAAAATGCAATTTTTGTAGTAAGGCCATTGAACTGGGCTTGTCATGCTAGGGAGGTTTTGTTTTGGGGTAGTCAGACCTTGAATAGGCAAAGGGAATTGTGGGGATATGGTCTGTGATGGGATGGGAGAAAATATGCTTTATATGTGTGCAAGTTGGGAAGGGATGGGTTGTTTCAGGCTGTGGGGAACTCAGGAAACATCATAGCTCTAGAAGAGCAAATTTTGTAACATTATGTACATCTATACTTTTCAGTAATTAAATAGTTTAGACTCTTCCTCACAAAAAAAAAATATTATTATAATATATTAATAGTAATTTATTATATTATATTAATAGTAGTTATATTATATTAATAGCATAAACTTATAAGTCAAATCCCACTTTATAGTTTATATACTCACATATACACGACTTTAGTTAATTAGTATATAATATATAAAGTAGTTAGTTGTTACACTAATTAAAACCATTTTCACCAAGACAAAAACTATATAATAAAAAATTGCTAGCTAAGAATGCTTTCACTCTGAAGATATATAATAATAATATATATTAGTTTGTTAGTATATAATATATAATATTAGTTAGTAGCAGTTAGCTATATTATATTATTGATGGTAGTTATATTATATTAATATTATAAATTTAAAAGTCAAATCCCATCTAAGAAAGCTTTAACACATAAGTATATGCACCTCTTTTGAATTTTAAAGATATTTGACTAGTTAAGAGAGTAACACATGGAAATTGGTTCTAGGGTTTGAGGTTAACTTTTAAAACCATATTTCCTCTAATGAATTCAATCCATTGGCATTGAACTACATTAAAAATAACAATAGTTTTAGCCCTCCAAATCTCTGTGGTGACAAGAAATGTGATGCCTTTAAACAATGTAACTCCAGGGTACACACATGCACATCCTCACACCCCAGGAGGGTTGGTGGTGGGAAGGGGGAGGATGTGAATGTTAGAGTAGAGGCCATTCTTGAAGTGTGATGAATGCCAAAAACTAATAATGTCCCTAAATTTTGCCCATAAGTTTTTGGGTTTGAGTTTATAACACAAAAATTAAGAGAAATCTCATTTTTCTTTGAAATGCCCCATGCCCTAGTTGTAGATAGACATCCTTCAAGCGCCCATGAATAAGAACATAAGGCCCTTCAATGAGTTGTCGACACTCCTAAAGTAAATTTCCTTCATGATGTAAGGATGATGAAAATGAGCAAAGCGGGGTTGTGAATAGATGAGAAGTTATCATAGAAAACAAGCAAATAGTGGGGTCGTGAGAAACATTAGCTTTTATGGTTACAACAAAAGTCTTTAGACCATGCTTGGGGATGCTTCAAGTGATGTGGGGTGCATGGTGTGTTGATTACCCTTGGTTATACCATGATGGATATACACATTGGAGATAGCTTATCTAGAGTTTTTTCCTTCGACCTCGGATGTAGGAGTATTCCCCACTCCTACATCCCTGTAATATCCCAACTGATACTTTTTGTCTTTTGTTTTGTAGAGTTTATGATGTAGTTGTTGCTTGCTTGAGGTCTTGTTACCCAATACTTAAAGAAAAATATGAATGCAATATGCATGTATAGAACTTTGATTGCATGATAATGCATGCAAATTGCATGGGGTTGCATAAACCCTAAAAACCCAAGTAATCAGATATGCAATAAGATCAAATAAAAAATGATGCATGTATGTACCAATGGTTTGTGCTTGAGTTGCAATACACTATAAGGCAGACATGCAAGTCATGCGCTGAGTGTTGACCAAGATATGAGATGTCTTCTTCAAGCTAATTCGCCCATGCAAGGAATGCGCCTCCCTCAGTCTTCAGATCGAATAATAAGTGCTCCAGAAAGATGATATGGCTCCAAGAAGTGAGTATAAGGCTTATAGTGTCCTTATCAGTATGGAAGATACATGCAAGCCATGCACTGGGTCTAGGTCAGAAAACGTGTTGCTCCCTCAAACCAATTCGCCCATGCAAGGAAAAGTGCCCTCTTTGTCTGAAATTCAATCACAACTTTCTCCAGAACATGATGTAGAAGCCCGCACTCAATAATTAGGCTAATAATGGCCCTCCAGAAAGAATGGAAGAGACATGCATACCAAATAGCAACTATAGGTCTAGATATGAAGATCCCTTTCCTTGTCCAATTCACCCATGCAAAGAAGGTGAGTTCTTCTTGGTCCAAACTATGGAATTTAACCTTCAAAATTGATGGAATGGATCCAATAGCTATAGAATAGATCAATAACAATAGACCCTGTGAATGATGAGAAGAATAGGGCTTGGAAAGCTCAGATAAATGCGCCCTCAGTGCTCCAGTGAATGCGCCCTCTCTAATCTGTTCGCTGCTCTGTGGTATACTCAAATCCAGCTGAAGAATATTGAATCTGGATGCACTGATGAATAACAATAATGGATCTGTATGATCCAACCCTGGAAGTGACTAAGGCAGATAGATTTCACTGTCGAAATACACTAGGTGGTTAAGGAATGCGCCCTCAACCCTAATTGAGCTCTCAAAGCTCTCCAATCAAATTCTCACTGATCAATAATAACAATAGCATGTTGTATAACTCGTTTACCTTCTTTATTCACGTGAGGTTGCATGCCCTCACTTTTGCATGCCCTACTCATTTTTCGATTATTTTTCTTAGTTGAGTCTGCTTCCTACATGCATGCAACTTAATTAATGTGCTTTTGTCATATGCACTATGAAATATGGCCTGCATGTAATGCATGTAAGTTTCTCCTTGTTCCTATGGCCCTCTTTTATCTACTGATGACTTAATAACACTAATTAAGATCTTCTTTTGTTCCGAATGGTATCAGTCCTCAGTCAATTCCCTGATTGTCAGTACTCGCTCAAACCTATGGGAATTAGATAGGTTAGCGGGATGGTCCCTGGTGCTTAAGCAGAAGAGGACATTACAATCCCCCCTAGAATCGTCTAGCGAGACACCTCGGTGGCTCCAGAGGACTCTAACATTGATAGCGAGACTGTGCCCCGATCGCCCCCATCGCCATCGGTTATTAGACTCAGACGTTTTTTACTTCATTGGCTTCATTGTTTGTCTTATTCACCTACATCACCATGCCTTAACATGGCTTTATACATTTTTATGAGGACACCGCACTGCTTGTATCTTTCTTTCTTTATTTTACTCTATATTAGGTTTAGCTCCACCATTGTCTAGGAGTTGCATTTGCACTCCCACATTGTACTCATACTGTTTGTATCCTTTTAGTCCCATTGACCTACTTTTGTGGTCATTTGTTGGACATTAATAAAACTATCTTATCTTATCTTATCTTACTCATGGATTGCTATGCCTTGTCTTGATGTTATGCGGAACATCTCCTTGGAGCATTGGAGACTTATGTAGTTTTGTGACTTTCTTCATGGAGTGCACACATAGAGAATGTGGTTGCTTACTTGAAGGAGTACTCACTTTGGAGGAGGAACATTGAGCATCTTGGAGGAGGGCATTGAACCCTAGATGGCATGTTGACACTTAGTTGCTTGCAAGGAGGCTTGTACTTGACTTAAGGATGTTTGGGTTGAGGAGTGATCATGTAGGTGTGGTCGACCCGGAAGGACACTTGGCTTAGGAGGGAGAGTTGGAGCATTAGAGGCCTTTGGAGGAGGGGTGTTGGACCTTTCTTGAGGAGCTATCAGCCTTGGACCCTTGCTTGTTGGATGTGCATGCCTTGGATCTTGAAATGTGTCACCTAAAATTAGAGTGCTCCACATGTGGGCCTATTTAGTGTATAGATAGGTTGCTTGTTGTGGACTAGGTCTACCTGTTATTGTTGGCCGCCCTCACCTTCATATAAATAAAGGGAGGATAGTCCTTTCATCGCATTCATTCTTGTTCACTCATAAATCACATACTTGTGTTCGAGATGTGAGAGCTAGAGTGAACTATTCTCTTTGTACTCTTCTTCATTGTATTTGCTCTCTTTTGTTTTGATCGCTAGAGTTCTCAAGAAAATTCAAGGGAAGACTAGGGTTAGGGTTTTCCTTAAGGAGACAAGGGAAGCTAGGGTTTGGAATAAACCCTTAAGAATCAAAGGGAGTACTTGATCTTGTAGCTATTGTGAGAAAGAAAACTAGGGTTTTGTGGCATTTGGAAATCCTAGTACTACTTGGAGTGCTTGATGTGGGGAAGATAGAGGGAGACTATCATGTACACTTGTGTGATGCAAGTGTAGATTCCAAGGAGGAATTGATAGTGTGTTGTAGTTGCTCGTTGTAGATCCTTGGAGGAGTGACCAGCTTTAGTTGGAAGAGATTCCTAGCTAGGAGGAGTTGGTGGCTAGGGTTTCTTATTTTGGTGGATGCCCTAGCTAGGTTTGAAGAGCTTGACTTGTACCAGCTTGTATCAAGCTGTGGTATGTACTTGTACTTCTTATATATATATGTGTGTGTGTGTTTCCAGCTGTCCAATTATATATATATATATATATATAAGTGTTTCCAGCTGTCCAAACTTCATGTACTTGCAGTTTTGAATATCAGCTTATGTTATCTTCATGATTGAGTAGATTCTAGTGCTGGTTATGCATGCTGATTTGTTAAATTTGTTAAGTTGTTTAACAAACATCTAGAAGCTAAAGGGGCAGGTTTACTGCTGTAATAAGTCATTTTCAGATCTGTAATTTGCTTGGAAAGTGTGCCCTAAGGGCTGAAACTTTGTTGCAATGAAGTATACTTGAATGCTATTTATTTTCTTGGGCTATTTTTTGAATTGGGATGAAGAGAAGTGTAGTATTTGCCGCTGTTAATTAATATTTCAGATTCAGCACTAAGGCTGAAAGTTCACACAAAATAGATTCGGGAAACCTCAAAGTTAAGGTGAAATTTCTGAATTTGCAATAAAAGTTAGATTTACAAAATTTCAACAAGCAGCAGAAGGGGGAAACGGCTTATAAGCTCCACATAGCTGGGCTCTATGGAATGTACCTCAGAAGCATTCAATTTTGTCACAGAGATATACTTTAGCCTACTCTTAAGCTTTATTACTTAGCTTCAAGATTATATTTTGTATAAATATTTACCTTCCAAATATGGTTTGAGCACTCCCTCATTGGTTGTCTCAAATATGCTTATATATCTGTCAGACCCAGTGAATGTTTTTGGCCACTTGACAATAATAAAATTTAAATTTTAAATTCAGTTTCTACTAACTAGATGCACTTACTGTATTCTCTTACAGTTTGAGGAACTTATTCAGTTACAGTTCGCCATTAAAAAATATTTCAGTTCTAGACCTATTGAAGTGGATTATTCATAGGATGAAAGTTGCTTTCTATTAATGTTACTCAAGCTTGAAATCAGACCAGAATGAAACGCTTCTTGATTTTCCTAATCACAGATTTATATGAGTTGACTTTGCTCAACAGGGGTTGATATTGGCATTTGCTTGTAACTTTACCTTGCGAACCTAAATTTAGTGTCATCATCCATGATGGGAACGGGAAATCACTTGAAATTTGATGCTATAAATGTTAAAATATAGTAAACAAAATCAAAGTCATAAATCAATATGTAGTCCAAGTTTGGAACTTAGAACTAAGGCATCATTTTTTCCAATTTCCATTTTCTTAATTACCTGGACCAAAAATATGAGACAGCAAAATAATTTAATTGCTCATTCTATATGTTTGAAAATGGAACTTCCTAATCTGTTCATTTTCTAGCAAGATACGTATCCCCAGAAGCAGTGAAACATTTAGTAAAACGGGGATTTAAACTCAGTGTTACAAATATCGTGTCGGCGAATATATCACAAAGGGTCCAAAAAGAAAATATAGGATTTATCACGGAAAATGTCGGCAAACATTGGCAATATATCGGCGAAATTAAAAAATACAAAAATATTAATTTTTTGTCTCAGGTGATATTTCCCAATTTTTGGCGATATTTTCCGATTTTTCCCTTTTTTTTGCCGATTTTTGCCGATTTTTCCTTGACATTGCGAAAATATCACGATTTTTTCGCCACAAAAAATCGCCCAAACATTGCGGCGATGTTTGCCGAAATTATCGGCTGGCAGCAAACATCGCGATGTCAGCGATATATCGCCGATATTTGTAACAGAGCTTAAACTTGTCTAAAACAAATATCCAGCTGGCAATAAAAATGAAAATTTACTAGTACTGCCATTTAAATAGTTGTAGACAATGAAATAAGCGTACCATCTGAAATGCAGCTCTGAATGCATGCACTTCAAAATTCTCTATTGCAGCTTCTGGCGTGAGGCTTCTCCATCTTTCTGCACTCTGATGGAAAAGAATAGAATTGGGAACATGACATCCTTAGAATAAACTTTATAAAATCCCGAAAATTCACTGAATTCTTGAAATTATTAGCACATCATGATGGAAACTAGCTATTTCATTCATATGAAGAATTTTATATCTGATATCAGATACACTGCAATCACCGTCATCAATTTCCAAACAATTGAATTCTTTTAGTTACCTACTCTACATTTAGTGTAAAAGAAACAACTTTTTAGAGAGAAATTTCAGCGGCCATCTTGTTGGTATGCAACACAAATGTACTATATAGTTAAGTGGCAACCCATTTATCTGAATTCCTTGCAAAGCTAAAATAGTCTGCTACAAGAATAAAGAAACCTAAATGACCAGCTAAAGGAGGTTATCCATGGCATGATAATTGAAACAAATTATCGAGGAAGAGAACATTGAAAATAAAATTGGTGTCAAGAATAGGAAGCGTGCATCGTGAAAGAACCTTTTTGTACATTTTTTTTGTTGCAAAAAATACTTCTTATATTCACAATTATATATTTATAACATTGAAAACACATGAAGTGGATGGGTATATACAATGGTATTTACATCCTCTTTCTTAAAGCAACAAGAACAACAATAAAATCTGAATAGACACCCAAGTCTAACAATTGGGCATCATTGATTGACAAAAATCCTTTTACCAAGAACTGCATATGTAACTCCTCTCTCCACATATGACAAAAGACAAACAAAGAGCTAACCTCGTTCTCTAAAATATATTTGCACCAAAGCTTCCGTAGGACAAACATTATTGAAATTTTCAAGCAGTGCCAAATACTAGCACAAGAAGAGCAGATTATGAATCTGGAGTCATCTAACAATACTGCACGCCAATGTAATCTCCCATGAAGAATAGTTGCTTGATCTACTTGAACATGCTCCCAACAAGACCTAGAAAGAGGACAATTCCATAATAAATGCTTCCACCCTAAGGCAGAAAGGGAAAAACCCATTAGAGAGGCCACTCTTAGCTAGTCGTGTCTTGGTGGGAAGGCCCTAATAGCTCACTAACCAAGCAAACAAACAGAGTTTGTAAGAAACCTGTACCAACCACACACTATGCAATCTCCAACTCCATCAACTCTCAACATCAGAATACACCCACCTCGCATTAAGAACTGGACCAAGCTCATGAAACTGATGAAGAATGAAGTACAATTTACAAGAATCATACTAAACCAAGGGACACCCAAAACCCCACTCCCAATCACACCAAAATGGCATTGGCATATTTATGATCATCTTAAACAGGTCCTTCTGAGGGATAAGGCCAACAATCTCCATGATAGTGGGCCGATTCGCTGACGAAAGAGTATACTAATGTGCTAAGGATCTACATTCCTTCCAAGAGTGATTATTGAAATCCCACAAATCCCTTCATAAAAGACCTTCTTCTTGCTCAACCGTTGCGCTTGAAAATGGAGAAGAACAACAACACAAGTGTCCTGAACTTTCCAAATGCAAATTGGTCTTCTGGCCAAATCCAATCAGAAATCCAAATTTTGTTTAAAACAAAAATTCATGGATGAACATTGGAATGAGAAAGATAATACCAAACATAGAAATAAGGATTTCAGTGGCATTAAAGAGCTGTATAAAAATTGTGTATAACAATGGTAATGTTAAATCTGGTATCAATGTCTGTATATGAAGAAATTGCTATACTGCACGGATTTCTGGAATGTGGGAACGTTGGGAACATAGGTATGATTGTCTGGGATGGCTAGAAGCTTCACCCAAATTTGCAAGAAATGACGGGATGGGAGCAACAATAATATATCTTAAAAATATATAAAAAATACTTTAAAAAAAGAAAAATAGGAGAACTTCAAAAATTGGAAAAAAAACACATGTTAAACTCGTAGTTTTCTCCTCTAACTTTCTAATATAAAGGGGTTTTAGATAGTGCATTCATCTGCATATTGAGAATTTCAGAATAACCACAAATAGTCAAAACTTCATCGTTTTACATGTTTCAACTTTCATGTGAAAACAAATACATGATGCTGTGATTCACAATTTAAGAAGAGGTAAAACTGAAAGTTTTATCTGAAACTATACTCATTGAGATATAATCCCCTGGTTACTCATTGAATCATTACTCTTGTCTGTTTTGGAAAACGTGATTTATAACTCCAAAAACTAAGAAAGGAAATTCTACCATGTACAAGAATATGTTTCAATTGTTCATCTACAAACAAAAGATTGGATTGCACTACTATTGAATAGAAACCTTTCAAATAGATTATATATGTGCTGATATGTTTTCTTAAAAGGCATAAAGTTGCTAAAAGGTGAAGAATCAAGAAATGTAAAGACAAGCAAGGAGCTTAAGCTCCAGGAGACTAGCCTTTCTTTCTGGCAGCATTAGACATGCATTAAGAAAGATTCTAAGGATGGGAAGTGAGCACATGGTGTTAATTTCTAGACATCAGATCTGATCTCTGTTCTCTAATAATTTTTATGCCCAGAAATAATTTATTGCTGTAGATTACTGCTGAATTATTAAACAGAAATACACTGATATCTTTAACCAATAACACAGTGGAAATAAAATAGAAAATCAACACATTTGACACAAGCGTTTACCCTGGAAAACCCCAATGGGGAAAAACCAGCAATCAATGATTTTATTAAGATAAAATCTGGGCTCCTATCCTGAAATAATGGCCCAATGTGGAATAATACAAAACAACAAATAGCCTAGCCTATCACACCTCAATATCTGTCCTTCGATCTTGCTGGCTGCTACTCTGTTGCTGCCCCTTGTTCCTTTCCTCAAACCCTGCCCCTGCACAATTGGATGAAAGTCCTTCTCCAACCAATACAATGAGATCTCACTATCTCACTCTGTGTGCCTTGTGTGTCTCCTTCTCTCACCTAGACTGCCTTTCATCTCCTTGAGATGAACCAAAACCCTATCTCTAACAACTGAAATTAGATCTCATTCACTTGAGATCAATGGCTGAGATTCACTTTATTAGCTTAAGTCATTAGTGCCTAAAACTTAGGCCCTTTACTTAATTAGTCCCTCAATTAATATAAAAAGGCTTCACTTTACTTAATTAAAGTGAATCTCCTAAGTTTGAGAGCTATTAGTGACGACTTCCACCAGTTAGACATAAAATCCTATTGGAAATACCTATCCGATGCTACAAACATCAACACATGGAAGACTCCATTGTTGCTCTCTAGATAAAGTCCGTGAGCTATGTTATTTGTACTCTTGTGTAATTGAATAATATTTCAAAAGAGGGTTACTAAAACACACTTACACCCCAGGCTAGATGATCTTGCAGTACCAAGCCTTTCAATAAAATGAAAGGTTTGATATTCTTCAAATGTTTGTTGTTATTCCTCATACTTTTTCCCATTCCATAAAGAATGAACATGTGCAGTTCCCCTACATCCAGCAGGAATTGAACCCACGAGTTCGCCAATTATGAGTTGGGCGTTTAACCATTCTCGCTATCCCGAAAGATTTTTCTTTTCACTAAAGAAGAAGAAGGGGAAGTGGGATAGGGAGGAATATCTTTGGTCGAGGGTGTTATCAATCCCATAGTAGCTGGGCTACAATGATTGCAGAGCAGTTATCTGCGTATTTTTGAGCTTTGCCTTTGCACAATTTCAGTGAGATCAGCTATGACAAGCAGTGTTATTTGTGATTACTCACACATTAGAGCAGCCCTATATCAGACATGTAGTAGACCTTATGCCAAGGCTGAGCCTCTTGACCTCAGATTTGATGACCAAGATGACCTTTTTTATCCCATACAGATACAGTGCAGTGATTAGAGTTTCAGCAGCAATGTTCTCAGTGGTTACAGTTGGTCCAGATTACAAATACATGTATATGACCCAGCAGGTATATGATGTGCATTGGTTTTATTATCTTGTTGTTTTTGTCATTTTGATAGCTTGACTTAGCATCTAGTGATTATGATCTGGCAGTATATCTATATAAAATGAAATTGGTTATTATTGATTATCTAAATGATTGTATTACTGACAATTAGAAGCTCTTGTTTTATAATCGTTGGTTTTACCCTCTTAGGAGTGTGGACATGATCATTCCCGCCTTTATGGCTTGCTAGCTTAGGCATCACCTTCACTTTCTCCATCCATTCGTTGTCTTTCCCACTTTTGTTTTTTACCCTGACTTACACCTTAGCCTGTGATATGGAGGACTTCCCCATTTTTGCCTCTATGTTGGATAGCATCCCTGTTAGTTTGTGTCTTGGCTCTGAGTTGGCAACAAAACTTACCTTTGTTGAGTTGGATTTGATACCTTGATCACTCTAGTCGGTTGCCCCAATGTTTGGTCTTGATTGTGGATAATCCCCATAGTTGCTTGATTTGTGTTGACTAAAACCTGAAGCAAACAATACTACCATCATTTACATATGGAAATTATTGTTATATCTTGTGAAATTATATTAAAACTAAAATGAAAAACACACCCTGGATGAGAGCTTGAGTAGTTGTGTTGCAAAACACATGCAAAATCCCCAAAAGGGTTGTGTAGGCCTAAAATAAAGCAGTGGCTAAACAAATGTTAAATCTAAAGAACTGCTGCCAAGGAAATGAAATGGAAACTCAAATGCACATTGGATGAAAGCTTTAGTAGTTGTGCTTCTAAGCACAGGTGAAATCCCCAAAAGGGTTGCCAAATGAAATGAATGAAAATCTTAAAACACCTTGGATGAAAGCTTTAGTAGTTGTGCTTCTAAGCACAGGTGAAATCCCCAAAAGGGTTGTATAAGCCTAAAAAAAGCAGTGGCTAAACAAATGCTAAATCTAAAGAACTGCTTGCCAAGGAAATGACATGTAATGATGAGATTTGTAGACATTTGCCAAGGTTGAAAAAGCATCTATCTAAACAACTTACCCATTTGTGAGACACTGCCATCCCCTGTGTATTCTTTATCCAACATATGCTTAAATGTGTAATACCCTTTCCCTTATCCAAAGTATCACAGTGTTGAGTCAGTCAAGTCATTCCCCTTTGCCTAGCCTTGCATCCTTAGCCTTCACCCTCTGCTAGCAAATTGATCATGTTTACAAAATGAGTATATCCTTGAGGTTCTTTTGAAAGTAAATTATTATTTTAACCTATGCTTAATTATAATTATCTATTAACTGCCAGTGAAATGATGCTTGATGTCTTAAAAGTCTTGCTATGATAATGATTAAAAGAGCATGTCTTAACCATTTGCACTTGTAGCAGCAGGCTCCTTTAGCCTGGGTCATATTTTGATCAGTTTGACCGATCAAACCTAGTTTGACCAAGGTCAACCTTGGGATCCGTGATGAGTTGGACCAGTAATGTTGTATGATGTTGATCTATGGTCCTTGATATACCTTTTGATGACTCCATATATTGGACACAAGTTTCAGATGATGGTTGATGCACTTTTTATTGATTATTGTTACTTCTAGACCACGATTTTTTTATTTGTTCGGGTATGGTGGATGCTACAGATGATCTTACAGGTTGCCATGAGGTGTATGAGTATTCATCTCTAGTAGATTTGGGTCTTCTGGATCTATTGAGACACTTGGTTCTCATTTTCAGGCACTTTCAGTGATGATATGAGCATTTTTTCACTCGTTGACCAGTTTGGCCATGCTGAGTAAGCCTGTCCAGCAGTTGCTTTGGTGAGAGTCGTTGCCTAGGGCGCTACAGAGGAGAGGGGTGGTCCAACCACTTGTCATTTCCATATTACCCCCTCTCCGGACATGATGGTACAGTCAGATGTTGTGCCCGGGCACCAGGCAGTAGGTTGTGGGCAGTTTGATGGTTTTTCGAGTGGGATAAAAATGGAATAAAAAGGTCATTAAGGAAATCGATTTGGGCAATTGAGGCAAGGTTTTGGCATGAGGTCTGTTCAGAGGTCATCTATGGTGTATCCCACTCCTTCCAGATCAGTTTGCAGCATTCAGTGGGGTCCACACAGTGTCCGGCTTGTCTTTTGATGCATTCTTCTCTCATTTGAGGGGCCAGGATTTGATCATTTGTTCACTTGGACATGTTATTGAGTCATATGCTATATTATTGTGCCATGGGATGATGCTAGTGAAGGATAATAAAACCTCCTAGGGCCACCATGTGCTCTTAGTCACTTGTATTTGTCATCTTATGTGGCACACTTGTCCTATAGTCACTTTTATGTGGTGCGCACCCCCCTAGGGCATCTTTTAGTGAGTGCGCACCCCCCTCATATGAGTGATCCATGTTATATTGTACCAGCTCATCTTAGCTATTGGTTGTATTATTTTATGTCTTGATCTCCACCACTTATTTTAAAAAGTGGTTAGGGTTTTCGTCTCTCTCCTCCTATTTAAGGAAGAGGCCCCCCTATTGTAAAGGCACCTTTGGGGCTCTAGAAATACTAGAATAAAATACTATTTTTGTGGATTTGCTTCTCCTGCTTTGATGGGATGCTCTTGTACATGATTATACATATTTGCTTTTCACAGGTGATTTTAACAGTTACAGAGGGAGGCCAAATTGACTTGTTGCAGGGGTGCGAATTGCTTGAAGGGAAGATTGTTGTGGTTTCTCACATCCCCCTTGGGCAAGACGTTTTCATCTTGAAGGGAGTTTTTCAATTGTGCTTTGTCTATTGATTTACTTCTTTTGATATACCATGCTTAGATCTTGCTTACTTGTGAATCAAATCTCACTTTACGTAGTTTGTTTTACAGGTGAAGTAGGATGTTTTTCCTCCTTGGGCTTGGACGTTTAGCTTGGAATCACTTGGATCTAGCTTGGAATCATAACTATATGCAAGGATCATCAATGTACAAGGTATCCGCAAGCATTTGAGGTAAGATCTACAAGGTACGTATCCATTTTCATGTATTTCATGGTCACTTCAAAGTTCAAACCCTCATATCCTAAAACCCTCATTTTTATTTTTTAGATCCAGTGAGATCTAGCAATTTCTTGGGCTTAATAATTAAAACCCACGTAGATAATAATTAATAAATCTTGGATCTAAAGTTTGGTGGGAATCTGACTCCATTTACCCCCTCATTTAAGGCACTAGACCTCTCCAAGGGAGGTTGCACTTGTTGGGTAGGTGGCCTTTTGCTAGATCTACATCGTGGGTATTGCTTGTTCCTTCTCAAATCCATAGATCCATTGAGTAGCAAACCCCCTAGTGCCATTTCACTTTGATCTTTACCTTGTGGGCCCCATTTTGACCATTTTCCATATTTTAAGGGTGGGCCCCACTTGGGTCTTTCTACTTGGCATTAGATCTATCTAGATCTACTAATCTTAACACCTAAGTGGCCTAATCTTTCATTGGTTGGACATTTGTCCATCTCATAAGCCTCATCAACCAAACCCTAACTCCTTGGGTCCACTTACCAATTCTAGATCTAGATCTATCCATTATTGATCTCTTCTATTTTATCTTTCACAATTCCCTAGGAGGTCTTGAGTAGGTTCGCTGCCCTTCATAGGTTAGATAGGATCTCCCCCTTGGTCTTGCTTAGGCTAGATTTAAAGTGAAGAGTTCCTCGATTAACGTGACACCCAATTGCATTGGGAACCGTGGCATCTCTTGGGTCACCTCTTTAGTTGTCCAACGCCTCTACCATCCTAGATAGGATCACCTTTTGGGACAACTACAAGTTGTGTGATAACAGAGGGTAAATGCCATTCTGGAATTTTATAAAAAACTCTACTATGTAAGTGGCGGAGTTATTCACTTACGATATTTGGCCTACACTTATCAAAAAGATCTAATGAATTACGAGTTTGATCAATTTTGTTATGCTCTACATTGTTTCGACATTCTGTAGATTGACTTTTAACTTTTTAAGTTCTACATTAATAATTTTCAATGTTATAAAAGTTATGCATTCTTTTTTTTTAATTGTAGAATACTTCTTATATTTACAAGAACATATTTATAGACACACCCACAAAGGATTTTGAACCTGGGTCTCTAGACTCTCCACGTTAATACAAGCTCGATCACCTCATTGCTTACCATTAGACCACACTCCCATGGGCCATGCATTCTTATTTTAAATTTAGATATGAAGAAAAATACTAATAGTGTTAAATTTTGAACATTAATTCACAATACTCTTGGATCTTTACTGAGAGAATAACATATACAGTATATTAATGCATAACAATCACAATAAGCATGACAAGCATCACAAGAATCAAAAGCATGAGAGACAAGAGACACAGAGTTTCCGTGGGGAAAACCCTAAGGTGAAAAACCCCACAACTTCCTCAAAGATAGAGAGAGCAATGGCTCAACCAAAGTACAACCAAAATACACTTGAGATAGTCTCCTAGAGCAGATGATCCTCCTCCTCACTAGTGCGCCACTTTCTGAGTGAGAGAAGTGTTTCTTTCCGAATGATGCAAATAGAGATCTCCCGATCTCTATTTATACTTCACCTGTTTGCCCAGTTACACTATGGGGCCGACTTGTCTATCTAGATACATCCATAATATAATATATATTTCAGGGCCGACCCCACACATGGTGGTCTAATAACCCATCGGCAAGTACACAAACTTGCGACACTTGTCAATCCACATGACGACACTTCCTTATAGAGGAATAACACATCTCTAATAAGGGTACAATAAATATATATAAAATACATAGATGAAATACATTCCGAAGTTACATATACATCAACACTCCCTCTTAACTAGGAAGGTATTTCTCGACACGGATCTGCTAGACAAGTCTTCTTCTCGGGATCATCGTCATCATCATCGTCACTGCTGCTGCTATCTCAACCAATCTCTGACTCTACTCGTCATAGGAAGTTCTACAGAGCCGGTCCTTTTTCATACTGGTTGTAGGCCCACCACCTGCAGGTCTTCGCGGATGCAATACCGGAAACAGTATCCCAGGAACATTTATGTGCCTAAGCACGACCGGCAAGATCTCCCAGGACTGATTACATGCATCTCCTCCACAATACCTTTAAAAAGCATCCCAGGAACATTTATGTGCCGCAGCACGACCGGCAAGATCTCTAAAGAGCATCCCAGGACTTATTATGAGCATACAGCTCAACCTCTCGGATCTCCAGGACTGATTACATGTGGATAGACAAAACCTTTAAAGAGCATCCCAGGAACATTTATGTGCTGCAGCACGACTGGCAAGATCTCTAAAGAGCATCCCAGGACTAATTACGAGCACACAGCTCAACCTCTCGGATCTCCAGGACTGATTACATGTCTCCGTTGTAATACCTCATCCCAGGACTGATTACAAGCACACAGCTCAACCTATCGGATATCTGAGGATTGATTACATACTACATAGCAATACCGGAAAGAGTACCCCAGGAACATTTATGTGCCGCAGCACGACCGGCAAGATCTCCCAGGACTGATTACATGCTATTTGCACAACCTGCCACATATCATCTCTGAACTCCAAGTATCAACCTGATACTCATGATCCAACGGATCATCATCGCACGAGGCATCATCCTGATGCCCATGATCATACTGATCATCATCACTTGTACCATCCTAGTACATATCATCTGAAGCAACATCCTGAAGCTCATCATCATGATCAACCTGATCATACAATGCATCCACCTGATGCATACCAAGTATCTACCTGATATAGATCATCATACATGATCCATCTGATCATACAGTGTATCCACCTAATACAAATACAAACACATGATACATATCAACATACATAATCTACCTGATCATACAATGTATCCACCTGATACATATACGGATACATGGTCCAAGCATCCAACATGATGCATATACAAATACATACAAATGATCCAACCGATCATATCCAGCATCCAACATGATGCGTACATACATACAAATATAAATGATCCAACTAATCATATCCAGCATCAACATGATGCGTACATACATACAAATATAAATGATCCAACTGATCATATCTAGCATCAACATGATGCATATACAGAACAGTAACTGGAGCATCGTCCTGATGCTCATCTTCCAGCGCTTACATCCACAGCCATGTGAAGGATCCTCCTTCCAACATGCTTGGAATGGCTTCAGCAAATGTGTCCATCACTTCTTCCTCGAAGTGTCATCGATCTGAAGAACACCAAGCCTCTCCCTGAAGTACTCAAACTTCACCCTGGCTAGTGGCTTCGTCAGCACATCTGCAATCTCCTCGTCCGTCGCAATGTACAAGAGCTTCACAGCTCCTCTCTGCACCATATCCCTGATATAGTGATATTTGATCTCTATGTGTTTCGACCTGTCATGAAACACTGGGTTCTCGGACAGCTTCACACAACTCTGGTTATCACAAAAGATACCAATAGCATCCAACGGGAGATCAAATAACTCAGACAGTAGCTTCCGTAGCCATACTGCCTCACAACTAGCTGAGCAGGCTGCAACATACTCTGCCTCAGCTGTACTCAGTGCTACGCAGGACTGCTTCCTGCTAAACCAAGAGATCACACCTGATCCCATACTGAAGCAGCACCCAAATGTGCTCTTCCTATCTGCAGCACTGCCAGCCCAATCTGAATCAACATAACCCTGCAGGTTAAACTTTTGATTCTCTTCATACTTGAGCCCATAATCCACTGTACCCTTCAGCTACCTCAGGACATGCTTTACAGCAACCAGGTGAACACTCCTCGGATCCGTCAGGAACTGGCTCAATGTGTTCACTGCAAAGCAAATATCTGTTCTCGTGTTCGTCAAGTACATCAAGGACCCAATCATCTGACAATACATACAGACATCAACCGGCTCAAATGAAGCATCACATAGAAGCTTCAGATTCGATGCCATGGGTGTGGCCATGGCCTTGCAATCCATCATCCCAAATCTCTTCAGGATATCTACTGTGTACTTCCCTTGACCAAGGAAGATCCCACCTGAATTCTGCCACACCTCCATACCTAGGAAATAATGCATCATTCCCAAATCTTTCATATCGAACTCAGTAGCAAGCTTCCTATTAGTATCTGCAATCAGTCTGTCATCTGCTGTTACAAATAAGTCATCCACATACAGGAGTAGAATCACAGGATTCCCTTCCTCAACCTTGTAGTAGAGGTTGGAATCCGCTTTACTCTTGGTAAAGCCCAAACTAGATAGGAAACTGTCCATCCTACCATACCAGGTTCTGGGAGCTTGTTTCAAGCCATACAAGGCTTTCTTCAATCTGCACACATATGACTCCCTGTCATGTATTTCAAAACCGAGTGGCTGCTCCACATATACATCCTCTTCAACTACACCATTCAAGAAAGCAGTCTTGACATCCATCTGGTGTATTTTCCATTTCATTGCTGCAGCCAGGGCAAGTACTGTTCTGATGGAAGTATACCTGGCTACAGGTGCAAAAGTTTCTTCATAATCTATTCCCTCTTTCTGAGAGAAGCCACGAGCTACGAATCTTGCTTTGTATTTCTCTACACTGCCATCTACAGCATGCTTGATTTTGTAGATCCATTTGGAAGTCACAACAGACTTCTCTTTAGGTCTTGGGACAACATCCCAAACATCATTTTTCATTATTGATTGGTATTCCTCAACCATAGCATCCTTCCATTCTTTCTTTTCCGCTGCTTCTTCATAACTAGAAAGTTCTTTGTTCATAATGTCACAGAGTAAAGCAACATAGCTGGTATGTGATCTGGTTCTCTTCTTTGCTCTGTGTTCTTCTTCTGGAATGCCAAATCTTTCCGCATCTTGAATGAGCTCTCTAGTCCATGCAGGTTTCCTCTTGTGAGAGTTATCCTCACGGGGTGGATCTACAGGTTCTTGCGGATCTTCCAATTCACGAACAACTTCTGGAATTGCTTCAGTCATGGTAGTGTCTTGAAATTTAGTTTCCTTAGGTTCTTCATAAACTTCGATAGGTGCCTTCCTTGATTTGATGAATGCTGAGTTTTCATCAAATGTTACATCCCTGCTGACATCAATCTTCTTGAACCCTGGAAAGTATATTCTATAAGCTTTCGAGCTTTCACTGTAACCCACAAAGATACCCTTCTTTCCTGAAGGATCTAGTTTGGTCCTCTTTTCCTTTGGGACATGAGTGTATACTGGACAACCAAATATTCTGAGATGGCTGACTTCAGGTTTCTTACCAGAAAAGACCTCTTCTGGTGTCTTGTTGTCCAATATCTTGTGGGGTGTTCTGTTCTGCACATATACAGCTGTTCTAGCTGCTTTTGCCCATAGATGCATAGGTAGATCCTGGTCATGCAGCATTACCCTTGCTGCTTCCATGATTGTTCTGTTCTTCCTTTCTGCAACTCCATTCTGTTGAGGATTATAAGGAGCAGTCAACTCCCTCTTAATCCCTGAATCACTGCAAAGCTTCTTGAAGTCACCTGAGGTGAATTCTCCACCATTGTCGGATCTGAGTGTTTTGATCTTTTTGTCAGTTTGATTCTCCATCAAGGTTTTGAATTCCTTGAACTTATCAAACACCTCATCTTTGTTTTTCAAGAAGTATACCCAAGTCTTCCTGGAGAAGTCATCAATAAATGAGGCATAGTAAACATACCCACTTAGAGAACTAGATGACATAGGACCACATACATCTGAGTGGATGATTTCTAGGATATCTTTTGCCTTGCTTTCACTGCTTGGGAAAGCCTTCTTAATATTCTTACCTTTTGCACATCCTTTGCAAGCACCTTCATGTTTGGTCTTGATTTCAAGAAGACCCTCTACAGCCTTGCTTGCAATTGGAAGTGCCCTATAGTGCATGTGAGCAAGTCTTCTATGCCAAAGTTCACTTGGCTCCATGGATTCATGCACCATGGCATGTTCAGGTTGTCCTTTTAATTTATACAAACCTCCCTCTTGCTCTCCAATCACAACTGCATCATCTATGGTCTTTCCCTTTGGCCACATTAGGACTTGGCCATCCACAAATGCAACCCTCATACCTTTTGCATCCAATGCAGAGATGGAGAGTAAGTTCTTCTTGAGCCCAAGTACATAAAGGACTTCTTTCATCTTCAAAGATTTTCCAAAATCTAGGTTGTAGGAGGCTTCACCACTTCCTTTGATTGGGTATTGATAATCATCCCCAAGTTTTACCTTATGGGGTGATTCATGTTCAGATAGATTCACAAAAGATTCCTTAAACCCAGTCATGTGTTTGGAAGCCCCACTATCAATCAACCAATCATTACAACCATGGGAGATAGTACCTGTGAGAGTAGAGATTAGAACATACTCTTCTTCACTTGATGAGTCATCATTACTATCATCACTTTCTGCCCTAGCCTTCTTCTTTGGAGGTTCATCATCTTCGGCAGCATGAGCATGGTACCTTCTTTTGTTACCTTTCTTCTTCTTGCTGGAGTTGTTGTTGTTGTGGTTGTCCCTTTTGTTCTTGGGACATTCTGAAGCAAAGTGACCCTTCTCATTACAAGTGAAACACCTTAGATCTTTCTTGTCTTTGTGAAAATGATGAGAAGATTTCTTCTTGTGATGGGATGGCTCCCTCTTGAACTTGCCCTTCTTAGTGTGAGCTGTGAGAGCTTGATCTTCATTTCCCATCTTCTCTTCTCTTGCCACAAGCCTTGCTTCTTCTTGAGAACATTCCTCCCATAATCCACTAAAGGAGATTAACTTCTTTCTGGCACAGATCCCCTGGATAAAAGAGTCCCATGATCTAGGTAGGCCATTCAAAGTAGTCATAACAATTTCACCATTCTCCACCATTTCATCTACAGCTTCAAGTTGTTCCTTGATCTGAGAGACCTTGGAGAAATAGGATTGAATGGTTTCTCCATTCGACATCTTGACCCCTTTCAATTGATTCCGCAGGGTCATCTTTCGATTTATGTTCTTTCCTTCAAATAGCTTGGTCAAAGAGTCAAACATAGCCTTGCATGTCTTTAGAGAAGACACATGGGGTATGAGATGGTCTTTGATAGAATCAGCAATGATTCTCTTTGCCTTGATCAAGTTCTTCTTAAGCAATACCTTAGCCTCTTCATCCTCTGGGATAGGGATGTCTTCTTTTATATATGAGTCCAACTCATTCTCTTCCAGGATTAACCCAATCCTATACTTCCAAGCTCGGAAGTTATCAGCCCCTTCAAGCTTATCCTCAAGCTTGGTGTGGTGAGACATCTTACAGAGTATTTCAAATGGAAATAGAAAAGATTTAGGTCTTACCACTTGAAATGTTGAAAACTGGATCTGGTCTCGGATTAGGGTTTGTCGGAAAAATCCTAAAAATTTAAAATGTGAATTTCAACTTTCTGAAAGGATAGAAACATGAGCCTTGATGAGCTGATCAGCCTGGTGTATTCAGAATTTGAGATCAGCAAAGCTTTACCCTTCAAATTTGCCTTTTTGTCCTCCCGGGTTCACTAGGGAGAGCCCTGAATTAGGGTTTGAGTTTCCCGGAGATCTATCTAGCCAAAAATCTCGATCCAAAGCTCTAAACTTCGATTTTTGCAAGGAGCTTCCAGCTATGTCTTCAGATTTCAGAAATTCCTATTTTTGTGGAAACCCTAATTTTTAGAGCCAAATCTGAAAATGCTCAGAATTGAATTCTGATTGGACAGATAGATTCTCCTTGATGAGTAGAGTCAATCTACTATAGTGCTTTTCCAAAAACTGTGGAGAGAAACCCAATAAACAAGAAACTCAAGTTTCCATCACTGCAAAATGTCTTCTTCTCAGGTTAGCTCTGATACCATGTTAAATTTTGAGCATTAATTCACAATACTCTTGGATCTTTACTGAGAGAATAACATATACAGTATATTAATGCATAACAATCACAATAAGCATGACAAGCATCACAAGAATCAAAAGCATGAGAGACAAGAGACACAGAGTTTCCGTGGGGAAAACCCTAAGGTGAAAAACCCCACAACTTCCTCAAAGATAGATAGAGCAATGGCTCAACCAAAGTACAACCAAAATACACTTGAGATAGTCTCCTAGAGCAGATGATCCTCCTCACTAGTGCGCCACTTTCTGAGTGAGAGAAGTGTTTCTTTCCGAATGATGCAAATAGAGATCTCTCGATCTCTATTTATACTTAACCTGTTTGCCCAGTTACACTATGGGGCCGACTTGTCTATCTAGATACATCCATAATATAATATATATTTCAGGGCCGACCACACACATGGTGGTCTAATAACCCATCGGCAAGTACACACACTTGCGACACTTGTCAATCCACATGACGACACTTCCTTATAGAGGAATAACACATCTCTAATAAGGGTACAATAAATATATATAAAATACATAGATGAAATACATTCTGAAGTTACATATACATCAACAAATAGGCTTGTTATAGTGGCACTAATGTTGATTGTGACTAGCAAATGTATGGAACAAAGGCCATAATACCAAAATTAGATTATGGAAAATTGACATATTGTAAACACTAAAGAATGCCAAATGTTGTACGTTTCATGAGAATTGGGAGTATTCTTTTAGGTTTAGATTAGGTTTTTTGTTTCATTTTAGGGTTTCATGAGGTAGGTGGTAGTGTGGGTCGTGGCACCCACAGGACAATACTTTGGCACCAAAATGACTCACAGAATATGCCAAAAAAGGGTGTTTGGGGGAGCACACATCTAGGAGCTTGTGGATGCTCCCCACCTATCAATGAGCTTGTGGGAACTCCCAATAGGTAGGGATCCCCTACAAGTTCCCGGGTCTAGGTAACTCCCTAGAAACTGCTCCCAAGCTTTTGAAACCTCTTCTCAAAAGTTCCCAAAACAATCCCAAGTTCCCAAAGCCACTCCCAATAAATTCATAATGTTTTGTTTGTTAAAGAAATGTAACTGCAGAAAATATTCTAAATGTACTTGTCTATTGTATTATTGTATTTCTCCTTTGGGAGATGTCATTGATGTAATTGATAATGTAAGAGTCATTGAAAGAGTCAATGTAAACCCTAACTGTTAGGTCGGCCTGGAAATATCTAGAAAATAATATTTTATTGTAAAGTGTACAGGTCGGCCCAGTTAGGTGAGTCAAGCCTGTTATCACCTATTTTGTACAATAGCTGATTTTCTTGTGAGCCGCCAGTTTATTGAACATGATCCATGTTCATCATCAGTGTTCAGAAGTTCAGAAGTCATTTTCAGGGCATTTTTTGCCCCATTTGTAATAACTGCATGTTCATACCCCCATGGGGAAAATGTAAAAAGTTGGTCTAAATGGGGTCCTTTTATAAAAGACTCGGCTATCCGTAGGTTTAGTCATTTGGGGGATACTCTAGAGTGTTTTTTCCTTAGGAATTATGCGCTACTCATCAGTGGCGTATAATCCCTGAGTTTTTCACTCAAACTTCCAAAGCTGGAGTATTTTCCATGGTGGTCAAAACCTGAGGTGGTTATTAGAGTCTTGTGTCTAGGATTTTTTACGTGTTAGCCATCTCGATTGAGTCATATGAACATGCACTAGGTCCCCTAGGAGTTTCGTTTGTTTCCAAGAAGAATAAATTTTTCCGTAATTTAGACCATTTTTTAATGGTTTAAATGAGATTTTTCAAGAAATGATAAAAACCTCATCCGGAGGCTGAATTGGGCATGGGGAGGCTCATTTTGACGCTCGAAGCATCCTCTTCACCTTGGCACCTTCACTTTTCAGTTTCCGGGCAGTTACGTCACCCCAGGAGCAGTTTTGGCTAAAAATGCATCATCTTGGCATTTAAATTGCTAAAAAATGATAAATTGCACTAAAGGACAAAGTTGAAAAAGGGCAAAAATTATTAAAATAATCATTGGAAAAGCATGGGATTGATTTTATTTAAAGTGTACGACTTCACTCAAGTGATAGGGTCATATGTAGAAAAGTCAAAATTGAAATTTTTGATTAAATGTTAGTATGTACGGATTCCTTCACGTAGGCATCAATTCGCGTGGGCTCCATCATAATGGTTCCAATCGCATGGTGGGTTATCATTTAAAAAGTAAATTATATGCTAAACCAAAGTTTGGATTACGTTTTGGGTATATGAGGATGACGTGAGCAAATGAAGCACGGGCCTTCCCTTACGTGGAAATTCTTCACGCATAATCTCACGGATTGATGATTTGGCATACACTGAGTGGTATGGTGGTTGTGCATTTATGGTAAGGTGGGCGCTTTCCTCAAATGGAGGCTACATCACAAGTTTCAACAACCATCAACTCCGAGCATAGTCTCCTTCGTGATCACGCTTTTCCACTTGTCCTTCACGTATGGGATTGGTGATTTTTCCAAGAGAGGGATGGGGGGCGCCTTGCCAAGGTGGAGGCCACCTCCCCACCCTCATTCAATGCAACTCGAGCCTATGTGGTGGATTAGCACTCCAAGCTTGCTTTGACATAGATTTGATTGGATGGAGATTGGAATTCGATTTGGTGACTCATGCTATTGGCTCCTTTCATAGCCAATTCGAATTAGGGTAGCCTGTGGGCTTGTATTTTTGTATAAGTAGAGGCTCTTGGAGCTCTTTTTCTCATGGATTTTTTGGTGCAACATTACTCTGCCCATTTTGTAAGAGCTCATAGCTTTGGCTATTTTGGAATAAAAGAGACTTTGGAGGTCTACATGGTGTGCCCTACTTGTCAATGAGAAATGCTTCACATCTAAGGTGATTTTGTTCCTTATATTTTCTCATATCGTAAATACTTGATCGCTTCTTAGCTTAGAGGTCTTTATTAAGAATGTAGGATGAACATTTGATGGTACAATTTGTTCATTGATGTGAGATATTATGTGATTTAGAAGTGCAAACTGTAGTCGGTAATACTTATGCGTCTTCTTATCCCATCTTGTTTAGCATACTATGATTTGATCAAATATTTTTATGAGTTGTATATTGTGCAGATCTTCAAAGGGTAGAGTGGGGTTTGAACTCGGTTGTCTCTCTCTCCACTTCACCAAATATTTTTCTAACAAACTTGTGCATTTCAGGATACTCCAAAGGTCTAATCCGTGCTTCAAACGGAGTTTGAGAAGCTTGCTACATTATCCATCTCTTATTCAAAACTTAAAACTTTGTTACTGGTTACTTCTTAAGAGGCCCTAATTCCAAGTTCATCCATTGGCTTCTTCCCTTGCCTTGTTTGGCTTTCTTGATCTTCCATCCTCTCCTCTCTTCTTCATCTTTTCGTTTTCTTCCTCCTTTCAAACTCTGATTTTTGCTTTGACTTTACTCACTATCTTGAGGGCTGATTTTTTGCACTCATTGGCAGCTCCTCTCCCCACCTTCTTCCTCCCTTCATCTTCCACTTCTGTTTGCTGCCCTATTTTCTGAGTTCTAGTGTCCTCTTACCCTTTTTTGCATCACCTTTTTTCCTACCTTTCTCTTCTCCTTACTCCTGCTGCTCCCTTTCATTCGCTGCTGCTCCTTTCTTGCTGCTGTCCATCCTCCTGTTTTGTTGCTGTCCACTCATTGTTGGCAGCCTCTTTCCTTCCCATTCTTTGCTGCCCACGTCTTCCTCCTTTCCTCTTCCATTCGTCCTCTTACTCCCCTATCCTCCAAGCTTCCCTTCTTCTCCTTTTACCCTTTTTTCAAACTCTTGTTCAAGTTTTAGATCTTAGTTGATATTGCATTTAGTTTCTTTTGAAGTAATTAGATCTCATATTTAGAAGTTTTCATCTTGTTAGTTTAGCTTGCATCTCATTCTAGTTTGAATCTAGTTTCTTTCGAAGTTGATAAAGTCTAGATCTCATTTCAAAAGAAAAGCTTGCATTTAAAAAATATTTTGCAAACCTAGATCTAAGTAGTTTCACTTTGTTTGATTTTTGGACTAATGCCAATGGGTGCATGAGTGCTGGACTTTTGTTTGTTGTAGGTTTTGAGAAGAGAACAAATCATCGAAAAGTGAAGCAACAAGAAACTTGAACCAAAACCATTTGGAGATTACCCAAAGAAGAAGAAGAACTCATCAAGAAGAGCAAAAAACCATAAGGAAGATCCAAAACCAATGAAGACGACTTTAACCAAGAAGATTTAAAACTTCTCATTCTCCTTTTGTAAAAGAAGTCATAAGACTTCTTGTTTCAAGTTCTTTTTTACTTTCAGTTTCTCTCATTGGTTGAAATTCCTCAAAAGTTGTAATCATTAATAAAAGATCATTTTGAGTAGGGTTTTTAAGTCCCCACTCCCAACTTCCCCCATTTGGGGAAGTTTGTTGTGTGTTGTTTGCTTACTTTTTCTGCTCTTAGCTTAGTTTTACTTTCAGTTGATTTACTTCACATATTGCAAGTACATTACATATCTATATTACTAAATTCATCAAACTACTTGCACTTTACTTTCCTTTCTTGCATATCATTTAGTGTAGATAAGTCTCTTGAACTTGTTGCAAGACGAGTCAAGAGCACTCTCTATCGGAGAGCATACTTGTATTGTTGCATTGCATTGCATGTAGCTAACTAAGTCTCTTGAACATTGTCATAAGACGAAGTCAAGAGCACTCTCTGTCAGAGAGGTTTTTGTAGTTGTCCTTTTAGTACTTGATTTTCTTTTCTGATCTCTGAGAGTTCCTTTTCAAATTCAAAATTCCTCAGACATACCTTTCGTAATTCTATCTTCAAGGATTTGATTTCAACTTCTTGTTTTCTTCTTAGTTTCTCTTCAATCTCATGACTGAACTGAATTTCCTTTTTGTCCCTTGAATCTCCTTTCTGACTAGTAGTACTTTCCTTCTGCAATTTTTCAAGTAAGGTACTGATCTCATTATCTTTGTCTTGAAGTTTGCGAGTCAATTCTTTCTCCTTATCTTCTAGTTGTCTTTTGAGCCTGTCAATTTCTTCTGATTGTCTTTTATTTTCAGCAGCTGACTTCTCAAGTTGATCCTTCAGAGAGTTAGATATGGCTTCTTTGATTCTGATAGCTTCTTCAACTTGGAGGTTTAGATCAACTATAGTCTGTGTGGCCTTCTCACAATCTTCTTGATTCCTCTTCTCAGATTTGTCCAATTGCTCTTGCAATACCTAGTTCTGTTCACAAAGTTTCTCAACCTTTTGCAAAGCATTAGTAATATCATTGTTTAAACATTCATTTCCATCATTTATCAAGAAACAATGAGATTCATCACATTTTGATGTATTACAATCTATGAATTTTGAATAGCACTTATCCTCTATACCCGCTAGACATATTTCTTCAAAAACATTACAAACAGGGTGTTCAATAGTCTTACCTTCATACTTACCTGGATCTTGTACTAACCTTTCTATGGAGTTGTCTTCTGCTTTTTGTTCTTCAATGGAGTAGAGTTGATCTAACTTCAATGACAATTCTTCAATTGAGTTGCACTTTCCTATTTTCTTCTTTTGGAGATCTGTCAAATCTGCAGTCATGAGTTTCATAACTTCTTCTTCATGTTCCTTGGAGGAGTAGAGATGTTCTATTTTGAGCCATAGTTCCTAAGCAGTGTTGCACTTTCCAATATTCTCTTTTATCGAATCTGATAAGCCTTCAAGAATGGATTCCATAGCCATTGAATTATTTTTCCTTGCTTCCTTCTGAGATGATGTTTTCACTTTCTTCGGATGATTGTACCCAGTAAGCACTGACTGCCATACCCCACTGCCTTCTGCTTCGAGATAAGCCTGCATTCTTATTTTCCAAATCAAGTAATTTGTCCCACAAGACAATCCATTCACTGAGAACCCCATGGTGTGTCAAGGATCTCCTTCAAGCTGGTAAGGCTTTCTGTGAAGGACCCGCTCTGATACCAATTGTTGGACACACCGAGCACACTGAGAGGGGGGGTGAACAGTATGTATAGCTTTTTATTACTTTTTCAACTTTAACAATCATCAACTGCTTCTTCAATACATCATTCATTAATGTATTATCACATTATCATTATATCATCAGCATTATTAACAATTACAGCTCATCATCACATATCATCATATCATCATCACATCGAAATAATAGCAAAACACAGTATACAAGATTTTTACGTGGAAACCCAAGTCCTGGGGGAAAAACCACGGAAGCCTTTATAATAATAATTTACCAGCAACAACTGGAAGGAGGCAACAACCCCCTTTGTTACAAAGACTTCAATTCTCCAGCTACAACTGGAAGGAGGCTACAACCCCCTGCTTTATAGGCTACAACCTTAAGGAAGCCTTAGCTCCCTAGATTTCCTTGCCCCGTCCTGCCACCCTGATATGAAGATAAATACTAAACTACTGAACCACAAACTGCACTGATCCTGCGGACCTGCTATCCAACACCTGTACCACACTGCACAACCACTGTCACTGCTCATCAACTGACCACTGCTCATCACAACTGTGCCACATTGTACAATCAATCTGTCCAATCTAGCTGTACCAATCAATCTGTCTGCATAAATCAATCTGCTGTTCACATTATTTAATTCAGTAAATTTGAGTTCAATCAACTGTATACCAAACCACCTGGGTCAAACCAACTGCTCATACAACTCAGCCAATCTGAGTTAGACCAACTGCACATGTAACCTATTCGTCTAAATCAATGTACTCACTGCTCATAGCCACTGGTCATCATTTCATTATTGTCATCTATATATTGCTGCATACATCACTGAGCATATATATATAATCCTGTGTTCATTACTGAGCATATTACATATCACTGAGTGTCTTACATTACTGAGCATATCATATCATTACTGTGTCATACATATCATTGAGCATATCACTGTGCAAACTGATCATTACTGAGCATACATATCTTCAATGTTTATATCACTATGTATATCATCATTGTGTAAACTCAGCATACATATCGTTACTGTGTAAACTGAGCATACATGTCAGCACTCTGTGTATCATCACTATGTAAGCTGAGCATACTTTTCATCACTGAGCATATACACTACTGAACATCATCACATCACTGAGTAATCACTGAGCATAGGTGTAGATATCATATTACATCATATTACTAGCACATCATATCACTGTCTAATGTCTGAGTGTAGGTATCATCATCATCACTGTATATAGCAATAGCATTTAGACATCACTGTGTATGTATCATATCATCATACATATCATCACAGGCATATTGTATGCATCATTTCCTCATGTGTACTGTACATATCATCACTGTCTTCATATAAATATCATCATCACTGTGTATATTACTGTGTAAGCATTGTCATGTATGATGACTGAGTACTATGTTAACAGGGTATGCAAGACATTACAAAACTTACATGTCATCACTTCTGAATGGATTGTCAAGGTACTTCAACGTGTCACTTCTTGACTGTCTTCAGATTACAACTTGGTGTTCGATATTTCATGCATGAACAGACCTGATACCTTTCTTCAAGAAGCTCATATACATACTCAGAATCTTCAGCTATTGGTACAAAAGTCCTTGGCTGTCACAATCAGAAAATCAGAGTTTTAGAGTATCTTCAATTGTCACCTTCGGAAGCCTCAACTAATGTTTGCCTGAGACATATTCTTTCAAAAAGATGATTTGTTTACAGCTGCAAGTATATCTCCAGATGTCAAAACAATATAAATGTCTTCAAGACTTTACTTCTAAACAAATCACCAGGACTTCCTTTCTTCACTATCAAGCACTTCACTGTCAATCACTTCAACTCGGACTTTCAAGCACTTTACTGTCAAGATTTCAAGTTCAGACTGTCCACACTTCAGCTGTCATAAACTTCAAAATTCAGAGCTGTTACATTGGGTAAACAATTCGGGACTGCTGGCCACTTCAAGAGTTTCGGAGCTGTCAATTGTTTGCAAAATTTTAGAGCTGTCACTGAGTATAAATTTGGGACTGTATAGGTTGCCTCTTGTCTGGTTCAAACCCCCCCCCCAAAAAAATGTTCTACTGAAACTATTTACCCCCCAAAACAATTCACAAAAAGTCTATCTGCTGCTGCCCTAGAGATTGTGCACCCGAAAATAGAGAAAGAAAGAGACTAAAAGATTTCTTCTTACTCCAGCTGCTGCCCCACAACAAAGATGAAAACAAAAATTGAAAAATGTTGTCCACAGTAGCTGCCTGCTACAGTACCCGAAAATTTCCTTAGAGCAGTCCAAATTTTTTCACACCTTTTTGAGTGGGAGATCAAGTTTATTTATACTAGTTTTTCAAAACAAAAAAAAATTTGAGCCGACCTTGCAATAATTTATAATAATTTTTTAATTTGAATTTTTAATTTAATTTATGGAGCCGACTTGTAGGGTGACCAAGGTAAGTATTTTTATTTTGAATATTTAATTTGAATTTTATTTTGACTTTGAATTATCACTTCAATGGTCAACTTAGGAATCATTAAGCCATTAAGGCTTGTTACATGTATTTTCATTATTTGTATTATTTTATATTCTTCAATAGTTAACCATATCATTAAAATTCATGGGAGTGTGTCCTTCGCATCATCATAGGGTTGCATTCAAGCCACTAGGGCTTTCAACGACATGCCATGTGCAAGGTGCCATCATGGGCTTCAAGCTTGTCACCATATGGACCATTGTTAGATTCAACATCAAGCCAATCATTGTGTGGGTTATCATATGCTAAGGTGTGCTCCATTATACTATCGAGGGTGTATTACGCCATTAAGGGCTTCAAGTGTTAATGTAAAGGTGTAATTGGCATCAATGCAACATTAGGATATTATTAGTGTTTTTAGGGGCAAGGCATACATTATAGGGTAGATTATAGGCTTAGGGACCAAAGGTAAGAGTTTTAGGGTTTATTAATAGGTCATCAAAGTCACTACAAGCGAGGGTGAGCTTTACTAGCCACCAAGAACCTCAACACAAAGTGTGGGGGTGCCTAGGCTTCTCCTAGGGTACCATGACCTTATTACAAACACAAATGACCACAGAATGGGTCATTTGGACTCTTCACTTCTTCAACCCACCAAGGACACTTTCTAGAATATTAGGGCATAGGTTGTGGTACTGGAAAACAACTGGGGAACCAGAGAAACACCTGGGGAACCGTAAAACATCTTTGGGGTACTTAAACACTCTACAAGGTGTTTAGGGCTTTTATCATTGTCCCAAGGGCTCCAAGGGCTTCAAACTTGGGCTTGGACAAGATCAAAAGGTCTCCTTAGACACTGACAATTACTTAACCCTCAGGGGCTCCTCAAGGGGCACTAAGACATGTTGGAATCAATGACTATACACTGTTGGCATCAATGACAACTTAATCAACAGTGCATTTGTGCTTTAAATTAAAATTTTCAACTCACATCCCCCTTTTAATAATTTATCTCTTTGGTTTCCAATCACTTTGTATGCTCTGCCGACCCTAAAAAGTTGGACTCGTACCCAGAACGGTGATTGGATTTGTTAATCTCATAAGTGATAACCATAATAAAACTTTCACCCCATAACCAACCAATCCGGAGTTGATCGATAAAATAAGTTCGGTGAGTAATCTCCTAGTTGGGGGCGTTGGGGTTCCATGTTCAGCCTTTAGTTTGCTGGTTAGCATTGCGCGACCTAGCTAGAGCACTGGGTGGCCCGACATGTCCTTGAACGGAGGCACTTGATACTATCTTTTCCAGACAGACTTCCAGTACCTCGCGTATCGGTTAGAAGTACCCTTAGCCATAATAATAATCAAGATCATTGAAATTTACTTTAAAATTTACAAAGAACACTTGCAAAACGATCTCACGAACACACTAAACTCTTGTATCAAGCATCCAAGCACTCTACTTTTGACTCCATTGCACAATGAATAAGGCACTGATTACTTGTTTTATTTCAATTATCTATCTAAAGTGCATACTCTGAGTTTATTGTATTGTCTAAATTGTGGATGCTTTGCCTATCAATCAGTTGTGTTTCATTTAAATAATCTTGCAAGTATATCTTTGTGTTGCTTAATCCCAAATTATTGTAAAGCTATAATCTCTCATCATTAAAAAACTCCTAAATAACACCCATCTGCATCACCACATACAAAAAATACTTAAAAACACAGAGCCATAGAAACTCTTTGTTAGGGACAACCCCCCTTGGCTTCGTTAGGAGTTAGCCTAAACGGAGGAGCTGGGATTCAGGTGACAGTACCTGGCTCATTGCTTGCCCCCAAGGCCACACCTCTCCCACTTGTAGTGAGGAGACAGCTTTCGAAAGATTTCCGCTGCTGGTGTGCATCTCGGCGAACAACAAAGCCGACCTAATTAGTAAAAAGGTCAAGTCACTTGTTTAGTATAAATAGGGGATTGAGTTGCTCATTTGTACCACTCATCTCACTCACTCAAGCTCGCATAGGAGAGAGAGAGAAGTTCGTTGGTGAAGGAGAGAAGTTGTTTTGTCTTGGGGCTTTTATCTTGTATTGGTGAATTCTATATTGAGGAAGTTTTGTCGGGGTTTTCTCCCTTGTGGTTTCCCCGAGAGAAATTTTGTGTTCTTTGTGTTGTTGTGCTTGTATTTCTTTCAGTGATCCTATTGTTTAATGTTATTATGCTAAACAAGTAAAAACTTAACATGGTTTCAGAGCAGGCCTGAAAGAGAACATTGTGCAACTGCTGCCTAGGGTTTCCATTTCTAGAAACTAGTCATCTTGGAATTTTCGCTATAAATCACTTTTGGCGAAGGTTCAGGATCTGAAACTCGGACAGACCGAAGATGAAATGTTCATGTACCTTGTGTACGAGTTTCAGCCTCAGATTCGTTGTACTTTAGGAGATACGATCCATGCAAATTAGGGTTCCAGCCTCCTCCAGAATTCAATTTTAAAAAGGTGACCTAGGGAGAAATGCTATATCTCAGGCTAGGAAGATCCAAATCGAATTCCATAAGATGTTTCAGAAATTACACGGACTGTAGTTTCTCTGGTGCGAGTTTCAAAACCCGAATATGAAACAATAACACATGGCAGTCCGTACAAGTTTGCTATACGGAAACAGTCCATAAGCATTTCATCTTGGGAAACTTAGCATAAGTTCCACTTGGTGAATCCAATCTTGCTCTAACCTGTGGGGTTGGATAGAGGACAGAGCAGAATATCACAGGACGAAGTTTCAGACCTTGAGGAGTGGAAATTTTGAAGATACATCAAAATCAAGACCAGACAAATATGCAGTAGAAATTGAAAAAACTAGGGCATCAAATATTTTGCAGTCCTGTCCACATATTTGGGAAAAGGAGTGCTCTGCCTAACTCGCCTTGGGGAGGCACATATTTTCCTCCAATCAGTTTCTCAAGATATCAAAGTTGAAAAATTAGGGTTTCTCTGTCAAACCCTAGGTCAAGCCAGAAGCAATTTCGCAAGTAAGTACTATCTCCATTCTATTTCCATTTGAGGTTCTCATATTATCAAAATGACAAACACTAACAAGCTTGATGAGAAGCTTAAGGGAGTTGAGAACTTCAGGGCATGGAAATATAGGGTCATGCTCATTCTTGAAGAACATGACCTAGAAGGCTTCATAAAAGAAGTTAAATAACCAGAGGGAGATGAGGCCAAAGCAAAACACAAGAAGAATATGATCAAGGCTAAGAGGATCATAGCTGACTCTATCAAAGATCACTTGATCCCTCAAGTGTCATCAAAGAAGACCCCAAAAGAAATGTTTGATGCCTTGACTAGTTTGTTTGAAGGAAAGAATATTAACAGAAAGATGACCTTGCGAAATCAACTCAAGGGTGTGAAGGTTCATAAGTCTGAGACTATGCATTCATATTTCACCAGAGTATCTCAGATCAAAGAACAATTAAAAGCTACTGGAGACAAGATAGAAGAACCTCCTATATATCTCAACATTGGATAAGAAGGGATGCAGTTGTGATTGAAATTGAAGAAGGAGGACTCTACAAATTGAAGGGACATGCAGACTCACCCCTAATAGCTAGGACCATGAGTCCTTGTGATTTGTAGTATAGAAGACTTGTTCAGCATTGTCGGTCATAAGAAAGAAAGGAACACGTCCTCAAAATCAGATGATGGAGTGGAGCACACTGTTAGAGACTCTTGCAAGGAGACTAGGGAGATCCTACCAAACAAACAAAGATAAGTATTTGAATTGTCATTTCCTGTATTGTCCAGTTGTGTACATATTTATGTTCCTAGATTTAGGATGTGTATTATGCATATTAGAATGTTTGCATTGATATGCATGTGATGGGTAAGTGGCCTACGGTGTTGTACAACATTCCATTGCTACTTATCTAGAATGAAACCTCTTTGCTGACATATTCGGAGTAGTGCACACTCTTAATAATGTTCCGGTAGAGATGGAAGGCATATAGAAAGTTACCGTATGAATACGGGATATAGATGAATGTTGTGTTGAAGCATTGGCTAAGATAGTTGCATGACAGTGTGACCTATGTTTTTATGCATAAGAATTTGTCATTATTAATATGTTTTGGAAACTATGAAATGTTTCTAACCATGCAACTGAATTTGACTTGTAGGAAATATCGTTTAGGATCACCTACAAACAAAGAATAATGAGACTTGTTCCGTAGAATAAGTGACGATGGTTCAACTATAACATTCAACAAGACTTATGAAATCAAGTATACTACAGAAGTACAAATCAAGGGTTCTCTCAGAAAGAGGGAGTCGACTATGACAAGATGTTACTCTAGTGGCCAGACACACTTCCTCAGTGGTGAATATTTCACTAGATAAATGGTGTAATCGAAGTAGAAGAACATATCGAGCAACCTCCAGGATTCAGGACTCTCTATAGAGAACCACATGTGCACAAATTGAAGAAGGCTTTGTACGGGCTCAGAAGGCATCCATGGGATAGAATGATGAGATCAAGGATCACCTAGAGTGATGAGACATCAACCTTTGCTACAAGGTTGAAGATGAGAAGCTCATAGATGGGTGCAAGAGAGAACTTGCAACAGAGTTTGAGATCTTGGTATCCAGTGACCTAGAAAGATGAAATAGATGGATACACAAAGGATCATCAGAAGAGAAGGCTACTAGTCACTCTAGTGCAGAATGTCCCGATACAGAGAGTACAAGATGCAGAGGGAGGATAGTGCTCAACTATAGAAGGAGCAGGAAAGCTCCGCTTCAGAGGGAGTGACTACAGTACAGATGGAGAGACACTTTCACTTAGTCTCTATTTGTGGCAAAGGTTGTCTGCCACAATATGCAGTAGAAATCCTGAAAAGGTTTGATATGTTGGAAAGTAAAGCCATGGCCGCACCCATGGATACAAATTTGAAGTTGTTGAATGATGCTTCGTCAGAGTTAGTGGATGTGACACTATACAGACAGATTATTGGGTCATTGATGTATCTGATGAATACCAGGCCAGATATATGCTTTGTTGTGAACACCTTGAGTCATTATTTGGTTGAGCCCAGACGTGTTCACCTTGTCGCTGCAAAGCATGTGATGAGGTACCTAAAAGGTACAGTAGACTATGGTCACAGTTATACTAGAGATCATGACTTCAGACTGTACGGTTATAAAGATTCAGATTGGGAAGGAAGTTTCTCAGACAGAAAGAGCACTTCAGGTGAATGTTTCAGTCTAGGGTCAGCCATGATCTCATGGCTAAGCAGGAAGTAGTCCAGTGTTGCTCTAAGCACTGCAGAAGCGGAATATATTGCAGCTTGTTCCACCAGTTTTGAATCCATATGGCTTCGGAAGTTGTTATCAGGTCTATTCGATCTGGAGTTGGATACCACAATGATTCTATGTGATAACCAAAGCTGCATGAAGATGACAGAGAACCCCGTGTTCCATGATAATTCGAAGCACATAGAAATTTGATATTTCTACATTTGTGATATGGTACAGAAGGGAGATGTAAAGCTCTAATATGTGAGCACAGATGAGCAGGTTGCAAATGTGTTGACTAAGCCTTTGTCTCGTGTGAAGTTTGAGCACTTCCGTGACAAGCTTGGTGTAGTTAGTAAGGACTTCCCTCGAAAGGGGGAGTAGTGTTGATGATACTATGATATCCTGATCACAGTGGGTAGCTTAGTTGGGATTGATCATCCTTAGACTTGATCCCGTAATTCCAAAAGGAAGGATAGTCTTAAATGTTGATCATTAGACTAGATCCCGTAATTCCAAAAGGAAAGATTGTCTAAGATATGAGTGTTGGACTAAATCCCGTAATTCTGAAAGGAAGGATTATCCATGATCCCGTAATTCCGAAAGGAAGGATCACCATTGTTGTTGGACTGAATCCCGTAATTCCCAAAGGAAGGATTGTCCATGATCTTGTAATTCCGAAAGGAAGGATCACTGGTGTTGGACGAAATCTGTAATTCCAAAAGGAAGGATTGTCCATGATCCCGCAATTCTGAAAGGAAGGATCACCAATGTTGGATGGAATCCCGTAATTCTGAAAGGAAGGATTGTCCATGATCCTGTAATTCCGAAAGGAAGGATCACCAGCGTTGGACGGAATCCCGTAATTCCGAAAGGAAGGATTGTCCATGATCCCGTAATTCTGAAAGGAAGGATCACCAATGTTGGACGGAATCCCGTAATTCCGAGAGGAAGGATTGTCCATGATCTCGTAATTCCATAAGGAAGGATCACCCGTGTTCAACTCAATCCCGTAATTCCGAAAGGAAGGATTGTCCATTATCCTGTAATTCCGAAAGGAAGGATCACCCGTGTTGAACTCGATCCCGTAATTCCGAAAGGAAGCATCATGTTGGTTGTTGATGCACCTGTTGACAGAGATGATGTTGAGCTATTGACGATGATGATGTTATTCTAGCTTTATGCTGATGAGCCAGCCTCGTGCTGTCGTTGTTGTTGATGTATCAGTTTTTATATTGATGTGATGATGATGATACTTCAGCTCTGTACTAAAGATGATGATGATGTTCCAGCTCCGTGCTGCAGATGATGACTGATGTTGTTGTTCTAGTATTTGCTTACTGATGATTGATGTTGTTCCAGTACTTGCTTACTGATGATTGATGTTGTTCCAATATTAGCTTACTGATGATTGATGTTGTTCCGGTACTTGCTTACTGATGATTGATGTTGTTCCGATACTTGCTTACTGATGATTGATGTTGTTCCAGTATTCACTTACTGATGATTGATGATGTTGTTCCAGTATTCATATACTAATGATGATGTTGTTCCAGCAAATTCTTGCTGACAATGATGATGATGCTGATGGTGATATTCCAGCAGATGATGTTGATGTTCCAGCAAATTCTTGTCGACGATGATGATGATGTTGATGGTGATATTCCAGCAGATGATGTTGATGTTCCAACAAATTCTTGCTGACAATGATGATGATGTTGATGGCGATATTCCAGTAGATGGTGTTGATGATGCCCCAGACATATGATGATGTTCCAAAAACTTCCTACGACATATAGAGTTCCACCAGTCAGTTGGACAGCTGTTGATGTTGATGATGTTGCCCGCAGAATACCTTCCTAGTTAAGAGGGAGTGTTAAAGAAATGTAACTGCGGAAGATATTCTAAATGTACTTGTCTATTGTATTATTGTATTTCTCCTTCGGGAGATGTCATTGATGTAATTGATAATGTAAGAGTCATTGAAAGAGTCAATGTAAACCCTAACTGTTAGGTCAGCCTGGAAATATCTAGAAAATAATATTTTATTGTAAAGTGTACAGGTCGGCCCAGTTAGGTGAGTCAAGCCGACGTAATTAGTAAAAAGGTCAAGTCACTTATTTAGTATAAATAGGAGGTTGAGTTGCTCATTTGTGCCACTCATCTCACTCACTCAAGCTCGCATAGGAGAGAGAGAGAAGTTTGTTGGTGAAGGAGAGAAGTTATTTTGTCTTAGGGCTTTTATCTTGTATTGGTGAATTCTATATTGAGGAAGTTTTGTCGAGGTTTTCTCCCTTGCGGTTTCCTCGAGAGAAATTTTGTGTTCTTTGTGTTGTTGTGCTTGTATTTCTTTCAGTGATCGTATTGTTTAATGTTAATATGCTAAACAAGTAAAAACTTAACATTGTTATCATTCCAATGCTCCCAAAAATGTTAGGAATGAGTTTCCAAGCCTCCAAGAGTGATTCCCATCCAACTAAGAGAAATTATCGAGTTTGTTAAATGCGGTCACCACCAATTGATATGGATATTAGCAATGGCGCATCTTTCTCTTTGTTTTTTGATTTTGCAAATATGATTGGGCATCATTTGCAGAATGGAGACTTTTGTCCCCATTTTGTGATTGATGATGCCTTTCATCACCATGGAGCTTCAACAAGCATCTTCTTAACTAGCTCAACTCAAATACTTTTTCTCCAAACCATAATTCTTCATTCAATTGAATGTAGAGAAAATTCTAAGGAATAAAATTTTTGAATTTGTTTATTGTCCGCAAGTCTTTCAATTTATAAACTAAGAAAAAATGTGCATCAATGGAATATATTGAAGGAAAACACATCAATTACTATTAAATCCATAAAAAAATTGCAAATATCGTAGAATTATAAAATGTATGAACAAAAACATGGGATAATGCTCTCTCTCTCTCTCTCTCTCTCTCTCTCTCTCTCCAACAAACCTATCCAGACCCCAAGTAAAAGTCCCATGAATCATTAATATGATGTGGTATGTAAGACTATGCACAGGCACCTTTTCCATGTTCTCATCCATGACCCATCTTTTGCTTTGTCTGCATGTCAAGGGTATCAACATCTCTTCTAGCACAAGAAACGATAATTTCTTTATTTAAGGAGACATGAGTTTTTCTCAACCCTCCACACCATACTCTCCTCCCTAAGAAACCCCTCCTCCCTCACACATTTATTACCATAATCAGATCTCTCATGCCAAATAGCTCCATGACATATTGACTCACACCAATTTCTTGTGCCCTCTCCCCCTACTTCATGTCACCATTTGAACCTATGGAATATTAAAAGAGTTATACGTACTTCAAGCACTGGAAGAGTAGTTAATGGGGAAGGTCTTTGAGCCAAATTTATCATGTATGGAACTGACCCTCTTGCACTTCATATTGCTGACCTCTTTAATTACATAGCTTGCATAGGCTTCCCTTCTTCATGGCTATAGCATATCATCAACCCTATTTTTAAATCAAATGGCAATTCTAATCCAAATAATTACAAGACTACTATGATTGGACATAACTTCCAAGCTTTATAATATGGTCTTGAACATGTGGCCTTTTTAACATTGGACAAAGTAAACTTAGACAAAAGGGCCAGGCAAATTTCAAAATGGACTATCAAATGATCAATCACATCTTTGCACTTTTTATAATATGGTCTTGAACATGTGGCCTTTTTAACATTGGACAAAGTAAACTTTGACAAAAGGGCCAGGAAAATTTCAAAATAGACTATCAAATGATCAATCACATCTTTACACTTTGGGATTGTTAACACCCAAAATGAATTTCTTCAAAATTCATATTGGGATCCAACAATGACGATTCATGGATACATTATGAGATGAACTTGTTAAACGGTTCATCATTCAACATCGACAATTCATGGATACACTATAGGGTGAACTCAATATTACAAAGTTCACCATTCGACATTGACAAAACGTAGTCTCGCTAGGTTCACTTTTTTACAAGAAGCGTGAATGTATGAATCACTGTCAAGTGGGCCCCCTGATGTCAAGCTCATAGAAGAAATAAACTACTAAAAATTGTAGTCTTAGACTCTGCTAGCTCTGGAATGAACTCTGATGTGTATGTATGGATCAATGTACAATGTAACCAATGAGATGGAATCTCATTGGACACTAACCCTCCAGTAGTGGGAGCACAACTGGGGGTTAGCAAGAAATTTGGGGCTTCGATAGTGTTCTTGTAGAAGGTAGCTGCACTAGTGGAGTACTTCTCCTTATAGGATAGATGGAGTCTGTGGAGGCTCAGGATGGGGTGGTGCGGACTTGCCTCGTGTAGTTACATCACCTTGGAGTCCTTATTGTGCACGGCATCATCATTGGAGCATGACACTTATTCTCCGGAGTGAACGTATCACTTGTGTGGCTACAAGGGATCATGTAGGTTGCATGTAAGAGCTTGTGCCCACATAGCATTGTTGCCCTCCCTTACCTCTCATATAAAGAGAGAAAGGAGAGAGTATTTCCATTCATATCATCATTTGTATTATTTTCTTTGTACTTAGCTTCTTGGAGGAAATCACCAGGGTTTCCTCATAAAACCTAGAAGGAGATATGAAGTCTAGAGGAGACGTCTTTGTTGGAGCTTGATCCTTGTGAGATTCTAGGGTATACTCTTGTGAAGAAGAAATTGGCGATGATCACTCTTCTCCCTCTCACTCTCTTGGATTTTCATATGTACTTGGTCTCTCTTATCTTGGAGTGCTAGGTCTCTTGGAGATTCCTAGGGTTGGGGTTTCTACCTTAGGAAGGCAAGAAGATAGGGTTTGGTGATAAACCTGTTATCACACAACTTGTAGTTGTCCCTAAAGGTATCCCATCCAGGATGGTAGAAGTGTTAGACAACTAAAGAGATGACCCAAGAGATGCCACGGTTCCCAATGCAAGCTGGGAGTCACGCCAACCGAGGCACTCTTCACTTTAGATCAAGACTAATCAAGATCAAGGGGGAGACCCTAGCCAATCAATGAAGACTAGCTAATCCAAATATTCCTTGGGAAATGTGTAAAATCAAACAAGGAGATCAATGGTGGTTGATTTTAGATCTAAGAAGGTTAAGTGGACCGAAAGGGTTAAGATGTGGTTGAAGAGGCTTAAGGAGTGACAAATGGTTCAACCAATGAATGATAAGGGCCACTTATGAGGTTTAATTATTAGACCTAACGGGATCTAATGCCATGTAGATTATGCCATGTGGGACCCACTCCTTAAAAAGTGGAAAATGGTCCAAGTTGGGCCCACAAGGTCAAAGTTGAAAAGAAATGGAACTAGGGGTATGCTATGACATCAATCTAGAGGTTTGATGAAGAAATAGCAATACCCAAGTGTGGGATCTAGCAAAAAGCCACCTACCCAAGGAGTGCGAATTGACTCAAGGATGACTAGTGCATTGGATGGAGGGGTAAATGGAGTCGGATGTCCACGAGATAGTCAAGATGCAAAGCAAGGTGGTCATGCCATGGCTAGATCTCAATAGATCCAATGCATCACAAAGTGACCCAAGTGGGGCACAACCCTCAAAATGATGAATGGGGCCCACAAGGTAAAAATCACGAAAGTGAAGCACTAGGAGTAGGTTTTCAAGGTTGATCTATTCAATGAAACAAAAATCTCTCCTACCCACGTTTAGGAACTAGCCCAACTAGCCTCCTCAAGGAATGCGACTTCCCTTGGAGAGGCTAATGTGCCTTGGGAAATGGGTCAAATGAAGGCCAATCACCACCAAACTATAGATCTGAATTGACGTGGATACTATAGAGGTGGGTTTTAAATATTATCCCCAAAAGCATGCTAGATCCAAGTAGATCTAAAAAAAGGAAAAATGAGGGTTTTGAATTTTAAGGGTTTTATGACCAATGAAGAAAAATGGATGCATCTAGGTACATACCTTGTAGAACATACCTCAATTGCTTATGGCCACTTTGCAAATTGATAGCCTTCCCCCTATGTGTATATTCAAGAGTGAGATCTAGTGCCCCAAGCCAAAACGTCCTCCCTCAAATATGGCCAAATCGTCCTCCTCCTGCAAGACAAGATCAAGTTAGAAACAAGCCAAGTGAAAGAATTATGAAATGATGAAGAGATGTAATAGAAAGCATCAACTATGTCACAAAGATACAATCATGATACTCCCTATCACAAAGATCAACCCAAGAGAAGATATGTGGGTCCCCCCAACAATAGCCTCCTTCAAATCGTCCTCCTCCTCATCAATTCGGCCTCCCTGCAGAAAACAACTAGTAGCCCACGATCCACAAATGATACATAGAGAAAAGACTGTATATTCAACTTGCAAAAGAATCCATCAAGACAAGAGAAGTAGATCCACAAAATAGTATTCTATTCCAATCTTCAAAAGCTCCAAAGGTTCCTTTACAATGAGAGGGTCTCTTCCTTTTATAGGATAGGAAGACCAAAACCCTAAACGACTTTTGAAAACTAGTGGTTGAGATCAAAAGTTATAACAACATAATCAATGGCTAAGATGAGCCAATACAATATAACACATGGATCACTCAACTAAGTGATGATGCCATAGCCTAAAATGCTCTATGGAGGGTGACGTCATACATGGGGGTGGCTAAATAACATGGAGCCTCAACATAAAACATGGACAAGTGACTAGGAGCACATGGTGGGGCTAGGAGGTATTACTTCCCTTCACTAGCATGTCCCCATGGCACAATAATATAACACATGACTCAATGACATGTCCAAGTATACAAATGATCAAATCCTGTCCCCATAATCAGAGAGAGAAATACAATAAATGAGCTCCTGTAGCCCATGTGGACCCCACTGACTGGTGCCAACTGATCTGGAAGAAGGGGGATACATCATGGATGACCTCTGAGAAGACCAAGTGCCAAAACCTTTCCTCAATTGCCGAAATCGAATTCCTCAATGACCTTTTTATTCCATTTTGTTATCCTCCCGAAAACCCGGAAACTGACCAAAACTGCTATCCAAGGTGCCTGCACGGTCAAACTGGTACCAAGCTGTCTGGAAGGGGGGTATAATGGTAAAAACAAGTGGCTAGACCACCCCCTTCCTCTGTAGCACCCTAGGCAACGACTGGCTTCCAATGCTCCTGCTAGACAGGCCTCATTAGCGTGCCCAAACTGTTCAATAGGTGGAAAACTGCTAATATCATGCCCAGAAGTGCCCGAAACTGAAAGATAAGTGTCTCAATGGATCCAGACGACCCAAATCCACTAGAGAGGAGTACTCATACACCTCATGATAACCTGAAGGGTCATCTGTAGGGCCCACCATACCTGGACAGTGTAAAATATGATGATCTGGAAATAATAATAAAAATAACCAACTGTATCAATCATCATCTGGAGCATATATCCAACATATGGAATCATCAATAGGTGCATGTGGGACCATAAATCAACATCATAAAGCACAAGTGGTCCATCTCATCATGAATCCCAAGAATGACCATGGTCAAACTATGTTTGACTAGGTCAAAATACAACCAAGGACTAGATCATAACACATGATTAAGACATGTTCCTTTAACCATATTCACAACTTAACTTCAAGTATAAACATCAATCAAGTGGCAATTAATACATATTTAATGTTGTTTATAATTTACTTGCACCAAAGCTTTAAAGGCATACTCACCAATGGACATGGTCTAACTGCTAAGATAGGGTGAAGGCTAAGAACAAGGTTAGGTAAAAGAGATGACTTGACCAATTCAACTAAGAGATACTTTGGACGGGGAAAAAGGGGAGCTACACACTATGTTGGACAAGATAACAAAGGGAATGGCAGTGCCTCACAAATGGGTAAGTTGTTTAGAGAGTGCTTATTCAACCTTGGCATCATGTCTATATCAAGTTGATCCAAGTTCATTAGGACCATTCATTTAATTTCCATGGCCTTTTTGGCCTATATGACCCCTCTGGGATTTTACATGTGCTAAAAAGCACAACTAATCGCAACTTGCATCCGGGGCATATTTACATTAATGAGGTCAGCAATATTTAGATTTAGCATTTATTTAGCCATTGATTTTTAGACCTTTCTATACCCTTCATGGGGTATTTTAGCATTTCATTGCTTTAGCCTTTATTCATCATGTGTTTAGAAACACATTCTAGAATTTTAAGTTCATAGGCTTTCATAAGAGTTTTCCAATAATTTCCATAAATAGTACAAGTACTTCAGGTTTTAGCCAACAACATCTCATGTGACTAGAGGGAATTCTGCACTAAGCCACACATCGAGGCAACCGACTAGAATGATCTAGGCATAAAACCCAACTCACCAGGGGCAAGTTTTGTCACCAACTCAGAGCCGAAGCACAAAACAAACATGGATGCAATCCAACACAGCGGTAGAGAAGGGGAAGCCCTCCATATCAAAAGTCAGAAAGACAAGTCAGGGTGAAAGCCAAAATAAGGAAGGCCATGGATGGATGGAGTCAAGTGAATGTGATGCCTAGGCTATCAGACATAAATGTCAAGAAAACCATGTCCATGCTCATAGGAGGGTAGTGAAACCAATGGGTATAGTCAGTGAACCTTTAAGTGCAAGTAATACATCCAATTCATCATTTAAATTCAACCAAGATATTTCATTTCATTTATTAAATAATACTGCCACATCATGAGTTAAATACCAAGTCAATGCTATGAAGATGACTAAAGCAACAAGATAATAATCCATGCTAACAACCACAAGTCTATAGGTCATATCACTGCATATCAATAATCATCATCTAGAACCAACTAAAACACTGCTGCAATAATAACATCCGGAACTCTAGGCACTGAACTGAAACTGTATGGAACAAAAGGTCATATCGGTCATCAAATCTAAACTCTCAAGGCTCAGCTTTGGCACAAGGTCTACTCAATGTCTGATATACACTGCTCTGATCTGTGAGTGATCATATACAAATCTGCTCATCATAACTAATCTCTGTAAAGGCAAAGCTCTGAAAAGTGCAGATATCTGCTCAAGAAGAATAGTAGCCCAGCTACTATGGTGTGATAACAAAACCCTAGTGTGCATTTGTGGATAAGAACAAGAGAAGAGGACGTCTTGTCTTGGAGGATGTGTTGGAGATATTCTTGCACATTGAAACTTCTTGGTTAAGCTAGGGTTGTTGATTTACCCTAGCTAGGGCTTTTTGGATAGTTGGAGCTTTTGTACTAGCCTTGAGAGAAATCTACAGTATGTACTTGTACTTCATCTTGAGTTAATAAATGAAGTTCTCAGTTGTCCATATATTGTGCAAATTCCATATTTGACTTTCAGCAATATATCTTCTTTATGCATTGCTATTTACAGTTGTTAATGTCTTGCTGATTTGACATAAGTAAAGGGGCAAATCATCAAGTGTACTAACACCTAATGAAGAATATAAGGGTTTGAGTTAACTGCTGTTATTTCTTCTGTAAAAGTACATTTTCAGATCTGAATATTAACTAATAAGTTGCCCTATAAAGACTGAAAACTTAACTAATTGGTTGGTGTTTTTTATCCTTAAGTGCCGGGAAGTTTAGGGCTGTTTGGAAGTGCATTATTATACTTCTTCTGTTGCTGTTATGTACTTTAATTTACAGCAGTCCTAGGGTAGAATATTCAGGGGTTAAGAGCCGAGGAATCTTCTAGAAAGAAGGTGAAATTTCTGAATTGTATCGAAGTGTCATTCCAATGAAATTTCCAACCATAACAATCAAACAAATGGAATTTCCCATCAAGGTAAAGGAAGCGGTTAATTTCACAAATGGACCACATTGTCTTAGAACAATGCACACAACTGAAATAAAGTTTCAGCATCGGCATCACCTTCATGGAACAATATTTCTTATGCTTAAAGATATCACTAAATTACTTGATATTTCTATATCTTGCAATGCAACTTGGTATAAAAAGCCATAAAAACATTTTGAATGAAGAAAGCTACAGACCATAAAATTCCTTCACAGGAAGGAAACTATGGTACAAAGATGGCAAACACAATACATAGGGCAGCATGGTAACTAAAAGATGTAAATTTACCTGGCAAGCAAGATCACGGCCATTCCTCCCCACATGTATAGCTAAGTTTGTAACACCCTTACTCAGGGGAAATCCATAACAATCAAGTTTGTTATCATTGCAATGTTCGGACAATAAATTGTAACAACACCCAACATTAATGAGTGCTTTCACCTCTTTGCATTCCAAAAATGTTCTGTCATAAACATCCATGCAAACCTTAGGTTAATAGGTTCATGAGAAATGACCATGGTTGGTTGTAACAATTTACTGAGACTGTGTAGAAATTAGCAAACAAAAAATGCAGTACTGGAGAAGAAAATTATTTAAGGGAATTCAATGTGAAACAACCCTTGAATTGTGTCAAAGATATAGCATGAACCAAATCTAGGAAGTCCGCCTAAGATGCACATGTTCACCAACCTAATCATTGTTACTGAAAGGTCCCCACAAGCATGAAGCCCAGCAAGAACCAATGGGGCCACTGATCCCTTTGTGACGTGCGATGCAGTTTGTCCATTATTCATTGTTGCAAAGTTTTCTACTAGAGATGAACCTTCAGACTCATTTGTTCTATCCCCACCAAGTGTTTGTTGTCTGTTATTTTCTGGCATTATAGAAAAAGATGAATGTAGCACTTTACTCAAGCTAGCTAATGAATCATCAGAACAAATGTGGTGGGTAACAGTCTGAGGCACATTTATGTCATGATGACCTGCCATAGCAATCAGAAAATTAATAATATTTACGTAGTGTACTGCTCAGAAAATATTTTCTCAGCAAAAGAATCTCAGATAAATAGAACCTTAAAAGTTGCTCACCCATATGGGACTTCCGCATTCTAGCTTGGTAGTGTTTCTTGATTCGCTCTGCCCGTTGATTTGTAACAGTTGCATGATGAGCAGAAGCATCCAAAGCTATCACAGAAAGTTGATACTCAAATGATAAAACTTGTGCAAGATACCCCTAATATTTCAATATTAAAATAGTAAGCCTCAAAACAATAGACTGTAACAGGTGAGGGACAAAAATTATAAATGCAAAACTCTTAAAGAAGAATAAATAATTAAGAGTGATGACCAGCTCAAACTAAGATACTGCTAGCATTCAAACATCATAAAAACAATCATGCAAGGATCAATCAAAAGCATACTTGGCCAGCTCCCACATCAATGATATCACGTGCTTCAACCTTATCTGCAATTTTCTGAATTACTGCAGCAAGAACTTCGACCTGCCATGTAGCACATACAAGATTATCTTTTTCCTATTCATTGGTGAAGTCCTTTCAAATTCTTTTTCTGACATAATATAGTAGCACATTAGTTACAAACAATTTAAACAGTAATGTTATTTTTTAAACAAAGCAGTTGTGATTTTAAAGGGAATTGGTCTCAGCTGCCAATAGTGGTATCTAAAGTGCTTTCTTTTTATTTCCAGCACTGCCAAATCACCGAGAATGGAATGAAAGACAAATTCTCTGATAATACAACATACCTCATGTCTCTTCTTAGAGTTCATGCCTTGAGTCAAAACCTTGCCAAGAGAGGGTGCGCACAAACCAGGAAAGTGCTGCAAAAAATACAGTATGAGAACAGTCATCCATCTAGACTATCTGAAATTTTATGTCAAAGTTGTTTGCAGGAACCATGACTTTAGGAATTTCATTCAATAAGATGTTTAGAGTCATAACACTATGATTAGAAGCTAATCAGCTTTCTGTTTTGATTGCCATGATAATAGTGAAGCTAAAGCTAAACACAACTGAAATGAGTGGAACAAGGTAAGAAGATACGGATGATCTAAATGCAACAGAGAAGGAAGACGTGCTCAAGAGAATACCTAAACTGTATTAAAACAGGAAAACCAACTTTACAATTTACAAAAGGTGGTGGTCCTAGACTCCTAAGTAGAGGAAAGGCCTGTTATAAGTGATTGAGACCTGACCTTTAACAATGGGATTTTTCCAATTGTAGAGTGGCAGTTGCATTTCTTATTTCCCACATAGGTGACAGCCATAAATACAGACTCATTTATGTAACTTAATAAACACTTTAATATTTGCATCGGATCAGAATAAATCCTATTTTCCTACCAGTTATTCTTAATACATCTTTTATTACATCACTATGCAAAAGGATACATCAAGGTATAACATACAATGAACCAGGCTGCGATTATAAGATCACCACTCCCAACATGGAAAGGAGTGCCAACATATCTTCCTTATCTCCAATCTCAAGAGAGCCTCCATCCTTATGGAAAATTCCAATTCTGACTGAAACTTGAACTGTCAGTTATCGTCTCAACAGTTTAGTCTCACCTACCTGAAAAGGGGAGGCATTCCCTTTGAATGTACATCATCATGTCCTTTTAAATGAAAAAGAGTTCCATCAACCTTATGGTGTTCCATATTCCTCTGCCATGCTGCCTAATCATCCACCTCTCCCAAAATGACTCATTTCCAATGACGAGGGATGATAAAGAAAATGGCGTACAATCCATTCACAAAACACTTATGCAACTCTGCATTCTCAGAACACATGCTTGACAGACTCTACTTTGCAACAGATCACACAATGCTCAGTTGTTAGAAATTTCCTCCTTGATTAAGGAAGTTGTCCCTGATTTCTACTATAAACGAGGGAAGTGTTATGAAAGTGAATTGAAAAAGATACTTGGCTTTAGAAGGCAACTTAAGTTCCCTGGTATGAAAAGTCTTTTTTTTCTTGCCCCTTAGATAAGGATGAATTGATCAAGGGTCTGCAAATCATGTCCATGGGAAAATCTCAAGTCTAGATGGGTTGTCCTGCAAGTTTTAATTGTCGTTGAGGCCTGTGCCTGGTGATTATGTTTCAAGGATATTCCAATAAGCACTTGAAAGTTGAAACAAAAAGTTGAGAGAACTAATTAATGCATGGCTGATCAAACTTATACCAAAAGAGACCAAAAAAAAGAGTGGGGAGTGTCACGCGATACCAGTACTTGCTTACTTTCAGATATCTGCCCAGGGAGAGGGGTCGTTTTCTTTCCTTCTTCAGGACTAGGATGGGGGTATTATCTGCAATTTTGAGGATTGGTTATGACCAGACCCCTTGATTCTCCCTCTTAGAGTACTATGGCTTAGTGGCATTGCTGACTGCCTCATTCTGGGGCTTGTACCACTGAGGTTGGTGTCCGGGGCTCCTAGGGGCAGGTCACATGACCCCTTACTTGATTTACACACAGGTGATAGTGTTCCAGCTCAGAGGCACTTGCCTCTTCTTCCAGTCACCCTATGCACCCATCCTGGTCCCTTTCCAGCAGAGGGCCCTCTCTCCTTAATCCCTACACAGTGATGACATCATCTTGTCTCCCAGAACTTCAAGCATGATTTGAGGGGGGACATTGTAATGTGCCCATCCAAATAAATTTTCATGGAGGAAAAATTCCACTAACCTACTAGTTCCCTAGGTTGGGGTGGAAGCATTAAAACTTGGAATAAGGGAACTACAAGACCCCAAATTGACCTTAGACTTACAAATTCACATTAATTGGGTAAAATAAATAATAATAAAAGAAAAATAAGGTGGCATTTGGTCATGAGGGCGCATATGAGGGTGTGGGGCCTGTTATCACACAACTTGTAGTTGCCCCTAGTGGTATCCCATCCGGGATGGTAGAGGAGATGGACAACTAAAGAGGTGACCCAAGAGATGCCATGGTTCCCAATGCAAGGTGGGAGTCACATCAACCGAGGCACTCTTCACTTTAGGTCAAGGTGAATCAAGACCAAGGGAGAGACCCTATAACCAATCAAAGATGATTGGACCCAAACAAAGGTTCCTAGGGATGAGTAAATGGTAAGTTACGGAAACCAATGCAAGGTAAAGTGGACTTAGAAATTAAAGTATGGTTGAAGGTGGTTTGAGAAATGATTAGTGTTTCAACCATCGTATGATTTAGGCCACATGATTAGTTATAATGATGAGATATGGTACCATGTGTTACACAAGTGGATCCTACTTTCTTGGGATATGTGAAATGGCTTAATATGGACCCACAAGGTGAAATTAAGGGATGCAATTGGCACTAGAGGATATGTAATGAGTAGATCTATGGATCTAAGTTGAAATTAGGAATACCCATGTGCTGGATCTAAGGTTTGACACAATTCCCAAGGAGTGCGACTTGCTTAAGGAGGACTAGTGCCTTGTTGGATGGGTTAATGGAGTCAAAAGATATGTCAAAGTGTAGATCGGGACACCTAGAGGTCAAGACAAGTGGGCTAATTGAGGTAAAGTGGTTGGATCTTGCTAGATCTAGGGTTTCATGAAATGACCCAAGTGGACCACAATCCCTTAAAATAAGGAATGCTACCCCCAAGGCAGATCGTCACAAAATGATACTCTAGATATAGGTTTCAAGGTATGCCCGTTCCAAATCCACTGAAATCTCAACTACCCAGGTCCTAGAAGTGGGCAAACTTAGTCACCCAAGGAAGTGCGACCTTGCTCAAAGAGGGCTAAAAGGTGGATAAGGTGTGTCAAATCAAGTCCAATGGCCACCAAATTGTAGATCCAAGTAGCTTAGGCACTGATCTATGTGGATCTAGAAAATCAAGTCAATCCAAGGGTTAGATCTGAGTTTTAAGGTGCCAAGTAATTCAAAAGGGGGTTTTAATCCCTTAAAATGTGGAATGATGCCCACAAGGTAGAAATCACCCAAGTAAAAGTCTAGGGGTAGGTTATCAGGTGTGTAGATTGCAAATCAAGTGGGATCTCACCTACCCATGTGCTAGATCTAACCAAACAAGCCTCTCCAAGGAAGTGCGATTTGGTTCAGGAGGGCTTTATTGCCTTGAAAAGTGTGTCAAATTTAACCCAATCACCACCAAACTACAGATCCAACTGGGGGTGGATGCTATAGAGGTGGGTTTTTAATATCTCTTCAAAAGCAAGGCTAGATCTAAGTAGATCTAAGAAAAACCAAAATGAGGGTTTTGATTAATTAGGTTTTTATGATGTAGAAATTATGGATGATTCAAAGAAGAAGAAGATCATACCTTTGGAGCATACCTGGATGAAGAGATGAATGCTAGTTGAGATGAGGATTACTTTTGCCAAAGATCAAATGGAGAATTTTTGAAGCCCTCTTGCAAAATCGATTTTTCCAAGCCACATATGTGTCCCTCTAACCTGTCAAAACCAAGGAGCAAAGCATCAATCAGTTTAACATGTTGAAGGTAGATACAAGCAAGAAAGAGATAAGCAAAGAATAGTTGGTGCAAAGACAAAACCACTCCCTGTTTAACCCCAAAACGTCCTCCTCCAAGCTTGAAGGGCAAGCCTCCCCACCAATTCGCACTTGTTGAAGAAGTCTTCTCCACCTGTAAAAAGATATGGCAAATATGCAAGATAGCTAAAATAGATCCTCCAGTGCAATGGACAAAAGCATTTACAATCAAAACAACCAACATCCACTCCAACCCAAGCATGTACTCCAAAAGATAGAAATTTTATTCCAAGAGTCAAGAGCCAAAAATCTCTAGATGATTTTACAATGAGAGGCTCCCTCCTTAAATAGGATGGGGAGAGAGGAAAATCCTAACCACTTTTTACATGAGTGGCTAAGATTAAAAGATCAAAAGATCTAATCAATGGTTGAGATGAGCTCAACAATAAAATACATGGATCAACCATAAAATATAACAATAAGTGGACAAAATCACCCTAGGAGAGGGGATCCCAGCAAATCATGATGACAAAATATAACAATAAGCTTATGGTGGGTCCAAGGGGTAATTTTAGCCACCCTTGGTCAATCCCCATAGCATAATAATAATAAAATAGTCATCAATATACCAAATCGTGCCTCTATGGACAAATCGTAGGCCTCAAAAGACCTCAGAAATCACGAGAAAGTGCCATAAGTGATGGATGTGGGCCCCAATGAAGCTGAAACTGTTGGAGAAGGTGCGGAAGACATCCCACTCATCATCACTAATCATCCCATGCCAAAACATTGCCTCAGTAGTGTTGCCAACTAAGTTGTACTTGGTTGGATTATCAAGCGAGCGGGCAGAGTGGAACATGATACATGTTCATTTTTGGTGATTTGATATCCAGCTGGCCTTTTAAAGGCCCCCGTTTTTAAAATTTTCCACATGTCCATGGCCCTGCGGGGTTTGTAACAAAACGTACTAGCATGGTGTTTTGTAAAAGACTTGGTTCCCTAGGACTTTTTGGCTAAGTCAGGTATTCCAAGGAGTTTTTTCACCTATCTATTATGTCTTGCATTAGTGCATAACATAATTAATGGGTTTTTCTCCTGCTCCTCCAAAGCTGGAATGCCTGGGGAGGCTGACGGGCCTTAGGGGATTGTTAAAGTCTATGGGTCAATGTATATGAACATGCTAGGCGTTAATTTTGAGTCATATGGACATGTGCTAAGTCCCCCTAGGTTGTTTTTAATTTTCGGCAAGTTTTATTTTTTCCGTAAATTGGGCCATTTTTTAATGGTTCAATTAAAAAATTTGTAATTGTCCTATAAGGGGCATCTGGAGGTATTTTTTGCCTTAGGGGTGCTCGTTTTCTAACTCAGAGCACCCCCTAAACCCCTAAACCCACTCTTTCTAATGTTTGGGTGATTATTTTTCCACAAAAATCCAAAAAAGTCAAAAAACCCCAAAAAGTCATAAAAAATTGAAAAAGTGAAAAAATGACTTAATAAAAATATTAAATTTTGGGAGTGATTTATGGACTGATTTTTTCAGCTATGTTTTAGGAGTTGTAAGAGCTGATTTTGGAAAGATTCCGGGCAGCTATATTAGTGGGATTACTTCCCCATTTGAAGGGGGCATATTTCCCAAAATTGGGCCCCTTCAATCATGGAATTTGCAGCTATGTTTATGGGCTGTCACATGGCTGATTTTTAGCTGATTTGGGGCTGATTTTGGCAGCCCATTACATGGGAGTGGGCAGCTCCATTTTCTCCACGAGTTATGCCACTCATTCCACCCATTTCTCTCCATCTTTGGCTATTTAAGCATGACTGCCCACTCCATTTTCTCTAGTTGGAGAGTGAGCAGAAATATGTTGTAAGCTTATGCTATTTTGTTGATCAATAAAAAGACTTTGGAGGTCCATAGGTGTGATACTTTGTGAGTGGTTTCATGGTCTCATGATGTGGAGTGATTTGTAGCAAGTTCAAATTCTGGGCATGTAATTTCCAGCCATCTACTAGCCTGCTTGAAGGATTGGTAACAATTTTGTGGGAAGGAACAATTAATCTTGTTTGTTTTAATTTGTTCTTGCATTTGTCATATTGGTTAGAGATTCAAAGTTTACATGTTTCATTTGTTTATGCTCATACTATTTTGATTTCTAACCATGTGCATTTCTAGTTTGATGGGTTTTCTGTGAGTTTTGTTTGCTACAGGTTGACAGGTGTGGAAAGGGGGATAGCTTGTTTGCTCTTCACTTTTTCTTCTGTGCACATTTTGGTGGATCTCACCCTCGGTTTCCCACTTTCAAGCTTCCAAAGTCTTTGGTTTCAAGGACCATTCTGTCTCTTCTCTCTTCCTCAGCTTATAAAATCAAAATTTTCTTGGTCACTGGTTACGGTTGAAGAGTGATTCTTTGATCTATTTTTGATTGATATATTCTTAAGAAGATCTGATTCATTCTTAGAGTTCTAATCTAGTTGTTTAAAGTTTTATCTTCCATTAGATTAGATCTTTCATTATCTATCATTACTTAATTTTGAAACTGGTAAAAATTTGTTAAAGTCTTGAAAAGTTTGAAAGTAGTGTTAGATCTGATATAAAAGTTTATTTGGCTGTCCAAGAGCATGTAATTTGCAGCTCATAAAGCTTGCAAAGACCCCAAGCAAACAAGCATCACTGCTTGTGTTACTTGGTTAAAGTTTGCATTTTTTAAGTAGTCTTAACACTTAGATTTTTTTTGGGTTTTTAGGAGGTGTTCCAAAGACACTCTTAAAGTGTTTTGGGGCATCTTATACTAATATTTGCTTGCTGGTTTGCAGCAAAAGACGAACAGGTAGGAGGAGGTGTTGCCGAAATTTCGAGGATCCAGGCAATCCGGAGGACCAATTTTCATATTTTTGCAAAACCGGTCATTTTTTCCTCAAATTTTGTAAGCCACCAAGTCACTTTAAGTAGACTGGGGCAATTCTCTGATCATTGTAAACAACTATTAAACGAGAGCAAGTGGGCTAGCCAGCGCCCATACCCCATCCCTCCAAGGGTGGCCTGTGTCGTCTCTTTTCATGGCGTGATTTTTAGAGTAGTTTATTTCTTTGATTTTCGGCATTTAATAAAATTAATTAGGATTAAAATAAACCTTGTTGGTCCGTTCCACTGGCGGGCCACAAGTCCACTCACAACGTAGTTTTTCACATTTTTTTTTACAAACTCAAAACGCCCCCCTTGCTTTCCCGAAGTAGGGTTTCTGTATGAGGGCTTGCCCGAAATACGTGCCTGAAAAGAGACTCCTGGGGTTTTAAAAAGATAAAATTTGGGTTCATAAAATTTTTATAAAAATACCAAGGTCTTCTCCCGTATGCTCTGTGGCCGACTTGCAGCTCAGTCTGATCCAGTTGGTACACATCAGAAAGGAGGGGATGACTAGTAATAGGATCTAACACCGCCCTAATAAAAAATCATTTTTGTGAAAATCCGGCACAACACGTATTTTGTTGTCGTGGGCAAATTTCTCAGAAGGCTTGGGACAACACTGAGTAGTGACCTCTTGGAAACCGTTAGGCTTGCCCTCGTTGGTATAGCATCTGAACACCTCCTCAAGACTCCGATTCAGCCCAAGCCTGAGAGGGAAGCCACGCTTCAGAATTCCGGACATGTTCCCCCGTACCTTGCGTATATTGGGAACCCACCTGCCATAATAAAAAGATCACCACCACATTAATTTTAAAATAAACCAAGAACACTCGCACAACATCTACTTTTTCTGCTTATGCATTTGTTTATTGACTCCATTATAAGGCACTGGTCTTGTTTAATGTTATTTCATATTATTGACTAATGTGCAAGTAAATGATGATTATTTTGAATGGGAGTAAATGATGAATGATTGTTTTATTTCACAAAAGTATATGCTGTTTATTCTTGGTTACCAAAAGTATTTTCCTAACTCCTAGGTTAGAGGCCTTAGTTTCTTTTTATTTTTTAGGGTCCACCCCCCTTGGCTTCGCTAGGAAAGCCTAGACGGAGGAGTCGAGTCCCAAGTGACAGCACTTGACTCTGACTTGCCCCCAAGGCCACACCAGCAACTTGAAGACTTCTGCTGCGTTTTCCCCAGGTGTGGAACCAGGCGGCAACAAGTAGCCCAAATCGAATTCCTTTGTAGCCATTTCTACCAATCCAAAACTGCCTCGGGAAGTGTGTACCTGTCCCAAACTGCCTCCTGGAGTGCCTGCGCTGTCAAGGTGAGGGCACCAGTGTGTCCGGAAGGGGGGTAATATGGTAAAACAAGTGGCTAGACCACCCCCTCCATCATCAGCGCCCTAGGTGAACCAAATAAATATCATCTCTACTCTGACAGGGTCTCCGACAGACCAAAACTGCACTAGGACAGCCTACTGAGGCTAAATCATCACTGTAACTGCCTGGAACTGAAAATAGACTGTCTCATTGGACTCGGAAGGTCCAAAACTATCCAAGATGTGTACTCATAAACCATATAGATCTTTGCATGATCATATAATATGTACAATATACCGGAACAGGTGAAATAATAATAATCTGTAAATGATCAAATAATGTTGAAACCATAGATCATCATCATAAACCTGTATCTGATGCATAGAACCATCATGTACATGTACATAGACCATATATCATCTACCTGTGTCATCATAAGGTCCAATAATCTCATGTCCTGTGATTGACCTTGGTCAAACTAGGTTTGACCAGGTCAATATCGACCAAATATAACTCAGACTACTATCTGAAGCTGCTGCAAAGTGTCAAAGGTTAATGCATGCTCTACAACTCATTCAAATAGCAATTATAACACAAAGTAGTCTTTACTGGCAATCTAAATCCAAATATATATTGTCATTAATTATTTATATGACTCACACTAGACTTTCAGGACCATACTCACTTCATTAAATTTGCTAGTGAAGGGTGAAGGCTCAAATAAAATGGCTAGGCTAAAGGATGACTGACTGACTTAACATTGTGACACTTTGGATATGGGAAAGGGAATACACACCATAGTATATACTGAATGAGCAACAACACAGGGAATAGCGGTGTCTCACAAATGGATAAGTTGTTTAGAGAGTGCTTATTCAACTTAGGCTTCATGTCTACATCAAGTTGATACAGGTTCATTAGGATCATTCAATTTCATTTCATGGCCTTTTTGGCCTACATAACCCTTCGGATCTCAGGTGTGCTGATAAGCACAACTAGTTGCAGCTTGCATCCAGGGCATGTTTTTTATACATACATAAGGTCAGCAATTGTTTAGATATAGCTTTTAAGAATCATTGCTTTTTGGACCTTTCTTTTATACTCTTCAAGGAGTATTTTTTTAGCAGTTCATCGCTCTTGCTCTTTTTAGTTTCCATGGGCGAATTTAGAAGTTTCCATAAGTAGTACATGAGCTTTCAGTTTTAGCCAACAACATCTCAAGTGACTAGGGGGAGTTTGAGCCAATGCCAAACATCAGGACAACCGACCAGAATGATTTAGGCCTACAATCCAACTCACCAGAGGTAAGTTTTGTCACCAACTCAGAGCCGAGACACAATAAACAGGGAAGCTCATCCAATACAGAGGCTACAGTGGGGAAAAGATCCTCCATGCCACTAGTCAAGTAGTAAGTCAGGGTGATAAACTAAAAGGTAGGTAATGGATGGATGAAGACAATGAGTAATGGAGCCAACACTAGCAAGCCAAGGTATGGTGGAATGATCACATCTATTCTCCCTACGGAGGGTAAAACCAATGAGTATGAGTAGTGAATTTCTAAGTCTGAGTATGGACAGTAGAATATATATGTAATAAGATCAACCGGGTCCACATATCTATATGATCGCCAGATCATGACACTAAATGCTAAGACATGCCATAAGAATGAATATAAAAGCAATATAACCATGACAACAAAATATACCTGCTGAGTCATATACCTGAATGCTCATATCCTGATCCATCATCTGTCCTCTGAAACTGCTACTGTAACTCTGGGCACTACTGACTACTCTGCATAAATGGTATAATGGCTACATTGGTCATCTCTCTGAGTGTCCTGAGACTCAGTCATGGCATGGGGAATACATACGCTGTCCAAAATCTGATAGTGATCCATAGATAGATGCTCATCTCATCATCTCAATGTAAAGGAACTGGCTGAAAAGTGCTCTGGAATCTGAAAAATAATGTATGGTAGCCCGGCTACTATATATGTGATAACAGGGCCCACATGTGGCAAGATTCCCCACTACACTTGGCATCATTCTCTCACCAATTCGAGTCCAAGGTGGAGGGTAACGTACTTGGGGGAGATGAAGAGGCAATTTTCATGGCAAGAATCTAGGAAGGTCGAATTGGAGTGGAAGAGTAACTCCCAAGGAAGAGGAAGAGGCATTGTGACATTTGTAGCTAGATTCCATGGCATCTATGACAACCATGATGAAGGAATCTATGACAAATATGACAAATTCAGACCTGATTGCAGACCTATGACACATCTGACATATCAGGGCTAAAAATAGCCACCAAGAGGGTGCATAGAGGGAGTTATGGTCAGCCAAGATTCCCAATTCGAATTGGGGAAAGAGGAATGCAAGGAAGAAATGGACAAGTGTATCATGAGAGAATCTATCACCAATTCAAGTTGTGTGAAGTCTCTTGGAGGGAATTCAAGCTCTTGAATTCACTTGAGGTTAATAAAATAAGAGGATGAGGAAGGAGAGTAGCTTTTGGTCATTTTTCATTTGCACTCTTGGAGATCTTAGCTTGTCCTTGCACGGTGGATGTTCATCCTCCCTGCTATTGAACCAATTTCGAAGGTGAAAGATCCCAGTCCAAGTTGGTTGGAGGAGAGGCCATTCAGACCTATCATCAGAGCTTAATGAAGGTGTTTTGATGCAAGTTCAAGTCCCCTTTCAGTTCCAGTTCATCTACTATTTTTTTCTCCACTATCTCCTCTCAATATTCTCTCAATGTCCATGTTCTAGTGTTGATGGCACACTCATAGTTGTGTAGATTTTGTGGAGGATGATTTTGTGACTCCATGGTTATGTAATCTGATGTATATCACTGTATGGAGCTGCACATTTGAGCCATAGCTCAAAATTCCATACCTTTCATGTAATCTGTCCAAGCAAACTATTGCGAGCTAGTTTCCCCTCTATCTTCACATGGATTTTTTGGAGTAATTTTGTATCTGTTTTACATCAAACTTTGTTAAATTAATGTAACTTCGAAGTATATTCTACTTGTACTTTATTATTGTAACTTTGTCAAGGATGTTTTACCTCCGTCAAGGATGTCATTATTACATTTGGTCATGTAAAGGTCATGAGGTTAACCCTCCATTGTAAGTCGGGTCGTTAGCACCCAAGTAAATGTAATATAAGTGGTAATTGAATCTCCCTAGAGAAGTCGGCCCAGTTAGGGTTATTGAGGCCGACCTAGCTGAGCTAAAGGTTAACTAAAAAGTAAAGTATAAATAGAGGGAGAGCTTCCCTCATTTATTCATTCACTCACTTGTGCAATTCGCATTAGTGGAGAGAGAGAGATATCTGCGAAGGAGAAGGAGGAGTGGCTTGAATCCAGAGTTTGGTCTTTTTGTCTCTCTTATTTGTGAGACATGTTTTTGGGGCATTGTACTTGATCATCTATATTGAGGAAGTTCTTGCTGGGTTTTCTTCCCCTTGAGGGTTTCCCAGGATATATTGTTTTGTGCTTTGTGATTGTGTATCTTTCAGAGATCCTAATTATGCTGCTATTGTGAATAATGTATTGAATGCTAATGAATTTGCAATCTAGTCTATGGTAGCATATAATATTAACAAACTTTCTATGAGTTTTTGTTGATGTTTCGAGCTGCTTATGATGTAATATTGATGACCAAAATATTATGTGCAGACCCTTTGAGTTTTGATTAAAGATTGCGCAACAAATCTCATGTCCATTGTTAACAATTTTCTCACAACTTCTATGTCTCACAACATTCTGTTTTATGGGAGTTATAGCAAACCCTAAAACCTAAACTAATGTTGCATTCTGGTTCCCCTTGAGGTCCTCTATCAAAGCCAAGTCTCTATTCAGAAAATAGCGAAGGTTGTGTTGCCAACTATATTGTACAATAGTTGAACCTCCACCGAGCCGCCAGTGTTTGAACACGATCAGTGTTCACTTCCAGAGTATCAGGGGTTTAGTTTGCAATAATTAGCCAATTTTGGCTAGCCAGTTTTATTTTTCTGCTAAAATGACCATGGCCCCACGGGGTTTGTAATAAGTGTACTAGTAGGGTTTTGAGTGGCTCGGTTCCCCAGGACTTGACTATCAACTAAGGCATTCCAGGGAGTTTTTTGCCCTTGTCAATTATGCTTTGCCTATAGCCGAGTAATAATCGACGAGGTTTTCTCCCGCTTCCTCCAAAGTTGGAATGCCCGATTTTGAAATTTGAGCCTTGGGGGGTTATTAGAGTCCAACTGATGTATGTGTTAGATGGTCATTTCCTAGGTCCCTTGTCCATTAAAAACAATGTCCGAAAAAATTTTACCGAACGTGTTGGACAAGTTTTATTTTTTATTATTTTCCAAATTTTTAATTGGAAAAATTCAATTTGTAATATGTCAGTCGTTTGGGGGTGGTTTTCAGAGATTGGAGGCTTAATTCCTAAGCCAAAAATCATATTTGAACCCCAAACCCACTTAGCTTAAGTTTCGGACAGTCATTCAGCCTAATAATTAAGAATTTCTCAAAAAATCAATAAAAGAGAAATTATTAATTAAAATGTTTTCAAAAATTAATATTTTGGAGATAATCCAAATCTCTCCAAAATAATCCAAATTTAATAAACAAACAGGCTAAATGACATGGCATCAAGCATTTATGAAGATTCCAATCAAGTGCAAGTGGATTCAGTTGAGTATACAGTCACTACAAGTCAATCTCCTTCAAAGAATTCGCCCTCCCTCATGCAAATCACGATTTGGTGTGTTGGCAAGGTTTAAATGGATTGGTGGTGTTGTATTTATTATATGGTAGGCGCCTCCCTCAAATTGAGGCCACCTCACCATGCTTGGCTCCCTTCTAACTCAAGTTACCACTTATTGCACTCCAACTATCTCATTGATGAAGGTTCACGCATTCTCCTCGAGCTCACGTGATTTCCACTTGGCATTTGCGAATTGGAAGGGTGATAGTTACTATGTTGGAGTGGGGGGCGCCTTGCCAAGGTGGAGGCCACCTCCCCGCTCACCATTACTTCAAACTCGAGTTACAAGGTGGATCTACACTCCAAGCATTGATTTGATTGGATCTTGATTGGAATTCGATTTGTGTTTAGTGCCATTGACTCTCCATGTGGCCAATTTGAATTAGGTTCTAGGTGTCTTGTATTTTGGATAAAGAGAAGCCTTTGGAGCTCTCTTATGATGGAACTTTTGATGTAAGATTACTCTGCCCTTTTTCTGTAAGAGCTTGTAGCATTTTGCTACCATTGGAATAAAGAAGTGACTTTGGAGGTCTATGGTGTGCCATTGTTGTCTATGAAGAATGATTCACAATCTATGAGGTGATATTGTTTCTTTTGCACTTATACTTGATCTTGCTTAGCTTAGATTTCTTTCTTAAGAGCATAGGATGAATATTTGATGGTCCAAGTTATTCATTGATGTTAGGCTTGATGTGATTAGGAGTACAAACTGTAGTCGGATATACTTATGTACTTCTCATTCCATTTTGTTTAATGTACTAAGTTTTGATCTAAGTTTATGCTTGTAAGTGGTGCATTTTTGCAGTTATTCAAGGATAGAGTGGAGATTGAGTTCGATTATCTCTCCCTCCTCTTCATCAAAGATTTTTCTGACAACTTTTGTATTTCAGGAACTCTCCAAGGATCCAATTGAAGTTATAGTTTGAGCTTGAGGAGCTTAGCATCTTTTCCATCCTTTTAAAATTAAATTCAAACTGGTTACTGGTTACTTTGTGAGAAGCCCTTGATCCACTTTTTTCCATCTCTTGGCCTCTCTCCCTCCCCTTGGCCTTGTTTGGCCCTTGCTTTCTCCTTTGCCTTCGTTTTACCCTTCTTTTGCCCTCATCCTAGCTTCGTTTTTTGGTCTCCTTCCCTTACTCTTTTCCTCCTCTCTAGCTCTCATCTCCTTCTTCCCTTCCTTGTCTTCCATCCTCCTCCCTCTCGTCCCTTTAGATCTCCCTCTTTCTCTTGCTCTCGTCTCCTTCCTTTTAGCCTCCCTCCTTTCGTTCATCATTTCCAAGTCTCTTTCTTCCTTAGCTCTCGTTTTCTCCTTCCTTCTACTCGTCTTTCCTCCCTTTCTTTCTCTCGTCCTTCCTCTTTCAAAGGTCCCTTTCGCTCTTCTCCATTGCTAGCTTTTGCCTTCATTCGTTTGCCTTCCTTGCTTGTCTTCAAATCCCTTCAAAAAACTCTAAAAAGTTTATAATCTTTCTTTATTAGCTTAGATCTCATTTTAGTGGTAGAGTTAGCATTGATTAGACTTGCATTTTTATTTTATCATTCTAGCTTGCATCTAGTTTACTTAATAGTTGCACTTGGTCTCATTTAGTTTGATTGTTTGCAAGTTTAAAGATCTCAAAGTAGTTTCAAGTTTCCTTGTTTGATTTTGAGCTAATGATTAATGGGTGCTGTTGTCACCTAAACTGTAGTTACCCCTATGGATGTATCCACTCATGGATGGCAATAGGGAAGGGCAACTCAAAAGGTGCAACCACGATCACCTCGACCTCCAATAGATGGTTGTCACGCCAGTCAAGGCAACCTTCACTTTATGTTATCTAGCCCAGACAACAAAGGGGGAGACAGGAGAGATCAAAACCAAGACACCAAATCAAGTTGATTCTAGGTGAAGTAAGGTGTATGGTTTATCCTAGACCTTAGGATGAAGTCACAAGACAAGTGAGGGGTTCAATGAGTATAGCGTTAGTTCATTGTTGATGTGAGAGTGACTTATAATAATTGAAGATAAGATCCGGGATTAGAGTACTAGTCAATGTGAGAAAATCCACTGCCTTGGGAACCGTGTCCAATGCAGGGTAGTTTAGGGGTTGAATTGGGGCTAACTAGTACAAGTGACAAGCTTGATCATGATACATGATGGCATCAAGGGTTTAGTTCACCACACTAAGGTCAAACTACAAGTTAATCCAACAATCTAGGAAAGTCGAATTGACTTGGAGAGAAACCAGTGCCTTGGGAATTGAGATAGTGGAGTCAAAGTAAGGTTGACTTGTGGTTAAGGACTCCTATTGCATGAGACAAGTGGGCAATTAAAGTCTTGATGGATAAATAGGTCTAGATCTAGGTTTGACCTAAGTGGACCACAATCCCTTAAAACAAGGAATGCTATCCCCAAGGCAAAATTTGACAAAGTGACCTACTAGACCTAGGTTTTGAATTATTCCCGTTCCAAATCCATAAAAATCTCAAGTACCCATGTCCTAGAAGTGGACAAACTCCCCTCTCCAAGGTGGTGCGACTTTGCCCAAGGAGGCCTAAAAGTGGGATAAGTGGGGTCAAGACATGTCCGATAGCATCCAAACTTTAGATCCAAGTGGTTTAAGCAAGTGAGAGTATGGATCTACAATTTCAAGGCAATCCGATGGCTAGATCTTACTAGATATGAGTTTAAAGATACCAAGTGGTCCAAAATGGGGATTAAATCCCTTAAAATGTGGAATAGGGCCCACAAGGTAGAAATCAGAAAAGTGACAATCTGGGGGTAGGTTATTGGATGTGTAGATCACGAATCAAGTGGAATCTCAACTACCCACGTACTAGATCTAGGTCAACCCACCCAAACTAGGAAGTGCACCCTTGCTTGGAAAAGGCTAAATGCCTTAGGAAGAGGGTCAAATGGAGGCCAATCCTCACCAAACTATAGATCCGGGATGCCATGGATACTATAGAGGTGGGTTTTAAATATCTTACCCAAAAAGCCACTAGATCTTAGTAGATCTGAAAAAATGTAAAAATGGGGGTTTTGATTAATTAGGGTTTTAAATGTTTTAGACAAGTGGATAGATCATGGAGATAGAAATTACCTTGAGATCATACCTAAGTGATGTGAATGAGATGTCTTGATGTTGAGGAAGATTCCCGCAGAGATCAAATGAGAAATTGTTGATTTTGCTTGCCGAATTGATGCCCTAGCCCACAAGTGCGCCCTCCTCTACCTGTCAATCCAAGGAAAATCGATTTCAATCAGAGAGGTCAAGTATGGAGGAAATACAAGTAAAATGCAATGATAACATAGAATAGAAGGTCCTGGGACAGTAATACTCCCTGTTACCAACGAAGAGATCCAAAGAAGAAGTAGGGAGAGTCTTCCCCTACCAATACTTCCTCCTCAAAGCAAATCGGCCTCCACCTGTAGATGCAAAAACGTGGTACAAAAGATATGGCAAACAAGATCTCCAATAACTCAGTGCAAAGGAAGAACCAACGAACGAACACCAAAAACATTCACCACAACACTGGAGATAGATGCAATAATAATTTTCTATTCCAATAATCCAGAGCCACCAGTCCCCTTTACAATGAGAGGCTCTCTCCTTTAAATAGGAAGGAGAGGCATCAAAATCCTAACCACTTTTTGAATGAGTGGCTAAGATTAAAAGATACAGATGTCTAATCAATGGTTGAGATGAGCTCAACAATAAAATACATGGATCACTAATAAAATATAATATGAGTGGACAAAAACACCCTAGAAGAGGGGAATCCCACCAAATCATGATGACGAAATATAATAGGGGGCTTATGGTGGGTCCAAGGGGTAATTTTATCCCTCCTTGGTCAATCCCCATAGCACAATAATCATAAAATAATCATCAATATACCAAATCATGCCTCCATGGTCAAATCGTAGGCCTCAAAAAGACCTCAGAAATCATCAGAAAGGGCCATAAGTGATGGATGCGGGCCCCGATGAAGCTGAAACTGCTGGAGGAGGAGTGGAAGACCCCGATCTATCATCACTGATCATCCCATGCCATAACATTGCCTCAGTAGCCCAAATCGATTTCCTCAATAGCCATTTCTACCAATCCTGAAATGCCTCGAGATGCGCAAAACTGCCCCAAACTGCCTCCTGGAGTGCCTGTGCTGTCAAGGTGAGGGCACCAGTGTGTCCGGGAGGGGGGTAATATGGTAAAAACAAGTGGCTGGACCACCCCCTCCAAGCACAGCGCCCTAGGCCAACCGGATAAAAATCACATCTGCTCTGACAGGGCCTCCGACAGACCAAAACTGCACTGGGATAGCCTACTGAGGCTCAATCATCACTGTAAGTGCCCGGAACTGAAAACAAACTGCCTCATCGGACTCAGAAGGTCCAAATCCATCCAAAATGTGTACTCATACACCCTATGAGTCCCTGCATGATCAAAATATATATCCAATATACCGGAACAGGGTAAATAATAATAATCTGTAAATGATCAAATACTGCTGTAAACCATGAATCATCACCATAACCCTGTAGCTGCTGCATAGAATCATCATGTACATGTACATAGACCATATATCATCAATCCATATCATCACAAAGTCCAACCATCTCATGTCCTATGGTTGACCTTGGTCAAACTAGGTTTGACCAAGTCAACATGACCAAATATAACTCAGACCATCACTGGAAGCTGCTGCAAAGTGTCAAAGGTTAATGCATGCTCTACAACTTATTCAAATAACAATTATAACACAAAGTAATCATTACTGGCGATCTAAATCCAAATATATAATGTCATTAGTTATTATTATTACTCAGACTAGACTTTCAAGATCATACTCACTTCATAGTTGTGATCAATTTGCTAGTGAAGGGTGAAGGCTAAAATAACTGGCTAGGCTAAGGGATGACTTGACTGACTTAACTTTGTGACACTTTGGCAAGGGAAAGGGAAAACACACCATAGTATATACTGAATGAGCAACAACACAGGGAATGGCGGTGTCTCACAAATGGATGAGTTGTTCAAAGAGGGTTTATTCACCTTTAACAGATGCGCACAATCCATAATACAAATAAGGCCTGCAATTGTTTTGATATAGCATTTAAGTTCCATTGCTTTTTGGGCCTGAGGTTTCCATAGCCTTGGTCTATGTGTGTTTATAAACACATTGCATAGATTTACATTTATTTTAGGCTTTCTGCTGCAGGTGTGTTTTTAAGGCACTTGTTTACCTGAGCACTTCTAGGTGTGTCATGGACAGCTTGTTTACCTAGGTATTTACATTTCCAAAAGATATAACATTTTATTTTCATGGCCATTTTCATTTGGCATGCCTTTCATTCATGTGTGTTTAGAAACACATTGCATGAATGGACTTTTCATACAAGATATAGCATTTCATTTTCCAGATTTTGTATTTATGGCAGCACTAAAAGTTTCAGGTTTAGCCAACACAACTTTAGTGACTAGGGGGAATTCCAAGGAACTCCAACTCACCATAGGTAAGTTTTGTCACCAACTCAGAGCCGAGACACAATAAACAGGGAAGCTCATCCAATACAGAGGCTACAGTGGGGAAAAGTCCTCCATGCCACTAGTCAAGTAGTAAGTCAGGGTGATAAACTAAAAGATAGGCAATGGATGGATGAAGACAATGAATAGTGGAGCCAACACTAGCAAGCCAAGGTATGGTGGAATGATCACCTCTATTCTCCCTAAGGAGGGTAAAACCAATGAGTATGAATAGTGAACTTCTAAGTCTGAGTAGGGACAATATAATATATATAATAAGATCAACCAGGTCCACATATCTATATGATCGCCAGATCATGACACTAAGTGCTAAGACATGCTATAAGAATAAGTATAAAAGCAATATAACCATAACACAATGATATACCTGCTGAATCATATACCTGAATGCTCATCAACCTGTACCATCATCTGTCCTCTGAAACTGCTGCTGTAACTCTGGGCACTACTGACTGCTCTGTACCAATGGTATAATGTCTACATCGGTCATCTCTCTGAGTGTCCTGAGACTAAGTCATGGCATGGGGAATATATACTGCTGTCCACAATCTGATAGTGATCCAATATAGATGTTCATCTCAGCATCTCAAATGTAAGGGAACTGGCTGAATAGTGTACTGGAATCAGAAAAATAATGTATGGTAGCCTGGCTATTATAAATGTGATAATAGGTGCATGAGTGATTTACCTTTGTTGTAGGTGTTGAATAAATTCAAGCTCCAAAGAGAAGTGGAAAACAAGAGAAGATCATCAAAGCTTGAAGAAGAAGTTTGCAAAATCAAGAAGAGTTTGAAACCAAGATCCAAAACAAAGAACCATACCAAGAAGAAGATCCATCTAAACTCAATAAAGATCAAAGCTTCTCAAACATCAAGGAGATCCCAAAGTCAAAGATCCAAACTTAAATCTTTATCCTTTGTATAAGTCATAATAAGGCTTCTAGTTTCTTGTTTAGTTACATTTTATTTCAAGGGTTGAATCCCCTCATCTTGTAAAATATTAATGAAATAAGGGTAAGTGGGATAAAGCCTCTCATAGTTTGTGTTTCTTCCCCCATTTGGGGAAGAGTGTCTTGTGTATTTTCTTGTTTTCTTAGCTTAGATTTGCTTCAAGTATTTAGATTAGATCTCATTCAATAGTCGTTATTAGGTTTCATTTCAAGTTATTTGCACTTTAATTATTTCATTTTGCATTTCATATAGTGTAGATAAGTCTCTTGAACTTGTCGCAAGACAAGTCAAGAGCACTCTCTGTCGGAGAGCATTTTTTCTTGTTGCATTGCATTTCATATAGATTAGATAAGTCTCTTGAATTGATCATAAGACAGTCAAGAGCACTCTCTATCGAAGAGCATTTTAGTTATTTGTGTGCTCTAAACTAAAATTCGCGACTCATCTTCCCCATAATAAAATTGGAATTAATCATTTTCCACACCACGTATGCTCTGCCCCTCCTTGAGAAAGGTTGGGTTACACAGAAACGGTGTTGGGCTACTTAAATCTTCACATTAATCCAATTTGAACCATAATAAAATCTTTACCCCACAACCAACGAACCAGCGTTGTTCGTCATAAAGTACTCAAAAGTGGGGAACTCCTAGTGGGGGCGCCGGGCAACCCAACCTCGGACACAGTGGCTGGTTAGTTATTGAACGCCTCGCTGTGATCCAGGCCGGTCCGTCATGTCCTTGAACGAGGCCACCTAGAGTACTTCTTCCGGTTAGATTTCCAGGACATCGTGTTCCGGTTGGAAATACCCTTCACCTAAAACAAGATTACTCAAAATTTACAATAAAATATACAAAGAACAATTGCAAAACATTTCACAAACACTGAGCACTTGTATCAAGCAACCCAAGCATTCAGTTAGATGACTCCATAAGGCACTGGTCTTCTTATCATTTACTTGTTATCTGAAGCATTTATATTGTATCATCTTGTGGTTGCCTTAATTCTATTTGATCAAGTGGTTGTGTATTCAGATATCTTGCATTTTGTATCTTTGCTTATCTAAGTTCAAGCTATTGTAAATCTTTGATCATCTTAAAAACTCCTAAACAACACCCATCCGCATCACCCAACACTTAAAGATATTTAAAACTCAAAGCCATAGAAAACTCTTTGGTAGGGACAACCCCCCTTGGCTTCGTTAGGAGTTAGCCTAAACGGAGGAGCTGGGATCCAGGTGACAGCACCTGGCTTTGTGCTTGCCCCCAAGGCCACACCTTTCCCCACTTGTAGTGAGGAAACAGCTTTCGAAATATTTCTACTGACTCGGTGTGCATTCGGCGGACAACAGGTTGCACAGTGTTTGGGAAGCCAAAAAGTTCATAGACTAGTGGGGTTTTTAACCATCGAATTCACTAGTATTTTTCCCCTTCCTTCCTCCTTGAGAAATGCAAGCCCTGAATGTTTCTAATGAATGTCTAAGTGTCTAAGAGCTGCATTAGGATGTCTTAAGACCTCTCAAGCCCCTCCATACAGAATTTGAAAGCATTTGGGTGCTTTTGGAGCAGTTTGGGTTCGCTAGTCCAAGGTTCGAATTTGGCAAAATTTGAGAAAGTTACATGGTAGGGATGTTACAATGGTATTAGAGCATGGTCCTTGCACCTACTCAGGGTGACCATTAATGAGGTCAAGAAGTCAGCCCCCACCCCTAGAAATCGAGACTGAAGATACCTTCAGTGAAGAAGAAGAAGTGAGTTCTGTTGAAGCAATGGCCAAGGGTGACAAAGGAACCTCAAAAATGGAGGAGAAAGAGGAGTTTAGGAAGTTCATGAAACCATTTTTTAAGGAGATCGATAAAGTGCTTGGAAGAAGTGTCTTCTTGGGGAGTGTGGCCTCCCTTCAGTTTTAGACTAATAAAGTGCATGAGGAAGTAATCCTCTTTGGTCTAGGATGGCCAAGTTGATCAACCTGATTATATATTATCATTAGAAAGATGATGTGATTCCAGTCGGGAACAAGATTCCATTGGGAACAGTTGTTCTGGTCAAAAGAACTTGATCAGAAGAGACCTTCCTTATGATATAGGGAGGTTAGAGATAACCGTGATGTACAGATGATATCCAGATGTGTTCCAGTATGATAATACTGATGATGCCTCCCTGGCTAAGAGGGAGTGTTGGAGTAGTAGCTACGTGAGGCATCACCTCATAGGTCAACCAAAGAAAGAACAAAATTAGAATATCGTGTCCGAAGAATACCTTCCTTGTTGAGAGGTAATGTTGGAAATAGTGCAACTTCAGAAGTTATTCTTATTGTATTTCATCTTGTTATTGTACCTCCTATGGAGAAGATATCAATGTATTTGATCATGTAAAACCCTTGAAAGAATCAATGTAAACCTTGGGGTGAAATCACAAAGAAAAGATTTATTAAATGTAATTTTTTGTATTCCCCCAAAACAAGTCGGCACAGAGGGTAAATTGCCCCAAAACAATGGGTAATCTACCCCAAACAATGGGCAGAACTGCCACAGTCAAGTCGGCCCAGTTAGGGAAAATCAGGTCGGCCCAGTAAGGGAAAAAGTCACTTTTTGATGTGTATAAATAGAGTTCGACCTCTCATTTGGTCATTCACTCAAGCAAGTTCGCTCTAACCAAGAGAGGTTCACTACTATAGCTAGTAGACTGATTTTTGGGGTTCTCCACTATTGGAGAAGTTTCTCTCTTGTTTTCTTGGGTTTGCACTACTACTATCTAGATGTACATTGTTCTCTATTGGATGGTGTGAGCTCAAGGGAGACAAATAGCTTTGTCTATGGTTGGGAGATGATTGTTCTTATCATCATCATTAAACGAGCTCCACACTCATTTTGTTTCTGTGCTTTGCCATTCTTTTAGTGATCCTGGTTATGCTGCTATAAAATCTAACAGTTTGGTCCCTAGGTAGATTGGTATGTCTGACTAGGCTTGTTTGGTCTGAAAGGATTAGTAAGTCAGCATCATCTACCAGAGTGCTCACCATAGTGCATATTCCAGATGTATGATGATGATGTTGTTCCAGCATTTACATGTTGATGATGATGATGTTGTTCCAGCATTTACATGCTGCTGATGATGATGTTGTTCCAGCACTTACATGCCGATGATGATGTTGTTCCAGCTTCTACATGTTGATGATGATAATGTTGGTCCGGTATTTATATATACTGATGTTGATGATGTTGTTGATTCCAGTATTTGTATACTGATGTACTGATGATTGATGATGTTGTTGATGTTGTTGTTCCAGTGTTCACATACTGATGATGATGATGTTGTTGTTGTTCCAGTATTCACATACCGATGATGATGATGATGTTGTTGTTGTTCCAGTATTCACATACTGACGATGATGTGATGATGATGTTGAAAATGTTCCAACAGCTCCTTGTTGATGATGATGTTGATGATGTTCCAGCAGTTCCATGCTGATGATAACCATGATGATGATGCTGATAATGATGATCTAGAAGTTCTATTTTGATGATGATGATGATAATGCCCCAGACATATGATGGTGTTCCAAAACTTCCTATGACATACAGAGTTTCACCAGTCAGCTATACAGTTGTTGATGTTGATGTCTGTAGAATACCTTCCTAGTTAAGAGGGAGTGTTAAAGAAATGTAACTGCAGAAGATATTCTAATTGTATTTGTTTATTGTATTATTATTATTCCTCCTTTAAGAGATGTCATTGATTTAATTGGTCAAGTAAGAGTCATTGAAAGAGTCAATGTAAACCCTAGAAGTTATGTTGACCTAGAAGAATCCAGAAAAATATATTTTATTTTGTAATTGATAGGTCGGCCAAGTAAACTAGGAGAGGTCGGCCCAGTTGGGGTAAAAAGTCACCCAGCTGAACATTATAAATAGAGAGGTCGAGTTTGTCATTTGTATCACTCACTCACTTGAGCAAGTTCGCATAAGAGAGAGAGAAGCTCGCTGGGGAGAAGAAGTAGTTGTTTTTGTCTTGGGACGTTATCTTGTATTGGTGAATTCTATATTGAGGAAATTTTGTCGGGGTTTTATCCCTTGTGGTTTCCCCGAGAGAAATTTTGTGTTCTTTGTGTTGATGTGCTTGTCTTGTTACCAACTATTTTGTACAATAGTTGAACTTCCATTGAGCCGCCAGTGTTTGAGCATGATCCATGTTCATATCCAAAGTATCAGAAGTTCAGGTTTTCAGACTTAGCCAATTTTGGCTAGCCATTTTTATTTTTGTGTTGAAATGACCATGCCCCATGGGGTTTTTGTAATAAAGTGTGCTAGTAGGGGGTCTTGAGTGGCTCGATTCCCTAAGACTTGACAGTCAACTAAGGTATTCCAAGGAGGTTTTTCACGTATCGATTATGCTTTGCCTTTAGCCGAGTAATAATCGATGAGTTTTTCTCCTGCTTCCTCCAAAGCTGGAATGCCCGATTTTGACAGTTAGGCCTTGGGGGGTTATTAGAGCCCAACTGTAAAATATGAACCTACTAGACACTATTTGTATGTCCTATGGTCATTTCCTAGGTCCCTAGGTACTTTTAAAAATTCATCCGAAAAAATTTTACCAGACGCGTTGGTTTTTTATTTTTAATAATTAAATTTTTCAATTAATTAAGCCATTTTACTATGGTTTAATTGAAAATTTTCGAGATGTAATAATTAAGTGGTTTGGGGGTGTATTTTGGCAAATAAGTGATCATTTTCTAAGCCAAAGTATCCAGTTAACCCCTAAACCCACTTATCCTAAGTTTCAGACATTTATTTGGCCTCATAATTAAATATTTCCTCAAAATCAATAAATGAGGAATATTTAATTAAAATATTCAGAAAATATTAATTTGGAGATAATCCAAATCTATTAAAAAAAGGCCAAATTGAATAAAATAAGGATCAAAATGACATGGCAAGGTGCATTAAAGAAGATTCCAATCATCAACAACTAGCTTCAGTCAGCAATCGGAGCACTAAAGTCATGATTTCCTTGGGATTTGCACCCTCTCTCCAAGGAGGGCGACTTTGTTGATGTGGCAGTTATTGGTTGGCTTGGTGATGGTTACAATGGAGGAATGAGGGCGCCTTGCCCATGTGGAGGCCACATCACCCTCATTTCACCTTCCAAGAGTCAGTTAACACCCAAGTCAATGGGCTTGGCTCTCTCTCTTTGATGCCAATTCGATTTAGGGTTTAGATACTCTCTCTTTTGTATAAATAAGAGGCCTTGCTACACCATTGAGGGTGGATCATTTGTGCAAGAAACCTCTGGTTATTTTTTCATGTGTAATGCTTGATGCTATTTGGCATGCAAGTTGGAATAAAGTGAAGGCTTTGGAGGTCAAATAGTGTGCAAATTTTTCATGGCTTGTGTCTAAATCGAGGTGAAATCTACCTAGTTCTTCAATTCTTTATGCATTTGTTTATGATCTTAACTTAAGAAGGTTAAATTTCTAATCCAAAGAATAGATTTTCGTAGTTACAATTTATCTATTTGTGCAAGGTTATTCAAGATTTAGGAGTTGCATTTTGTAGTCGGCTAAGTCACCGGACACGTGGGTTTAGGGTGAAGTGTCCCGTGGGGACGTGTTGGGCGCGAACACAACCCCCCCACGTGGGGGACACGTGTTTTTTCGTGTCCCGATTTCGGGACACGAAAAAACACGTGTCCCCCACGTGGGAGGGTCGTGTCCTGCCTCTGCACAAATCATGGAACAGCTGGCCTTTAAGTAAATTCCTTGGGTCATCCATCCTCTGTCATTCAAGTTGTGGTGTAAATGCGTGAAGATGGGTTTGGCTTGAAGGATTCGAGATGCCATGCTTTCAAGCATTCATCGGGACTTTGTCTGCTTCATAGCTACTTTATGAACTGGTTTGTGTGCCTAGAAAGGGTCGCTCTCACCTTTGGTTCGGATTGTTATGGTCATCATTTTTCTTTGACAAGGTGGGCGTTATTTCTCTTAGGGGTCACTTAGAGAGGTTTCCATGTGGACGTATGTTGGTTGGAGTAACATTTTGGAAAGGAGCTTGGAAGACTTGTATGGGCTCATGCTTGGATGGAACAATTCTTGTTAGAAAGATTGTGGTAATGTCTTAAGTCACCACATTCGCTAATTTTCAAGCTTGAAAATCGAAATTCACAGAATTTTATCAGACGGCAAATTTAATCGTTTAAGTTCACCGAATTTTATCGAAAACCCTAGCCCGCGATACATTTTGATTTTGATGACTTAATGAGAAATATGGTTCCGACATCTTGAGCTATTTCCCAATGCCTATCAAATTTCAATGCATCTATGTGTCTCAACTCTCATTGTGATTTGTGAATGACAAATGTGAAATGTATAGTGTAATCAATATCATAATAATGATTAATGTGCATTGTGTATTGTTTCTAATTTCTATTGAATATTTCTAAATGTTCTACTTTCTAGTTTCTAAAAAAAATTGGATCTACATGTCTATATTTTTAAATTTTAATATTTTTTTTTTAAATATATGTATATAAAACGTGTCCTCTGTGTCCTAATTCGGGAGGCCACCGTGTCCGTGTCGGACACTCGTATTTTCGTGTCCTCCGTGTCCCGTGTCCTCATGTCAAGTGAACTTAGGTAGTCGGTTATACTTGTGCACTCGTAGTTTTGCTTAGCTAAACATACTAAGATCTAATCACTTGTATGGAGTTTGTTATCTTGACAGAGCATCATAAGGCAAAGTAAGATTGGAAGTTTGGTTGCATCCTCTTCTTCTTCGTCACATTTTATGCTAATAAGTTTTGTCACACAGGAAATCTCAAAGACTTCGTTTGTTCAAGCTTGGGCTTGAGGTTCTCTTCTCATCTCCACCATCTAAAGATAAAGTCTCTCTCTCTCTTGGTTACTAAAAGCGGATCACAATCTCAAAGGTTCACATCTATCTTGATTTTCGCTTCTTATTAAAAGAGTGCATTTGTTTTCAAGTTCGTAATACTTGCACTTCTTTGGCTAAGTAGATCAAAGTTTCTTAGCTTTGATCTACTTCTTGGGTCTAGATCTATTTTTTATAAAGCTTAAAACTCAAAAATCTAAGATTTAGTTTCATTTTTCAAGTTTGTAGATTTATTTTTTCTACTTTGCTTGTTTTCCATTTTTTTCTTCTTTTGGGCTTGTAGATCTCATATAGATCCATTTCTCATTTTTATTTATCTTTTTTCATTAAGAAGAGTGCCAAAACACACTTAGAAAAATGCCCAAAACACTTCTTTTTTGCCAAAAATTTACCTTAAAAGGTGCATTGAAAAGCGTGCCTAAACCTTGTTTCATTTTGCGTGTTGTTGGCTGCCCCATTAATTCACTGTTTTCAGCCTTTAAAGTTGTTCAAAATAGTCCCAAAAAGTGCCTCAAACAGTCCCAAAAATTGCCTAAAAATTGCCTTGGGAAACATGTATTTTTGTGTCTTGGAAAGCGTGCCCTTTTTCAGCCTGCTAGCTTACTGTTTTTTGCTGATTTTCATCAATTTACAATTCTGGAAATTAGCCTAAAACAGTAAATAAAATTCCAAAAAAAATTTTAAGTTTTTTTCTCGAAAAATGTGTCATTTTCAGCCTATTTAGCTTAATGTTTCTTGTTGATTTTTGCTAATTTACAGTTCTGGAAATTAACCTAAAAACAGTCAAAAAATTCCAAAATTTTTATCTCGAAAAACGTGCCTAAAGTGCCTTGAAAAGAGTGCATTTTTCAGCTTTTTTAAAGTGCTGATTTTTTGTTTTAATTATCTGTTTTTTCATCACTTTTTCATTTCTTTGGCATTCTTCTTCTTGATCCATTCATCTTTCTATTTTTTACTTTTTACTTGGGTTTGACTTTGGTTGACCATCTTTGGTTTTTTTCCATTCTCTCTTTGATTTTCCTCTTGCCTTTTGCTTCTTCAATTTCTCCATTTTGCTAGCTTAGTTTCATTTTTGCATCAAGATCCATTTTGTACTTTGAACAATTTTTTCACTTTCCTAAATTTGCATGAGTTCAAAGTTCCACTATTACACTTAGCTTGCATTATATCTTATCATCTTGCATACTTGTCAATTTCTAGATCATAAAGTCATTCTTCAATTTTGCTAACACATTAACTAGTCTTTGTTAAGAGCTCTTATCCACAGGTGAGCAAGAAGATCCAACAAGCGAAGAGCCCAAAGGCTAGCAAACAAAACCAAGCAAGCAAATCACTCCTTGAAAAGCACTTCCCAACTTCCTCATTCCCCCATCCTATCGTGTTTTCAAGTGAAAAAGAACCAAAAAATATTGTAAAAAGTTAATAAAAGAGCAAGTGGGATAACGGCTCCCACACCCCCACTTCCCCCATTTGGGGGAAGCCTGTATCGTCCACTATCTGATTTTCGCATTTTCATTTGCTTTATACTTGCACAATAAGCTAGTAGAAAAAGTTAGATTAGTTTCATTTGATAATTTGCTAGATTTAAATTTGATAGCTTAGTTTGATTTTTTGTTTCAAGTTTTTACTTAGTTTCAAATTTGATATAAAATTGTTAAAACGAACCAAAATCTCTTGAATCTCACTGAAAAAGTGGATCAAGAGTGCTCTCTGTCGGAGAGTTCATTTTCAATTGTGTTTTATCTGTTAACCCCCTTGCTTTCCCGAGTACGGTCTCAGACCTGAAAGAGACTCTTGGGTAGATTAGATTTATTTCAAGCATTTATTTCCGTGCATCATAAATCTCTTGAATCTCGCCATAAGGCGGATCAAGAGTGCTCTTTGTCGGAGAGTTCATTTTTGGTTATTCACAAACATATCCCCTAAAATTGGAATTTATTATTTTCTATGCCGCGTATGCTCTACCCAATTTTGGGATACACAGAAACGGTATAGGTTCTTTAATTTCTCACATTAATTCCAATTTCAACCATAATAAAATTTATACCCCTTAACCAACGAAAATCCGACGTTGATCGCAATACTCGAAAGTGGGCAAATTCTGCCTGGGGGCGCTGGATCACTGTAATTAGATCTTGGGGGCACCGTTAGACTACATCCTTGTTTGGTGTAGTGTTGAACACGCTCTTGAGGCTTTGGCAGCCAACATGTTCCTGTACGGAGCCACCTAGAGTATTTTCCGGACATATTTCCAACACCTCCGCGCATATCTTGGAAATTCCCCTAGCCATAATAATCAAGATCACTATAAAATTTACAAAGAACACTTGCAAAACAATCTCAAGCACGCCACACCAAGACTTGTATTTCAGCATCCCAAGCACATATTGTTGACTCCATAAGGCACTGGTCCTTCAATTGTTTCATTTATTTTATCTATTTGAGCTGCATGTTATTATCTGCTTTACTTGTCTTATTGTGGATGTTGTTGTTATAAATTATTAATTGGTGGTGTATCCCTCAAAATTGTTGCAAGTGTATCTCTGATTATTTAATTTTATTATTGTAAGTTTCATACAAAAAACTCCTAAACAAACACCCATCCGCATCATTTCACCTTAAACATAAAAAACACAAAAGAGCCTTAGAAAACTTTTTTTTAGGGTCTAACCCCCTTGGCTTCATTAGGAGTTTGCCTAAACGGAGGAGTTGGGATCAGGTGACAGCACCTGACTCTTTGCTTGCCCCCAAGGCCACGCCTTTCCCACTTGGGAAACAGCTTTCGAAAGATTTTTGCTGCTGGTGTGCACACACGGCAGGCAACATGTCTTTCTTTCAGTGATCTTATTGTTTAATGTTATTATGCTAAACAAAGTAAAAACTTAACAGGAATGAAGTTAGGAGAGTTGAAAAGGATACCCCTATCAACATCCAATCTGCTATTTATGAGCGGAAGAATGGTGGTCACCCTCCCTTGTACCTTACCTTGCACATTCAGGATATCCTCCTCCACAACTACATGTTAGATTTTGGAGCCGCCATGAATGTCATGCCTTTACATGTCATGAAGGAAATGGGTTTAGAAGTCACTAGGCCTTATGGAAACGTTTGTGGCATTGATTCGAGACGTGTACAATCCTATGGTTTGATTTAAAACTTAAGGGCTGATCTTTTTGCATGCTCAGACATTTCCACCATGATGGATGTTGTTGTAATTGACTTGCCCCCAGCATATGGAATGCTATTATCTAGGAAGTGGGCAACCGGTTTAGGTGGGTACCTCATGATGGACTTATCTTATATTTGTATTCCTAACTCAGATGGTGCCTTAGTCCGAATAAATAGAGAACCTTTCATTGACAGACACTTGGAAACTTTTGAGGACGGGATAAAGAATACTCATGGGGATGACCTTTTGAATAAGGCTGGGATGATTAGAAATGATGATAGGATTTGGGAAGTGTCTCAGTCAGAAAATGTGTTTATGGTAATGGAAGATACTGGTTCTTCTGAGGAAGAAGAGGGGATAATAGAACTTGCTAGGAGAATCAATTTGGAAATGCATTTAAGTCAAGTTTCTGAAGAAATCTGGGAATTGAGAAATGAAAATGAAAACCAACTTTAGTGTCAAGGGCCTAACAATGAAATAAATCAAGAGCAAAGTAATGAAAATCAAACACCTGAAGTTATTGATGATCTTGAGGATATAAGGCAAGGCAGGCGTAGGCCTAGAACTGTTAGGGAATACATGGCCTTAAATTGACTATAATTTGGAAAGAGAGAATGAAGGGCTTCATCATATTCTCCCTTGGGTAACTAATAATGAAAGGATGCCTCCTTCACCTAGTGAAAGGAGTGACATTGATTCTTCCCATTTTTCAGATGCCCCTGATCATTTGCCTCTCCAAACCCTAGAAGGTAATTCATCAAACTTAATTAACCTTAACTCTTCTAGGAGTTGGCAAGAGGATGCTTTAATCAATGATGCCCCTGAAGGAGAATTTGCCTTAAATAATCTTGCTATCTTTCAAGAATCTTCTTCTCTTAATGAATCCAATCATTTATCATCATATCCTCGTATCGCTAATTTTTTGCTACCACCTGAATTGCCTAATCAAGAAGAAAACAATTTGAATCATAATCCTTCTCACATTCCTGTTTCTTCTCAATCTTTCTTAGAGAATGAAGCCCAAAGGTTTAGAGACATGGCTTCCAATCATCTTGCATCATCAGAGTCTCTACCTCAACAGTTAGAGAACATGAGCATTCCAGTAACTTCCGGGGAAGGCACTAGTCATAGTAATGAATATTCTCACATGCCATCTCCCCTAGAAGGAGACAATGAGAGGGTTATCAGAGACTTTTGGACTGTGGGAGAAGAGCCCAAGCATATCATTCACCCACAGAGAGATGAATCGAACATGAATAATCAGGAGATGAGAAGAGAGATTAGAGAAGTTTTAATTGGTAGGGTATCCATTCCTTTAGACGGTGGTCCTCCCAGATTTGATGTAGTTCCTCCTTGAAGGAACTCAAGAATAGTTACCCCATGTTGCCACCGAAAAGCACACCAGGGGGAAACGTAGCAAAAATCTTTCGAACCTGCTAGGTGTGTCTCTGGGGGAAAGTCTCGAGTCATGTGCTGTCACCTAATCCTGACTCCTCTATTTAGGCAAACTCCTAACGAAGCCAAGGAGGGTAAACCCTAATAAAGAGTTTCTAAGGCTCTTAAATTTATTTGGTTGTTACGGATGAAAGTAAGTTGTTTTTAGGAGTTTTATAATGAGGACTAATAATCGACACAAGATATTGCAACTTTAAATTGAATCAACAGCATAAATATGAATACATTCACGACATAAGATAGAGAACTTAAAATATAGCAAATAAAAAGACCAGTGTCATGGAGTCAAAATAAAAGAGTGCTTGTTGTTGTAAAGAAAACCGTTGTGCAATGCTCTTGGTCAATTTTAGATTATTAGGGTGAAAATGATTAGGGGGAAAATGGGAGCTCCAGATATACTGTGAGGTACAAGGAGTAATGTCCGGAAATTAGGCAAAGGTGGCTCCTCACGAAGACGTGTGGGCTGGAGCAGAGTCTCAAGGGCATGTTCAACACTACAACAAGGAGGTAGTCTAACGGTGCCCTAAGGTCACTCTAGTTGTTCCCGCTTCTTCTGAGAAATTTCCCCACGCAATACTTAATGTTTGAGTGTCGGATTTTCACTATGTTAATGGTTGTTAATTTTATTAGTATGAGTCCTTCGTTAAAATGTGAGAATTTATTGAGTGCTACAGTTCCACCTGTGGATGGAAGAGAGCAAAAAATGCTTGTTCAAGTTGTTTGTACAAAAATAAAATGTTACACTAATTTCTAACGACTGTGTCAACTTTCTGATCATCCACCACTAATTGGCAAGGCCTTTAGGTGGTGGCGAGAGCATACTTCGTGGCAAGGAGTCAGTTTATTTGATTATGGAAAAAGAAACAAAGATGTAAAACTAACCATAAACTAATGATGCAAAAGAATTGAAGGTTTTCTAATTATCTACCCAAGAATCTCTTTCAGGTCGAAACACTGTACTCGGGAGAGCAAGGGAGTTAGTATTCAGTTTATACCCAAAATAAAGTAAAAATTGAAAGAAAAATTTAGATCTAGTTGCAATAATTGAAAGAACTAATCAAGTAAGCAAAAACTAATCTAAAGCAGAAAGTAAAGGGGACAGGTACAGGCTTCCCCCGAATGGGGGAAGGGGGTGTGGGAGTCGTAATCCCACTTGCTCTTTATTAAATTATTACAAGTTTAACTCTCCGAGAGAGAGCGCTCTTGATCTGTAAAAAACGAGATTCAAGAAGCTTTAAAGCTAAGTATGAAAAAATGAAATAAAGAAGGGGCTTCTTAAATGGTTCAAGCTCCAAAATTTTGCAAAAGTTTTCGCTTACTTGTTCATCAAAAGAGAAAAAACAGCAAGCTATTTTATTAGAAATGTGATGAACTAATCAAATAAAAACATAAAAATCCTAACTACTTAGTACTTGAAAAAACTTGGAAAAATTATGAGCGCAAGTACTACTGAAAGCTAGATCTAAGCTTGTGATGAGAATCTAAATGCTTCTAGATCTAGCTAATGCATGCAGAATAAGAGAGACATATGATGAAACTTTTAAATTAGATCTGCTTATTAAGCATGAAAGAAACAAAGTACCCGGGA